>OY660867.1:23795000-24405000 GCA_962446985.1 Xyrichtys novacula | reverse complement strand
TTGTGCTCAGGCAAGACCACAATAGTTGTCTGTTTTTTCCACAATAGCCTCACAGGCAGTTGGTGTGTATTTTGAACTCAGCCATTTAGCTCCCTGCATTGTTGCTCCATAGTTTAGCTCACTGAGTGTGGACAAAACAGGTCCCTCTGTAGGCTGTGAAGCCCCAGTGGCCTAATGGATAAGGCACTGGCCTCCTAAGCCAGGGATTGTGGGTTCGAGTCCCATCTGGGGTGATTTACAGCAGAGTGGCGCAGCGGAAGCGTGCTGGGCCCATAACCCAGAGGTCGATGGATCGAAACCATCCTCTGCTAATTTCTTTCTAACAGTTCATACAAACAAATCTATCAACACTTCCAAGTAGATAAGGGCAACTTCAAACTAGCATTGCTGCTGCCAACAATTACAAACAAATGATGTGCACTCTTCCAATGTGGCTCGGGGCATGCCAACATTACTTGTTTGTTCAGCAGAAACACATTAGGCCCCAACATGTTCACCACAGGACATGTGGAAGCCAGGGAGCCAAGCAGTGCTGGAGCTATGGATGAGTGAGGACCCTGTTGGCCAAACAGCTGAAGACAAATTAATTTCTATTCTTTCTGATCCCTTTTTGTAGATGGTTTCCTTGTGAGGCAAAAATCAACTCCCTGTTGCTGCCCCCATCACAATGTGGTATTAAAAAAGTACTTTTGGACATGGTCAGGAATGACGGGTAGCCCTAAAATCTTAAGTGTGGAGTGTGCCTGTACATATCTTTATTTTTTGGGGGAAATAATCCACTCACTTAAAATTTCAGAATAGATGGTGAATGCAAAACAATTTCAAGCAGGGTGGAAGTCGTTTGTGTGCTGACATCTTTATGACCCATAAGCTAGGGTAGCATCTTTGTGCTCAGGCAAGACCACAATAGTTGTCTGTTTTTTCCACAATAGCCTCACAGGCAGTTGGTGTGTATTTTGAACTCAGCCATTTAGCTCCCTGCATTGTTGCTCCATAGTTTAGCTCACTGAGTGTGGACAAAACAGGTCCCTCTGTAGGCTGTGAAGCCCCAGTGGCCTAATGGATAAGGCACTGGCCTCCTAAGCTAGGGATTGTGGGTTCGAGTCCCATCTGGGGTGATTTACAGCAGAGTGGCGCAGCGGAAGCGTGCTGGGCCCATAACCCAGAGGTCGATGGATCGAAACCATCCTCTGCTAATTTCTTTCTAACAGTACATGCCACAGTTCACACAAACAAATCTATCAACACTTCCAAGTAGATAAGGGCAACTTCAAACTAGCATCGCTGCTGCCAACAATCACAAACAAATGATGTGCACTCTTCCAATGTGCCTTGGGGGATGCCAACATTACTTGATTGTTCAGCAGAAACACATTAGGCCCCAACATGTTCACCACAGGACATGTGGAATCCAGGGAGCCAAGCAGTGCTGGACCTCTGGATGAGTGAGCTTCTGCTGGCTCACTTTTTAAATACTTTCTCAGTTTACATCATTCATCATGCAACAAAATCACACATTCCTTTGTGGGAGGGAGTTAGATCTACTGGTACGTTAATTGCAATGCGCACATGGTCTTTGTCATGTCAACAAAGTCATGTCATGTCTTGCTCAGTAGAAGGAAAGTCTGACTGGTCAACTGGTCTTCCTTCATTATCCAATTGTCACCGTTTGAGAACATTTGGCATATCATAACACAAAAAATGTAACAAAGGAGACCTTGGAATGATGACACGACCACACATACAACTTTGTTCTGCTGAAATGCATTTTAATTAAACAGTATCTTTCATCTTCTCTCTCTCATTACTCCTTTTATTTTCATACCTCTTTGTAGGTGTCATCAGTGACTGAGCTGTGGTGCTAAGTTATGACAATATATACTCACAGCTCAGCTTATATGATTAATGGGCTGATGTTAGGACACACAGCAGCTGTTAAGCTGGCCTTCATTCATTCAAAAACAGTTGACTTAAAATACAAACAGAAAAAGATGGCTGCCTTTATGAAGGCAATGGACTTCATAAATAAGAATATATTTTCCTGCCAGACAAGAATATAAAAGAAATCCAATCAAATTTCGCATTTAGGCAGTCTGAATTTAAAGCACTGCATTTGTGTAAGGGCTTTCTGCATGGACCCAAGGTGAATGAAAAAAACAACTCAACTAATTCTAAGGATCCATAGATTATGAATTATTTTCCTGACAACCTAGAAAGAAAAAGGAAAGAAGGTGCATCTCCATCCAAACCTGCCACGTTGACTGGCTGGATGGACATTAACAGTATACTGCAAAGACGAAATAACATGAATAAAAATCTGAAGGATTTGATGTCACACATGAACCACGAAAAGCAGAAACAGATTGTGAAAAGACAGACACAAATCAGCTGCTTATCTGTGCTGCAGAGGGTAGATGGTGCACCATGCATGATTTTAGTCTAATGTTCAATATGGGAAAATCTGAAAGTTTACATTTTATTTTCAGTCACAAGCATTTTTGTTGAAGGCCTCTTCTATTTGTCCATTACTTCTACCGTCCACTATTTTTAAGAGGCTGTAACAACAATGCAAACAGCATCAGCATGCAGCTATTCCATTGTGTTCATAACCTTTCTATGATTTTTCTCCAGAAATAAAATAAAGAAATCTTATAAGCTCTCTCAAAGGCAAGAAGACCAACATCAGACACTCAATAGATTATGTTTTTCTCCAAACAAAACTTCAATTACCTCCAATCTATTTACATAACCTGGATATAAACCATTTCCCCCGTTCTGTTATCTCCCTCTGCTCCTCATTGTTTGTCAGTGTATCAACTTTAATTCTCTCTGGTGTGGTGACTTTTGGCAGAAAATTAAACTTCATATTTCCTCTCTCTTCCTCTTTGTCTCCCTCTCTGTGACTCTCTTTCCATCCTCTTGCTGGTATCGAAATGCGTGCAGCGTGAAATTAAAGCCATTGCATTTCTGACTGTGAAATAAATTTGCCCCACTGATGAGGTTGGAGTCGGTCCAAAGGCGACAGAAACACTTTTACACTCATTTTTCTTCATGGAGGTATTATCCACTTAGTATTGTTCAGTACATGCTCCTCTGTGAAACAAAGGAAGAGCTCCAGATTAATGTTTTACGAACAAACACAACCCATTTTCTATAAAAGGGGAAAGTGTCTTATTTGCAGTTTTGGGGGTTTAGGATCAGGGATTCAGCAACTTTAGAATTATCAGTCTATTACTTTGGTTTTTTCTTTCTTTATTAAAGGGGAACTTGTGTTTATTTTAACCTGGGCCTTATTTTCCCATGTGTTTGTATGTGCTTGACATCTTACAAGATCTCACTTGTTGTGGGAAGACAATGAAGGACAATGGAGATGAACCAGCTGCTGCAAGGCCATAAGTTTAGGAGACTTGTGGTATTTCTGTGGGTGCTGTAGTCCTATCAGAGAGAGCCTTGGTACAACACTCTCCAACAGTCAATTTGAACAGAATAGCATGGAACTAGACTGAATAGATCAGCTTCATTAATCATATTGTTAGTTTTCTGACATTACTAAAACACAGAGGCACAGTCGATTAAAGTCAAACATAGTCTGTGGATAAGAAAAGTCCATTTATGTGAATAAAACAAAGATATGAAGACTGTTTTGATGATCAAAAGGCAAAAGAAAACATCGAACACTGAAATAAATCCTCAACATAAATCCAATTTTCTCCCCTGGATTTACATAAACTAAACATACACTGAGAATATGTAAAGCACAGATGTAGAGGCTGTTTAATTTGCAGTCAACATTTTTGATTTGGTTGTTACATCAACCAAATGCACAAACAGATTTAAGAGACTCGTGCTTAAATCAACAGAGCAGATAAAACAGACTGTTTGTGAGCAAGCGTGAAACGTGTGTCCAGCCCTGCTCCAGGAAACACAAGGATAATTCTGTACCTGAGTCAGCCAAGCTCCTTCTCACCAGGTTTACCAGAAATCAGACAAACACACTTGCTAAGAGCTGAGTTTTTGCAGTGTTGACTAAACTTTTAGAAAGTAACACACCAGCACAGCAGGTGGAGTTGATGCATCTTAGCTCTGGTTGTCACTGTTAAAAGACAAATTGAAGAAATTTGGTTTAAGACTGCATGTCATTAAAGGGGTTTTAGTCGGTCAAGAGACTAGACCAGCAGGCAATCACTGCTGCAGACGTGGTTTACCTGCGACATGGGTACCTGGCTAACCTGATAGCCTCTTAAAAATAATTCAGTACATTTCCATGACACGCGAGAGAACCAAATTATTGTCTTATTCCAATTAAGATTGGACAAATGAAGTGCAGGTAAACACCTTAATTCAACTATAATCGGAGTTTGAAAACTTTGAATATAGTCTGAGAACTCAGATTAAGACACCCAGATAATGCGATTGGAATTCGATTTTCTCTACCATGTAACCAACGAACTTTCAGAGCCTTGCATGGTCAGGCTCCAGCTTACATCAATGACCTGATCCAGCCTTACACCCCAGCCCGGTTTCTGAGGTCGGTGGGTCAGAATTTTCTGATGGTGCCTCACACTCATTTCCGGACCAGAGGAGACCGATCCTTCCAGGCTGTTGCTCCCAAGCTCTGGAACGATCTTCCGCCTGCTCTGCGTTCGATGGAGTCTGTTGACTCCTTCAAAAGGGAACTAAAGACTTTTCTATTTGTTCAGGCTTTTCCCTAACTGTCTTGGGGCTGCTTTGGTTGCTATAGTGTTGTTTTGGCCTTTTAAATTTTAGCTTTGTATGTACTTATTAACTGTGTATTGTTGTTTTTGTTTTTTGCTTTTACTGTAAAGCGCTTTGTGACCTTGGTCTGTGAAAGGCACTGTATAAATAAAGTTTACTTACTTACTTACTTACTAGTCAGAGTTTGATCCCGCAATGCATGTGCGCGTGTGCCACACCCCCTTAACCCTGGAACAATAACACCAAAGAAAAGGAGTAGTGTGCACCTCATCTGCAGAAAAAGTAGCGCGGACATCATGTACGACAAAAACAACGCTGTATGATGCTCCAGCTTCTTGCTCAAAAATGCCCAGCAGCAGCTGTAGCCACTTCTGGCATCTGGCACAGACCTGCTTTTGTTGCATGAGGTCGGAAACAGTGCAGCTGAAAAGACCCATACTGCCCCCTGGTTTTGGGGAGGAGAACGCGTTCGCGTCAATAATTTGATTTTCTCAGCTGCATGTATACGCAGACAAGGAGAGTTCGATTCAGGAAAAAAAAAAAAAAGAGCTTAGTCTGGCTGAGCTGTACATGTAAATGCACTGATTGTGGTGTAGCAACGTTTTAATACAGCGTGGTTCAAATTCAGCCACTTTTTGATGTGAAAGAAATATATGAGCGCCAGAGTCACAGTCAAAAAATATAAAGTTTATACAGTCTATGCAAGAAATACCTGATTAGACCTACACAGTGCTTATGTTGATGATAGACGCCCCCCTTAATTTAAAGGAAGAGGTGGTAACGAAGTAAACTTTTGATGCACTCTGTCAGCTCTCTCAGGAGGGTGTGAAAGGAATGAGTGGGTGTGTTTTCACCCTCTTTAACCTGAAAGACTGTGTTTTTTTTTTTTTAAACTGTTGTTATAAAGTAAGCAGTGTTTTTCATGCTGCGTCCAAACTGAGAGCCTCAGAATGACAGCAGAATATTAACAGGATGTTTTGATGCTGGAGTTTTTCTGGTTGCTTTTAGTGGAATTGGGACAGCAGTGATCTGAAATCATTCTTTACACTCTCATCCTGAAATGACGACAGCTCACACCAGGGAGCAGGGGATGCAATTTCAGCACTGTATGCAATAAGTTACTGCTTGAAAGGTATGAAAGTTGGGGAGAAAGTTCCGGTATAATACATTTAAGATATTGAATTTCAGGATTGCTTCCTCTGAGCCGGCTTTAGTAATCGATCAGTTTTGAAAAGTCTAATAGTGAATCTCACAGCAGCTCAGAGCTCGATGATGATACATTCTGGTTTGGAGATTACCAAAAAAATGTAGCTGAAGGGGAATTAAAATGACTCTGTATCTCAGATATTATTGATTATAAATTCGTACAGTTTTCTCACACTTAAGGGCCACTCATCCTTTTAAAAGGAGTTACAGCTCATACCTTTTTATTCACCACTTTGATCCTGGGAGCTCCCCGAGGAACCATCATTGTTAAGTCTGCAAATATCTATCTGTGAACTCCTTTCTCCTCCAGTCATTCAGAAAAACCATCCACGGATCATCATATTCAGGAGCTGAGAGTCAGGAGTGCATTTCAAACCCGCCTTTAATCTTTGATGATCATGACTCACGCAGCTTCACTCACGCTCTCTGATGGTGATTATTCGCTCACTGGCCCATTTCTCTCTTGGCTGAGGTTGCTCCCAGTCCAGTCGTATTAATCAACCTTCACTCTAATTGACTGTTCAAGTCATGTCTCAGAAAGTGAAAATGGCTGACTGAATCATTAAACTGTGACACTGTTTCTGCAGCAAAATGGCTGACTGAAATCCGCTTTTCAAGTCCCTCTTATCTCTTCTTTTGTTCAGAGTTGATAGCGTGCACAGGAGTTGATAGCCGAGCATATCTGATCAGATTTACACACTCCACCTAACATCTAGAGCACACAAACTTTGTCATAAATAAAACCCCTGAATCCCAAAATGGGATGCTCTGAAAAATGTTATAAAAACAGATTTTAATGGCTTTCAAATTCAGGTGAATAATGTGCACTTATCATCAAACTGAAAATTTTAGTCAAATGAAATTTTTGTTTATTTTAAAATTGATGACAGCAACTCATTTAAAATAGGACTGCAAACATAAAAAGATGCAAATGTTAGAAAATACACCTAGAAGAAAAGTTCTCTTTTGCAACAGATTGGTAACACAAATGGGTATAAAAAAATAATTAAAAAAAACGACATTTAAGAGAGGCAGAATCTCCTAAAAGTAACTTGTCTGAGACTGTGTCAGCAAATACTTCGTTCAACATAAGTGGATAGGAACCACCCACTTTGTTATCAGTGCACCGTTCAAAAGCCTGGACCTCACTATATGAGGGCCTATATGAGATCTGGCTACAATATAAAGCAGAGGATCTGAGAGAAGGAGGAGCAGATCCATGCAAAGCTGAAACATGTCTCCCTGTGACTGCTTATGCCAACCATGGCGAGAGGGTCCTATATTGTGTCTAACAGGGTGAAAGTGACATCCAGTGTAAGGGTGTTTCAAGTGGTCAGTAGATGAGAGAATCTGTTGTATAAATACACTCCTTACAGATACACAACCACTGTTAAACTATTATAATAAACTGGATGAAAAAACTGGATTAGCCAGTGCAATGTAGGAAAATTTAAAAAGCTTTTGAGAGACCTATGTGGCTGACCCATAATTTAATACAAGGACTCCTTAAAACTTTGCATATTGGGTGTCGATGTCAAAGTTTCAAAGCATGACATACATGGTTGGCGGTGTAAACCCTGAACGTCTGTTTTGACTCCTCTGATCAGTTCATTTTAAGACAAGACCTGCAAGATAGAATGTTTCTATGGAGCAATAACATGTCGAACCTTTGTTGTGTAAGCTTTTGAAAATTTTAAATTAATTCTCTTGGATTTTCTTAATTCTCTCCTGTGTACTGTTGGCTGATTCTGCAGTTTTCTCTGCAGCTGTTAGCAACGTAAATTTCTCCATCACCGACTCAAATGAAGATTCATCTTATCTCATCTTATTTTATCTTATCTTATTTGATTTTGTCTTATATGGTCTTATCTTTTATCCTGATTTTTGTTATGTCCATAATTTACGTTAAGTATGTAAAAAAGTGGGATGAGAATAAGTCATCCTTACAAACTTTGTTTTCGCTGGTTTTGCCTGTGCACAATGTGAAAAACTGTATTATTTCATTAAAGGGGACAAACATATCTCAAAAGTTCTTCAAATTAATTTATAAATGCTGTGGAAATGAATAAAAACAATGGCAGATAAACTTACAACCATTGTATATTTTAACAAGATGTCTTGCCCTTAATGAGAGATAATATGAATCTAATATAAAATTATTACTCCCAACATGTAGCCACTGAATAAAAGTGTTATATTTCCTTCAGGCATCAAGCAACAGTAGGTTGATAATTCATTTCAAGACTGCAGAAAGAGCTTTCACACCTGACAGGATTATGTTGATAAATTTATTACTATTCACAAGATTTTTGTTGAACTCCACATTTCTTGTTCTCCATGTTCTGTATAAAATATTAGCAGGTTCAAAGATGACCTATGTTTCTGCGGTGAAATTATCGATGTGTGTTCATGGGCTTTGGTCCCAGATTGAGGATGAATTTGTCATATGGTCCTGGGCTGAAAAATAAGGCCTGCATTAGAGGGAAAATGTGTTATCGCTGAGCTGCCAAGTGCCTGTGCAAGAACCTGCTGGGGCCAATTCATTTATATTAGGATGCCCTATAGGCAGCAATAGTAAGAGTTTGTCTAAAGGAAAAAGCAGTGACATCCATCTGCGCCGAGCTAATGAGGCAGGGCTGGGTTAGTGAGTATTGGTCATACCAGAACACACACACGCACGCACGCACGCACGCACACACACACTTTCTTGTGAATGTACACACTTACACACAGGGTGCAGAAAATGACCAATGAGCTGACCCACAAGGTGAAAAACAACTTTTCATTTACTTTGGTTGCCTTTTTCAATGTTTGAACTTTCTAAGGGCTGTGTTTTGTGAGAGGTCATCATTTTTACAAGTGTATTTGCACTAGCTTTTTTCATATCTTCACTCTCTTAAAATGATGGCCTTATTAGATTTTCAAGTTTTTCGGAAAATTTTCTAAATACTCTCAGAAAATGGTCTTACTCACTCTCTTGACAAGGTGATTACACTAAAAGAATGGGATCACGTGACCTGTTAAACTGGGGATTTAGGCAGTTCAAAAAGAAAAATGGTGAGCCATTATTTTAAGAAGGCGAGGATATTATGCTTTTTCATAGAAATAATTTTGTACTTATTGTATTTTTGTGCCACCAAGTGCTCACTAACCAGGATTTCAGTGTTTGATCTTGATTGAAAAATTGATTAAACCAGGTTTGGACTTCCAAGACCTAATTTCAACTATTTTTTTTTCATATTTTTGTTACATAGTTTTGATTAATGCAGTTGTTTGGCAGAGCATGCAGGAGACTTAGTGAGGTGGTCCAGTACAGTGGCATCTCCGGGACCAGAAGGTTGGTGGTTCCATTCCCTCCTACCCCTGTCCTTTGGCAAGACACTTAACCCACCTTGCTCCCAGTGGGTGTCCTCCACTGGTGTATGATTGTGAGTGTTGTGTGGTGGTGGTGGTTGGAGTGGCTGAAGGTGCAAACTGGCAGCCGTGACTACTAAGGTAGTCTACAACCACCAAGGTGTGACTATGTGAGTGAATGAATGATGTAGCCAATATAAAGCGCTTTAGGGGTCTCTGATAAAGCGCTATATGAAATCTGATGCATTATTATTATTATCTCTTTTTATGCTCTTCTCACTCACTGTGTCATAATCATACATTTAGAGAAGACTGTAGTACATTGTAAAGCTAATTAACCTTTAAACTCCCTGTTTTGATTGAAATTAACCCCTCAGTTTAAGACAACAAGTGACCAGCAGCAGAGTTGGTTGCAGGCAGTGAACCTGTCTGTGCCTCACAGTTATTAATGCTTAACTCCTGCACAGGTAACTGCATAGAAGCTGCACATTATTGAATACAGAGGAGGTCTTTAACGAGGAATACAGTTTACATCTCTTTCCACTACAGAGTGTGTTGTATATACTGGAGCTGTGACTTATAATTTGTACTTTACATCAAGTTTGTTTGACATTATGCAAGATACATCTGGAAAACTGTGGAAATAGAAATAAGTGTTGAAAAAATGTTTACTTTTACATCCTTTTTAATGTCTTGGCGTTTAATTTCAACGGTAAAACACACACTGTGTTTCTGAGAATGACTGTTTTACATGTTTGAAATTAAGAAAGCTTTAAACTAGGTTATCAGTGATGTGTTATCTCTGAAAACAGACTGCAATAGATGCTGGTACTGAGTTCTGGTCACTTTGTTTTGCACGCGTGCATTTTCACACACAGACACACAGCCCCTTTGTCCCTCAGTGGTAATGAAACCTACCCAGATCAATAGTGAAAGACAGGAGAGTCAAGCAGCAATTCAACCACAACACAAAACAAATGGCCCTCCTGACCAGTGCACCTCGGGCTATTGTGGGCTACCTCACAGAGCAGCGTTAGCCCTCTTTCCTAATGAGCTATTAATGCAGTGACCTGCGGGACAAACTCATTACCAGGTGACAATAGACGGCGGACAGGACCTGGATTCATTATCATAATTATCAGCACTGCCTTTATTGCAGCTCACTGGGGTTGCTGGTTGAGGTGCATGCTTGTGTATTTGTGTAATGAAAGCAGGAGACAGGGGGCGGTTCACATGGTTTCAGACCATCACGACACAGCCAGAAACCATTTCCCACCCTATGTGACAACACACAGAGCTCTTGTAGTTTTTCTGCTGAAATATGAGCCACCTGTACTTTTTGATAACACTTACAAGAGTTCATTTTGCTCTACACAATCTTCAGTGCATTTTTTTTTTTTTTGTTAAATCTTTGTCCCAGCTCTGGCTCTTCATCTGATGAATAGGCCCATTGCTACTCTTGTCTCAGTCTGCACACTTGAGTTTAAGGATGGACGGCCACTTCAGGGCTTTGCAGCTGTTCGGTCTGTTCTGTGGGATCCATCAAACACCCATCGATCAGTTTGGTCTCTCACCGCTTGCTTTCTTGTCAACTTGCAGCAGGAAGTTTACAAACTTCTGCTTCTTGGGCTGCAAAACAGCAGGAGGAGTCCAAGGCATGTTGAAATTTGCAGCCTGTTTTGCTGCAAGCAGTTGAATATGGCGGCTCAGTCAGTAGCCTGAAACCCTTGGGCTTCATTTTTTTGACCATGAACTATGTAAGGGTCAACTACACTTCGTCTTCTTGTTTCCCTTCCACTCTGATAATCAGAATAACGGTCATAGCGTTATACACCAATCAATCATCATTGTGAGAAATGTGCCACAAATTTAGCAAAAAGCATATTCATGAACACATGCAGGTCAAAAAGTAAATGCAATGGTGGAAAAGTGCTTGAAATGAATAAAAAAATATGAGTATCATAATGAGAAAACTGCTGAATCAACAAAAAATGTATGACAGCAGCTGAATGATGCAGATTCAGAAATACTCAAAAGTCAAAAACTGTTGAAAACAACCCAACAGAGGTTCTCCTTGTTTTTGTTTTTTTTTCATTTGTAACATACTTTGTAACTCTTTTTCTGTATTTGTTATATACATGCGTTATTTCCAAGCAGTAACCTCTGGTCTTGAGAAATGAAGTCAGAGCGAAAGTACCAAAAACTGCAGTTTCTTGAGTGTCTACTTGAGGCTGACTCCAAAAGCCCTTGAGGCCACAACCACATCCATTCAAATTTGCTGTGCTTCATGTTTCAACAGTGATGGCTGTTGTTTTGTTTTGTGCACAATCAAGGCTTCTAATGAGAGAGTGGAAAAATGAAAACGAGATAGACTTATAGGGGCTGGAAGAGACTTACTTGCTAAAAATGAACAGGTTAGAAAGAGTGACCCAGTATGCAAAGTTGTGGCAGATTTTCTTGAGATGCTTATCTAGTTATACGATCTACCAACTAGTAACGACCGCACGATAGCTAAACACAACTTTCCCACTCTCTTCCAGCAGTCGCTTGTTTGTAGGGAGACCATGGACGAGTTGATCACAGACTGCTGCGGGGTGACACAGCTCAAGGAAGAACATTAATGATCTATCTTTATCATTTCCATGAAGTAATAATCATCATGATAATCATTTCACTGCAGACGCGGTAGTTCTTCTGCCTTAGCGTCTCAGCCTGATTGCATTTTCCAAGTAATAATCATAAACTTCCTTCTTTGAGCTGCGTAACCCCCCTGCACTCAGTGATCGTCAGGGCTCCCCCCACAAACAAGTGGCTGCTGGAGGAGAGTGGGTGAGTTGTGTTTGGTCTCTTTGCGAAATGGATTAGGCAAAGCTAAAAAGATGTTTGATGGCTAGAACTGTGGCTGGGACCCTACATGTACTGTTGATGAAGTTAGGTGCTGTTCTGAGAATTATTTGTGGCTATAGAGTGGCATTTTGGTTGAGGTTAGCGCATGGAGATGTAGACCGCTGTGTATCGCTATCGTGTGGTCGTTACTAAAGTTGGTATAATTAGAGAGAGGCAAGCGGTCGGCAACATTCATCTCTTGAGAGGGTGTCTAACTCAGTGTTACGGAGTGTTTGACCCTAATTTAATTTTACGCCGGAATATCCCTTTAACATGGCAGCCTTTGTTTGGTGGTAATGTTTTTTTATAAGGCTCTGCAGGTCTGCATCAGGATGCAAACTCCTGATTCCTGCATCAATTTCACATTTCCACTCAAACCTCCGATCACTTACTTTCCACCTTACTCATCAAGGATGCTGGGAGTTATTCATTTTAAATATGGCTCCAAATCCTGAGATATTAGACAAAGCTAAAGGATATTTGCTTGAGGCTTTAAATTAAGCCTCCAGTATCTCCAGCACAACACATGAAACGGTTCATCTGCCAGCTCAGCTGTTGGCAGGAATGCTTTTGCAGGGAAAAAAGGTGGCTCTGCAGTGGCCAGGCTTCAATACTTGGACAATGGATGAAATAGTCAAGGAGAGGATGCGGCAGGAGGTAATGGAAGATGAGCAGAGATGAAAAGACAGGTTAGAGAAGAGGAGGAAGAGATAAAGAGATGGGGGATGGGAAGAGAGGTATACAGAAGAGGGAAAGTGATCAAGATTAAGGAGGGATGAGATAATGAAGAGCAGCTGGATGGGAGGGATGAAATCAGCGATGTCAAAAGGGAGGCAGGGAGTAGGGAGGGAGAGAGTGAGGAAGACAGATCTGGGAGACAAAGGAGGCATATAGGGAACAAGGAGAAGTTGGCACATAATAAGCAGGAAGTGAAGGAAAGGAGAGGACAAAGTATGAGGAAGGAAAACAAAGTAAAGCAGAAGTTTGAATACCACCGAGGAGCCAGAAGCAAGAGATGGATGGAGGAGAGGATGGTTGAAAAGAGCGAGGGATGGAGGGAGGGAGGCCGTGACGGGGAGCCATTAATAATTTATGATAGCCTCAGCTTTTCAAAGCAGCCCAGCGGTCCCGCTCTCTGCTTTCCCCTGACGTTTAATTTGTCTGAAAATCAGCGAGCGTGGAGTCTGATTATCGTCTCCGTCTGCCAACGCCTCCGCCTCAATCTCCCTGACACCGAGGTGAGATCACAAGCTGTTCAGTACACACATGTCAGCCTGGTATACCTTCCTCAGGTGAAAACAATCCTCCACGATCAGCGGCGTCCGTGCAGACACCAAATATCTATGTCAAGCATCTCTGAGGCTTTTAGGGCCACCTTCAATTAAATGCCTGAAACCTTTGTATTTAACCTTTTCTGAGATTTTTACACTGACAGGGGAAAGTGCCGTAAAAAGCCCTACTCTAAGCCCACCCTGTATAATTTAACGGGCTGTCCGATAAGCCTGTTCTTGCACGACGTTTTGCTGTTTAGTGTCTCCTGCAATGCTCCTTATTTCCAGCCCGGATGGTTTTTGCATCACAGAGCAGGGGGATTAAAATCTGGATAATATTTCGGTAAAATATACACTCCATCATTCCAAATGGTTTGCTTTAACATGGTGCTTTTAAAACTCCTTTTGCACTTTGTTGCATTAACCTTTTTTTTTTTTGCAGTGTGGTTACTACCATCGGCAAATGAACAAAACTAGATTTTCTAATGGATCCTTACGTAACTGGTGGAGTCTACACCAAGGGAAACTGGTAACCGGCTCTGTATTGTGTGTGTGTTTAAAGTAAAGACTCAGACGTGGATTTCTCCAGAGGCGGTCTCCATTTATTTTTGCAGCTCCTTAGGAAACAGTGTAAAACACAAAAATCCTCCAGTCAGTGACCTCAACAAACATGCCACTACACAAATCAAATGACACAGACACATGTTTCGGTATAAGGTAAACGTCTCATAATGAATTGAAGCTGGTCAGTGAACTTAAAAATGCAATTAGCAGAGGCAAGATCAGAAATTTTCCTGCAATGCAAACCAGCTTACCTCTCCCATGGAGATCGGTAACAAAAAGGGAAGAGAATTGGCGCAAAAATGCCATTTATAGAGGGCAGTGTTACACCACAATGTGCCTGTAGGGGTACAACCTTAAACCAAGGTTACATATACCGACCCGAAGGCTCAACCAGTCAGGTATCAACCAAAACAAAAACAAATAAAACAAACTTACAGTTACACAGGTTTTTTTGTAATTATAATAACAACTAATAATACAATACATTTTGTATACACATTATAACTGTAAACTTGACCCTGTTACACTGAAGAATCTTTTCTTTCAGTACAGGACTGATCTGAAAACATGTTATCAGTTACATTTTAAATGTTTTGTATAACTAAAGTTGTCTAGACTTTTAGCTTTCAAACGGTGCATACTGAGCCTTGGTTTGATACGTTGATCATGTTTTCCTATTTTGAGGACTTTGCAAGGGCTCATCAGTGAATCATTCAGTCATAGCTTCCAGTAAAAGTTCTCTAACTTTTGAGTGTTTTGGAAAATTCTTCCAAACACTCAAAAGTTATGAAAAAAACAAAAAAGTTATTACTGTATTAAAATGTTTTGTGCACATCCCCACACAGCTGTCCTGTCTTCATCAACTTTTTTGTGTAGCTTGACGTCTCTAGAGTAACATTGTTTCTCTGAAAGCTGATACATGGAGAGGCAAAAGTAGGCCAAATATAATACTTGTTCACTTCACCACTGCCTGACAACAAAAGCATCTTAATTTCATTTCATGTGTTAAGACTAAACCTCTTATTTACAAGCAGACAGTGCCAAATAAAACAAGAAATATCTTAAGATAAAAACAGAATAATTTCTTATTTCCTTGGTCTCACTTGCAGTCCGGAAGATTACCAACTGGAAAACGCTGGACTCACACCAACAAGTAGAAATTACAATGCTGCCACCTAGTGATGTAATTATCTCACAGCAATGCAGCACAATCTGACATAAGACTGAGAAACAAACCCTGTGAAGACTTTTAAAAGTTGCTTGAGCTGTGATCTCATGCTGAGCATTATTTAGCATAAATTTGGAAAGAGCAAGAAGGGCCCTACAGCTGGAAATGAAGGCGTCATGAGGCCTCTCGTGTAACAGGACATCTTCTGCATTTGCTGTTTCGAGATTATAAATCACATATTATAATCACATATTAAATGGAAACCAGATCACTTCCCATGCTGACAAATTAGAGCTTTGATCAAGACCCCTGAGTACAGATCCTGCTTTTTCAAAGAATCTATTTTTCCAGAATCCAGATTATATTAGTAGATTATATTAGTATTGAGTAAAGCTGTTTTTGCGCTTTGATGACTGATGGCCAGCAGGGGGCGACTCCACTGGTTAGAAGATGTCTAATGAACAAAGTTTGTCAGAAACCAGCTCTGCTCATCACTAGATTTGTTAAGCAGACATACCCTTGGTCTAAATCAAGAATTGTAGGTCCTCTTTAACGCTCCAGGGTGTTAAAGCTCCAGGGTGTTAAAGCGCCAGTCAGGAAATTGAGGTTTGACACAATAGTTGATATTATTGGTCCACTTTCTTTTTTTCTTAGCTTTCTCTCATATTGCTTACACTTGATAATGTTAAAGCACAGATCTTTTCACATCCCCACACTTTGATCAGCTTTATTTCTTAAAGAAAAGCACATTTTGGTGGAAGTTTGCAAATAGAAGTATTTACTAATTTGAACACAGATTTTTTTGTTGTTTGTTTTATGTATTTGCTGCCTTGCTGATCCTACAAATTCTCGTGCCATGTTTGTACAGTTCAATTATCATAAAGTTTAGAAAAAATTCATGATTAAATACAAAAACACTATTATCATTTATAAAAAGTCATTTGTTAGAAAAACAGAGCAGATCACCGTTTGTAATTTTTTATTTTATTTTGTAGAACCAATAAAAAAAAGATCATTCAGTATCAAAAGATATCAAAACTAGAGGAATAGAGAAGGCCAACACTTTTTGAGAGAGATAGAAAAACTTTTTGTTGAAACTTTTAGGAGGAGGGACTCAGGCAGACATGACAAATACTGTGTGAAAGCTTCTGGAAACAATGCCGGGGCAATTCCTGTGGGATAAAGTCACCATCAGAACTTTAGTACCAGGTGAAGAGGCCACGATGGACACCTGCTTCTCTATCTTCTCACCGTGCTGCAGAAAACACAGTCTGGAATAGAAAAAAAGAGGGACTTAATCCATGAATGAGGCCAACTTTGGGTTTGTGGTGGTTGCGGCTGTCTGCTGTCAAACCCCTGACAGGGGGCTCAGGCCTTAAAAAATGACAGCAGAGGATTGATCAGTCATGTTGCTGATGGTTTTGTTTGTTTTTGGAGATCATAAAGAGGCATCAGTGTCAGTTTCAGTCTGTTTCTCAACCAGTTAAAAAACCCACATTGTGCCTTTAATACTCAACTTTGCAGGTCTTTACTTCAGTAATAAATCATCAATCAGTATTCCTGTTCGTTGTTTGAGTTTTCTGAAACTAACAACATGACTCAGATTCGTCAAGGTTAAGCTGTCAGAGAAGACAAAAACTTTGAAAGGCCTGGTCACTACAAATCAGATTGTAAACACACAACAAAACTCAACTTTTCGTGAGATTTATTGTGTTAGTAGACATAACACTGATCTAAATCACTGGTCTCACATAATCTTTAACACTGTATGGTGTTAAAGCAAAGTAAATGTGCAGAGAGAGGAACTTTCTGTTTGTGTCAACTGTGGCGCCCCCTGTGGACAATACAGTCTTTGCTTATCTTGTCCACTCATCCTGCTGACTTTTGGCAGTCAAGTTTGATATTTATTGTAAACATTTTATGTAGAAATTTTAAAAACAGCACTGTTTTTTAGCTGCCCAGCTGACACCAATCCCCCTTACACTGGTTTCAGGCATAAATAATGGCAGCATGATAATTGCCAGTCTTGACCTTCATGGTTTTGTTTCCTTTTCGATTAAAAAAAGATCAATATGAAAAAATAATAATAAAACTACTTATAGGAGCTTTAAATTTGCAAATTAAGTCCTCTTAAGGATAAATCTTAACAAAAGTAAGGAATGATTTGGGACTTTGCTTCTTGCAACTTAAAAGCTATGAACTTGGTACTTCAAAAGCAGCAGCTGTAACCATAGTTGTAATATTCAGGGCAAATAAAAAGTTTATAATTAACACTGGAAAACCTGCCAACCTAGAAGAATCTGAAACTGTAGTTTCTGCTCACAAGGACTGTTAGTATGACTGCTTCTACAACAAGATCCTGAAACATATGTCTTTGAGAATACTTGCAGTGAGCTACAGGGAGGTGTGTAAGAGGGTCAGCTGTAGAAATAAAGAAGTTGTTTTTAATATAAGCATGAGGCTTATTTATTGCATCTTATCGGACCTTGACCTCATCTGAAGGACTGTACGAAGATGAAACAACAACAACATTCTTCCTATTGCAGCTAAAACTTGCCTGGCAAGATTCCTGGACAACATTCCTCGGACATGTTTCTGTTTTTCCTATCCAGTACAGACATTGAAGGGCTGGAATGTGGCACCTGACCCCTTTTCTCTTTTTTTCTGACATCAGTTGTGTTTTCAGCAGGTAATTGACTCACCTGGCTTCATGTTTTCCCTCTAAAAGGCCAGATCCCTCCACGGTTAGCACAGCTCCACTCAGGGTTTGGGAAAATGTGTTAATAAAGGACACCTGAGCTGTGTGCTCCTCTGTCAGCTTGATGGTGTTCCCTCCCTCAATCTGTGGAAACAAAAGATGATATAATGATATTAAAAAACATGTTTCAATGAGTCCCTGAGTTAATAGAAGTGAAAACTAGGGTTTTACATCTCTACCTGAGACTTTAAAACACATGTTTTAATCACTATGGTTGCATGCACTTCTTTCATACAGTGTATGCTTTCAAAGAGTGAACATTTTTGCTTTCCATCTGTTCAGAGTTTGGTTCAGAGTCTTCCTGCTGACAAGTAGTAATTTAGCTCGTTGTAAACTTTCCAAAAAAACAAGTTGAATCGGCTAAAGGCTCAAAAATATGACTGTAATTTGACAGAAAACATCTTCACCGCGGGGAATAACAATTTCCTAAGGCAGCTGTATTTAAGTGCCGTCATGGCATCTGCTTGTAAAGACACTAACAAAGACTTGGACAAAGATGATGTTGTGTTCACAGCAGATGCATGTGAAATTATTTGCGTGTATACATTGTATGTAGAGTCAATGTAAAGACAACACGAGTTATTAAAGAATGCACTTGGAGGAAAAGTGAGTTTTGAGGTTGATCAGGTTGTTAAAAAAATTAATTCCCTTAATGTTGTCAAACTCAACCATGTTTGATGTAAACAGACTGAACTAGGAAAAAGAAAACACTTTGCGCTTTCTTGTATAAATTTGTGTGTTTGGGCACTTGCTTGGACACAATGTAGCACACAAAATGAACAAGTTAAAAGAATATTTATCATTCAGATGCACAAATTAAGTGTTAATTAGAAATTTGAGTCAATGATTTAATTTGCATCAGATGTAAACACACTAGAAAACAAGTTATTTGTGCAATTGGCTTATTGAAGCAGGATTTTGCTGAAGGGTTTGCTGACAATTTGGAAGTGATCAGCAGTATCAAAAGTGATTTACAGTCACATCAGAAGCCGACAAAAGTCAAGATTTGTGGTCCTAGCTGGAAAACTGTTTCCTGAAAGTGTTGAGAGACTGTCAACCTAAGCCAGCCCGCTGTGTTTAAAAAAACAAGCTGTCATGAAATATCGGAACTTTGAGAGAGGAAACAGAAGAAATCGCTGAAAAGGTGAAGATTTGATCACACCGTTATGAAGTTTTATCTTGCATAGTTAATAAAAAAAGGAGATAGAGAAGAAATGAATAATGTATTCATGATTTGGACGAGCTGTCTCACCTCCACTTTTATCTGAGGCGAGTTTATGCTGAACTCCTGTGCTGCCAAGACTCTTTTGTTAGTCCTCATGTCTTTTATCACCACCGCCACATTCACTATGTCATCACCTGCCAGGTACGCCTCGTACTCAGAGGGAGATATGATGTGGTTGAGCTTCAAAACTGCAGAGAAATGTACAGGATGTAGGGGGAAAGAAATGAACATAAGAGAGTAAACACATCAGAAAGCTGTCGATCATGCATGGCTCCTCACCTTCCCCGGCCCTTATGTGCACTTTTCTGCGGCTTTTCCAGAAGCTGTCTTGAGGGTTGCTGTCAAACTCCTTCAGCTGGGCGTTGAGGTGTTCGATCAACACTCTGGAGCTATTTGAGTGGTTACTGATCGTCACACATACGATGATGCAGTCACCTACTGTTGGCACCCCATCAATTTCCAGAGACACCTCCAAACTTTGTGATGGGTCTAAGAGGGAAGAAGAGGAGGGATGCAGTGATTTTGTGGTCTGAAATGACTTCTGGAAAAACTCTCAACTCGCTCAACTACAGGTGTGAAAAAGAGATAAAAGAAGTGTGTATCAATAACAGCATGAACGAAACAAAAGCTTACCTGCTCTGCCCGACAGTGGACCGGACTGCTGAGAGCTACATGAGGAGCCAAACTCTGCTGTAAACATGAGAGAAATGATGTCAAGATAGAAAAGACATCGAACATTAAAGTAGGGATGTTGTCTTTTCTCTGATTTATTCGGCGACTCAAGACATGAGCTCTCCAGAACAGCCATGAAAATGTCTCCAGATTGACTTTGTCTATAGTAAACAAAGTCAAAGCAAATTTGTAAGAAATGTTACTTGAAAAGACATCTGCCTTGGAGAAATTTGTTCATGCCCTTACGAGACTAAAAGAAGAAAAGTGAAAATAAACGATGGATCTTTGAGTGAAGATGTGCATGAGTAAAGAAGTGTGAAGATGCTTTTTTGCATGTTACTCACTGCTGCTTATGTTCATCACTGCTCTGACTGGTTGCTGTCCTGCAAAGCAAAGGAAAATATCTTTAAAAATCACACAGAGAGGACAGATGAGTGGGTTAAGATGCTCTTTAACACGGACACTGACCTGTCCTTGCTGTGCCTCTGACGGTCTCTGCTGGTTGATCTTTTGGAAAGAAATTAGAAAACAGTGAGAAACCTCCAAACTGAGTAAATGTGCAGAAAGTCTTACAGACGGTGGACATGATCGTACTTTTTTTGCCTTTATACGCCGCTGTCAGATTCTCCGGTCTGTCAGAACCAATGCTCTTGGTGTAGACCAGCTGTCCCACTGCATCGGTGTCCACCATCCTGCCCACTACCAGCCCTTTACGCACAACCAGTCGTATGATGTCAGCGTCAACTGCAGCGTAGATGAAGGCGGCGTCAAAGGGGGTGCTGAGGCAACGCTGCTGGATGGCAACAACTGGGCAGGGTCCACAGCAGAAGACCCCTGCAGAGGAGGGTTTATTATCTTTATATAATTCTTGATCTGACTTATTTATTGAGTGGTTATAAAGGGACCAACCTGCACTCTTCTCCTGGGGGGTTGGGTCTACCACTTGCCAACCATCAAACCCTGAACCGAGGTCAGGTCTCCTCATCCAGCACTCCACCCACACATGGAAGTTCCTGCAAGAGGACACACATGCAGGGACAGAAGCACACACATAAAACACAACCAGCTCATGAATTAGCCTTAAAACACTGACATATATCTGCGATCTAAACTCTTGCATTGTCCCAGAGACATGCAGGCAGACAACAAAATACTGCACTAAGATGTAGTAACAATAAAATCTGATGTTATTTCTGGTATAAACTCAGCAGCTGAACATGTAAAACACTGACAGTTGACTTTGTGGTTTGAGAAGAAAGGAAACTAACCAAATGCTGTCCTTTGAAATGTTGAGCTTTTCCCCTGTGCTTGAGTAATACTCCTCTATCTTCACACTGCCGTCAGTGTCATGGGCTGAGTTGAAAACTGTCACCACCCTGGAGGGAATCCCCAGAACTCTCATCACTGAAAAAAGAAATCAGTCACAGCAGGTTCTTAAGTTTACATAAGCTTCATGAACATGGCGGGAGGGGAAAATATTCACTTTAGGCACCTCTGTGATCTAAGTTAATGTCCCAGGCAGCATTTAAACTTATCGCTTACAGCATCTGACAAGCTTTTATTTTGTTGGACTTGAATGCTACCTTTTTGTAGTATCACTGTGTTAGCTCCCAAATAAACCCCAGGTGTATCTTTTTCCCTGCAGAAACCTTCCGACTTATTGCAAATAGAATCAGAGATCAGACCCAAATATGAGGCATGACTAGAAATATAACGTGAGGGTCTGGTGTGTATAATTGTAACATGTGCTGCACACAATGCTGCAAGGTAACCATTGTGCTTCTGAAGAGATAACAGTTGTTTGTGCAAAAGAAATGCTGCAAAGGCATAAAGCTGTATGAAAATTAAACTCTCAAAAGCATAGTACTTGTTCCAAAAATCTTACAGACTTTGTCAAGTATTCATTAAAACTGATTTGGATGGTTTTCAGATCATTTTAATCTTACATTTGATTGAAAATAGCGCAAAGATAATACATCAAATGTCCAGAAATGTCAACAATTTCTCTGGGCCTGAGTCCTTCCAAGACTGCTCTGTGGTCTGACTTACAAATCTAACATTCTTCTTGGAAATCATGGACACTAAATCCTCCACTCTAGAGAGGTGAGGGGCTACCCAGCACAGTTAAAAGTCAGTGTTAGCGATGGTGTGGGTATCTCTACATTGGAGGGGCTCCATTAATGCTGAACAATACAACACTGACAGGTTTTTACATGCTCTCATGTTAAAGGTGTCATGAGATGTTCTGTTCAGATATGTTCTTGGTTTTATTTGAGTGTAATCTGTGTGTGTGTGTGTGTGTGTGTGTGTGTGTTTAGTGTTTCTGTATCCTTTTTTTTCCTGTTGTCCAGTCTTGTGAGTTTTCAGTTTGTGCTTGACCCTGTTTCCCTCCTGTTCTCTGTGTTTTATTCTTTATATTAGTTTTCAGTGTTTCCTGTTTTATTTTGTAGGTGTTTGTTCCCGGTGTTTCTAGTCTGGCTTCACTTCCTTAGTTTTCCCTCCTTCATTAATCACTAATGAGTTTCACCTGTGTCTCGTTTGCCTCACCTGTGTCTCGTCTGCCTCACCTGTTGCTCGTTTCCTCGTGTGTTAATAGTCCCTGTCTTCCCGCTGTCACAATGCAAAGGGTTAAACAAAGAATAAGACCCAAATGCCGAACAAAGGATTTAATAAAATTTTTTTTTAAAAAGAACTAAATGGAAAAAAAGCAACAAAAAGAGAAACATCAAAAAGGCAAATTCCACAAAAATCACTGAGGCAAAATCTTAATTTAATCCTTTGTTCTGCATTTGAGTCTTGTTCATTGTTTAACCCTGCCTGTCCTGACAAAAGGAAGGTCTTGCATGTTTCAGTAAGTCAATTCCAAATCATGTTCTGCATGTGTTGTAGCAACATGGCTCTGTAGTAAAAGAGTCCAGGTGCTAAAGTGGCCTGCCTGCATTCCACTAAAAACATTTGGCACATTGTGAGAAAAGAAGAAAATACCTCAAAGGATGACCCAACCTGTTGACTGAGTTAAATCAATCATCAGGTAAGAATAGGACAACATTCCCCCCTTAAATTTGCAAACTGACTTCTCTTGTTCCTTTGTCGTCATTTTACCTTTGTGCCCCTTCAGTACCTGTGCAGAGAACAGCAGCAAAGACCCAGCACTGTCCATAGCGAACAGGGCTGCAGCTGGAAGCGACCCATTGATGGAGGATGTCCGCACTGCTGCTCCACTCTGTCGGCTTCACACCGTTCTTATAGCTGCCCTGCCACTTCCCCTGCAAGATCCCCAGGTCATCATTACAGTTGACCTTGGACAAGAGGAGACATATTACAGGGATTTCTGAGAGCACAGTTTGGCTTAAATGCAAGAACACGTTTTTGCGTATTTACCATGTACAAACAAACAAACATAATCCTCCCTCACCATGGCACAGAGCACCCTGCAGAGGTACGCAGGGTCTGCTCGTAGTGCATAGTCCTGGTTTTTGTCTCGGAGGTGCTGAGGGCTGACCTGCAGGAGCTTTAGACATGCCTCCAGGACCCCAGGCTCATACTGCACAAATAAAACCACAATACACAGCAAAAGAAAAGTGTCCTCACCTGAAAATGTCGTGATTAATAACACATTCATAACATTTAGATGATGCTTTCGTCACTTACCTGACTGAACAGCCAGGGCCGCCTACAGATGTTCTGAGGGGTGCCCATATATATCAACCCATAATCACTCTTAATGTACTCTTCTGTTTGGACATCAAGTGGCATGTACACTGGGTCATCTAAAGAAATCATCACAACATGTGCACAGTGAGGGCATTTTCTTCTCCACACCAAGATGCACTTCGTCATGTCGTTCATGTTCGATATTAAACTCAAGTACATGCAAAACTACGTGAATCAAATATCCCAACTGATTCTGGATTTCCACTAAACCAAGAATACAAAATAATGAATATTAGTGGAAAAAATTATATATATATTCTGCTCGACTTGGACTCACCTTTCAGCCAAGGATTGCAGAGGAGGACAAATGTCCCCAGAACGTAGCTCCTCCTGCACTGTCTGGTTTCTAAGTGGAGCTGGAGTTCATAGAAAGCCACAGAGGATAAAACAGGAGAGCAGATGTGGATGGTGACTGACGTAGAGTGCATGTCACCTGGGTAGATTTTTGCTGACCACATCAGAGGGTCGGACCACTCGTCAGAGGACTGGACTCTGATCCTCTCTGACATGTTGCCTGTATTAAGACAGAAATCACCAAGTTAGCTGCCCTCTTTGTTTTTTTCTTTTGGACTTTTTTGTGTTTGCTGTTGATGGTGCTGTTTTTTCAGACTTCTAATTCTTGCTTCTGCCCTGTTTCCTCTTCGATTTGTTGCCTTGGTTTTACCACCTGCCCTGGCTTTGACCCTTGCTGACCTTTTGTTCACTGCTTTTTTACAAAAGCACAGTCTGTACTCTTCAACCCTTAGTCTTCAAAACAAGGCTCAAACAATCCAGACGATACCATGGTACCTATGGATATTTGAATGTTCACATGGTCTGTTTTGACCAGGAGCAGTTCTTGCTAAAACATAGCAATGATGACATAACAGACATGATTTATTGACGTTTTTCAGCCCCTTTTGCTTAACCAAAGTTTTATGGCAATTCAAAGTAAGAGCTCAGTCTAGTGATGAGAGTAACATGATAATTGTCTCCAGACTGGAAGGTCAGACGGTTGGTGGTGGCCTTGAGATTAAAAAGCTTTAAAAACCGTTTGACTCTCTTTCTTTCAGCTTCATCAGTCATAAAACTTGAGAAAAGTCATTGCAGACACTTAGGAGCCTGTACCTCAGGCATGCAGATTTTCAGACATGATCGTATTTAATGAACAGCAGCCATGGAAGGAAACATGTGGGACCACCGGAGGGCAGTTTAAGGCTTGAGAGCTCCCCAAACCAGTTTCTGCACCTTTGGCTTATGGAATTCGGCTTCCAATTATGGACAGATTTTTGTAATAAGCGTCGTGGTTGAGTTGAGTTACTGTTGGAAAACTGCAACTGTTTACTGGAAGACATATGACACTCCTCAGTGCCGCCTTTTTGTTTGGTTCCAAGTAAGTCTGGGTCAAAAGGTAAATTAAATTATGCGTTACTAGACTGTATGATGGAAGGGTGTAGTCTTAGTGATGTTATCCATTTATTTCTCAAGCAAAGTTTTGAAGCCTAGTGGCAGCAGTCGCCTTATTGGAAGTACTGACTCTCACTTTTTAAACTGTCAAACTCAATAACTTCAGAACACATGCATTTATTGACGTTTTTCACACCCTTTTGCTTAACCAAAGTTTTATGGCAATGCAAAGTAAGAGCTCAGTCTAGTGATGAGAGTAACATGATAATTGTCTCCAGACTGGAAGGTCAGACGGTTGGTGGTGGCCAAAAGCTTTAAAAACCGTTTGACTCTCTTTCTTTCAGCTTCATCAGTCATAAAACTTCAGTAATCTCCATCAATCTTACCAAGACTTGAGAAAAGTCATTGCAGACCCTTAGGAGCCTGTACCTCAGGCATGCAGATTTTCAGACATGATCAGATCATGTTTAATGGACAGCAGCCATGGAAAGAAACATGTGGGACCACTGGAGGGCAGTTTAAGGCTTGAGAGCTCCCCAAACCAGTTTCTGCACCTTCGGCTTTCTTAAGAATTATGGACAGATTTTCGTAATAAGCGTCATGGTTGAGTTGAGCTACTGTTGGACAACTGCAACTGTTTACTGGAAGACATTTGACACTCCTCAGTGCCGCCTTTTTGTTTGGTTCCAAGTAAGTCTGAGTCAAAAGGTAAATTAAATTATGCGTTACTAGACTGTATGATGGAAGGGTGTAGTCTTAGTGATGTTATCCATTTATTTCTCAAGCAAAGTTTTGAAGCCTAGTGGCAGCAGTCGCCTTATTGGAAGTACTGACTCTCACTTTTTAAACTGTCAAACTCAATAACTTCAAAACACATGCATTAATAAAAATTAACCCCATGTACAGTGTATTCAGAGAGAATGGCTTTTTGAATGAGTTTGTATGTGTTTTTTTTTTTTGTTGTTTTTGCTGTCAGCTACAAGTGGACACTTGTTCAGTAGCAGTTCAGCACCTCGGAATTGGCTTCATTTCTCAAGACTGGCGGTCAACGCTCGCTTTTATCACTTGAATTTGTCCCATTTAATTTCTAATTATCAGATTAAAAACTGTCTAGATTTAATTGACATTACAGACTTTATTACCTAGCCAAACCTCCAGGCTCAGGCTCTCAATGCGAGGATCCCAGCGACCATCAAACACCAGAGTGATTTTGAATGGTTTCCCTCGTCGCACCACCAGGTGCGTTTTGCTGAGTCCCTGTGTCTCATGGGAAACGTGGTTCTCGTGAGCCTCATAGTTGACCAGCTTTAGTTGGCACTGGTCACCATGAGAGCCTGGAAAACAAATTTTGAACCATGCAAGCCTCATTGATGACAAACTGTTTGCAAGATAATTATGAACAGTTAATCTGACAAAAGAAAGTGAGGAAAAAGCTGAAAAGAGGGAAAGTGGAAAGTTTTGGATATTTAGGTTAAAAAATTATCATCCACAGCATGTATTGGATGGAAAAGAGGATTTCTAACAAACTACGATGCACAGCAAACACAATATTCAGTCAGTAAAAATCACAGTTTTTTTTCTTCACATGGTTGTTCACATGTTGAAAATCTGCTCTGCAGCTCTGTCACACCTTTCCTGACCCTCCTCCCATTCGTTCATGCCTGACTTTTTACAGTCATGTTATTTACTGTCTCAACCGTACAGCCTGTAGTTAAGAATTTATGAGCACCTCAGGGACTTAAACACATGTAAGAAAAAAAAGCATGCTAAACCAAGATGCAAAATCAACTCAAAATGAGCAAAAAAGAAATTAAGTCATTATTTTAATTGGAGGTAGAAGGATAAGTGTTCATACTAAACCTGAAATATACAAAAGCTTTTATTTTTGTACATTTCTAGCTTTGCTGGATACTGTTCTGATTTTTAAATGAAATAATGTATTAATCTCAAATAAATTACAATTACAATTAAAGTAACCTTCAAATTTATTTCATTATGACTTCAGATCTGCAGAGAGAACTCACCGTAGATGTTGTGTGTAGTCTGCTGCATGCAGTCCATAGTCTGGCTCGAGGACTTAGGAGTGACTGAAGGTATGAGGAGCTGGCTCCACCTTCACTCTGATAAACATCTCACTCTTTCCCTTTTTTTCTCTCTTCTGGTCATACTGGTCTCTGACAGCAAACCAAGCTGCGAAGGAAATAATTGACTGAGAGGATTTTTAAAGCAGGGAAATAAGAGAGGAACAGCAAGTCAAGGATTTAATCTAACCACATGATGTTGTGCTGGATACAACACAGGTGGTCCCATTGCGTCTTATGTTAGGTTGAATCTAAAACAAGAAACTGCAAGAGCCATCAGGAACTCAGATTAAAAGGTCAGCTTTAAAAATAGGAAAGAGGAGCTTTAAAACTGGAAAAATAAACCCTGAAGAAAGCGAAATTATCTCTCTAAAGAACGATAAGGGATCATGTGCTGTTTTAAATTCTTTTGATTGTGACAGAAAATATTCAAACTATGCAAGATAATCAATCAATCTTTATTTATTATTCTCTGTTTACTTAGCAAGTCACAGTGGAGAGGAAGTACTTCCTTTAACAGACAGAAACCTGGAGCAGAACCAGACTCATGTCAGACAGTCATCTTCTGAGACTGAGCTGAGTTTAGAGAGGGAAGAGAGGGATAAGGAGAAAGAGAGAGATGGACATAGATTAGTTTGATGTACTGTATGTAGTTGAGGCCGCTAGAAAGCAGGCAGGAAAACGTCTGCTGCAGTGATCCAGAGGAACCTACAGTGTGACGGCGCTCAAGGACTTCCAGTGTATTAGGGACTCATTTGAGGCAGGATGATTCAAAGTTAAAGAGGATGAATAAGGATCCTCTCTAACTATGAGCTATATCAAAGAGGAACATTTTAAGCTGACTCTAAAAGGTAGAGAGGGTTTCTGAAAAAGAAACTTCAAAATGAATCTTTTGGTCATTTTTTTTCACTGTTAGGTAGCAATCTATCAAAATCCCTCCAAGTTTCAAACTATGTGTGCTTGGAACAACTCCTGAGTACATGAAGCAAACACAGGAAGCTGCTGAACTTTGGACCTCTTCAGACCAGGAGAGCTGAGGCACTTTGTTGGGAGTGAATGGAGCACTGCTGTCACTGAGAATGTGAACCTTTGTAAGTACATCGATCTGAAAAGACTCACTGGCTTTGCCAATAGAAGGTGAAAAGACTCAGTGATTTAATTCAGTTCATGTAACGATACGATCATCACTATAAAATGAAAAAGAGGAAAACAAAAGAAAGAAACCCAGTGTAGAAAAAACATTTTTTATGTCAGCCCATAAGTTTTCTATGGAATTAAGGTCTAGGGATTGTGCCGGCCACTCCATTACTTGAATTCTGTTTGTCTGGAACCATGATTTTGCTCTCTTGCTGGTGTATTTGGGG
The DNA here is from genome assembly GCA_962446985.1 of Xyrichtys novacula. Lineage (NCBI taxonomy): Eukaryota > Metazoa > Chordata > Actinopteri > Labriformes > Labridae > Xyrichtys > Xyrichtys novacula. Next base: position 24,376,635 of record OY660867.1, on the reverse strand, counting down.
TCATTGTCTTGTTGAAACACCAATTTAAAGGGCATTTCCTCTTCAGCATACAGCAACATGAATTTTTCCAGTATTCTGATGTACTCAAACTGATCCATGATCCCTGGTATGTGATAAATAGGACCAACACCACAGTACAAGAAACATCCCCATATCATGATGCTTACACTACCATGCTTCACCATCTTCACTGTGTACTGTGGCTTGAATTCAGTGTGTGCAGGACGTCTGTCAAACTGTCTGTGGCCCTTGGCCCCAAAACAACAATCTTACTCTCATCAGTCCACAAAATATTACGCCATTTCTTTTTAGGCCAGTCAATGCGTTCTTTGGCAAATTGCAACCGCTTCCGCACGTTTTTTTTTTTTTTAACAATGGGACTTTGCTGGGGCTTCTTGCTGGTAGCTTGGCTTCACATAGACACCGTCTGATTGTTACAGTACTCACAGGCAGTCTTAGATCTTTAATCCTCCTGGAGCTGATCATTGACCGACCCTTTGCCATTTTGGTTTCTCAGATCCATTCAAATAGTTGTTTTTTCTTTTTTTTACGCCAATGACCTCACTAATTGAACTCAGCACTGCTATTTTTGAACACGCCCCTTTCAGTAAATGATTCAGAAATGTAAATGGTTTTCTATACCTTTACTGAACCTTCTAGAAACTTGCTTGCAGCATACAAGTTGAAATTCTAACAAAACAATGATTTATCTTGCTAGTGATGTGGGGCTGCTATTATTTTGAACACAACTGTATATGTAGAAAGAAAGTGTGCGGGTGTAACTTTGGTCTCAAACGGTTGAATAATGTTGTAGGTGTCATTGATGTTATGCTAAGAATGGAAACATGCTAATTAACATTTTCAGAAGAAAAAAATAAACCAGTTTGAACTGAATCGATATTTCAAATGATATTATTTTCAAACAAAAAAGAAAGACTTCTGATAAAGATTGAAGAGAGATCAATACAGAAGGCGCCATTTATAGTTGGGAGATAGTTGATGTATTTATTAAAAGCTTCTGCAATCATTGATAAGTCTGATCCTTCAAGTGTGAAGACTTTTAACATAAGTACAACAACCACTGCTCTCTTTAACTTCAAACCGGTGCATTTCGGGAGGCCACTCCCCCAAAAGTAATAACATGTTTTAGCTGATACCAGTTTGTCACAACTTGGTGGTGCAAGATGGCGGCTTCTGTAGAGGAGGATCCATTTCTTCTGCAGTCTGACTTTATGGTTTGTATGACGCTGATCCTGCAGCTTGTGTTTGAGTTGAGTTGCTTATATTAGTTTTTGGTTTACTGGATAAACTCTGACTGAATCAAACCACCTTTATGCCAGAAAAAACCACAATCAAGGTCATGTGGAATATTATATTTTGACTGTTATTAAAGAGAGAAACTGCAACGCAATAACAAATCAAAATAGTTCTTTATTTTTGTCAAAGGACATTTGATACAAAAGGGCATATTGGGGCCCATTAATAGATCATAAGTACAAACCTTTTTTTTTCTTGCCAGAATGCAGAGACAAAAATAAAATTTTGTAAAACAATAACAGAAAAACTGTGAATGATTGTGAACTTGCTGGATAAGCTCCTTTAAAAGCACTTTGAAAAATCATCTTTAACAGGGTTGGAATCAATTCACCTTCAAAATCTTTGTGAGAGATTTCATCTGCAAACATTTTTTTTTCTCTTTCAAGAGGGATTCAAATACATTATAGGACTTTTTTCTATGGAATAAAACAACCTTTTTTAAAATTTAGTATTGTAATAATAGCTTATAAAACTGATCAATTAATTCAGGAACTCCCTGCAGAGTCATTGAAATGATTCCAACCCTGACTCAAATATTACCTTAAACCTTTAAAAAAAAAAAAAAAAATCACAAAACACCTGAAAACATTGCATTCATCCACTGCGACCTGACCCCAAACAAGAGCCTGAATAACATCCTCATGAAAAATCCATATTTCACCACAGAAAGGCACTGCATTTGTCCAGCAGGAGACCACAACACGAATTTAACAACATGAACTGCTCACACTTTGCAAACAACGTCAATCAGACGTAAGGCCGAGATAACCACAGGAAAAAAAAAAAAACATAAGGGCCAGATGAGTGAAAACATGAGCAACACATCTGAACTGCTGTCAGTTGAAAAGGCTTCAGATGCTGATGTGAGTTTAGGCTGGATTTGAAGGTTTGTACAGAACTGAAGATGAAGACTGCATCTAAGAGAAGATGAAGGTTGTTTTTTTTTGTTTAACAATTATGACAGTTTGAGGCACCCAGGGTTTAAACTACAATGCACATGCAACCTTAGATTGGCAATAACACCTGCACCACCAAGAGGCTGTTAACACAAACTGATGTTACAGTGAAGCTGCAGTTAACCCAGTCACTGAAGAATAATTACAAGAAAGTTCAGACAGCTTGACAAATACACTTGAAGTTGTTTTTTTTTTTTTCTTGAGTGTTTTTGCCAATACAAAGGTTTCACACGCACAAACAGTCACACAGGGATACATTTAGTCTACAGTGAGAGAAAACCTAGTGAAAGATAAAAGGTGCTACTTATGCGGAGCTACGTTACAGACATTTGTTTCCACCATCAAATGACATAATGAACGATGATCCGCTTCTTCCAGAAAATCAATGATCAATTTTTGTACCATTTTTTCTCCATTAAGACCCTTTTCTTAAAAATAAATATAGAATTGAACTAAACAAACTATCCTCCACTCGCATGCACCCACACACACTTTGAAAACTTCAGGAATCAGGTTAGCTTACATAACTTAAAATGAGGGAAAAATAAAAGGGAGATTTGAACAGACATTTCCAAGAACAATATTTACAACAATTACACAACAGATTATCCTTTCATACTCTGAGACATGATGCGAAAATGTGTTATTGCTGCTTATTTTGTATGACAATGTGTAGTAAGGGAAGTAAGAGCTGGCTGTAGATGCAGATAATGTGGCGCCAGGATAAGATATTCCAGGTATCCTCTCTGCACCTGGTAGAGGTTGTTGATTTAAGGCATGAACATCTGAAGTGCATATTACAACATGTCTCTGTACGCCTGAAGCTTACTCTGCTGCACTGATTCGATGAGTAAAAGCAAAGATGCATCTGAGCTGAACTGAAACTGGAAGTGAGGACCTGCCAGGAGCTTCTGCAAAGAGTTGAAGGAGCATGAATTTACAGGCATCTGGGGAGCTCTTCACCCTGAAACCCTCCGCTAAAAGAGATGAAAGAAAAACACCCAACACTCTTTTTCTAAACCTGTTAAAAGTCATTATGACCCTACACACAACCCGTGAACTGCATCTATAACACTTACACTCTCATATGTTTGCATCAAGAATTGATTGAAGACTTTGCTCAGCTCCAAACACCTGAGACTAAACACTTACCTAACCCAGAACAACACACTCAGTTTTAGTTTTTACTTCCTGTTGCAGACTAAAATCACCAGGTCTCCGACACCAAATGTCTCAAACCTTCAAAAACGACATTATTTGTCTCGCTGTGAGTACTTTGCTTTTGTCCTTTTTAGTCCTTACAATGGCTTTAGAAACACTTAGTGACATCAGACATAACAGATGAATAATTAACCCATCCTGTTATCTTTGATTTGAAGAAAAATTAGGCTCAGGCTCCCCAAAAGCATCTCTGTTTCTTGTTTGTGTCTTGAAAATGAATTGACAGTTTGAAAAAAAGACAAAGTGCAGGGAAAGAGAAGGCCAGACTGGGAGATGATCCCAAGACCAGTGTGACACGTACTCCAGAACACGGGGTGCCTGTTTTATTTACTGTGCTGGACTTTTGTCCCTGAATGTCCTTTTTTAGAAACATTATAAACAGCCTGGTGAAAACAGCACAGCTGTTAGGAAGTGGAGTTTAGATGGGGGTTAATAAATGCAAGTTAGCCACTAAATCGGAGAAGTGAAAGTTCTGCAAACCTGAATTATTTATAACGAACCCAAACTGTTGCAGATAATCTTTCAAAATAAAATCAAGAGAATAAAATCCCTACTTTTCAACAGAATGAATATAGTTATGTAAAGTCTGTTTTTTTACGGCTGGTTTTTGGCCAGTTGAAGCTCTTTCAAAGAGCTATAGATTTGTTGATTTTGGCACCCCCTGGTGGACATAAATGTGCATCTTATTTCTTGGCTTGTTCCATCCTGTGCATGCTAATTATCTTGATTTTTTTTTTTGCTAAGGAAATTCCATCCTAATTACTCTTAAAGGAGTAGAGGTACTTATAGTTTGCTTTGTGTCATAACACGTGAATATTTTGTTACGTCTATTATGATCCTTTTATATCCACATTAAAGACGAATCCCCATCCCGGAGGCTGTTTCTACAGAATTATTAAATAAGCATTACTAGTATTTAGTAAGAGGAAACCTTCCAGTCTTCACGGGGGCATTCGAAACTACTATCTAGAAATTTTCAGTCATGTTTCATAAAGTCCTCTGCACCTCTTAAATCTTCTTAAATGTTACTAGTCATGCATTATTCATAAAATCATTAACTTCCCAATGGTTTATAAGTTAAAGCTGCAAACAAAACACTGCTCAGGTTTGGGGAAATGGGACCTATGACAGACACGTAGCTTTAATGGGAACCCAAAAAATGGCCTCACTGGGGGTTTGGTTGAAATTAAAGACACTCTGAGGAGATGACAACATTTCCTGTACTTTCCAAGTCCTGTTTTACACCAGCCAAATTTAGCTTCCCTATTAAAATATCAGTTTCAGGAGGATTAAGACACGAACGAATCTGGTGCTATCATGAATCACTGGTCCAAGACTTTGCTGACACAGCCCTTGTCGGAATATTTGCAGTCAGTCAAATCTGATTATCGAGGGGGAAGCATTTACCCATGTGCTAATGACGGCTTCTGTGGTTGTAGAACGTGACAGGGAATGTAAAGTGAGATGCTTTTGGACAGCCTGGCTTTGAAGCCACACTTCCTTTATCGCTGGTTTCTCATAGGAGCAGCTTCTGTGGGATGCACATTTTCCTCGTCCCAGAACTAACTCTGCTGTCTATGAAACCTGCGGCATGAAAAGTACTGTGAAGGCTAATCAGTGTTAAGGAGAACCAGCCCTAAGAATCCGTAAATCACACATGCACACACTCTTACTCAAAAGATACATACCTGAATGCACACACCTGCGCTATCTGCTTAGATAAAACCTCATTAACAAATAACAAAAACCTCACTTGGTACAAAATATCAAATAACATTCATATAAATAATTTAAATAGCTATACTAGAGCTAAATTCTTGGTCTAAAATGGTTCAATGGCCAAAGGAAGTGCCGATAATGTGCTGTACAATTTGGGGGCTTGTTCAAATGTTGTATTTTAGGGTTTATTAAGTACAATAACATTCTCCCACAACCCATAATTAAGTCTGAGTTTTGACAAAAGACTTGTCCAGAAATCGCTCCCCTCTTTTAGAAACCCCTCCCCATTCAGGAAAAAGTGTCCTGAAAGTAGAAGCCCGCATGCTCACCGTCCTCCTCTTCTTTTCCACCTAACTGTCTCCGAGAACTTGTGAAAGGTCCCCGAAGTCACAGTCAAAGAGTTCACTGATGCCTTCATTGTCCTCTAGTCCAAAGTGGTAATCATGACTGGGAAGGGGGGACAGGTTGATAAAACCATCCAATGGGAGCGAAAAGCCCTCTCCGTTCAGGAAGTCCGCGGAGGAGAGAGGGGAAAAGTCAAAATCTGGGATGTCTCCGAGGGTGAAAGGGTCACCTCCGAGAAGGGATTCTATTACAGAGAAGATCAAAATCAACAATCAGTGACAATTTTATAAACAGAAATTAGATATGTGAGCACATCAGATGTAAATTAGCGGCACTACGGCGTCAGGACAATATCAGGTGAGTTGTGAAAAACAGACAAGCCGGTTTTCCGTTGTTAGAGGTCCAATATGTCCAAGTCTGCACTCTGTAAAAGACCTTGAAGAGATCTATAAATCTATTTACAGACATGTGAGGACTCACCTGCGTCTCCACCTAACGACAGCGCTGCAGGGTCCTGCTGAGACGCTGCTGTCACTGTGGATGACGTGGATGCTGGCGATGAGAAACCCACATCCAGGATGGCTGTTTTAGGTTCTGATTGGTCTGTGGGTGTTGCAGGAGGCTGGACCAGGGACGGGTCAGTGGTGGGTTTGGATGGACTACTTCCAGTTACGGGGCTGCAGACACCAGAGTTGTCTTCTGGACAGAGGAAAACGTCAATCGGGCCACGTGTGCTCTTCAGTGACACCTGGTAACCCTGAGAGGAAAAAAGCAGACACGGTCTCTTTAAAATGTCACAACTGCGAGAGGAAATGTGTGAAAAGCTCAATGACAGTCCAAGTTTGTACCTTGGAGGGTTCTGTAACTTGCATCTGGGTCTCTGGTGGAGCTCTGATCACCATGACCAGCTGGTCTGGGGAGTCAAATGACTTCCTCAAATCCTGGCAGCGCACATAACCCAGCGTGAAACCACAACAGTTAAGGAACACACAGCACCTGCATGTTGATACTAAAGCACTGTAAACAACAAACTGACGTGAATACACTAGCAGCGAAGAATGAACACATCTTTAGTATCTTATGTTTACTTTTTCGGACCAGGAAAAGGTGCCTGAATGCACCACAAAAACTACAACTCTCCAGATTTGTGAGACTTAAAGTACACCTAAAAGGATCTGTTCTTATCATTCACACAAACAGATCTTGTCTCCTTTAAGGGTGTAAACAACATTGGTGTAGTCAGCTTTAAGTCTAATAGTGGTGGCAGAAAATAGTACCAAGTGTTTGCTTTCTTTACTTTCATTTCTCTTTTCCTGCTCTGGTTTGACTGAACAAACATGATCATGGGCAAACTAGTGCCTCTGCTGCAAAAACTGAACTTCAGGCACAGATGAAGTATTTATTCCTGGAGGGAGTTTTGATAGAAGGATCTGAGATTTTTGCTTTGTTAAAGAAAAAAAAAAAGCTTGGCTTTCTGTGCCAGCTGAGACATTAACAGATTAGTTATACTGGAGAGAGGAAAGGATCAGCACAAAAAGTAATGTAGGGAAAAGAACAGAGAATACAGGGACGGACAAATTTACCAACTTTTACACCCCACTACTGTTGCCGTCTGTGTTCTGTATACGAGACAGTTTGCAAGCCTGCCTTTCCAAATTATGCTATGCAAACAAATGCTATGTGGAGAAAATAGAGGCATTTGTATGAAATGTATGTGCATTTCACATTATCACTAAAATTTAAAGTACCATCAAGTCTCTGTTTGCTCACAAACCCCTTTTCACTTTGTCTAAATAAGTCAAAAGGATATTTCTTGTTCTGAGGGTCCTCTGTGAGGAGCCGCAGCTGCAGGTTGCATTTGTTGATGAGCTCGTCCAGCTGCTCCTCAGCCTCTGTCAGGTCACACACCTCCTTCTGCAACTCCTTGTGCTGGGCAACCAACGCTGCATCAACTCGATTCCCACTGCAGGGAAAAAAATAAAGAGAAACTTGACTTTTCTTATCATAGTTTTGCCCAACCTGAGACTCACTCTTTATTTATACTTATTTGTACATTCATTGATTTCTTCTAGTCTGCAAACACAGTCTGGTCTTTTTGTACTCACAGCCACTGGATGTTGTTCTTGGACTTCTTAGAGATGAGTTGGATCCCCTCTAGGACGTTGGTTATATCATAGATGCGTCTCTTCTGGACGTCCAGAACCTGGGAGGCCCAGTTTAGATCCACCACGCCATCAGCAGACTGGGACAGCAGGTCCAGGAAGCGTTTGGTGGTGAGGTTTAAAGAGGTGTCATACCGCGACTTCTCTGTTGTGACACGAGGAACTAGAGAGAGACACAGCGAAGGGGAACAGAAACAGAAATGAAATATCTGCCTTTAAAATACAGGGTCATTATTTTCTTTGTTATTCTGCACCCTCATTGGTTCACTGCACCTAACAGGTGTTTCCAGACCAGATTGTTCTGAAAGTGCCTGGATCTAAAAGTCTTGAACAGTCTCTGTTTGCAAACTTCACTGTTCACCTCACTTTCTGTGTTTTGGTATTTTTTAATGCCAACTTTACAAACTGGTTTTAAACGTGTTGCTGGCTGATGTTCACCAACTCAACAAGTCACGCCTGTTTCTCCTACACTGGGAGAGTTTTGACTCTGGCAAACATTTTTTAAAAACTTCTTATGTGGCCACTTAACATCCTTTAATTTCATGTGGAGCTACTTTACTACAAACTTCATAAACAATTTACTGTATATTATGAGGCTGAGGTTGTTTATCTCAACCAAACTGCCTTAATTGCGTTTGTATTTTAAACGCCCTAAATAGTTTTTACTCTACTTAATGGAGCCGTTCAGCAGAAGAATTGCAAACGACTGAGCTTGTGTGATAAATATCTTTAATCATGACTCAGGCCTTCATCAAGTGTTTTTTTCCTCGTATCAAATTCACAGCCAGGGAAATATCTCTTATACCCCTCACTTCATTTTACTAGTATGTTCTCACACCAGCATGTTCCTTCCCTTTTTTATATAATTTACTGTGCCAATATCCTCTTCCAAATTTCACAAATGTTTTGCCAGTTCCCTCTTAATTAATCTGAACTCACTACTTTGATTTGTGGTGGAGCATTGACTTGGTTCTCAGTTCCTCAAAACATCATATGAAGACAAAATATTTGAGATAAGACTCTACCAGAAGCACCTTTCTGCACAGAATATTGAATGTGAGATCCGTAAATTATGCACTTTTGTGTGAGGATCTGTAACTCACAGGTGATAGTGCCATCCCTAATTTTTTTTAAGAAGAGAAGATTTTAGTTGTTTATACAAGACAAAATGTTTGTGTTCCACTTTTTGAGCCATTTTAAATTGAGCCATTCTCCTGCTCTGGTTTCTACATTCAAAATGAATGAAACCTTTATTGTCCTAAAGGACTCAGGGAAACTTTGAACTGAGAGTCTAAAAGCATAAAATTATAAAGACATTAACTGCCTTATAGCACATAATAAACATAAAACTGAGTCATTAAAAGTATATTATCAAAGTGTTGTATGGTTACTTATTTCGAAAAAAGGGCCAAGTTCAACAAGGTGTAGCGAGAAGAGTTCCCACTGTGTGTTACAGCTCATTTAGCAGCTAAATGTTGAAGTGATCAAGGATGTGATGCTTCTTTAAGTTCATTTCCTGGATGCTCTGTACTTGCACCTGAAAATGAAAGTGTGTATTCAGACCTGAGGAGAGGGTCTGCTGTGATTTAAGAGCTAAAAATCAATGTGAACCAGTCTGTCATATACTGGAAACTTTTCCTAAGCTGAAGCTTTTTCTGAATTTATTAAATTTCCTTTGATGCAGTTTTTAAAATTTATTTTCTATTACACTTTTAATATTTGTTCAATTAATTTACACCTGAAACATGAGAATCTGACTTTATTCTAGTCCAAGTTTTTGGAGAATCAATCTGGGTTAAAATTGTGAATTTCTTTTATTGTCATAAAGTAACTGAGACATAAGTTCAGCTTTTTTTATTGCTGTATGATTTATAGTATCTTTTGTCATTTAAATTGAGCGGGAGCTTTAAATTACTAGTCAGCCCAGTGAGGAAACAGGCGTGCAGGCAGGCTGTTGTCTGTGCTCACAAAGGAACAGCTGTTTTTAGGACAAAGGGGGCTGGAGCAAAGGTCACGGTGTGAATGTATGTACGGATGACTGGATGTAGGGCACACATGTAGTTGTGTTGCTGCTCCTGCTATGAACTTAAGGAAACAATGTAAATCATCTAAATAAACTGTGAGTGAGAATGTATTTATATATGTGTGTGTACCTCTGGGAGGAGCAGGTGTTGAGGGTGGCGCCTGGCCTATGGACGGTCTAGTGGTGCTGACATACTGATGGTCACTGTCCAGGTCCAACTTTCTTTTTACCTAAAGAAACATAAACGTTTTAGAGCAAACAGTTTAGTAGCTAACATGATAGAAATAATAAAGAAGTTATTACATTTGTTTCAGTGGAAGGAAATGAAAGTGAAACACTTCAAGCAACAGGCAGATGTACTTTGCACCAAACGTTTCAACACTGTGTGATCAAGGAACACCCATTTTACCACTTCCTTTATCTCCCTTTTCACTTCTTTCCCCACTAACTCTTCCCTTGTCCTCACCGGAGGTCTTCCCAGAGCTGGTCTTCTCTTGTCCTGGACCCCCACCTCAGCAGGACCTTGTGGCGTGGCGAACAGCAGGATTTCCCCTGTGCTGCTGGGGGCAGCTGCCGGGTGGAGTCCCTCATTGCTGGGGCTGGTGATAATCACTATCTGGTGGTCTTGGCCCAGGTCAATACTCCCAGAGTTCAGCAGAGTCTCAAAATCAGCCAACAGGTCCTCCGATGTCTGCCCCGTTATCAGAGTCTCTGACATGGCAGTGTGTCACTGAGTAACCCCTTCAAATTGAGTTTAGCTTCCAACAGCAGGGGTGTGACAAGACACCAACACAGAATTATAATGTCCTCTTGAATTATGGGTTATAATCATTTATCCAATTCAGCACTCTAAAAGCAGATTCTCCTTTCGACCTGACTTAACAGGGCACTACTTCATGACTCCTTCTGGAGGTGCTGGTGATATGAGTTTGGATTCTTTCATTCATCATTTCTTATGATAAATCATAAACTGATTGTCCTGAAATTTCTTAATCATGACCCTGATATTCCTACCACTGATCAACACTTGCTTTCATTTGATTTGCCTGCAGAATTTAGGGAACAAGGGTCAAACCTTCTTAAAGTTTGCCTGCAGATGCATTTAAGCAGAAAAAGCATTTCTTCAGATGTTCCCTTTGACTAGATTATACAACTTCTTGCTGTAACAAACAGATTAAAAGAAAAAAGAATACACAAATAAGTCATCGTACAATGTCCCTAATGTAAGCAGATAAAGACCCAGCAGCACAGGATGTTCTGTCAGACAGGAAATTTGGCAAATAAAACTGTATTGCTAAACACATGCAACCTCAGCTACTTGACGCCCAGCTGTTGATATATCTCCAAAGCTAGGGTCTAAAATTATCCGCGGTACGCATATATTTCAAAGGATTAGCGAGCTAGCAGAGGAGTAAGCTAATCTTTTGTTTTCATCTGTCCTGACAGTAAAGTACAGCCGTGAGGCCTGGCCACACTGTCCTCAACACAGCTACCAACCCTGCTAACAAGCTAGCGTGTTTCCTACCGACAAAGACAGACACAAGTCAACAAACAGCCCGCTGCAGACAGTGCAACACCCATTTAAGGGTATACAACTAAGTTATATACGCGTTCACATAAAAGAGAGTTTAGTGAGAGGGTTATTCAAACTTTACAGCAGCTTTCCAGTAGTGAGCTATCGACATGAGTGATCCAAAGGGAAATGCATCCCCACAGCTAACCACCGTCTGCAATCGTATTTCCAATAAAGCGACAGTGAGAAGAACACATATGAGCAGATATTTCCCAAATTAAGAATATATAGGGCAGATTAGCATGTTAGCTGAGTTATTAGCCGCAATTCTTCAACCCCCTCGTTTTGTTAGGGCACGCAGGAAGCAGTCCGACAAAACTGGAAATGTGAGAAAATAAAGCGGACAAATACAAGCACGTGCTCCCCAAAAGTAGCCGTTAGTCCTTCGGTTGATCCCAGCGGGTGCGGTCCCCTCATAGAAGCGTCTTCCGGACCCCGTTATCGGCTGTTATTGTTGTTATTGTCCCAGCTGATCTACATCTAAACAAGGATCAGACAGTTTTCGCGCGAAATCTTTTTTGCCGCGAAATAGCCACGTGCACAAATCTGACTGTTGTGATTGGTGGAAATTGGGTTCTTTCCGTAGGGCGGGTCAGTGAGAAGCTGAGTGGTGGAAACGGCAGTCTGTCATTTAATCGAGAGCAGATTCATCGCACACGGGAGGCGTTCACAATCCAGGGAGATAATCGTTCTAGCTGGACTTTCGCTTTGTTGGTTTACATTTCCTACTGCGGGAACATTGTGGCAAAGCTACTATTGAAAATGCTCCATTACAATCTTCGATAGTGTGTCACGTCGACAACTTTTATGTCAAGAGACAAAAAAACTACTGTGTTTAATTTTAGTGGCTTCAATAATACATTCAAAGTGTAATTCCAGCAATTGCTCTTCTCTTTGAGGATCGTAAACATAAATGAATGAAACAAGTGTAGAGATTTCTTAAAATATATATGTACATATATTCATTTTATTGACAACTACGAGGCAAAAAGGACAAACGTTGCATAGGCAATGAGATATCAATACATTTCGTGAGATTAAATTTGTTTAAAATATGTTAATGACCCCTGGGGTTTCATACGAAATAATAAAGCAGGTGTTACATATTTTAAACTTTTGCATAAATTTGAAATAAGACAGCATCTTCATTAATCAAGTGACAAATATGAGTTTAATGTCACACCATACGCAATTAAACAATAATTATTTTTTTACAAAATATTTTCCCTTTCTAAATAAACAATCAGTGGATACAATAGTTGGGATAATATGCTACTGCTGAGGCAAAAAAAGAGTTTCCACTGTATCTCTGTTGGCTTTGTTGTAGGAAGGTGCGTTCATCAACAGGCAGCCCTTGCTAATCGAGCGCCAATTGCGCAGTAGAAGAGCTACAAGATGGCGCAGGCAATATTTGAAGTGCTTGAAGGTAGGAGAAAATGTATAATAATATGTAACTACTGTGGTGATAAGATATCTACATGTGTTTGGAGCAAATTCGGTAATAGAGGACCTTTCAGATGTACCAAAAAGTGCGCTATAAAACGCTGTTACAGCTCATATTTTTGCTTTAACTACTAAAACAGCCCACAGAGAGTAAGGACCATGACTGTAAACAAACACACTGATTATTTTCAGACTGGTTATTTTCTGCAGCTTGCAGTTTTTCCACGAGTGCATGATGTTGTAATTGTATCACAAAAAAGACATTGAAAATGCGAAAACCCCACATGCTTCTTGAATAATGATGTTTTAATGTAGGCCCATTGTAAAAGAAAAACACTGTCTTGCTTCAGTGGGCTACTTAAAGTACTGATGAGTCTGTACTCTCTGTGGTGTTTAAAACAACCTGGTGCTTTGTGGATTTAATGTGTTGAGACATAATTACGGTTTTCTTTAAATTTGTTTACATTCATTTACATTTGTATAACAAGATTACTATAGAGTAATAGAGGACAAGGTTGACTGTGGAGGAAATCCTACAAAAAAACAGACCAAACCTAAGAGCTAAATCTACAACTATTTAAAGCCCGGAGTAATGTTGAACTTTCTTTTCCATCATTGCCTCTTCTTCCTCAGGCATGGACAACCAGACAGTGCTGGCAGTCCAGTCTCTGCTGGATGGCCAAGGTGGAGTTCCAGACCCAAACAGCCAGAACGTCTCTGGGACATCCACCATCCAGTCTATGGGTATGTAAAGCCAATATGTGTAAAGTTAACAATAGCTGTGTTTAAAAGTTGATTTATGTGATGCTGTGGCAGTGCATATTGAAGAACCTTTAGCATGTTCTCTGGACTCTATTGAAGTGTTCACACTGTGAGAGGGTGCACATTGGTATTTTGTATTTTGAGGCATTTTGCTCTTAATCATCAATGAATAACTTCGTTTGTATCACAGCTTTCATGTTATGATGCTACCTAAAGTGGTAATCCAAACAAGATTAGATAAAAGCTCAAAAATGATCCTGTTTTCTTTCATTATTTCAGACAAAATCTTTTCTCTTTCCCTTGAAAGAGAATGTACTATCACATCATAGATTTTCAAACTACCTTTCTTAAAATTCCCACCATATAAACAACAAACAATATCCAATGGAATATAAAATCCTACAAGTTGTAAATTTTATATGCATAAATTTCATTTCATGTTTATTTATTTCATTTCATTCATGATACATAATTCATACAATACATTGCACTCATCTTTTTTTTTTCATGCGTAATCATGTAAAATGAAAAGGAGCAGACAGAAGACAAGTCTAAATTTAAGTACTGAAGGCTTTAGAATCAGTTTATTGTACCATGGAGTGTGTATTCTCCTCAAACCTCACATTTGTCTCTACTGCAGATGATGAAGACGTCTTTCTTTGTGGGAAGTGTAAGAAGCAGTTTAACTCTTTGCCGGCCTTCATGACACACAAGAGAGAGCAGTGCCAGTCTAGCGCCCCCTCCCTATCCACAGTGTCTTTGGCCTCCACAAATGCCTACACCCCTGTTCCCTCAATCAGCACTGGACCACAGACTCCTGCGAACAGACAGGTGAGGTGGACAGGTCCTTTTTTATGGGTGATTTATGAATGGTTTGATTTCCCCAGATAGGTCATGTTTATATGTAAAGTTATGGACTTAGTTATTAAAGTTATTTCAACTGGTTAAAAAAGTGAAGAAGGAAGCACATAATTCTGGATTAACTGATTGTCAAATCAGATGAAGAAGCATCCAACTTTTGATGATAGTACTGAGCAAAGTAGGTATGAATCAAACATTTTTATGTGGCCAACTAGGCTTTCTGATGTATATGATTATTTATTGTATTTTTCCCATTTTATTAGGTATCAACATATATCACAGTGCCTCCCTCTCCCCTGACACACACTCTGGTCCAAGGCAATGTGTTGGTCAGTGATGATGTTCTCATGTCTGCCATCTCAGCGTTTACCTCTATTGACCAGCCAATGGCCACCATGCAGACGCCCATACAGGTAATGCAGTAAAAGGTCCCAATGCAGATGTTTGGACTTCTGCCACAGCTGCATGTCTTTAAATCTTGAAATCACCTCACTTTAAAAAACTATGATATACAAAATGACTTAAATTTTGCTTCCTTTTTTGCGTTGTAGAGTAACTTGAGCATGCACACAGCTGGTGTATCCTACCTGCAGCACCATCACCACCACCACCACCATCATCATCACCAACAGCAACAGCAGCAGCAACAGTCCTCCCACCCTCTCCCCTCCAACCAGACACAAGCTCATCCCCTCCCAGCTGGACAGCCCTCCCAGCAGCCGCTCTCTTCACAGGTGCCAGCCAGCCACAGCAACTCTGTGGTGCAGGTGTACAGCACGCTGCCCCACATGGCGGGGGGTGGAGGTGCAGAGATCCACACCCTTGGTCTGCAGCCCTTCCACCCTATACAAGTGAGTGAAGATGTTCTTTGGCAGGGGTGGGAAAATTGAGTTTTTATTGTGAAAGAAAAGCCTCAAGTGAAGATGCAGAATTTCTGTCATTGCTGATATATCTTTTCAGCATTAATTTATACTTTTTAATGAATTAGGCATATGTGATTTATGTTTAACTCAACAAAAAAAGGTTTTGTAATAATCTGTTTTTAATAAGGAACTTAAAAGGGACATACAGGAAAGGAGACAGGTTGGAATTAACATAGCTCCCTGCTTGATCACTGTAACACAAAGTTTTGTAATTAAAAATACATGAATTTATACAGAGGGGCCACCCTTTACCCCTTACCCTTGTATAAAGAAACACTATCACAAGGTTTTCATGAGGAAACACAAAAGGTAGAATAAGATGTTAAATCTCCAGACAGTATAGTGAAACAGCCAAAACAGATGTACTAAATAAGATAATAATAAAAGATGACTCTAGTAAAAGAACAGTAATCTAAAAGTATCATTTATTTATTTTAATACTAAAACTGCAGCACTTTCACAGGATAATTCTTGATGGTTAATACAGTTAACTGTTCAAAAGGCCAGGATTTTTTTTCTTGAAAGGACACACCTGACAAAAGTGTGGGACAAAATCGCAGACTAGATAATAAAATTCAATTTGTCCACCAGAGGGCACTAAAGTACAAACCAAAAATCCCTTTGAAAAGCTTTTATCCAAGAGAAATAAAGAGTCTTTTTCTTTGTAGTGTCATTTGCTTTGGTAGGCTTAATAGTGATGTTATATTTAGCATGTGTCACAACCAGACAAAAACCACTCACAGAAGCTTTAAAGAAAACCCCTGTTCAAACAAAGATGTAGAAATGCACACAGACATTTATAACTATAAAGAAGTTTACGACAAATCACTGTATCCATTGTTTTTTCATCTCCAGGTGCCCAGTCAGTGTGTGGAGAGCCAGTCATTTACCACCCCACCAGTGTACAGCCCTGGGAAACAATGCACCAAAACAAAGATCTGCAGCATCACCACCAACCTGACAGAGCTGGGAGACTTTGAAAAAGTTATCATTCCCAAAAGACCAAGGAGCAGCAAGAAAAGCCCAGATGGAACCACAGGTATGTGAGAATAAAGGTCAAATTAGAAAGCAAGATTTTTTAAAAAGTGATTGTTTCAATCCTGCAAGTTTTAAACAGAAACCACAAGATGCACGACTATGTATCACGTTTATGCTGATCACATGTGACTGAGAACTGAAATTGTCTTCTGAGCAGAGCAGCTAAAAGGAAAAGGTCCGAAGCTTAAGTGCAATTTCTGCGACAAAATCTTCTCGAAAAACTTTGATCTGCAGCAGCACATTAGAAGGTGAGTCACTGGTCAACAAAACAGGCTGAATTCATTCAAAAATGGACGAAGAACAGACAACAAATCTTTTCATTTCTGACTTTGATCTTCTCGCAGTCACACAGGAGAGAAACCGTTTCAGTGCATCGTCTGTGGACGAGCCTTTGCTCAGAAATCCAACGTGAAGAAACACATGCAAACACATAAGGTTTGAAGGTTTAATGCTCATCCCACAATTATTTGGAAAAAACAAACTCAAAGCAAACACAAAATAAACCATGTTGGTTGATGTGACACTCAGTCCCTGAAAGTATGGACCAAGTTAAGAGTACACCTCTAAAAGTTCACAGATGGAGCCTTAAGTTTTAATCTGTTATTGACTATTTGCTAAACCCTCTTCACTTTTACTGCATTTGTCAAGCTTTAAATTCCCTCTATTAGATTAAACGTTTCTAAATTCTGCAAACTTTGGTCCATGGTTCCAGGTAGAAGTGGACAAAAGCAGATAGTTTATGATTCTGTAAATTCAATTTGGTATGAGAAAAAAATATATTCATCAACTGTTTTCTTTTCATAAAGGTGTGGCCTATGGGTGTGGCCAGCACTGTATCAAGATTACCAATCACAGTCAAGGTGGTACCAGTGTCATCCAATGAGGAGGAGGGTGTCAGGAAGCAGCAGGAGCAGCAGCAGCAGCAAGGTGAACCTGAAGAGGAGGGATCTCAACAGCAGAGTGGTCAGAGACGAGAAGAGGAGGAAGCAGCTCAGACAGGTAATATTCAGGAGCTGTGTGAGAGCAAGGAAAAGACTTTAGACTCCAGGTTTCAGTCTAAATACAATGTTTGACAACAGAAGCTCCAGGGGAGATGAAGGAGGGTGCCACAGAGGCCCAGGTTGATCTGGAGGGCAGTCAAGGAGAGAATGGACTTCCTCAGGTGCAGTCCAACCAGAACCAGCAGTGCCAGTCTCAGACCAAACAGATAGTCGTGATTGACAGCTCCTATCAGTGCCAGTTCTGTGCCAGCAAGTTCAAGACCTACTTCCAGCTCAAGTCCCATTTGACCCAACACAAAGGGGAGCAGGTGAGCACAAAGGGGGTAACTGGTAAAGACATCGGAGAGATTTGTTTTATTACCACAAAAATAACCAGGCTGACTTCTTTGCAGGTTTATAAATGTGTGCTGAAGTCCTGCTCTCAGACTTTCCACAAGTTGGATCAGTTCCTGGAGCACATCAGGACGCACCAGGAGCAGCTGACGTACCGCTGCCACCTCTGCGGGAAAGTTTTCCCCTCACTGTTTGAACTGGGGGTCCACCAGTACTCCCACTGTTTCTGCCCACAACAGAACACACGCAAGGAAACGACCATCTACAGGTCAGCCTTAACATGAATCCTTGAATAGCAGAAGAAAAGAAAACCTGCATCCCTCCACTCTGACTGGGATGCAAGTAAAGCAAAGGGTCAAACATCAGGTTAATCTTATATGGAAACGCCCTTAGTCAGTATATTTGTTAATAATTTGCAACTTTGGCCATGTGTTAGGTTTACCTACATAGGTTTGCTTTAATCCAATATATATATTTAGGACTGTATTATCCTTTGTAGCTGTGAAAATCTACATTTTTCTTTACAGCTTTGACAAAAATTAATTATCTGTAATCTGAATCCTGTAGATGTGTAATGTAGGGTGCAAAATAAGTTACTACCACTTCAAGTACCAATCTCGTGATTCAGTGTTGATGTAAAAAATAGATTATGTATACTTATGTGTCGAAATAAGAATGCTCTGCTATTTAACAAGCTAAGAGATTGTAAATGCAATGCAATTTACCCCCAGCTCGCTGAATGTTACTCCCCGTCTTGTTAAGCTCAATGATATCGCTGTCAGTACACCATTTCTTCCTTATGTTTCGTGTCAGATGTGTGAAATGCCAAAGCAGATATTCTACCCAGGAGGCACTGGAGCAACATCTACTGACCGCCTCACACAACTACCCCTGCCCACACTGTCAAAAGGTAACAAACACACTTCTGTGCACACATTTGAATATGTTACAGTAATCAGTAGTCTCTCACACTTAGTATCATGGCCTAAAAATGTAAAGTTCATTTCTTTGTGTTTGATAGATTTTGGACTCTTTGTATCCATGTCACTATTTAAAAGTCATGTTTGATCTGTTCTCAGGTTTTCCCATGTGAAAGATACTTCAGACGCCACCTCCCCACACATGGCGTTGGCGGGAGGTTCAAATGTCAGATCTGTAAGAAGGCCTTCAAGACAGAGCACTACCTCAAACTGCACACGCGGATTCACTCAGGTGAGAGAGGCGTCTACGAAGGTTTCATCACCTCCCTCTGGGGTGTGTTTGGATCTCCTATGATAGTGTCTGTGGAACAAGCTGGGGTTGGGGTTCATCTTGGTGAAATTGTGGCATTAAATTAAACAAACAAATACTTACAAAGCCAGAATGGGCATTTGAGCCACTGGCATTTGTATATCATACTGTAATTATTCCTCAGGTGGTCATTAGTAAGTGTAAAGGTGATCATTTGACATTTCCTCTACTTTTTAGGTGAAAAGCCATACAAATGCTCCCTCTGTGAGGCGACTTTTAACCGGAAGGACAAAGTGAAGCGACATATGCTCATCCACGAACCCTTCAAAAAATACAAGTGTCCTTTTAGGTGAGCCTCCCTAACATGAACATAAAAACAAAATCCAAAGAAGTTTATCTTTCTCTGTTTTTTGTAGTTGTTTCTCGTTAAAGCTGGTTGAAATTTGTAGTCAGCTTTCTCCTCGCTTGTCCTTTTCTGTTGTGTTCTTATTTAGTTCACTCTAACTTTTCTGTTTCTCCATAGGACACACGTTGGTTGTACCAAAGAGTTTAACAGACCAGACAAGCTAAAAGCCCATATCCTGTCACATTCTGGTGAGTGAGTCATACAGATTTTTCAAAAAAGTTTTAGAGCTCCTCCTGGTGACTGACTGCTGTATGCTGAATTGAAGCATGTTTACAGATGGAACCAACTATGATATTAAAATACACAGCAAATTATTTACTCTCAGTGCTGTCTCTCATTAGAGTGAGTTCTTATCATCATCCACAAGAGGTAATTTTTCTGAGAAAATTTGCAGGGGTCAATTGATTATCCATCTGATTTATTATTGGTTGCTGATTTGGCCTGCTGTCTGTATCAGCATTTGATTTTAAAGATTAGCAAAAGAATGACTTCATATCAACGTGCATAACTTTCACTCTACTGCACTTTAGCTTCCTGAGTCAGTTTCCACTCATTACCCTGTCCCACCTAATATCTCACCCACAACATAATCTGATTGGCTGACACCACACAGGTACCAGCCAATCAACACTGAAGCCTGGGTGCCACTGACAGCACAGAGGGAAGAGCAGCCTTGAGCTGGAATAGAGCCACCTGCTCCAGGCTGGCAAAAGCCCCAATAACTTCAACCTTGGGAACTTGCTTTTTATGATTTTGTAGTTTTCAGCTTTGATAAGACATTTGACGACTTCTTTTTTCAAGGAACTTTAAAGGTTAAACATATTCAAAGACTAAACTCTAAATACAGTCATACCATAAATGCATAATTTATTTTACAAATTCATTGTGAAACTAATTAAATCATAATATTTATTGAGTAGCTCTCATTATAATAATAACAAATTGATATTAGGGGGGAAAAAAACTTGTAAACAGCAATACAAAGGCCAAAAATTCTTCAAGTGTGTACAGATATTTTGATGATGACAAGTTTTGAGGTCTCAATGAAGGAAGTTTAGAGCAGCAGCAACTCTGTGCACTGCAAGATAAAATGACGATGATGTGGCTTTGAAGAAAGTGACATTACAATGAGGTTTCTGCTTCAAATAAATGATCCAGCTGTGTAAGAATCATTTTTGTTGCTGAGAAATACAATCTGAACCTCTTTATCAGCATAAAGACAAGTACTTTTATCAGGTGTGACCATAAGTCATTTACACCATGTCAGAATGGGCAAATTACGTTTAAATGATAAGAAAAATACCTTTAGGTGTTTACGAGAGGCCTCAAATCCAAAGGCTGTTTCTATTACTGGAATTTAAAAATAAAAAACACAGCATTACAGCGCTGACTTGAAAACTCTTTTTTCCTCCAGGTATCAAACCCTACAAGTGTCTGTTTTGTCAGAAGGCATTCAGCCGCAGAGCTCACATGCTGGAGCATCAGCAATCCCACACAGATAACTACCGCTTCAGGTGCTCCACCTGCAACAAGGGATTCACCAGACAGAGCTATTACAGAGATCACAAATGTCCTGCAGCAGGGAACAGGACAGGAGCTGAAGGAGGGGGGACTGAAGAAGAGGAGGAGGAAGAGGAAGAGGGAGATGAGGTTGAAAGAGTAGTGACAGAAGAAGAAAAGGACGGAGAAGAAGACCAAAGAAGGTTGATGAGAAAAGCCAAAAGATCAGAGAGTGAGGGGGATGACGAAGAGGAGGACAGCTCAAAGGACAGTCAAGAGCAGGAGACACATGAGGAGGAGGAGGACGATGAGGAAGAAGAGGAGGAGGAGGAGGAGGTGGAGGGGAGGACTGATGAGGTTTGTCAGGCTGCAGTGTCTATCACAACTGCTGAAGAACAGACAGAAAGAGAGGAACAGGAGGAGGAGGAGGGTGATGGGATGAAAACTGGTGAAGGAGCACTTGAACAGATTCAGAGCAATGACCAAAACTGTTTGCAGCAGCCATGTTTGTAGTTCTCAGCATCACCTTTGTAGGAATGTCTCCAGGACATGGACCAAACAAACAGTTATAAATTATTTATAAAGGCCGTCAGGGTCTGACTATTGTCTTATCATTTGTTTTAAATTAAAACATTTAAATTATTTGCACTGCTTTCACTTATTTTTGCTGTGTATGAGTAAATACATTACCTTTTATACTTATTTTGCCAAAATAACAAGTGGACCATTTATCGTGCGCAGATTTGGGGCTGTAAAGCTGTGGTTGTTCATTATAGGTGTCATGATGTTAAGCCAGCATTTTTAAGTATAAATGTTGCATAAACTACCTGTTACATACACTTAAACTTGTCTTGCAGTATATTTTTGTATGTATTTATAAAGTTTTGCAATTTAAATTCATGTAAAATTCTCAATTTTTCTGTTTTTTTATCTTTTTATATCTTTTTATATTTGTCCCTTAAGGGACAAATATAAAAAGATGAGTAATTTTTTATATTTTTGTTCAGTGTATTAAGTTAATACACTGAACAAAAATATAAACGCAACACTTTTGTTTTTGCTCCCATTTTTAATGAGCTAAACTCAAAGATCCAAGACTTTTTTTATGTACACAGAAGACCTATTTCTCTACAATATTGTTGACAAATTTGTCTAAATCTGTATTACCTCTGTGGTACTGCGACAAGATCCTGGGGCCAATTGATGTGCCATCATCTTATGTTGCAGCATGATAATGCACGGCCCAATGTTGCAAGGATCTATACACAATTCCTAGAAGCTGAAAACATCCCAGTTCTTGCACGGCCAGCATACTCGCCGGACATGTCACCCACTGAGCATGTTTGGGATGCTCTGGATCGGTGTGTACGACAGCGTGTTCCAGTGCCAATATCCAGCAACTTTGCACAGCCATTGAAGAGGAGTGGACCAACACTCCACTGGCCACAATCAACAACCTGGCCAGTCTAAGGCACACCTGTGCATCATGCTGTCTAATCAGCATCATGATATGCCACACCTGTGCAATAATCATGCTGTCTAATCAGCATCGTGATATGCCACACCTGTGCAATGGATGGATTATCTCAGCAAAAGGAGAAGTGTTCACTTACACAGATTTAGACAAATTTGTAAACAATATTTTAGAGAAATAGGTCTTTTGTGTACATAGGAAAAGTCTTAGATCTTTGAGTTTAGCTCATGAAATGGGAAATGGGAGCAAAAACAAAAGTGCTGCATTTATATTTTTGTTCAGTGTTCATTACCTACCACATAGCCCTTGACAAACTAGACATGAAGATGCATAGGACATCTCATACAAGCCAATAAGACTTTCATCAACTTCTTAAAACTTTATTTTTAAACATTTAAAAATGTTGCTGATGTTAACAAATAAAGAAAATGTACCTTAGTTGTTAGTTTACCTTAATAAGTTTAAGGTTTAAGGCCTATATCCCAGCAAGTCTACATTTTTAAAGTGTTAAATCTGTTAAAGGGGCTGATCAGAGCCTCATGGGGGACAACAGAGAGACACAGCAGACAGGCAGATGCACAGAAAAAAAGGGATTTATTAAGAACACCAAGTTATCAAAACAAATAATGATGCGGGCAGTAAAGAAAATGAAAAAGCAGGTTAAAAAAAACAATGCCCCCTAAGGGAAGCTACTGTGTGGAGGGAAAAATTATAACAAAGGAATTTCTACAAACGTAACACATCTAAACTAACTAAACTCAGAGAAGCTATAGGGTCTACAAGATAAAAAACAAATTCAGAAAACTAACAAACCAGGCAACAAGCTGAAAAGATAAGAAAACACACTACCTTGGCTGGAACAAACTGACCTATTCAAGGGAGAGGATGAGGGAAGGCAGGCTGAGGAGGTGTGTTACATGGCCGAGTGATTGAAAAGTCCAGCAGGTGAGCAGAATGGAACGGGCAGGTTGGGCTGGAAACTGAGGATTAGCATCCAGGGTGAAACAAAATAAGACAGCAAGGTTGATCAGAAGTTAATAACTGTGTCTTTACAACAGTCCAGATCTGAGTTGTGACTGCAGTCAGGTTTTATGGCAGAGGTTGGAGAGTCTGTGATTACCACTTGCCTGCACCTGTCTGCACTCCACACACCTCACTCATGCCCACCTGGGGAAAAGGGGAAAGAGAGAAAGGAGGGGGAAAGGGAGAGGCTGCCACTAAGCAGAGCTGGAGGGCATGACAAGATCAGTAAACTCTACTATTTGAGTAACATTTAACTCTTTAGTTTTTAAATGACCATGAAAAAAAAAACAGATTAAGTCTCACTTGAATGTGAGCTTAATGCAGAAAGTAGAAATCAACACACATTTATATTTATTATATAACTGAGTTTCCACCACAAAATATAGATATCCACCACTAGATATTAGATGCTCACGATTTCCGGAAGGAGAGCTCCAACCCACAATTTTTGCTCATGTCTCATCATGCTTTGTTTAAAATGAGGCCCTTAAGGTTTCTGTCCCGATCCTTTAACCTTTAGGCTGTCCACCTCTAACTTTTACAGCCCCCTTATCTTTGATGGCCTAAAATGAGGCCTTTTTGTGCAAATATCCTACGATTAACTTTTTGCCAACAACCTAAAAAAATGTTTTGCACTCTGTTTCTGCGTCGTTTAATCAGCTGCCATAGAATCACTAAGGAAAAAAAATGTCATTCCAGTCATAGCAGAAGTCAGTCGGGTGATCCCTGAAAGTCAAAGGTCTACACTTGAAACTTTTGATTTGCTCTTGTGGCTTAAACTGTCAAAAAAGCTGCTGGTAGACCCAATTGTTTTATTTTAAGCTCTGCATTGGCAGACTGTAATTAGGGAAATATGCAGACACAGTGCATACTGCAGGGATTCAGACTGTATAGGGCAGAGGCCTAGATTCCTTAAACGCGTTTGTGACGATTACAAGTACCTATGTCAGCTCCATTATGGAGGCGGTAGTGTGCAGGCCGCAACAGAAACACTTTTGACCTCAAGCTTGCATCGCACCGCACTTGGACAGTAACAGTAATGACAAAAATATTATTTATTTTATACAGGATAAGGACGACTTTACCCAGCAGTAGCGACTTATTTTTACAGACCCATACATTTTCGTATTTTCTAGGCCTAAGGCTACTTTTTAAATATGGCTCCTAAACACACAGGATGTGGATTATGTCAATTTGACAGGGAGGTGGTGGCTGTAGAAACTATTTTAAATTACCTAATTGTCTCTCGGCATCTTCCGCCCAGAGATATGTCCGTACAAATAAAATACCGAACGTAAGTTAAACTTCTTGGATGTAAATAAATCTATATTAGTTTCTCACAACAAATCGTCAGAAAAAAAATGTAAAGCGCACGACTTGACAGGTGTAGGTGTCACGTAAGTAGTATGAATATGTAAGAAATTATTTAACCAAAAATTTTAAGTTGATTTTTTTCATGATATTATGCCTTAGGTGGAGATAATCAGAAAATGGTTCTCTTATAAAATAACATTATGTATTCAAAAAATTGATATCGCTGGTTGTCATGGTGATGACGCCAGCGCGAACGTCCCCAATAATTCCAATCTCTTTCCAAACTTTCCAAAACTTCATCGAACATCAAGAGGAGACAAAAAGGACGTGAATATTAAATAAAAGGCATGGCTTTTCCCAGACCCGGCAGAGAGAAGTACCTCCTACCCGATGACTATAGGTAAAACTCTTAAAACCTTTGGACCTTTTTTCACAAACAAATATAAGCATTAGGAAATAGATTACATTATAAATAACTGAGTATCTATCGATAAAAAATTAGGTCATTTCATCTTTATTCTGGGGAAAATGTGTTTTTAGCAAAAAGCTTGACTTGTATTTCGGTATCATTTTTAACATTTCCAGCCAAATACGTCTGACGTATGAGAGGTCAACCTGGGCCCGCTTTGCACGTCTGTGTAGTTGAAACAAGAGAGCAGAAACGCTTTAAGAAACCGTGGATTTGTTTTCATCTCTATAAAATCTTTAAGGTCAAATGGCTGAAGAAACGTTTGAGCCTCCACAGTCACTGTAGAATTTAGTACTTCATCTATTGACCGTTTTCAAGTGGGTTGCTCCCCACTCACCTCAAGAATGGGATGTTATTCTCTGTTTCTAAATTGCCAGTAAAACCTTTTTGGAATAATGGTTATATCACTGTCGGTAACAAAAGATTATTTATAGAGCTCTGTATTGAGAGTGGAATCATTTGGCTTCGCCTTTTGATAAAAATGGTGATCTTTTTAATTATAAAATTTTTTGAAAGTTACATCCTTACCTGTCAAGTTTTGGGATTTTTGGTTAATTCCTACAGACATATAAGATTTCTTAAAAGGAAAAACCATTTTGAATAACCATAGATTACAGAAACTATCCTTTCTCTAAAAATTTCACAGATTTTTAAAAATACGAATAAATAAATGACACTTCTCTGTGGATTATTCATCATAAACACAGTCACATGTTTTGATTTAATTTATTAAGGTGACAATTTCTATATTACACATCTTGCATGTACATCAGAAATTAAACCAGGGAAAAGAAAATATAGTGTTATACCATAAACCTCTTATTAAAACCTCTCTTTTACAAAAGAAAATTTGTTATTGACACCATTTACAACTTGTCTTCATGTACAGGAAAGTGACAGTGGTTAAGTTGTACATGGAAAACTCTGGAGCAACAAAAAAAAAGCTGTTTTTTTTTGTAATTTGATATTTACATATTTTCTTATTTACCATGACCACAGGATTTTTACCAGAATAAGATTAAAACAGCACTCATCAGCATGGGATAAAAATCTGAGGCAAAAATGTAAATAAGCAACTTAACCAATCATCTTTTTATCATGATACATTCATTTTATCACACTGAATTTATCTCAGTAGTCATTTCCTCAGCTGACGTCACAGTTAAAGCCACAGTTCATCAGCTTAAGTCTTCTCACTTTGCAACACTGGTGCAGTTTCTTCAAAAGAACATATCAAAATCCTCTTAGTCTGGAAACCTGATGCCTGAGGGTACAAATAAGGCTACCTGAAGGCTAATGACAAACATGACAGACCACCTCGATGTGCATTGGAAACACAGGACAGAGTTTCCTGGCATGGTGCACACACGAAGGTGGAGGGAAAATGGTGTTTCTCTGTAATATAATCAACACCTACATTTCAATGTTCCTCAGTAACCACACCTGTTTTTTTTTTTTGTTTTTTTTTTTAGTGTTTGATTAATCAATTCAAAAACAGACACTCCAAAATAAGAAACCACAATCAAAAACTCAATTTATCTCTTCTGGAAAGATGGTACTGCTGTTTAGAAGCATAGACTCTGTATTAAAGGTGGACGACAATGTCTGAAGCTTGCAATCTTCCTAGTAGCCAGCAGGGGGCAACCTTTTTAAAATTTCGAGCTCACTTTTAAATTGGAATTCAATTGTATGAGGGCTTATTACTAAAGTGGAGACAGTTCATTTTTTCCAGTATGTGCATTTTGTGAAAAGCCTTTTTTCTAGCCAGAGGTTTTTCAGCGTTATCAAAATTCACAGTAGCCCAATGAAGATGGACAAGGGAAAACTTGTCTCGTGTTGTGCCAGATCAAAATTTGATACTCTCCCCTGAAGTCATGGATTCTTCATCCTCCACTCTGAAGAGGAGAGGAATCTGCCGGCTGAAAACTTGGCAGGAGTTCACCTCTTATGAGGACCAAATACAGTCACTTTTGGTTCTGGGGAAACTTTATGCGAACAACCAAAAGGGAAACTTTACGCTTCAAAACATCAACGCCAATTTATGCGTCCACTTCTTATACTCGTTGTAGGAGAAGCAGTTGTATAAAATCAGAAAAACCAAACCAAAGGGTATTAATCATAGATGTACTGTTTTAAAATTAATACCAGATTAACAATTTATATCCTGCAACAATACTTCTTCACTATTCTTTTGGCAATTGTGAGGAGGAAATACTCAGTGGTAAAACTTTATTTAAATTTTTCATTTTTAGAATTTCTGACCAACAGAAAAATTATGCTATATGTGTTTGGGAAGCAGAATTCAGTTTGCTTTTAGTCTTGCAAAATATGCATGCATAAAATCTGACCTAATTTCCTAAAAATGAGTTTGGTTTGAGTTGTATTTGGCATTTTCTGGTCTTGTGTCTCACACTGCATAAATTTACGTTCGTCTTGACTGAAAATCCTTCAATACTTTCCTTTTCCAAATGGAGACAGACCATCCCAAGATTTAACGGAGACAGTGTAAAATAAATTTGGTTGAGATTAAAAGAATAATTTATAGCATTTTATCATAATACTCTAATCCCATTTTACATCATGACACACAAACTTTGGCCCTATAAAACTAGGGTCCACTCAAGTTCTCTTTATAATTTCCCACCTCATTAAAAAAATGGAGTTTCAACACTTTTCACAATCATTAAGCGATTCACAGATCAAATACCTCAAAACCAGAAGCTGTTCAAGTCTCCTTAATCTCTTTAAAGCACAGAGATTGTCTGTTAATAGAGTTTATAGTGATCCCTCCACTTTCATTAATTCAGAAGTTAATCTATTTCATATTTGTATGTGTTATTGTTTTCTAAAAACCAAGGTTAACCTTTGTCAAGTGGTGAGAAAGAGGGAAATCTGAGGATAGGACACTGAGGCGGATGAAGAAATTAGATGAAACTCATTCAAATGCAACAAACAATCTTAGAGTAACAACATTTGATTTTTGGTAAATTAACCCTGTTTAGAAAAATAACACACACACACCCTCAATCCTGCCCTCTTCCACTCTGATGTTTATCAGAGGCTTTAGTGCAGAGCAACTTAATACAAAGAAATCCTGGTGTCAAAGATGCCTCAACAAGACACAGCGATGAGATTCTGACTCTAACCCCATGCTCACCCTGCTGTCTGTTGTTAAATGATCACAGTATGGAGGAAACATCAAAACTGCATTCCCTTAAACAGATGTCAGATAGAGGGAGAGTTTTCAGGATCCCATGCAAAATGTGTCGCACATTCTGAGAGAGGAGCAGCTCAGAGTTTTGGTTCAAAAGAGGACAACACTTTCAAACCTGCTGCAAAGCAGTAGAAATAACAATCCCAGCTCTGCTTTGCAACAACATGCAGGCAACAGTCTGATATACACACACCCATAAAGGGACCATACAGGTGTGTGCATGCATGCATGCGCACAAGCACACCTGACACTCGCCTCTTCTCTATAGGCTCCCTGAATTTAACACTTGTGGTCTTTTTTTTCCTTCAGACTCCTCCTCCTCTTCCGGTTGTTTTTAACTTCACACAGTTCCCTCTCACTCCTGTCCAAAGCCCTCTGTCTCCTCAATGGCAAACAGCAGCTTCTCCTTCAGCTGCTCGTAGCTCTTGTAGGGAGGCAGGTCCAGTCTGTTAAAGCTAGAGGAGGGGAAACAAAAGTTGTAGTAGTTAAATCAAAGTCGGATGTCTCTTAGTAAAGAACTACATTTTCCTATGAACCATCCACCCTTGTTATTAAAGCTTTTGCTTTGTTTCTTATTGGGAATCCTTCAGTTCAGTTCCCCTTTGGCAGTCCAAGCTTTTAGGTTTGTGCTTGTTCTCTATCACTTGTCACAAGTCTTGATGCTTACGTTGACTGACAGAGTCAGTCTGCTGCAGACTCACAGTGGTTTAAGTGAACTCACCATGTATGACTCCTTGGAAGCCAGTTTTCTTTTCCAACCTTCTCAATACAAAACTTCTGAGGACCGTTGCTTCCTGTGAAGAGAAACTCAGCTCAGTAAAGGTCACACATCATCAGTGAGACACATACAAAACAGAAAGAGGAACATGAAGGGATCCCACTGATACCTTACCTTGTGATCTCATTTAACAAGCTGTTATAAATACAGGCAATAGTAACACCAAGTTTAATGTGAGGTTTAAATTTAGCCCTCTGTGCTGTCCTTGAAAATTTAAACACCTCCCAATAAACTGACATCAACAGTATGAAAGCAAGGACCTGAAAATGGTCTAATCTACCGAATCATATATAAATATGTGTGTGCCACATGCACTTTTACACCAACAGAATATATAAATGAGGAATAGACTCAAAATTGCTCATAATTATTACCCATGAGGTCAGCAAAGCCTCCAACAGGAAGTCTGCAGGTACCGGAGACAAACTGAAGGAGCCTCATCCTCTTCTCGTTGTCCATCTCCTTTATGAACTGTAGAGCAGAATAACTCTGTTTAACACAACTTCATATCAAATGACAAATCATTGATTCAAGAAAATATTCATTTAAAAGTATGAAGAATATTGCTTATTTTTTTATGTCCTGTTAATCAACAAGTTGGTTGTAATGTCATTTCTAACTAACTTTATGTGCAGCTTGATATGGAAACTTAACTGGAGTTACTTTAAGCAACAGGGGTCAGGAAGCTTTTCTATGACAGCAGCCATTTTTTTACTCCCCTCTCCCCCCAAAACCTATTTCATGACCTATTTTCTAATCCTGTTGGAAAATGTGAATATTTGCCAACCGCAAAGCTGGCTATTTGTGGAAATAAATCCAGAGGAAAGCCAGCTTTGAAATAAAGTGGTATGTATGTTAATCCAAAGATGGGCAGAACTTCAAATCCATATTTTATCATGCTCTAAATATCAGACGTAGCATTTTATGTTTCGAACACCGGTCTCTTGTGTCTTTGGAGGCTTTCAGCATTATGAAGTGTTAAACGCAGTGATCAATGATGCCCTGAAATGGTTAGGGGTGGGAATCACCAGTGGCCCCATGATACAATATTATCATGATACTTGGGCCACGATAAGATATTATTGCAACTTTTAACATTTTACGATACAGTGAGCATTGCGATACAATAAATTGCGATTTTGTACAGTTTTTTCAGCTGTTTGGTTAATTTAGCATTTGTATTTTCCTTTATGTTTGTCTATGTACACAGTATATTGTTTTCATGTCGCACATCTTGCAAACCTGATATATTTGTTGTACTAACTTTCTTCTTCTCTATAATGTCACCTCTGCCAACTTTTATTTTTCCAATATCATAGATTTGATTTCTTATTGACGATTAATTTGAAATAATCGATACTTGGTAAATGAGACGATACGATATATCACCAGACAAAATATTGTGATACAATGCTGTATCCATTTTTTCTCCCACCCCTAGTAATGATATGGTTTATAATGAATTGAACCCTAATGCCAAGAGAAATGTAGCCTTTTCAGTTCACATTATTACTCTCACAACTTTACCTGGTTATAAAGATACATAAAGACTTCATTGTACATATCTTTTAAAAAGTTATAATTCTATGATGCTCAATTCAGAAAATGTCTTATTGATACACACAAGCATGACTTTAAGTAAAGTGACAGCTCTGTATGAGGTTAGTAACACCTAAATGTTCCCAAGTTTGGTGCAAACCAACCTGCCAGAACCAGATGATCTGTTTGCTGCTCCGAGCATAGTGCCTGTAGATTGTGTTTCTTTGCCAGTCTGTCAGGTCGATCTCCTGCATACCACACAGCATCACCTGCAACAAGAAAGAAGTGACTCACATGAAAGTCAAACCCTGATACCCCTGAGGTCTGTTCTCTGCACTCCTCTTCCAGCTCTTCCTCACCTCCAGCTCTTTAGCATCAAAGTACTGCAGGTACTGCTGAGGGAGGACTTCATTAAAGCCCTCAAAGAAAGCCTGCGTCTGCTCCTCCACTCCTCTGGACAACCTCCACTCTGCTACCAGCCTGCAGGGGGAGACAGAGGCAAACATATTGGTGTTAAAACTCACCTCAACAAAGGCAGAAACAGTTCTGATGGAGGGAGCTGTGGGCCTCATTTTCATAACCAGTCCAAGACTCCAGGAGTATGAGTATGAATCATATCAAAAAGGCTGACTTAAATCTCAGAGCAGCCCACCTGATGTACTCCTCCTTGTTCTCTTCAGTGACCTGGATGTCACCTCCTCCAGGTTTCAGCTCGTGGGTGGAAATTTCTCCCAGTATCTCTTTGTCGACAGAGAAGAACATCTCAAGGCAGCACTCCTCAATGTCGTTATCCCTAAAGGAAAAATGGACAAAGACGGCACAACTGTAACTACACTGTAGTTCTTTCAACCAGTCAATTCACAGTTTCAGGGTTGGCTGCAAAGCCAAGAACAGAAGGTCACAGGCTTTCTTCCTCAGAGTGATAGATTGGCTCTTTGTCTCCTCAAGCTGTCTGTTTAGGATTAACAGCTGCACTGATAGAGGGGGACTGACTGTGACTCCCAGGAGATCGAGCTGTGTGATCGATGCACATCCCACACTCTGCTCTGCTGCACTGTCTCTTCTCTGACATGCACTTGTGTGACCTAAGACATACAACTTGACAAACACCTGACTTAGACCAGCATACTTTCTTGTTGTGAGTCCAATAATCAATGTTTAGCTGGTGGAAGAACAGCCTTTTTCACACACACAGTTGAAACCCACATGTTGTGAGTGGTGATAAATTCTCCTCCACCTTTCAGATGATCTCTTCAGATGAGTTTAATAACTGTGTCTGCTGAGGACACACGTCTACTGAAGCTCCTTCAATCAAGTGTCTAAAAGTCCTTTTTACACCAACCATGTTCACCCCAAAAGAAATGTGCAAAATAGTTCCTTTTTGGAGTTTTTCTAATTCATGTAAATATCAGCTTTAATAAAAGGTGAGTATCTATAGATTTTTTCCTATTTTCTTAAGTTTTCCTATTTTATGGTGCAAAAATGAACAGTAAACAGACTTTACAGAAACAGTAATTTGACTACCAATGTAGAAAACTTTAAAGGCGCTTTCTTGGTGCTTTTCAAAGTAAAAGCCTGAACTGTTATAATCTCTTGAGCGAGTGCCTATGTTTCCACTCAGTGCTTTTATTATGAATGTGTATCCTGGACAGCTCTCACATGAATGAATGAAAAAACTTGCAGGATTGGCTTCCTGCTGAACTTTCTTTTGAATCTTACCCTTTTCACTTTGCCTCAAGAAACAAAATGTTTATGTCAGGTGATGAACAAGAACATTTTCTGACCCTGAAACACAGATTTACAGTGACCATGGAGAGCTGGTTGAGTGCAGCCATCGAGATAGCTATGTACATACATATCAAACAACAAAATCTGAATGTAATTTGAAAATGACCAATAATATGGGATAAAAATTCACACTCAAACAGGATTGCAGCCCTGGGATTGTGTAATCAAGGTATAACAGGGGCGACAAGGTTTTACTGTCAAATATTTGTTTTTTTTTTATTATTTTAAGTAAAAGTGCAAAGGCAGGATAAAAGCAGAGCTTGGTTTCAGCAGAGACTCGATGTAAAATGTGCAAATGAAAAGATTGTTATGGAATGACGAACACCCAAAACCAGTCAGTCAATATTAAAACTTCAACTGACATCAGCATAATCAAACATATTCAAAGTAGCACATTACAGCCAAGATAAGGAGCAAAAAGGCTTTCTAATTTCTGCATTTTAACCCCCTGACTTCCTCTATGACTCTAAGGTGACAAAGCAGAAGTCACGCTGCTTCTGACCCCTCAAACTCCATCTTTCTGACCCCCAGGAAATAACAGTCTGCCCACCAAACAGGTTAAAATCAGCACTTTTCTGTGAGGTCTATGTTTTTTCCTGTGGTACTCCCATTATAAGAGCACACATGGAAAAGGTTAAACAGATCTGAGCAAATTCCTTATTGCTGTCAAAGAGAGAGAGAGCTTTGTGTCTATCTGACATCTGTTTTATCTGAGTCAAAGTGCACCTCAGTGGGACAGACCACAGGTGCACTGACGTACTGAAGCTCCACACAGTGTTGAATCTGTTGTCAAAGTACACTATGACCCAGTTATACTTCCATCCACACCACTCTGTGAACTCACTTGATCCACATGAGGGAGTTGTAGAACTCAGGGTCCACCGACTCAAGGTCTTTGAGGGCCAGAGGTTTGTTCAGGATGCGCTTATAAAACGGCAGTGAGAAGCCAGTGTCGATGAACTTTCCATGGAAGAGAGCCTGAGGGGGGCAGAAAAACACACAGCTCAGTGCTTGATTCAATTTTTTAAAGTAGTGTAACATAAAAAAGAAAAATCGGACAAACCATGGCAATGAAGCGTCCTATGAACTTGAAATACTTGAGATGGTCGGGGTTGATGTAGGAGGCGGGGTTTATCTGGAGACAGTAGTTATCTTTACCGGCATATTCAAACAGGCAGTACATAGGGTTCAAAACTTCGTGGGACAACAAGAAGAACCACTCCCTGGAAGAGAGGACAACAACGATCACTAAGATTTAAGAGAAAACAAGAAAATACACTGACCAACCTTCCTGTATAAAAACAAAACTTCTACAACAGTTAAGTTCGGAACTAGAAATAGAAATAATACCAAGGGAAATTTGTGGAAACACGCACAACTTACATCTGCACCAATGTTATGTATAATATAATACATATAATGCTAAGAACAACTAAGAATACATGCAAAGAAAACTCACATTTGAAGAAAAATAATCTTAAACTCACAAAAAGGTGAACTAAAATCTTCGTAATCACTCATAGAGGAGTGACAGATGAGCAAAAGCTCCCAGCCCCAACATAAATGTTATCAAACCCCATAAAAATGCTCCTCCACATTATAAAGCCTTTGTCTTCAGCTGTTTTCTCTCTTACCTGGCCACGCCTCCGTAGTCGAGGCCCTCTTCTCCAGGAAAGATGATCCACAGCCTCCGTCGCAGATCCTGAGCATTGAAGCTCATTATCTGAAACACAGATTGTTGGTGAAATGAATGTTATTTCATTTATTTGTTATGAATGAATTATTTTTATTTTACACTATTTCAAATATATACACTATAATATACAGGGTCACTGTACCTGCTGGAAGGAGTCCTCAAACAGCGTTTTCCTGGTCACTGTGATCTTGATGTGTTGGGGCATCGCCAGTTGCTGGAGAAAAAGAAAAAAACAGATGTGAGTTATGATAATTTGCAGGCAAAGTTTTATACAAACAGTGGATTCAAAGCGTTTAATATCAAGGTAGAAATCTCAGATGTACACAAAATGCCTAACTAGCTCTTCAACAGCTGTGATTGGTCTTTTCTTTGATAGAAAGGGGTGCCAACCAATAAAATACCAGCTTGTCCTCCACTGGGAAAATGACCCTCGATTTACTTCCCAAACACTTAAAAAAGCTGGATTTCAGGATAACTTAAAAAAGACAGATGACTGTTGATGTACTGACTCACCTGGCACCAGAATCTGAAGTACTGGACTTTGGCTTTAAAGTCTCTGACGTAGGTGATGTGAGGTCCATTTTCACTTTAAGAGAGAAGAAGCAGAGATAGACACATTATTTTTTTCAATAATTTGAGCATATTTAGTTAATAAAGTTATTATTATGCCACAGTGATGTAAATAAAGGGTCATTGAGTCAGAGATGATAACTGCTGCTGTTTTTATGCAGCATTTTCCTTTTTTTGAGTTCATTGCTCAAAGCTGCTACAACAGCAGGTTAAAAATGTCAGGAATGTTTGTCTATTATGTGTCTGTTCCTGTCGCTTCATACAGTCACAAAGTCACCAAACTGGTTCTCCCGACACTGAAACCAAAGTAATGACTCCTGAGTCATGTTTTGAACATATGTTGTTCGAAGGGAGTTATCTAAGGTGTTACATCGGTCAGACTGACAGAGCGAAAGCAAAGGGGATCTGGTGACTCATTAGTCACATCAGGATGAAGCGTCACAAGATCTCAAAGCAGAGGAATGTTTGAGATAAAGTTTGAGAGTTTCATGCTGGAGGACAGTTTCCACCTTGAGTTTTAATTTAGGGAGAACACAGATTCAGAATTTTTTCTTTTTCTTTTTTTTTGTATATTCACCACAGAGTCAAAAACTAAGAGTGATGAAAGTTTAACTTTTTCATTTTCACACAGACTTGATTTAATAAGTTAGTTAGCAGCATTAGCACTAGTCGGGTTTCCCTGCCTGGAAACACACATCACTCATTCATTTCTGGTATGCAGACTTGCTGGAAAGACTAAAGTCAGGGTGGTGATCAGCAGAGACTCCAAGCTTTAATAAGAAGGGAGCTTCTAGTCTACATACAAGGTTAACCTCCTTTGAAAGCATCTTATTGGTCTCCTTTGAAATTATACAGCTCAATCAAGCTGTAGTCTAGATATATTGCAATTAATTTCGAGTCTTTGTGGGAATCATGACTCTGAGGACTATATTTCATTCACCACAGTACAGGATACTGAAGCTCCATAATCATAGTAAAGAGTACATCCTGGGCTTTCTGGTGGTTTAACTCAAACTAAATTTGGAGGAAACATGCTGTATTGAAATATAGCAGTTTAAATGAACTGATCTCTCAAGATTTAGTTTTTGCTCTTCATTTAAAGACATTTTATTTCTGAGACTTTCAGCCTCTCCTCTTCAGCTATCGTCCGTACTTCAGCAAACGGTACGCTGTAGCTGCAGGAATTCATTCACAGAATGGCGAACGCAATAATGCCGATATTGACGATAACTGTCCTTTAAAAAAAAACACGAATTTGTGCTATAAATAAGCACAGGGTCCAAAAATAACCCAAAAGCTTGTGCCTCTTCTGGTAACTCATAAAACATCCCCATTATGTAATCATGTCCATTTGTTCAGCTGTCATTCAAATTTACTTTCAATTAATTCATGACTTAACTTCAAAACAGGAAACAGGATTTTGTTGCTCATTCAAAGAAAACATTCAATAAGATCCACAAATTAACGGATGAGTCTGTATGTAACTACTAACTCCTGCAGTGTCACCTTTAAATCTCAACACTTCAACAGAAGAAAATAAATGTCAGACATACAGTGAGGATTTTCCAGTGCGAGGGTCGATGTAGGTGGTCGTTCTTCTGTTGTGGTCAACAAAGTAAGGAATACCATCTACAGTGAACCTCATCTCCCAGCCCTCTGGAAGCGGCTTCTCATTCAGCAGCCTGAAAAAAAAGGTTACAACATTCAGAGGCCAATAGTTTTAAGAGGAGTTTAATAGAGACAAATATTCACAAAGCCTTACCCCTGTGTCCGTGGGTCCTCCCACTGTGTCGTCCGTGTGGGGTGATGTACGAAATAAACTCTGCCATTAGAGTCTGTTCTCTTCTCTGAAAAGACAACGTCACAGCCAATTATTTCATGATTCAAGCTGTAGGCACTCACATATAAATAAAGGTAAATGATTAAAACCTGAAACAAAAATGTAACATGTACTACTTTAACCCACGCCAGTAAAATGTCTCAGCAGCCTTTCAGTTACATCTCTGCAGATCTTACCCCATCCATGTGGCAGAGGCCCCAGAGGATCAAACTCCTTATTCTGAGTGGCTGCTGCCTGGTCTTGAACCTGAAACACAATCAGAAAATATGAATCAAAAATACATATAAAATCACAACTTAAGTGTTTTGGCTGTAATGCAATTATTAATTTATAAAACTGGGTAACAGCACTCTGTGACAGACAAAGAAAGAGCAGCTGTTACCAGTTATTCTAGTCACCACATGCAGATATATTTAGTATCACAGTATCAGATCACAGAGAGGAAGTCTCACCCCGAATATGAACCTCTGGTTGAACTGCTGCATGGCGCCCTGTAGCTGGCTGCGCTGGTGCTGCCACTGCTCATAGTTACGCACCGTCTCCATCGTAGGGCGCTGCCATGTGGTGGTTCTTGTGATGTGGTCGACAAAGTACACCCGCCCCATCTGGTCGACACGACGCTCCCAGCTGCAAAAGAAGAACCGCAAATAATCAGAAGTGCTCAGAGGTAACAAGGCTGGTAGAGTTGCAGGACAGACCAAAACATGCACTGATATTAGCAATAAAATGTCAAAGATCCCTCAGATCAATATAGTCCACACTGTCCTATACCGCAACCAATCAGTAGGGGGAGCTCCAAATCCTTTAGCTTCACAGTCAGCGAACACGAAGGGTGTCTTTATCTGACACAGTCTTTGACTTAAAACCAAAATTTAAGAATTTTACAGTCTTTTTTTTTTTAAATCAAATTTACATTTTTGTTGTGAATCAATGTACGTAAAATCAAGTAAAAATATTTCTTATATTTTATTCCAGTGACAATCAGCCCCACATATTACTAAAATAATAAAAAATTCTCATGTTGAAATTAGGTTTTCAGTTTTTTTCCTAGAAACTAGGGGAAAAAAAACTGGATCTTTTTAAATATAAAAAGTTCTTAAATTATATGATTGCTCATATCCATAGACACCCAAAAAAATGTGGCATGTTTTGTAAGGTAATATAAAACTCCACTGTCAAAATTTTGATTTTCTAAAATTTTTAACATTTAAAAAAACCTTGACTGAGCAGAGATTGGTGCTATGGTAAACACACTCTGCAATAACTGGTTTAAAAAAGGAAGGGAGTGGAAATATCCAGACAGTTAATGCACCACAGCTCAGTGATAATGTATATTGTCAATGTAGTGAACAGGAAAGAGAAACTAGATGAAAAATGTTCAAAGCAAATCATACTGACAGACAGAAACGAAAGTTAAAAAGGTGAATGCCCTTGCAATATCAGGGAGGAAGCTCACTTATCTGCAGGGTTCACGGCTTTGTTAATAACTAAACTGCACAGCGCTGAAGGACACTGTCTACTGCTCTGGGAAATTTGTTTATATCTCACTGTAAACTTGAATTTTATAATCTACTTGCCATAAAACTTTGAAAACAAATATTAAAGTTTTGAAGGTAGTAAAAAGTTATGGTGGTCATCCTGTGCTGTGATAAACAAGGCTGGTAAAACACACGTGTGAGAAAATAATGAAGCTGTGTGGACTTTTATAAAGGTTAAAGGTTAATAAAGATCCTACAACAGAGCGTGGAGAAGAATCTCTAAACAACTGTGTTAAAGATGGAGAAACCGTCTCATTATTAGACCTTGAAAAAGGCATAAACACCACACATTTTCTGCAGTATCTATTAAAACAGACTGACGGAAGATGACGGAGGGAGGAGCTATGATTTTTACCCAGGGGGCAGTGGTTCAGGGCGCTCCCACGTCGTCCTCTTCTCCACGTGATCGACAAAATACAACCTGCCGTTCTGATCCACCCTCTGCTCCCACCTAAGATAAAACAGCAGCAGTAAATCATGATGTCAAGCAGCCATCACAACATGAGTCATCCTGTTCAAAAGCAGCAAAGAGCCGGTTAAAGTCGCACTGTTGTCTCGGTGACGACACTCACGCAGCAGTAATGACAATGGAGTCGGTTAGTCACAACCGCAGTAACAATGTAAATGCCAGAGGTTTAAACTGTGTTGATTTTACGCATGTACAGACACACCTGTGTGGTTTTCTGTAAAGGCTAAGAAACAACAATCACTTTTTCCTATTAGTAATAATATTCTCTCCGAGTCTGAAAACATATTTCTCATGTTTGTCAACCTGCTTTGTGTGCATGTTTGTTACTGTCCTCATAAGAATTTCAGCAAAACTTTGAGGCGAATTTGAAACCAAACCAACCAGAAATGCAACTTCATTGTTCCCCTCACACATCCTCCAGCTCCTACTGCAACTTAAAGAAACTCCAGTCAGAAATGCTCGATAAACTTTGAGCATTCACTTCTCCTACAAGAGCGTTTAATTTCACAGCAGGCCGAGTTACAAAAATAAAAGCATAAATGCATTCAAACACGTCAGGGATGACAGGTTTATTATGAGGAGTCATGCCACAGAAGAATTTTGGACCAAAACTCTGAATATATACAAAATGAATGAATATGAATGACATTACTTCATAGCATGACAAGAGAGGATCAGATCATAACTCCTCTTGTTAATATCAACACACATCAGATGCATTTTCACCACCAAGGGAAGCTCTTCTGGAAGGATCTGAAAATGAGAGCTCACCCCGGGGGCAGTGGTCCAGCGTTGACGGGGACTCTGGGAGTGACAGCTGGGGTGATGCTGCTAGTTGGCTGTCTGGTTGCTGCAGCTCCAGAGTTCCTGTCTGAGCCTGAAGATGGACTGGAGTCTGGAGCTGATGAGGTCGCTGTTCGCACTGGTGTAGCAGGGACGGACTGACCGTCGCTGCTGTCTCCTGGTGCTGAGCCATTGCTGGATAATGCTGAGGGAGGAATCAGAAACCACAGAGTTAAATCACACACACCCATAAATCAGGATTGTCATTACAGATTAAAAACAAACAAACAAACCACAACACAAAGAAGAAACTAATAGTTCTTACAAATGAGGCTCGAGCTGACACTGATTTTGCTTTGGAAAACTAATCCTGTGCACCATTAGTGAATTGAAGTTACTTCTATATTCTAATAAGGGCTTGCATTAACATCCACCATGTTAATTATCTGCTCCCTCACTGTTGAGGGAGCAGATAATAATATCCATTAGACTCCATCAGGTCCAAAAAGCACTTTTTAAATTTGATTAAAGATCCTATGAGGAGTTTTTTTAAGCTTATGAAATAGTCTGAAATTAATATTGATGCATTTCAATGACATCCAAAAGCAAACAAGATTATCAGTGACAAGATTAATGATGTTTTTATGATAATTTTTAATGCCTAGATAAGCAGACAGGATAAGCAGAGAGCCTCGTCCACAGTGGGCGCCACAGCTGACACAAACCCAAAGTTTCTTCGCAAGTTTGCCAAACTGAT
Source organism: Xyrichtys novacula (assembly GCA_962446985.1). NCBI lineage: Eukaryota > Metazoa > Chordata > Actinopteri > Labriformes > Labridae > Xyrichtys > Xyrichtys novacula. The sequence goes on along the minus strand of OY660867.1, from coordinate 24,336,570 downwards.
CAATCCTGTTGCTGCATTTTACTTTGTGGATCATAAAGAGTCTTCAGTTTAAAAGTCCTTTCACATCGGGACTGATTTTTTCATGCGATTATTTCAGACGTCAATATTTTTTTTCGAACCTGTATCCTGTCAATACAAGCGTTCACATCAGTGACGTTTTTACATCCTGCGATATTGTGGCATTTATTTTTTCGGATCATGGTCAATTTTTCTATAGTTTCATATACTCTGTGTCCACTTCTGACCAATCAGATTGCATGTTGTTGTGACGTCTGATTCATATTGGCCAACCAGCTTATTGGTTGGCCAATAAGCTGGCCAACCAGCTTATTGTTAACGTGTCAGAGAACAGAGTGCTTTTTGATAAAAGACACAAACATTACACAGATAACGATCTGAAGGACAACTTGTGGAGAGTCATAGCGTCAGATTTCTCATATGACGATGGTTTGTGTGCTTTAACAGTTTGCAACTTTTATCTGTACTAAGTAACTTTTGCTCGTAGGCTAACCTGTTCAGGTACAACATACCATGTGTATTTTCACGGTCTCAAACTCAATCGCGTTGCTGTCACAGCACCATTAGGTCTCGGTTGTTACCTTACCTTAATGGATTAAAGTTTAATGTGCTTATCTGGTACTGGCCCCAACTCAGTACATGCTATCATGACAGAAAGCCATCTCAACACTAGTGTCTAATCAGAACTGAAAACAGTCAGTCTGCTGATGTTTCAGTTTTCTCGCGTCCACCCGGGACGCGTCTTTTTTTCCCCCCGGAAAGTCGCAAAATCGCATTGGGCTTGATGTGTATAGTCAGGCGTGTCAAAATTCGCCTCTGAATATTTCGTAATTTCGCATTCTATATTCGCGTCGGCCCCGGTGTGTAAGGACCTTAAGAGTGAAACTATTTCAAAATAAGACTAAAAATGCTCCCTACAGTGCCTTATAAGTCTTAACTGCTAATTTAGCATGCCTACGATACACTTTCATTAAACCCTCTCTGAGGTACTTAACATTTGTGTTGATACTGACGCCCCTCTAACGAGGAGTGATGTAGACACATAAAATAATAGTTCAATAAGATAAAAAAAAAATCTATCTGCTTTCTGCTTTCTTTTAAGAGTTAATGCGTCACTCATTGTGAGTATTAACTATGGAAAAGGTTGAACAAAGGCTGCTTTTTTTCCCTGTGCTTTCATGTCTGGGCTCACATCTTCCCCCTCACAACAGCTACAGGCATTCAAATTATGATTTAAAAACTGTCTGTCTTGTTGCTTTTGTCAGTAAAAGAAATGAGTTTAATTTCATAACCAGCTAAGAACTCCTACAAGGAGCTTTGGGGTTGGATTATTCAGATTTCAGCCTCTTTGGTAAATATGACACATATCAACAGGAACTGCAGCCTCTATTCCTCATGTCACGCCCAGTCCTCTCCCCTGGTTTTCAGCTCCACCTGAAACACTTAAGTTGACAATAAAATCCAAATGATGAGTGGAGGAATTGACCGTTTGATTGGTACATTAAGCAGACACATGTTTGTGTCAGTGAGTACCCTGTTAGCCTGACTGCTCATCCAGCCTCAGTGTAAATGTTTGACATGGATTAGACTGTTACAAAGTCTGCAGACAGACGCGTGTCTGACCTTTGTTTCCCTCCTGGTTCTGAACACCTCGCACCCTCCTTTCTGTAAATGTCTGACCTGGTGATGATGCAGGTCTGCGGGGGGTCGGGGGAGGAGGTCTGGAGGGCCGTGGCGGTCTTAGAGGCCTGGAACCCCCAGATGACACTGAGGGAGACCCTGTGTTATTTGCTGCCCTACGCCCGCTTGGAGAGGCTCTGTGCTCTACACCGTCAACAGCTGGAGAGCTGTCTCGACTCCGCCTGCAGGAGAAGAAGCAGAAAATAAAGCAGATTTTTAAAAGAACAAAAGGACTTTGACCTGATAAAGGCTCAAAGAAGGATGAGAATAAATACTCTACCTCACACCGTGATCACCATTTGGTTGAGTTTCACCATTTGATGTACCTGGAATAAAAGAAAAACATAAATGAAAAATAAACTTGGATTAACTAATACAAGACACTAGCAGAATAAATGAGCTCATTAATTTGGGAAACACTACAAACAAGTGCAGTAACTCTATCAACTGTATTCAAACAAGCCTGTATGTTCCTGTACGACCCAGCTCAGCTCTCCCGTGACTCACTGTGATGATCGGCTTCTGCGTTGGCGAACATCTCAGGGTCGACAGTCATGCCGTCCAGACAGACAGACAGGTCTCCTACCACATCTGACTGGTCTCTGTCTGCACACAGCTGTAAGGTCTGCACTACTTCAGAGACTGCAGGGGGGACGACAGGAAACAAAGACGGTCAGAATCAGGGGGGAGACCATGACGAGTTTTATATATCGCCTCTTACTAATGATGCAAGCGTAACTGCAGCCAATCACTGACAGCGTGCAGTTTCCCTTTAAATCTGACCCCAAGAAAAATTTATATGTTTTCAATTGTCTTTTTCCTTACTTAGCAGAGAGAGAATTTACAGCTTAATATAAGATTAATTATCTGACAAGCCCAAAAATGAAAAATTCTCATGCACATGACGCAACAGAACAATAAATCATAATACTGACAACAAAAGAGTAATATCAGTGAAGCCGTGTATTTAGAAAATCATCAAACTGAGGTTTGATTGTTTAATGACTGGAGTTCTCATATCATTGTTTGTGCTGCCACACATCTTGAAACGTAAAAACATCCACAACTGCAGAGCCATGCACTTTTCTTTTTGCACAGGTGCAGAAAAGCACCTATTTGTGCGTCTTTTGTGTATTCACTCACTTTTCATGTCGTTGGACTTGAGCGTGTCGGTGACGTTCAGTGTGGCTATGCCGAGCAACACGTCTGACTTCAGGGTCTGGTGGCTCCATACTCGAAACACCAGTTTGCTGAAGGGAGTCACAATCCTGTAAAAACAAAGAGAGTCAGATATACCATGGACTGAATTAACACTTTTGAGTGACAGAAAGGAAGGAGTGTTTTTCTCTGAAGAGGATTGGGTCAGACATTTTCTCAGAGACCTCACTCTGCAGATTTGATCATTTTCTCAATCGCAGTCTGCTGTTTGAAGCACTGGTTTTCTTTCTTTATGCATGTATTTCTCATGTACATTCAGGTGATGCACCAGTATCTGAGGATCTTTTCAGAACATTAGGGTCTGCTTTTTGATTCCCTGCAAAATTCTGAGACACTGTTAAATGCACAACATTGGTGCAGTTGCCAAAAGGTGGCAGCACTTTATGAACGACAGGGGATTTCCTGACAGCAGAATAATTCTGAACAGTGCCTCAGATAAAAAATACCAAAGAAAAACAATGCAAACATCCTTCTAAAAAGTTACTGACTAAAAACATGCAAATTAATTAAAAAAAAACTTTAAAATGGAATAAAATTGGTTCACACTGTCGTCTGCAGCCAGCAAGTTCAGCAGCATTTTTACAAAAGCAGTCGTCACACAACAAAGTTCAAAAGCTATTTGGGGACAGCGAGAGTCTATGACTATCACTGTGACAGTTGTTTCGATAGCTTGCACCCTCAGCAGCCCCAGGACAAAAGCATTTGTGGACACACGGGTACGGGTCCGATTACATCCCATAGTAAACACTGGTTATGTAAAACCTCTGCAGCCACGAGTCCAAGAGAAACTGTAGGAGAAGTCTATATTAAGAAGGGCGCTGTCCACGGCAGAGGATCGTGGACAGGCTAAAATTAAGAGGACATCTGAGGTGTGAAAATGCTGGACTGTGTGAGCGCACTCAGTGTACGGCGTATGTTTAGAAACAGGGTTCCTGTAAATGAACCAGACACGCTCCCTCACCAGTGTGTGGCATTTTCCCTCCATGTGCCAACCACTCAGAGAAATCAAATCTGTACTTTACACTGTACAAACACAATTATCCTCCACTCAGAGTTATGAAACACAATGAGGATGAGCCATTTAGAAAAAAAAAACACGTCAGGTTGGTAGATAACCGAAATCTGATGTGTCACCAGCACTTTTGCACAACTATACGGAAGTGATTTTTGTATACTCTGGAAAAACTCCCTTTTCTGTGCAACTTAGGGCATGCAACAGCAAATACCAGAGTCAGCGTTTCCTTCAGATAAGCTTCCTCCTCAAAGCCAAACCTCAAATAACCACAATGGTTCAGATAACTGCGCAAATCCATCTGTGGTTCAGTCAACAAGAAGCCTCATGAAGAGCCACCAGAGACCCTGTGCTTATAGAAGTGTTTGCACATTTGATTTAAGCGGCATCTCATACAGTGACACAAGCAGCAGGCTGCAACATGAACCATGGCCTTAAAAATAAAAATAAAAAAAAGGCTATTGGCAACCAGATATCGGATTTAAGTGTCCCCCCTTTGGCCACAGAGGTCTATCTCTGAACCACATAAACACTCTTACATACCGCAGCAGTAAAACACAGCACGGGAAGATTAAGCAAATATATTTAACTCTCAATGCACAACACATGAAAACCACTTCCTGTTGCTGTTGTGGTTTTATTCGTACTTTCCAGAGAAAAAAAACAAACACACTTTCATTTTCCACCCCCAACAGGAGGTACTGTGCCCATTTTCACCCTTCATAATGCTGCTCTTGTGGCTTTGTAGAAGCTTTAGGTGCCCAACTGCTCAAAAAAAATCTTTACTTAATTCTTCAATTTAGCTACTGTCTCTTAAAGGCTCCGTGCAGCACTCTGGAAGCCTTCTCCACTGTTACCATGCCACAAACACATCCTCCACATCCAACACATGATGACTGCATTTCCCATGAGCTCTTGCGTGTAGTGTCGTGAAGACAATTACAAGGTCTTTGGTCTGGTGTGTAGCTGTTTTGAAGGCAAATGAAACAAGATGAGACATAGCGGTACTCTAAATACTTTTTTTTTTTTTTTTGTTGGCTATCTACAGGATGCGCAGTGATGAGGTGATGTATATATTTGCATTTCTAGGAAATATAATTTGCCGCTGGTGAAACAAAGTAACATTGTATTATTGTGACTTGTATTTTTAGCCTAGAATAAGAATAAGAATAACTTTATTGATCCCCAAAGGGAAATTTATGTAACGTCCCATTCGTAACAGTAAACCTACAACAAACAGATTAGATAACTCAGCCATAGATTAGTATGTAAAGCTAAAGTTGTCAGCTTTCCCTGGTAATGTTATATCTTCATATCAATGAGCCAGCCGTGAAAAGAAGCGTAGTTTACGTTACCCGTCTAGGAGGAATTGGACAAATTCAGGATCCGACTTGAATCCCTTCAAGTCCTGCAACTCTCTCCACCTCATGAAGGAATTACCAATGTTTATCCTCATTTTTGCCCTTGCTCGATCAAATTCCCTTTTTGCTTTTATTTGTTCTTCTATTCTAATTTGTTTTCTTTTTCATCTTTTTCATTGCTTTTGCTCTGTTTTCATTGGCTAGCTTAGCAACAACTCACTGCTCCTCTTGTGTCCCTGTCTAAGTGCCATAACTTCTGGCCTGCGTACCGTAAATCTTTTCGTCAGTAAGGCAGACCTGACCAACGAATATTGAAAGTAGGAGTTACGTACACGATTTAAAAATATCTTATCTTCCCTCCGATGGGCTTATTTGCTGTTATAGGTGACACAGACATATCAGGAGATATGAGATACCTTTAAAAATCTAGTTAAAAGTTCCCTACAGAAACTTTAATGCACTCTTTCCAGGAGATTCACAGATTGGTGGTGTCACAGTTTCAGCAAATTTTACGCCCTTCTTGCATAATCACATCTCACTTCTTGAGAAAACTCTTCAAAGCAACCTGTAGTCTCATCCTGGGGTTACTTCATGCATGTGGGTCAAAAATACATGAAGATATTATTGGGTTATAATGATTATTCTGTGCATTTTTTGTGTTGTCTTTAAAAGCTTCTCTACAAACTGTACACACACTGCAGCACTCGAGATAAATAACTTAATGCAGCTGTTAAAACTGTCACTACATTGTCTTCGTTTTTCTTACACTGTGTCTGTAAAGCTCGATCACCTAAGAATAAGAGTATTAGATCCCTGAACAGTCAACAAACACAACAAAAGACTGACAAAAAGAAAAAGTGCTTTCAGTTGCACTTCATTGCGACAGCTTCTGTAAAACATGAGTTCAGGCTGTTTTGAGCTTCCTGTAATACCAGACCGGTGACATTTAAAGGAACTGGGTGACTAATAATTGGGGTAAGATGTCTATCAAAGCTCAGGAAGGAGCCTGCAAAGACGTTTCCTGCAAATGTTCCAACATTAAAAGTCAATCTGTGTCTAATGTGACACACAGGGGACAGACAGACCAATAGTCTGAATCTTAAATTCTCTTCAACACAGGTCTGGATCCAGTCAAATCTCCAGCAGCAGAATAATGAAACAGTAAAAGATCATAAATGTGGCAGAGCATCATGTGGGGTTTAATCCTGCTCAGACTTACACAGTGAGCGGCTGCTTCCATTTGGGGCTGTGGGTGTTGTTGCATTTCTCAGTCTTCTTGGACTGGCCGTCGACCGTCACTTCCACATACGGACTTGGACCAAACCAGTTTTTCTTGTTCTCTTTTAGTTTTGCTGATAGCACTGAAACAGAAAGATAGGGAGAGGAAATAGAGCAAGAGAAGAGTCAGCCATGCTGGCGCGGGAAGACGGATGAAAAGGGACAATAACGTAACAAAACACAAGAAAATTGTCACTTTTTTTCAGTCCTTTTTCCAGCACACGCTGTTTACACATCTTTAATTCCCTTCTTTTACAGGAAAAGATCTTATTGTTTTTTCAGTGAAGTTCATCCTGATAGATGATCTTGACTGGGATGACTTACCGATGATTTGTAGCTGTGCCTTCATAGGGTAACCATTGGAGGTGCCCGTCCTAGTGACTCCACTGGCCATGACATAGGGCTGGGATAAAAGCCTGTGGCGCAGACAACACATCATTAGTCTGGTGACAAATTGTCTTCTAAGGCTGCCTCCCATTTGCAGCAAACACACCAGGTCATTACGATCAGGTATTTTTAGCTCCTTATATGACAGACTTGGAAAAAAAAAAACACTTCAAACAATTAACAAGAAAAAATCTTTGTGCAAGCCTTTCTTCATATTTAAGGGCTTTAAGCTGCACTTGCTAAATCCACTTAGTTCCTAAAACCAGTTTCTATTCAGGGTTTGAATAAAGTTTCAGTCCATATCCACATGAATAATAGAGCAGCACATTCATGATTAGATTGTCACTCTTACAGGCTGACAGAGTGAACACATCAGCAACAATAACACACATTTACTCCCAGTATTGGAGACATCATCCAAATAAAGTTGTTGTCCTTCTGCCCAAAATTACCTCACATGCACCCAGGTGTGAACCTGCTCAGCTCATGAATTTCATTTCACTGAGGACAAGCTATCATCCCTTATACTGCTAAAAAAGATTGATAATATTCCAATAAAGATCATCAGTCATGAGGCACCAATTCATAACAAAAGGTATCTGAATAGACTTCACAAAAGTGCAGGTCAAGACTGTAGTCTTTGACCCGACCCAAACACTAATCCAACATGAGAAAAGCACTTGGCAGCATTTAGCAGGTTAGAGTGGCCTTAAAAAACCTTCTATTAACTGAACAACAAAAAAAGAAAAAGAAAATTAAAACCTTCAAATAATCCCAAACTGGGAAAGTGTGGTGTTATAGCAGCAAACGCAGAATCTGAGAAATAATTCCACAGTAAAAAAAAAAACCTTCACACTGGAATAAAGAAGTATTTCCAACAAGATACTCAACTAGTTTCTACTAGGGCTACACGTTAATTCAATTTTAAATCATAATCAGATTATTTGATTATGAGAATGAAAAAAAGATTAAAATCGTCACATTGATTTTCTTCTCTATCATGTCTCGCGCCTCCAGGCCAACATAGGCTCTTCATTCCTGCAGGAGCGCTCCCCACTTCCCACACACACCAGTGTAAACAGACATGGCGTTTGCAAAAGAAGGCAAGAATTTCGTGGCTAAATAGGACAAGAGAATACATAAATCCGTAAATGACTACCATTTCATCTCTGTGTGGATGCCTATCTGCATCTCTCGAAATGATAATGTGACACACAGTGTAAAAACTTATTATCAAAGTTTGGTGAGGTTGTCACTGAATAAAAAACTGAAATTGAAAATGGACTTTTCTGAGAAAAAAAATCTGGATTTTATTTTTGGCCAAAATCATGCAGCCCTAGTTTCTACACAGAAGAAGAACAACAAATACAGCTTATTCCAGGTTCACTGAATCAAATCCAGAAATGCAAAAACATCAAATAGAAATTTTCAAGAAAGAAAGTACAGGATAAGAGACTGCAACAAGAAAGCACCTGCACTGAGCTGGATTTAATCCCAGTACACGAAAACAAAATTAACTAAATCCACCCTATAAAGCAAAAACAGACTTATGACTTGGTTGGGATGTTAGTTTGAGGCAGTAAGTAGATTTTTTCATAAAAGCTGCTATCTCCTTTAAAAGGGGATCTGAAGCATGGTTTTGTATAGTGAAAACATGAAGCCAGACAGATAGAGTCCAACTTTGTGTGGCTGTATCCTAAAACCCTCTCAGCAACCAAAGACAGAAGTCAAATTTTAATCAGAAAGGATCCTCTCTGTTTTCATAGATAAATGAGGCGCCCCCACTTAGCCGTCCTATCTGCCCTCTGCTCTCCAGAGTCGCAGTTTCTCATTTATCAGTGTGAGGACTGAGAAAATAAGAGCTTCTCAAAGGAAGACGAGAGGATGCTTTATGAGGTCTCTGCAAACCCAAGGTCATGAAGACCTGCAGACCAACCCTGCACATGAAGAAGAGCTGAGACACTAAATTTCAACCCACAACAGAGCACTTTAAACTGACTCTGAAATACAGGCTTCACTTCTGTGTCTGACAGCTGAACAAGCCCGAGTGCAAACAGAGACACTAAACTGTTTACACAACTGTCAACAACTTCACGCAATATGGAGGTTCATATTTTGAACAGCAATACTGCCGTAAACACTCTTCTCCTTTCTGTCAAAGTTTGTATTTTCACTGAATGACACAGTGGTAGGCCTATCCTGCACTGATATGAGTGAAATGGCAGAAAATACTGGTATGCTAATAAATCTGTCAGCCAATTGATGGCCTTTAAAGATCATCAGATACTGACGCTCATGAGACTGGTAGAAAAAATAAATAAACTCATGTCTGCAGACGCTGCAAAAAGCCCAGCCACTGTGATTGCTGTTAAACCGTGTTGAGAAGATGGTGGAAATGTTCGTTTAGAACCCGGTGTCATTACTGTAACTCTGACACACACTTCCATAAATGTTTGAATGAGTTTCCTCCATCACCTTTATCGCTCTCAACTAAAAACACTTTTTCCATCCTAAATGACACTACAAAAAGATTCAATGATACTGATGTATTTGGACAGCACATCTGTCAGACTTTTTTCCCTCCCCTTTGGTTCTCTTTTATTTTCACAGTTTTACCTCGACACAAATCATCCACTTCTACTCAGGGTGCATGATATGAATATTACGTCAGTATCTGCAGAAAAAGGTGAGAAAGTTAATCATTATATTATAGCGATACTTGAGCCACAATATGATATTATCACGATATTTCAGCCATGATACGATAATGTCACGATACTTGAGCCACAATATGATATTACCACGATATTTGAGCCATGATAAGATAATGTCACAATACTTGAGCCATGATACAATATTATCGCGATACTTGAGCCTCAATATGATATTATCACGATACTTGAGCCACAATATATTATCACGATACTTGAGCCACAATATGATATTACCACGATACTTGAGCCATGATACGATATTCATGATACGATGTTGATTTTCGATTTTAAACATTTTGCAATATAGTGAGTATTGCGATTCAAAATATTGGGACTTCTACAATATTTTTAGCTGTTTAGCTAATTTAGCATTTGTCTTTCCTTTATGTTAGTCTTGTTTACACAGGATTTTATTTTCAGGTAGCACATCTTGCAAACCTTATGTGTCAGGTCCATCTCATTTGTGCCCTGCTTGCATTCCTAATGTCTTTCCCCAGGTGCTGCTATATTTGTTGCACTAACTTTCTCCTGCTCTATGATGTCACCTCTGCCATCCTCACTGGACAAACAGTTGATTTTCTTTTTCCATTATGATAGATTTGACTTCATATTAGCAATTAATTAAGATAATTGGTAAATGAGACGATAAGATATATCACCAGACAAAATATTGCGATTCAATGCTGTATCGTTTTTTTTCTCCCACCCCTAATCATTGGTATTTGCAGACCTCTTCGAAAATACTGCAAATAATGTGATGCATTGATTGTGCACAGTTGCAGCGTACGCACACTAAAAACCAGCCTCAACATGCCAACAGACTGAAGTATTTTGAAGTGTCAGAAACAGACAGAAAGTAGCCATTTGAGATGCTTGTGAAAAACCAGATGACACAAGCAGGAGCAAAACAACACTTCTTTAACACCATCAGTCTGATTGTCAATCTCAAGAAGTCCCATCCCAAGTTCATCAGTTTTAAACAAATCCAAGGATGCCTTATGAGTAACTCAAATAAAAGCCCATGAATCAGCTGCTATAAAAAGTCAAACTTTTAATAAACCCTCAGATTTGAGTCTTCTTTGGTTTTCACTGAGACAATAAAGGTTCTGCAGAAATGTATGTTTTTCTCTTGTCATGAACTATAACTGGTATACAGCCTTTGAAATATTGATGTAGAATAGCAGTTCTAAGAGAGAGAGCTGCCAATCTACTAGATAGGCCCACTTCACGATAATTATACTTTCATCCTTAAAAAGGGAAAGCTTTCACTAAGTTTGCTGTAGCTGTAACAGGAATATAGCTTTGAGAGGCAATGACAACAGCTCCGATTCCTTTTTAGTGAATAATTTATGCTTTTAATAAAGAAAACAGAGACTGAGCCACATTCTCCTGCTTGAAATTAAAAACACAGCATGCCAACAGATGGGAAACCTTAAAATACAAGTCGCAGTCTCGATGGCTCAGGAATCAGGTCCTGCAATGCTTCCCAGAATCAGGTCTGCTACCTCCATGCCTCCCTGAATTATGCATGCTCCTCAGTCTGTCTCGTCCTTTCTGCACATGGCAGAGCAGAAGAAAGAGATGAGCTTCTGGGTAAACTTCCCCTTCGGCTTCTGCTTTAGTCTCTGTCAATAATTAATTGCATCTGCTGACATTGCAGCCCTGCAAGCAGGCCGGTTTACGTCTTGTAGTTGAGGATGCTTGCTGAATATCAAGCTTGTTTTTTTTTTTTTTTTCTTTTTTTTTACCAACAAGCTGAGAAACGTCATCCAAACACAGCCCTGCAAATGATGTTTGTGAGGCTGTGAGGCATTTTAAATTGAATTTGAGTTCAATTTACTCCATTTCCTCAGCTATAGAGCCAGACCGTGTTTCTCTCTCCCTCTTTGAGGGTGTTGTGCAGCTGAACAGACAGCCTTCAACAATCTTCCCTGAATAAAACCACTTTAAAAAGACCTGAAAACACTGTTTAATTCCTCCAGGCTTCATCCCCTTTAGATTATAGTTACATTAATAAACAGTTTACCCCAAAACTAAGCATATAATCAACATCCCTAATAAACCTAGAGACTGCACAAATTACCCACAGATGATCAAATTATCGCAATAAGATTTCCTATCATGATGTTTCAAGGGAAAAACACTGAAGATACCTGATGCGAATCCCTGCCCACACTCTGACAGGTTGTGCTTTAGTTTTTACCTCATCAGACACCTAATGAGCTGTTTCAAGGGATGAAAGGATAGATTTATTTCAGCTCTTCTAGGTTCCGGTAGATGTTCTAGACCATGTTGCTTGTCTCTGAAGTTGTAGAAAACGTGCACAACTCATCATGCAGTTACAGATTTGTAAAAATATGAAGTCAGGCGAGCTCTGCAGGAAAAATTATCTTAAGGCTTTTTTTTTCTCCTTGACTCAAACTTTTATTATCTTCATTAGTGTGTTTGAAAAGCACAGAGTAGTTTGGGTGCAGTAATCAGTCACCCCTGTGTTTTTTTTTTTCCTATTACACAGAAATAACATATACACTCTAAATTACTGAACATTACCATGTGATAGATCAGTGGTTCTCAAGCCCAGTCCTTGAGGCCCACTGTCCTGCATGTTTTGGATGTTTCCCTGCTCCAACACACCTGATTCAAATGATCAGCTCGTTATTAAGCCATTACAGAGCTTGATAACGAGCTGATCATTTGAATCAGGTGTGTTGGAGCAGGAAAACATCCAAAACATGCAGGACAGTGGGCCTCGAGGACTGGACTTGAGAACCACTGTGATAGATCATTGGGCCTGTGTCTAAAATCAAACCCATATCTTGTTTTTTTTATGTGAGGGGATCTTATTGGATGATTTGAGACCTCCCCTAACAAGACAGCCACCCACAACAGCAGACAGGAGAGCAGCACTCAGCCTTGGTGCTCAGTCACCAGACAACAGTGACAGACAAGGACACAAACCAACACAGCCAACCTTGCCAAGCAGACAACTGTGACAAATAAATCATTGTCTCTCCTTTCTTTGCTCATCTGTGTCTCCCACATAACTTACAATTAGGCCTGGAGACCAACTATGTGGTCAGAGCAGCTGCTGCAAAGCAAGAACTGTGGTCCTCAACAGCAAAGACAGAGAAATCCATCCACTGTGCTTATATCAGCAAAATTACTACAACTCATCACTTTAGTCTCACTGAAGAAGAAACTACACTTCAACTGCATCCATGTACTTAAATGAACAATATTCATGTCATTTTCATCGAGTCCCTTCTTTGATGTTAAATATGGCATTTCAGTTTAACAGCAACATCAAATAACAAATGGAAATGTTAGGCAGGGATAGATGGACTTTCCATATGAGCACAAGCAGCCAGCAAAAGAAAAAAAGCAGTTATAAGGGACTAAATATTGAATTTCTGCAGACTTGAGGATAGGTCTGACCTCATTTTTGCCAAAGCCAACAGCCTTTTATCCATTCCTCATTGTTTACATGTGTAAGATGTTTCATGCTATCGTCTGCTGATACCATCGTTATGTTTGTAGTTTCTTACGTCCCTGACATTAAGGTCATCAGAACCTGAACATGATAACTTTAGTTCAGTGTATTTCTTCCAAAGACTGGCTGGTTGGGTTTCTTTCTATGTTGGGCAGGATAAGATCATAACAAAAAGGTGGATTTTGAATCTGATTGTTTAATATGGAAACAAAAACTAACTTTCTTGTTAAAAAGGGCCACACAAATTAAAATTCAGATTCTGTACTAAGAGCTTAGCGCTTAAGAAAGGGGGCAATAGAAACTGTTTAAGGGTCAATGACGTGACAGTTTTTTAATGTTCCCATGGTTTACTTAAATTTTAAAAAGCTAAAATTAAAAATAAACTCACCAATTACTAGGGTACATTCTCTTTGAAGACCTTGTCTAAAATTTCTGGATTTTATCCATTTTGAGAGAATATTTTGGGAATAATGGAAAAAAAAGTCAATGTGGTGTAACCATAAAAACACAGTACCAAATATTTCAACTTGTTCAAAAAAGGACAATTTTTTTAGACCAAAGTTTTCAGCATTTTTCTTGCTCTATATTCCAAAAATGCACCCAAATTTTTTGTAAAAAAAAAACCAACAAAATTTAACTGATATATTATAATTAAGTCACTTTTTATAAGTACACTTGCATACACTATAGGTGGAAATAAGTATTAAATATTTACCCTTTTGTTGTGGTTACACCACTTGACATTTTCAAGGGAAATACATCATTCATTTTGAAAAATAAAAAAAGGTTTAAATGCTATTTGAAATTATACAAAGCCAACAGAGATAAAAAATATACATCTATGCAAACCTAATGCAAACTTTAAAACAAATTATTAAAACATTTTTAATTACTCATGATGCAAACCCTTATTTGTCACTGACCCTTAAACAGACATCACTAGTTTTTAATATTCTCTAGTATTTTAGGTCTATGTCATTGTTTTTTTCTTTTCCATGTTCAATGTTAGGGATACATTATAATGTCCCATTAAATAAAAAAAAAGGTTATATTTGATATGATTTAAGATTATTTTAATAAACATGAAAAACATCTTTACCAAACTGAGTAGCTGAAACCAAGGGGAAATGAGACTCACCATCTAGCCTACTGTCGCATAAATGTGACAAACTAAACATAGAAGTTATTTTTGTTTATAATATAAAACAGTTTGCGTTTATGTGTCCTGCTTTCTCTTAATTTCATATTTTTTCAGGCTCCTAATATCCTGATTTTCTTGTTTTTTTTCAGTGTCAAATGTTTCATATAGATCTGCTGTTCCACAAATTCACTTGTCATCCCATATTTCCTAACTAAGCAGCATCTGTAGATCTGTAAACAGCCTATCAATTATTGACAGTGATCACTCATTGATAATCCTCGTTCCTTTAAAACTCAGTTTGGTCATTTCAGATTACATAATTAAATCTAAGTGGAGATCGAGTTAGCTGGGTTAGCCCTGCAGTTAGGAACAATATGTTCAGGTTAGCTGTCAAATAGCCCAGTTTACAGAGAGGATTTCACAGAGTCTGATCTCTCAGGAGTTTCTCAGCACATGTTGAACCTCAGCTGGTCTCCTGACAGTCTGCTGCCGTCCCACACCAGCTAACCCACTGTTAGCTCCTGTGATCATCATGGCAGGCTGGAAACCCCAAAGTCCAGCGGCTGTAAAAAACAAACACCACCGATCCCACAGAAAGAAAAGTGTGTCCATCACGTACCCGAGTCCGAAGAAAGGCTTTTCAAACTGAACTGGCGGCACAGCGCTGAGCTCCCAGCCCTCGGTGTGCAGGATGTTTGGGTTTCAGTCTGGGCTTCACTTCGAGGAAGAAGAAACTTCCACCATCTTCGTATGATTACGTCGTGTCACGTGACAGAAACAAGGTGGGGCGCATGCTTCTGCCCCTCTGCGCTGCGATTGGTCCAGAGTTGTCTCAGGGTGGGCCAATAGGCAGCCAGTAAACATGATGATGCATTTACTGTCCGCGTCAGAACCATGTCAACGAGATTATGTTGTAAATAAACGACTCTGAAATCGCTGTCGTTCTCGGAAAACCCTTGACACAGAAAACTAGGTTCTCTGCAATTTACAGTGACTTTTTATCTCCCGAAAAGACTCTACAGGTCGCAGGAAATGAATTTGTGGAGAACCGTTTTTCTGTAATACGAGTACAGTTTACAAGAAAAACACTGGCTCATAAAATGTGTTTTCTGTGTAGTTTACTGATATAACCTTGATAACTTGACCCTTTTTCAGGGCTCTCAAGTTTTGAACTAAGCTTAGAGTGAGATTTCCTTGGGGGGGGGGGGGGGTCGAAGAGTGATTGAAGATAATTATTAGCATAATAATCTAATAAATACAATGGAGTATGAGGGCCACATTAAGAAAGAAAAAAACATTTTTAAATCTTTGAGATTAAAGTTATTATTTAGGAGAATAAAGTCATTAATGACTTTAAGAATAAAGTAGTTAAGTTACCTGTTGTGGAGGAGAGTTGTTAAAATCAGCACTGAGGAGCATTTAGATGAATTGTACTTTAGTATAGGTTTCACAGACATGGAGATACTTAATCCTTTGGTATATCAGCATTACACTGTCACGAGTATCAGAACTTCATCAATGCAGCTGTTAATAGCAATAGCATAGGGCTTTAGTTTATCATATGAGTTTATCTGCCATGAGGTGTTGAGGTCTCTGCATGTGTAGGTTACTGACTTACTGTAATCATCGGGTCTATCTCGGCCTTATAAAAACCTGCTCTATTTCGGCAAGTGTCTGTCTTCTTCTGTAGTCAAACCGCAAGATATCAAAATCTACCCAGATACAGCAATGCTGCTTTTTGATTGGCTGTTCAGTAAATATACTTTATTTGATTGGCTTGCGCGTGGCACGCAACTTAGGAACTCTCGGAGAAACTCCGTTGATTTCCCCCTGTTCCATAGTTAAAGAGGTGCAACTTGGTGGACATCACCATGTTCATTTAAATTCGTGAGAAATACAATGTGTGGCGTGTGAGCGTGTGAACGAGTGGGAATGCGTGTGTCTCACGCTGAATGCGTGAGACTTGAGAGCCCTGAAACTTTTTTAACAAATTGTTGTACATCCCTAGCTTCGCCATTTTATCTAAAGGGGTCAGTGACAAATAAGGGTTTGCATCACGAGTAATTCAAAATGTTTTAATTAATTGTTTTAAAAGTTTGCATTAGGTTTGCAAAGATGTATATTTTGTATCTCTGTTGTTTTCGTATAATTTCAAATAGCATTTAAACCTGTTTTTACAAAATGAATGATGTATTTCCCTTGAAAATGTCAAGTGGTTTAACTACACTAAAAGGGTAAATATTTAATACTTATTTCCACCTATTGTGTATGCAAGTGTACTTATAAAAAAGTGACTTAATTATAATATATCAGTTAAAAATACATTTTGTTAGGATTTTTTTTACAATAAAATTGGATGCATTTTTGCAATATAAAGCAAGACAAATGCTGAAAACCACTGGCATTTTCTAAATAACATTTGACAAATGATGTAGAAACTGTTAAGATATATGCTGGCGCATTGCACTAGAGGAGTACATTCTATTGCCCATGCATTTTCTCAAATATTATATTTTTTAAATGAAAAATACTGGTTACACCAATTGACACAAACCAGTTACACTACCTGACCATTTGGCGGGTGCATATATGAATAAAAACACCTTACCCTAAAAAAATTCTAACTAAAGGTTTCTCAGCTGTTTTTTTTTTTTATAGTATTAGGTGTCCTTAATAACATAGTTAAATTTTACCGAAGTTTGACCTCTAGAAAGTTTAAACTTAAAACTTAAACTTTGGTTTAAAAAACTTTAAACTTTTAAATTTTAGACCAACTATTGTGTGTCATGTTAATTAACATGTCAGTGTAAGGATATTATTTTTTAGGTTTGACATTGTCTGCTGAATCTTACGAGACATTTTGCTGCACCATCACTAGCTACAAACGTTTAATATACAAACGGTTGGGCTGTGGATGTCACTTCTTGGACACCAAATCACAATAAACTTTAAAAATTATGAGGAAAAAAAATTGAGTCCTTTAATTTTAGACTCAAGTTGTCCCAGTACAACTTTTGTACCAGATGTTCGGCTGTTCTGTGAGCAGGATTTTCCAAGTAATTCAAAACATCTAAAATACAAAGCCATTGCAACTGCAAATAAATAAAGCATACTAACTAAACAGGAAACAAACCAATCACAAAAAAATGAATGTTTCATGCCTGCAGCATGTAAATGTAACATTGTTAGGTATGTCCAGTCATTTAGACTCTGTAACCCCAAGAATACCTTCTTTTTTACTGAGTGAGCATTATTAATTATATTATCATAACAGACATTTGGTCCAAGTAGATGAATTAAGCTGAGATGCTACAATCCCAAGATCACATGGTTCTATATAAACTTGTTAAAAATTGACATTTGCAGTCTTTAATTTCCTCTTCTATTTAAATTATGCTATGTTGCAATGTTATCACATATTACACTGAACTGCAGAAACAGTAGATGGCGGTGCTGCACTGTAAAGCAACAAGTTGATGCCAACATGAAAAATCAATCATATCTACTTCCATCATTTGACTGACTAATTCAATGACAACAATTTTCCTTTCATTTTAATACTCTACATATTCTTTTGTCAATATTTAATCGTGAACTGTATTTAGATACAGCTCATCAGTGAATGTCTAAAAAAATGCTCCAACATCTTTAAAAATTCATCAGAAGGTTTTTGGTACTTTAAGTTAAAGACAAAAGACAAATGAATATCATTATTGTCTAAACTCCTTACGTACTGTTTTGTCTGAATCAACCTGGTTTTCAGACAGAGCTGTACCTTTATAAAGACAGATGAATAGAGTGGGGAAGCACCGGAAGTTTTCACTCACTCTCAAAATAAAAGAACCTGAAATAAAAGCTATTGGCTGACATGGATCCATAAAATGCACTGTGTTCTGTCATAATAAACTTATTTCAGGCCGTTTCAAAAATAAATAAATATATTGTCTACATTCTAATCTCAACATAATAATGCATTTTTTTTTCCAATTATAACATGATATTTGTTTCATTATCTTTAAATAGATTTAAAAATCCTAGTTACAAGATATACTAAACATACGAAAACAAACTTCTGTATGTCAACATATGGTATCTCAAAGTTATCTGTTTTGTAAGCCCCATGATCTTAAAATCACAAATTTGGACAAAGTACAAATAAAACAGCACACAAAATAAGTTGAAACATGAATGCTTAGGACCACACTATTTTGTGTAATATCTTTCTGTTAGTTCAAAGTAATATTTTATGTCATATATTTTATTAATTGGTTTATTTGTTTACTATTTATCTATTTTTATAATTTCTGTCAAACAATAAGAAATAAATCCATATATTCTGGAAAAAGTGAGTCTATATTTTGTTGTAAAGCTGAGATTCTTTTGTAGAAGAAGAAGAAATTCATGTTTGACAATAATTCTGATATTTAAAAAAATGTATTTCAGGTTTCTGCCTGTTTTTCTTTTATAGTATTTATAAACTTGTGGTAGTTACAGGAGCCCATTTTTGTTGTTTGCAGTTAGCCTAATGATTAAATTGCAGATTAAAATCTGATCTGCTCTCCGTCTAATTCTAAATGACGGACCTTTAAGATACCGTTAAGAAATTCACTATTACTGAAGTTATAAGAGTTCTACAATATCTTTTTTCTTTTTCCAAAAACAGGACATTCAAACGTTGGCTCTTGGCCCTTTAACGTTGTCTTATTTTGAAAGTAGTAACCGGAAGTTGAGTCCACGCTCCTGTTCGCAGCCTGACAGCTGCAGCTGTGGTGGTCGCGGTCGGCCAGTGTTGACAGAAGGGCAGCATGAGACCTCTCTCTGCTCGGATCATGACAGCATGGGGATGTTTGGTGGAAAGTACAGTTTGACAGCTCACTCAGAGAAAAGGTAAATGAAAAACTCTCTTATTCCGCTTTAAAAACAGTTTGTCACTTACTTTAAAAAGTCTAATTATTGCGGCTTTTCATGAGGCTTCACTTTGACGTGGTTCTGATGTGGTCACTCAGGATGTGATGCGGTTTACAAAAAAGGTGGGAATCATTAATGAAGGTGCAATGACACAAATTCAGCTTTTATCAGCTGAACTTTCGTATCTCAAGAAAGATCAGGAGACCCCAGAAACATTAAAGCTATCTCTTTTTATTAAAAAGTAGAGGTTTCAGACAGAAAAAAAAGTTTTATTCTCGAAAACCGGATTAAATCGCCGTGAAGAAGGAATATGCGCTACAAGAAGTGAACCAGTATTTTAAATGTATATTGTGTTTTATAGGGGGCTTTGGAGTGTATCATTGAGGATGAATGCAGGTTGAGGGGAAGGTCACACCCTCAGCTGGCTGCCTGCCCGCTTCTAAAGTTGCAATTCTGAGTAACATATGAATAGAAATAGACACAGAATAGAGTTGAAAATAGTACCACGGTGGTTATATTTTCTAAAACAACAGATGGTCTATGAGTTCTTAGTCATAAAGTGGGACCACTGTGTCAAGAGAGGGTTAAAAGGCATTGATACGTGACAGTGCACATTCATAAGTCATTTACTGGACGCAGAAGGGTCCATGCCATTAGGCTAATTCTACAGTCATATTAAAGCAGCAGTATTTAACTTTTAATATAACTGAGGTGCAGTTTTATGAAACTTTAACATCATCATAAATAAAGCGCAGTATAACTATAAACCCTAAAGCCTTAAATATCACAGAGGTTTCTCTCATTTAAATCACAGTTGAATTCAATGGTTAAACCGTTAAAAACAAACAAAATAAAACAGTGTGAAGTTTTTGAGAAAAGTGACTTTATTTATAGAAATAGTCACAGCTCCTAAAGTCCAAAAGAGTGCCATTTATAATGTACACATAATATCGTTTCTCATGGGAACAGGCTATAATCCTCTCTGCACATGTTGTTGTCACATGAAATAAAGTGTGCACAATATAATAATTTTGTATGCATGAGGTTTTCAAAAAGAACTATTCCAAGATTTTACTAAAATCTCTTGCTCTCATCATAAAATAAAAAAAGTGCTTTTCAGGTGTTCCAGAAGAAGAACAGCGTCAGTCTTGAGAGCATGTTGTGAATAACTCCACATGTTTAGAGCATGAATGCCACAGGTGGATTATCCAAGCGTAAAGATTTTTACTGTCACTCCTTAGACAGACTGTCGCAGCTTGAAACAAACAAAACTTTCTGAATCAAACACAGGGAATCTGATAAAGTGGATGTTTATTTTGTCTTTTTCACATTTGGTTGACTTTTAAAACAACCAATTCAACAGAAATGATGGAGCGTACATGAGTGTAGAGAAACACAAGGCTCTCCTGAACCTGTTCTCAGCAGTCTATATGTGCTGCTGAGTGCTTTAAATGACTCAGTGAATTTGCATGTGTCCTTGGTGATTTTCATTCACTTTAAATGCACAATGACAAACCACCTAGACAACCTGCTTTGACTTCCTGGAAGTTTTTTAATGCCTCTTGATACATTTAGAAAGGTAAAATCCTAAATGCTGTTTATTTGTTTATGAATTGTCATTCCTCAGTTGTCACTCTCTGTAATGGAGACACCCTCACTAATGTTATCCTAATGCCACCTAAGCCTCATAGCTGCCTCTGCAATATTTGCCGTGCAGCTTTGATTACACCCGCTGAGGCTATTTCCATGTCTGCTTTGTGTGTCTCTATCTGTGACTGGCTCCATTTCAGCTGAGTGTCTTCAGGAACACCCTTTTTCACTCGCTATCTAATGTTGCCAAGTTGTAATCCTCACACCCAAGACATTGATCTCAGACCAGCTCCTTACTGTACCACACACCCTTTAGCATGAATCTGCCCGTGGGAAACTTTCACCCTTGTCCCACCGTCCATCCAGCATGTCTTTGACCAGAACAGTCTGCTCTTGTCCCACAGCTATCAGTGTATTAATAGACTCTCTGGCTGCTACTTAGGTCCCTAACCCCCCACCTCGCTCTCTACTCATCCCCCCTTTTCATAACACAAACAAGCCAACGTGCCCCCTCATCCTGTGAAAAAACGCGTGGTTATTTTAGGCTCAGTGGCAGATAACTCACACGTTTGGGTTGCACACCAACAAATGCAAGGGTGCAGGGTTTGAAGCTAGTTGCTGGCAGTGTGTCCAATTAGCACAATCGTATTATCAGACTTGATTAGATTTTAAATCAAATTCATTTTTTAAGTGTTGTATTTGTTTTATTTGAACAATGCTGTGGATTTGATTTTGTTGTCCTTCTAAAAAGGTAACAAAGCTGTTAGTGCCGACCTGGACTTGATATTTTAACCCATAGTCTTTCTTTTCTAAGATTTAGTCAAGATGTTTTGGAGCTGGAACCAAATCTCTAAAGAGAAATTCAAGATAAACAGATAATCCATGAGGGGAGGAGAAGATGTTTGGAGTTGTAAACATCCTGGTTTCCTTTTAGACCATATGGTTGTGTTGATTAATATTTCAGCAGGAATTGATTGAACGCGGGGAAACAATCAAAAAGAGCAAAATCAGTGAGCAGAAATCCAAAACCACTGGCGCCCAGTGGTTATTAAGTAAGGAGCACTTACCCTGACTTGTAGAAGTACAGTGGGGGGTCTTGACCGTTGTTTGAATGTCACTCTTGAAGCTAATTTTAAGAGAAAAACACTAGGATTGTTATTTTAAAATTTGTTTTCTCTTATCTTACACATGGGACTCTACAGTACCATGCTAGAATTGAATGCTGGATGACTTACAATATGGTATAATTCAATATGATACAACCAGGCATATGTCAGATGACTCATGGTATGATAGGACACAATACAGTAGAATACAATATGATGCAGTACAATACAATATGTTACGATACTACATGATTCGATAGGATATGATACATTTGCGCAAATGCCAAGTGACTCACGGTACCATACAATACAATATAAGACGATAGCATACACAACATTATTGAACATGATACAACAATATAAAATATAGGATATATGGTCCACAGTGAAGATAAGTTGATTAATGAATGTATTTTTTTGCATTTTAATACATGTTTGTGGTCTGCTGATAACATTTACAGAACAACAGTAAATTACAGTTCATAAAGATTTTTCAAAATAAAAGCCTCATTTGAAGTAAAAACATTTCAGTGCTTGTTAGGTAAAAGCAATTTAACAATTTGAAACAAACTTGTTTTATTAACCTGCATGACTTTACCCATAACAACTACAGACCAGTACATCATTAGTTACTACAAAGAGGTCCTTCTCAGTGAGCATCTGTTTGTTCAAAGCCTTCAGTGTGCTTTAAGTGTTATATATCATGCTAGTTTAGTGCACAGGATGGGCTTCGATTGTCATGTCATGTAGTCTCACATGGTCCAAACATATGTGAGTGAACTCTTTTCTTTACCTTTTCTCTGGTCCAAGCAGAAAAAGGCAGAAAAACATTTTCTTTCTTCTTTTTTTGGATTCAAAAATGTTGGGTGGATCTCTGAGCATCTCTCTGCTATCTGACTACCTGCTGTCTTCTTCTGGTGTTATTTTTGGTCAATTAATTTTCTGATCATATTACTAAGAATATTTAAGACACTCTGAGTCAAACTGATGGAATCAGATGAAATCTTATATTTTAATTTTTCTATTAAAATATAAAAATTGGCTCAAGCCTGGATGACAGTGACATTTCTTTTTGCACCCCATGATTGAAGAGTGTTGAAATGTGTGTTTGAATTTTATGACAAGTGGAAAAAAGAGACTGAACACATTTTATTCTCAGGGAGAAACCAAGGACAGACCTCAGCGGGTGAAAAAAGACGTGATTTGTAGTTAGATTCAAAGTAGATGCTTTAGTGATGAATGCAGTGTCAGGCTGACCATATCTCAGAGCTGTGTCGGGTTGTCTTGACTCCCACATTAATTGATAAGTGGGGGAGAGCACATTAAGCATGCTAGTGGCATAGTTAATGTTGTGTTGATCTTATTTTCTCTCTCTGTAGCCTGCGGGCATCCGCACTCAGCTGTCTGCTGGGAGAGCGTGCGTTTTATTACAGAGGAGTCCAGGGGACGAGGGGGTGTTTATATCATGGTTTGACCATCATGTCCAGGGAGCAATGCCTCTATTTTCTCTCCTCCTTTGCCTGTTCTGCTTTTATTGCCCCAGAGACAAGAAAATACAAGCAAAAATCAAAGATCCCACATGGCAAAGCTCCAAACCGGAGGAGCTATTTTTGGGTCCAGCTATGGGAAAGTAACCAGGTCCTTGATCACTCGAACATGGGGAACTCTGCTGCTGTAAATCCTGGTACTGCTGGTTTTCCTCAGTGGATCAGACAGCGTTAAGAGTCTGCTTTCTGTAGAGCTCAAGGCTGGGAACTCTGGACTTTATCACAGGGGATATGAGATGATTCAGAAAGCGAGACAAATACAGGATCTGAAAGGAGGTGATAGTTTTTCCAGTGAGCTAAGATGGAGAGGCACTGTACATCTCTTTAATGTGGATTTCTGCAAATGCATTTAAGATAATTGTTCCTTGAGAGCGCAATGAATCCCCTCTCATTTCATTACCCCCCTGCCTGCAGGTTTAAGTACCCAGTTTGGCCTGTAACTGAACCTCCTTCTGCTCATTGCATAACAGGATCTTATGTGTTGACTGGTGTTTGGCTCTAACTGTGCGACCTCTTAACGGTGCCAACTCTCCATTGGTAAAATGCTGTTTGTGTATTCCCTTTAGATTTATTATTCTTTGTTTCAAGATTTAACCTTGATTCTTTTTTAAATGCATAAAAAGTTAAATGCATTTGCCGATATGAGGGTCCTATGGAGGATTATAACGCAACTCTTCAATGGCTTAAGTACTTTTTCAACCCCTTCTATCAAATAAGTTTGTTTTTGAATATCAAACATACACATAGCCCCTTCATATATATGCATGCTTTTGGACATTGCTTACAGCTCAATCTTTCCACCCTGACCTCAAGCAGGTTTTCCTTCCCAGCTCCTTAATAAAAAGTCTGAACTATCAGTGTAAGTTGGTGTGAAGGCAGCAGGTAATAGTTACACACATTATATTATAGTTATACACATCACATTATGCACCAAAGTTGCATCATGATGGCCCATCGTACTGCATTCTTGCAATGCTGTGTAATATAAATAGTTTGCAGTAAGGTTTCCGGGCAAGCCACATTGCCAGTCTCTGGCTTCATTTCATTGTCTGCTTGTTTGTGCGCAAGAAACCATGGCGACTGAACCTTTAACTAAATAGGAGCTTATTATGACAGAGTTAGAGCTGATGAATGTTGGGAAGCAGTTTTTCAAGCTGCAGGTATTAAAAATATTGAAAATGCAGGAAATAATGATGGCATCCAGCAGACCAGTCACATATCTTGTAGTCTGACTTACAGAAACTGTTTGTTTTCTTTTTAATGAGTGGTTTCAGTTTTGCTATCTGGACCGCTGCCATCCTAAAATATACCTGAAAGCGTTCAGGATAATCCTGCAGCTCCTCAACAGGTGAAACTCTCTTCACTCTTGCTGTTGGCAACACATTTGCAGTTGGGTTGGTAACCAGTTCACATGACCCAATTGCATCCAGATTCGGAAAAAAAAAAAAATTAAACATGTTTGATTGACTGTGACTGAGGTCAGGCCAGGTCTATTCCCCTCATACACAACAGGTTTTTGTGCCAACTAGCCATACCAACAGGGTTGGACTTTGTCCAGCTGATTGCACGTTTGCATGCAAACGGAGAAAAACTGTGGAAAATGGAGATTTGGGTAGCCGACAGCAGATTGTGTGCAGGAAAGAAGGAAGGGATGTTGTTTTTGCTGCTGCTATGCAGGATTCTGATTGGCTAATGTGGGCTTGAGTGTCTTGCTACACTGCTACCCACATGTTTGATATGCTCTTGACGGCATATATACACAGGTTAGTGTAAACAAAAGCTTTTTTGAAAACACAGTGGTGTGCACGCAGTTTTTTTTTTCTTTTTAAACAGGGATATAATATGAAACTTGCCAGGCATGTGTAGATGTAGTCTGGAATTGGTGGGTGAATTTTAGGAAAAAAATGATGTAGCGTGTCCTTAGCTTTGAAATGCAGCTAACGCTGGAGTACTGTGAAAAATCATAGGGACGTGAAGCAGGGTAGACAAGGATCTGACACAGGAAGATACACGCAAGGTAATGAACGATGCAAAACAGGTGAGGCAGTGAAGCTCAGGTGCAGACAGTCCCAAGGGAGGGAAAACACAGGAAGTAAAAGTAGACCAGATATTCAAGGAGGAGGAACTACAAAATAAAACAGGACCCAGTTTGATCTTGGCATCTAGTTTTGGATGTTAAAACTCGTTTCACATGCCAGACCTTTGAGGAGGTTCTGTTTTACTGTCATTCCTGACCTCTCAGTGTCTAGCAGATATTTTGTGTTTTCATATTAAAAGCCTGTGAGGATGTTATTTGTGTCCCCTCACTATGAAAGTCCCCTCCATGTCCCTTTGTTTATGTGTAACAATGGCTTATTTTTAACCCGTTGGCCTGTTTAGAAGTGGAGAGGGGAGAGGAGGAGGAAGTGGTTGCAGGATGACAGAGGAAGATAATAGCAGCCTCCTCAGCCTTCATCCTTCCTCTGTCCTCCTTCACACACTGACATACATACACACACAAACACACACACACACACACTCACACTCCTGGGGTTTGTGTTGATTTTTGCGTCTCTGCAGGAATATAAATCTATGTGAGCAGCAGACACACACAAACACAAAACAACCGATACACTCTTTACTTGTCCTTTATAAGAAGAGGCTCAGACAGTTTGACCTTCTAGAAAGTATTAGAGAGTACTGGAGGAAGCTTTAGTCATGATTCAGTGCTAAACTTTGGATGAACCACATGGTGTCCTTGAGCAACTGAATGAACCAAAACCGCACATTTTGCTGCTTTCTCATCTGAAATCCGTCCTCAAATAAACTCTGATTGAAGTCGACTGTATAGCTTTGAAGAAAAGTGTGAGGTCAAAACACATTTAAGAGTCCGCCTGGAGGTAAATTCAGAGTGAAAACAAATGAAATGTATGCACCCAAGCAAGAGTCTGTGTAGGCTTTAAGACTAGGGTGGCCCATCTGTAGCGCTTAGTTGTGTAGAGACAGGATAAAGCGTTTATACATTCAAGAATCAACAGCATTTCAGTCAAGTTTACAAAACTCTTCTTGGCTTCGTCTCCTCTCATTTATGTAAATACCCTCAATACCACTGAGCACCTAAAAGCCTCTGAAAAGGCTCAAACCCTAAAAAACTAACACAAAAGCAACAAGCCTTCTGAGTGAAATTCTCAAAGGGATACAGAAAGTCTTAAGTTTGAGTCAGGTATTAAGTTTATTTATAGTGAATAAGAGTTTCATTAAATTTAACATTTAAAAGAAACAGTTTCATGTAAACAGCCATTTTGTGATAGAGTTTGTACGCAGTTTTTGTTGAACTGATTTCTTTCTTTCCCATTTGAATTGCTAATACAAGAAAATGTGGTGCATTTAAATGCAGAATATCTACCGCTGTTTAACACAGTCCAAACTGTGTAATTTAACTCAAGTCCTCACAAGCCAAATAGCCAATTATAGTTCAGGATTTTGGAGCAGCACCTGAGGCGGGTATTAAGATGTTATGGTGGCATGGGTCCATCTGCAATGGTCCTGGTTTTTAGCCAGGCAAAGTCAGATGACTTCTTGATAGTACTCTGGATACAAATAATTGAACTAGTAGCTGGGTCTTCCCCTGAGTGTTTCCATATTTTGATTCTACTTCACACTTAAACTCTACATCCTTTTTTTTTCATGCCTGTTGTCATTGTAGTTGCTGTTATTTCTCCCTCACCCCATCAATCATCCTGCATTATCTTCTGACCCCTTTGACCCGACCCTCAGACAGGCCACTACTGGACTGAACTGTGTCCAAAGTAGATAAACAAACTAAGGTATGACGGTAAAATGCCGCAGACACATTGTGACATCAAGAAAATCAATCCAATAATGCCATATAAGAATCAGACTCAAGCAAAACTTTGATTCAGAGTCAGAATTTTCACTTAGTTCTATACATGTAGTTCATGTATAGAACTAAATAAGTTTTGCAGAAACTTTATAAGTATCCTCCAATAACATTTTCCTGTTCCTGGATCTTCATCATATGGGTAGTGTACAGGTATGGCTTCTTCTGGAGCACTTGTGTCGTTTATTACTTTGTTTTCCACCTCTGCATCCAGCTTCTCCCCCACAACATTCAGGCAGTCAGCCAATCAGCAAAGTACCTAATGGCCATTGTATCCCCGCCCTTATAGATCAAATTCTGTTTGGAAACTGAGAGGCTGCAGACGCTCCCTCCAAAGAGGCTGATTTTTATTTTTATTTTTTTGCAACAAGATTCAAAACCTGATTCAAAGACGACTGGAACATGTTGTAAACAGATAAAAATACCACTATACCGGACCTTTTACTTCATACAAACATGCAGCATTTAAAGCAGAAATACACTTCTCTGTGTTTTGAACTGGTTGAGCTAAACAGTGAATTTGTCTGAATCTTCTCATGGTACATCTAGTTCTTGCTAATCATCATATTTATTCTTCGCAGTCTAGTAGGTGATTTTGAGCCTGCAGAGAAAACAAAATCCATTTTTTTCTAACAGCAACAGCTTCTGGCATATCATAATAACCATAGAAATGTGTACTTTTATCAGTCAGTTCTCTGCGTTACCATGAGCAGTTTGAAAGAGATTCAGCTCGACATTTAAATGAAGCCAAAGCGTACTTTTTCTCTTTTTGTGTCAGCTCTGGAATAACTGTGTCGGCTGTGCTGCTTCTCCCTGTTTTTGAGTGCCTGCTTTTTTATCTTATCTCTTTAAAACACTGTCTGCTGCAGAACAGCACTCTGGTGCGGTTCATTTAAGTCCTCATTGTTTTAGTTTAGTTATGTTTATCAGCAATTATGGGAGCTTATTTTCTAATTCATTTTTGACAGCAGCAGAGGAGCTTCAGACAGGTATTGAAACTGGTTTTCACCCATTTTCATGTAACATTTACACTTCATGTCCAGGGTTTTTGCACTGTTCTTCCTCAGGCATTTGTTTTATCTGGGTCTGGATTTTCTCAAGACAAATGCAGCATTTCTCTAAAGTGATTTGATTCAATTACTTTGCCACTCAAGTTTCCATTTCCCCATGCGCAGTATCAATCTACTCGATCCAGCAGGAAATGCAGGCTGGAAATAGTTCATATTTAACGATAGACACACTCACACGCAGCTTATCTCTAACTGTCAGACTTTTTTTAAAATGCTGCAAGAAATAATGACTGCTTGAGGGAAATTTTCTGTTTACATCATCACAACATCTGCAAACCATTCGTCGGACTATGGTGGCCAATTCAACAGAATCTGGTGTTGCAACGCAGTGATTTTTAGATTTCCCATCATTTTTTCTGATGACCTCTGACCCCATGAGACCAGCATGACTATTACAGTGAGGTTGGAGGATGTGGAGAGTTAAACATTCTCTAAAGACTTACTTATGTGATCAAAAGGACTGAATTAAAAACAAATCCCTAAGAACTCTTAAATATATGTGTTTGGCATCAGCAGTGGAGTTTTTTTGAGGAGTTTCTGGAGAAATTATGTCTTTGCTGTGATTACATGAGAAAAAAAAACAGTCTCATGAGGTTGCAAACTCCCTAAAGACGGTATGTGGACTTTTTTCTGCCAGCCTCCTGGTGAATTTTCTGCATGAAAGCTGATGTAAATTAGGTCTGTTCCAAAGCATTTTGGGCCATTACAAGTAATTCTAATGCCAACTAGTGAAGATGACAATGTCTAGTTCAGCTGAATAAGCATGCACATCCTCTGTAAAAGTGCTGCAGGTAAAAGTGAGACATTCCCTGCAAGTTTGTAACCGATGCAGTGTTCATGAACATGACGAAAATGTACTTTTTAATTTACTTTAACCCGTTCTTTCTCTTGAATGTCTTATAAACATGTTGTGCACTATCCTTTTAAGACCATGTCCTGCCTTCCTCAGACAGGTAAAACTTTACACTGGTTTGAATAAGTGACTTTGGAAAATGGCAGAGGCAGACTCTCCTGAAATTTTCTAGGAATTTTCTTGCGTAAATCTGCAAAAAAAGCTTTTCAGGTCTTATTTGAATGCTGTGAAAATCCTCACAGGCTTTCCCGCTAACGCCTACACATCTCAAGTCTGAAGTGGAAAATGACCATTACCCCAATGCTCTCTTTGTCTCTTTGGGCATTCTGGGAAATGTAGGATGTCATTAGCAGATGAAGATGCAGGTCGACAGAAGGGTGGGCGTTAAAATAATTACAGCAGCTTGTCAATTAAGTTTGATCATGTTTGAATATGAGAGATGAAAGGATGAATGCATAAACAAATAGCTGTCAATCTTTTATTAAAGTATGGATTTTGTTCTTATATTGAGATGTTTTGTTTGCAGGAGGGTCGAGTCTGTGCAGGACTTTGTCAAAGTGATCCTCTCTAGAGAAGTGCAGTTTGCATTTTAACATAATAGATGTGCTAATTTGCACTTCATCACTACAGATGAATCTTGCGTTTATGTTTCACTGTGGGAAAGGATGTGAATATCACTATTTATTTGCATGTGTGTTTTTCATTTATCAAAATCACCTGCAGGATCATTATATTAACCTCAAAACTTCCCACAGTTCAGCTTCATTTGAACAAACGACTGAGTTTCAGCATCCGCAGTTCACCCATCTCCTCTAATGATGACTCACTCTGCCTTTCACTACCTTCCTCTCTTCATATATTCAGTTTTCCTCGGTTTAAAATGTCTCTAAAATCTTTTTATTGGGTTATTTACCCCGGTGTGTGATGATCCAGCACACAGCAGCTTTAAGGCCTTCTCGTTTGCAGATGAAAACAACAAGGAGGCGTCTTTATGTGATGCAATGCGAAGTCAGCAGAGAGCAATTGATTGTTTTTCTCTCCAAGCTGGGTGAGGCTTTATTGCTCTCTGTTTCTGTTTAAGCTGAGGAGATGTGTTTAATTTCCTCAGAGGTTTGCCTCCTTCTGAAGGCTCTTAAAAGAAACCTGAACCTCAAACTAAAGTCTTTATGGTCTTTGTTTCAGCTCTTCATGGCCCTCTGGAAAGCGAGCTCATGTGATCATAAATTCTATGGTTTTATATTTTTTCTTGAGCAATAGGAAGGATCTGTTCAGTCTTAGTGGGTTCTTGTTTCTTTGCGAACAGTTTTGCTGCCTATTTTTGTAATTTGTGTGTATCTGACAGAGTCATTATAGTGATTATCGTGAGTTTGTCGCTAGGTGTGTTTGATTTGTGCCTACAAAAGGCGTTCATTCATCAGAAACATCTCTGGATGCTTCAGTTGCCAAGAGACACGGCTGCAGCTTCCTCAGTTGTAAACATACAGTCAGCAGCAGCAGCTTTGACAGCGGGCTGTTTCATACTCACAGTACGAGGTCTGATGGGTTTTGTTTAAAGCTGTGTGTTAATATTTAAAATTAGAGCCACAAATGATCATTTTTATGTCTTGTTTTAAGCTTGTATGCATACTTTATTCCTAGCAACGATGTTTTTGCAGCTGTTTCCAGACAAATACAGCGTTCCAGTTTGGCCATGAACGCTCTCAGATCATCCAAACACACCAGAGAAAGAAATCCTTTAAAGGAATTTACTGAACTATCAGGGGATAAATCATTGGACATTAACTACTCCTCCTGCTTTATTTCCAGATCATTGTTATTACTTAAACTCAAGCAGAAAGTATGAAAAAGCTTTACAATCTCAAACCTAAGTAATGCTGCAGGGTGAGTGTGAAACCATAGGCTGAAGTCATGATAGAGGGTTTAGAAGATGCTTTTTGCATATGTAGATAAATCCCTCCAGACATGTGAACAGCTTTGATGATTAAAATCAGTGACGTCCTCTCTGAAAGTGATGTACATCTGGGAATTTTTGACATTTACTGGATTTAGATGAGCATATTAGCCTCTATGGGTATGTTAGTCATGAACAGAGGTGTGAACAGGCACCAAAATGGCATGTTTCTGTCTTAGGGTGAGTCAGGCAGCAGTCTGTTGCACAGTACGATCCTGCGATTCAACAGGTGCATCAGTGAGATATGAAGAAGGCTGCAAAAGTCCACAGCATGAATTCTCTTGCATTTCATGCTCAGGCACTTTCTGCTATTCAGAGTGTTTGTTTACAATACATACATTAACATAACTCATGCAGAGACCAGTGTTTTCTGTGATTTTTTAGGGTAGATAAAGGAGGAAAGTCAAATGAGTGTGTTTAAAGGCTGAAATCTGCTGTCTAAATAGCAATACACAAACCTGAAAGCATGTCACATCTAAAACACACCCGTAAAATATCTGTCATGAACCAAAACACAGACTGGAGGACACAATGGCACAGCACCAATTCACTTTGTCAAACAGACAGGGTTTAATGAAGTTCAGGCAAAGGTCGGTACACGAAAAGGCAGTCATGTCAGGCAGAGGTATCAAAAATGTGAAGCACAAAGGCAAGGTCCGAAAAGGCAGGCAAAGGTAGCTATGATTAAATGCTGGAACGAGACAAGAAGTGCAACGAACTGGGGACGAGACGGTGAGACATACAAGCTAAAATACAAGTGCTAACGAGAGTGATTGAAAACAGGTGGGGAGACACAATCAGGCGACAGGTGTGACAAGATGGGGGCAGGGCAGACCAGACAGGAACAGCTCTAAAGGACAGAAACAAGGGTTAGTGATTTACAAAATAAAACAGAGAATGCAAAACATGAAACAAAGCATGAACTGGATTTAGATGAGCATATTAGCCTCCATGGGTGTGTTAGTGATTTACAAAATAAAACAGAGGATGCAAAACATGAAACAAAGCATGAAAGTAGGGCTGGGCGATAAAATGAAAATGATTTCACTCGATATCAGTATGAAACATGGTCAATATGCTTTTCGATAGTCAGCATTCTGCCATGTTTTGGTAGACTATACGAATAGCCAATGAAAAAGGGAGTTGCTCCTGGTGTTCAACTCCCCTTGTGAACCGCCCATTCAGTTCGCTTTCTCTTGCGCAACACCTTACGACAAAACATCAAAGAGACCTAAAGACCTCACAAATGCAGTAGTTTATTGTATTGCAAAAGACACGCTACCAATAAGCACTGTTAAATTTCCTTTTTTAGATCGTGATATATATTGATATCGACTGATTTGAAAAAACTATGTATTGTGATAAACTTTTTCCCATATCACCCAGCCCTACATGAATGTGCAGAAATAAAGGGAACTTTACTGACATGAATGTACTGAAAAATAAAAAAGAAACTTGACCGACAAGAAAATATTAGCCTGCAGCTCATTTTACTCCCAGATTGTGCGCTGCTTAACTAGCAAAATAAGGTGTAATACCCTAATTCATCTTGTACCATGTGCTCTTTTCCTTTTACTGTAAATCCTTTTACTCTTACAGATCTGTCACTCTTTCACTCTAACTTTAAAAAGTATATCAATGTGTTTTTTTAGCCTTAATTATGACTCCTCTTTAGCTCACATCTCCCTCATGTCCCCCCTGTGTGTAAACACTAAAGATGAATACATCACTCACATGCATCTTGAAAAGGAGTCACATAAATGCAGACTTCATATAAACACACAGACCCTCTTGGATCAACATTTACGATCACAGAGTTATTTTTAATCATTGACAGTTGAAATTTATGTGTTACCCCAGTTGGTACAGACTGTTTTTTTGTCTGTAATTTTTCCCCGTCCCTCATGGTCAGAGCTCTTGTTTTTCTTTCTGTTATTGTTGGATGAAGACAAAGATAAAACAAAGTACTTGGCTACTGTTCACAGACAGTTTGTTCACATGGAGTGTTTGTAACATGGCGTACAGCGATCACTGCCAAAGTATTAATGTATGAGTGTGTTAGTGTGATAGTGTGTGTTAGTGTGTCTGAGGATATTCAATGTTCTGATGGGGGAAAATGCATTGTTCGAGTAAACTGTGTACATAACCAACAGAAAGGCCGTCATTGTTTGGTTCTTATTGACTGATAATGTGATGATAAATGTCTGTTTGTTTTTGCGAATGGTTAGCGTCACTGACAGAGGTTTAGGGAGGAGAAGATGTCAAAGTACTGTGTGAAAGTCAAGAACCACTATTACTTGGACTATCTCAGACCCTCCCTTCAGTGCTGGATGTCTAGAAAACTTTTTTAACACTTTTACTGCCGGTGTTGTAACATCAGACAGTCTGTGAAGCACATTACTGCTGCGTTGGGATCCTCAGAGAGGAAACAATTTAAAGATCAAATGAAAAGATTCATTGCACAAGGCCAGTTTGCAGTGTTTCAGTGGATTTTGACTTTGGACAGGAGAATAGACCCTGAGGAGAGCAGAAAAGGCAGATCACTGTGCTCATAATGCAATCCGGGAGCCTATACCTTTAGTCACCTGGCTTTATGCAGCTGTAATTGCTCTCCATTAGCAGATGTGTGCATGCATCAGCTGCTAAAACCCCCTCTTAGCCACAGAAGCTATAACATCATCAGTTGGTTCAGGCAGAAACCTTGAGCATAACCAGACTCCTGTAAGACAGGACTGTAAGACTGATATTATTGGGTTCAGAGAGGGGATAGAGGGAGATGCAGAAAGAGAGAGATGGACAGAGGTGAGACTGATGCAATGAGTTGAAGCAGCTGGAAGGCAGGCAGGTCCACAGTAGGAAAATTTCTGCAGCAGTGATCCAGAGGAACCTACAGCATGATAGAGCTCAGGGACTCCTGGTCCAGCTGGTCCAGACCTGAATTAGCTCTAACGATGAGATTCATCAAAGAGGAATATTCTAATCAGACTCTTGAAGGTATAGGGAGTGTCTTCTACTGGTTCTGGTCAGTACTAGAAGTTATTTTGACTTCACTGCACTACTGCAATACAAATGTTTTGATATTAGGCTTTGTGTTGCAAGGTAAACTGTATACAACCTGTGTAAAATGCTTCCCTGGTGTGAAGCCAGTACACAAAATCACTGCACATTCTGTACTGATGTACACATTATTAATGGAGCACATTGTGTCAGTTTTAGAGTTTTGCATTTTTTGACTGAAGAGAGGCTGAAGGAGAGTCCAGGTCAACAGAGTCTCTGCCACTTTCATCTACAGAAAGGGCCAGAGCCGCCTCTTTTGCCTGAGAAGACTCCGATCAATAGACATCTGTTGTTGCAGATGTTTTATCAGTCTGTGGTGGCAAGTGTTCTGTTCTATGCTGCAGTCTGCTGGGGAGGAAGCATCAAACACAAAGATGCAAGACGTCTTAACAAACTGGTGAAAAAGGCTCTGTGGTTGGACTCAAGCTGGAATCAGTGGAGAGATCTACACTGAGGAAGGTGGAGACTATTCTAAAGAGCATGGATCACCCACTTCACAACACCTTGATGGACCAAAGGGCCAATGGTGGTGGACGGCTCCTCTCTCTTCACTGCAGGACAGAAAGATTCAGAAGATCTTTTGTACCAACAGCCATCAGGCTTTATAACTCTTGTGTAAATAGTAGATAACTGTTGGAGACATATTATGTGAGACAACAGACAATTGAATTTCCCTTTGGGGATTAATAAAGTTCTTCTTATTCTTATTCTTAAATAGAGTGGAAATTTCCCGAAACCCCTACATCCCTGATATACATGATGCGTATTTCCTCTTTTATTTCTCCTTCTGTAAAAGACAAAATCTCCCTGTTACTCCAAACTCAGGGGACAGTTTCATGGTAGTAAATCTGATCTGACACTGACCTCAGATATCTGCAAGTTTATCTCTAAGATGCAAATGTCTCACCAAAACAATTACTAAAGTTTTCTGTTACGGCTGAAAGATGATTGTTTGCATGATTCTAAAATCATTGAAAAAGAGGTGAGGATGACTCTTTTTTTCTGCTTTAATGGTTTTACAGACCTAACTGACTTCCTGTGACTCCTGGACTAAATTATTACACCCACTGCAGGGAACTCGCTGCCCTTTAGCCTAGCACAGCCAAACATAATAACAAACACACATCTGTAACTGTGACCCTGAGTGGACAGTGGAGGGGAATGACTGTAGGAGTATGAACTTCCTGTCTCAGTACATGAGAAAATACATGCACTGTCAGTGAACACACATAAACACACATACAGGCACTTACACAAATGACTTGCATTGAATTTACGAGAGGGGGTTTGCAAGTTTCCTCAGTTGAGGAAGGATTGTGATGGTGGATTTGTTTTCAGTCCAATTGGATTTACGCCCCAATGTTAGATGTTAGTCACACACAACTACCTATAACCACATGAGACCCACGCTTTTGTGAAGATTTTTCTCTATATATAGTCTTATTGGATCATCATTTTACCGCTTATTAAATCCAGATTAATAAAGCTATCTTTTTAATAGATAGAAACAAATTTTCTTCAGTGCAACAACCAGCAAATGATAGGCTTCGTATAAAGGCATAAGGTAGTAATAATAATATTTATCTTGAAAGGGGTATAATATAACTAGTCTGTGATAATTAAAGGCAGCTGTGGACTGATTGTTGTGACCAGAGCAGCATCATTTTTGACATTGCCACATTAACATTTTCAGATATTCTGCTCAGTATACAGTCATTGACTTGCATATTTACCTCTTATTAAAGAGCTATTGTGCTCTTACTTTAAACACAGCCTCAATCAGTGAATAAGCAAAAGTGCAAATTCTAAAAAAACAAACAAAATGAAAGCAGGGACAATAAAATGTTTCAATAGATTTGCAACCTTCAGACAATAAAGCAAATGAGGAAAAGGTTTTATAAGAGCTGTGTTGCCTCTTTGAGCAAAAGCAGGTGTGCAGATAATCATATTTGAGGACAAATATAGATACAGAAGAATATATTTAAGACAATATATATAAATAGTTTCTTGAATGTCAGAAGTGCAGTTTTGTGGATCAGTAACAGTTACGTACATGTTGAAAAATTTTCTTTAAAAGCCTCAAATGATTGCACTGTCTGTTTTTTGTTTGCCTTTCAGAAACATGTGGAGAACCTTAACTCTCACACTGATAATTGTGCTAACTCTGGGTGCAGAGGTGAGTGTGTACTGGTTTGTTGTAAAAGCATAGCCATCTTTTATTTTTTTTATTTTAGATAAATATTTGCATTCTATTTTTTGTGAGGTAAATATTGTCTGTGCATCTCTAATTCACCATGTCTTAATTCCCCTCAGGTGTGTCTGACTGACGATGAGTGGTCCATGACGGCTATGGAGAAGGTGTTGGAGAAACAACAGCAGCAGAATGTCAGCGACAAAACAGAAGTACTAGGAAAATCCAGACGGCAGATCCTGGCTGCTCAGTTTGAGTGCTACCTGAAGATAATCCGCGATCCCCCCCGCAGAGAAGAAGGTGATAAAAGCTGCACCTATTGTTCTCTTTAATCACAGCTCAGTTTATAACAGCCCCCCTGCTACAGCTTACAACTCTCTAATGTTATTAACACATCATGTTTGCCGGATCTGATGCACGGAGATAACAGCTAATCACATAATGCGTTCAATTTGCAGGACTGAGGTTGTTCTTATGAAAACACTCCCTTAAGCATGTACAGTCGCTTAATGTACAAGAGCAAATTCAATCACAGGATATCCTTATATTACTAATTTTTTTTTTCATTGTGCTTGTTGTGATTATCCTCGCCTTTGAGTCTACGGGCTGTTTTAGCACCTCTGTATGGGATCATAAGGAAGAGTCAGAGCAATTTTAAAAGAGCTAAATCATTTTTTTTACCACTATAGCAGGTAGATGAATTGGTATGAGGTAAAAAATGAAAAAAATGGAACAGCTGGGGGGAAAGTTGTTAAAAAAACAAAAGTTATGAGAATAAAGTCATAATCTAACCCCCAGTTTCCAACGCATCTGTGATGGCAGCGCTTTTCACCGTCCACCAATTTCTACCAGAGGCATTTGTTAGACGAATTTCATGGCAGATTATGGGCAGCAGGAATCGCAAGAACTCACAAGAACCCCCGGATTCATATGCAATTGTGCAATAACGAGTTATCTCCATAAAGGCAGCCACATAACCATATAAGCAGTGGATTGTGTCCTTCCAGTGGAGGAAATCCACTTCTAGACTTCTAGAATCAGCATCTCCTCATCCATGGTGTCATCAGGGTCAAATGCTGTCTAAAAATCTTTCACTTGTTCATGCCCGTCCATTTGCATGGTGGGAAATATGAGCTGCCTAAAACACGTAGTGCGTTTTATTTTGAAAAGAAGCCAGATTTTGCGATTTTTTAACTTACACGTTAACTTAAATGGCAAATTCCAGATGCGGTGGAAATTGGGGGTAACAAGAATCATGTCATCATTTTGGTGTTTGAGGCAGCTACCTTAACCACAATGAGGAATGAGGAGTGTCTGTTAAATTTTACTCAAGGGGATTTTCCAGCTAAGTTTAAGTGAGGGTCAGACTGAGTTAGACACCCCCTTGAGAGATGAATGTTGCTGACTGCTTGCTTCTCTAGTTATACCAACTTTAGTAACGACCGCACAATGGCAATACACAGAGGTTTATGGCTACACACATAAACCTTAACCAAAAAGCTACTCTATATCCACAAATAATGCTCAGAACAGCACATAACTTCTTCAGCAGTATATATAGGGTCCTAGCCATAGTATTAGCCACCAAACATCTTTTTGACTTTGCCTGATTTCTTTAGCAAAGAGACCAAACACAACTCACCCACTCTCCTCCAGCAGCTGCTTTTTTTGTGGGGGAGCCCTGACGAGTCGATCACCAAGTGCTATCAAATGCTATTGCTATCGTGCAGTCGTTGCTGAAGTTGGTGTAACTAATCTCTCGAGGGGGTGTCTAACTCAATGTTACGGTGTGTTTGACCATGACTCAAAGTTATGCCAGAATATCCCTTTAAAGCCGCTGTGAGGAACTTTTGGTTTGTGCCAGTTTTGGTGCCCCCCTGTGGAAAAAGTGATACCTCTTATTACCAGTCTTGTACATGAGAAATGTCTTTTCAGACGAATGTATCATCCTCCTTTAACAGTGAAATGTATCACCTAATGTGAGTGTTTCCATGGAAAACTGATATAAAGCTTTTTCTTTAGCCTTCAGTCAATGAATTAGCCTGACACCTAACCCTCCACAGCTATTTAAGGTATCAAAAATTACACC
The DNA here is from genome assembly GCA_962446985.1 of Xyrichtys novacula. Classification (NCBI taxonomy): domain Eukaryota; kingdom Metazoa; phylum Chordata; class Actinopteri; order Labriformes; family Labridae; genus Xyrichtys; species Xyrichtys novacula. The sequence goes on along the minus strand of OY660867.1, from coordinate 24,298,029 downwards.
TAAAAATGTTTCTGCAGTGTTACTGATGGTCTCGTTTGTTTCTGGAGGTTAGACAGAGGCACCAGTATCAGTTTCAGCCTGTTTTTCAACCAGTCAAAAAGTCCCCACCGTGCCTTTAAGTTTAGGTTTCCCTGACACTTTCCCTGATACTATATCTGTCAGCATCAGCACCACATAGTTATAGTCTTAATATCAGGACTCTGACTAGATTATGCAAAGTATCGGGACCTGGTATCCCCTCTCAAACAGGATTAAGTGACTAAAATTTAAATATCTGCTTTATTTTGGTGATAAAAAGACCGTAAACGGATTATTTAATGACTTTATTCTCAAGCTCTTTTCTAAGTTGGTCCAATACTCTGTCATACTTATCTGTTGTGATTAAATATCAATATTTGTCCACAACTGTGACCTTCGCCCCTCACCCCAGGGCCCTGGGTCAGGAGAGGTGGGAGGGCAAGCTCATTTCTTCACATGTCCTCTCTGATAGTAGATGTCAGCAGAGGAGGTGACACAGCTGAGGCGAGGTGAGAGAGGAGGAGGGAGAGGACAGAAGACACTGTCGTGACCAGTCTCAGGGGCGTCAGGGGTCAGAGATCAGTCTCAGTAATCCTGTGATGTCTCCGAGCACGGCATATGTAGCACAACAAGGATCTGTTGTACACTTTTTGCATTTTAAAGACTGTTACAGCCTCCTTGTCAACAGACATCAGCACTATAAGAGAGGAGACTAAATACAGAAATAGAGAAGACCAAAAACAAGAGATCCAAAAAGGACTGGAGATTCCTGGGCCCCCCTAGCTGTGGACCATCACTCCCAACACCTCCCCCATAATGAGAGGAACCAAAAACTAAGCTGGGAAAACACTGATTCATAATTTCAGATACAATATATTTACCTAAAACTGATCCTTTGCTCCGTGTTGCTCCGTGTTGCTCAGTTTTGCTCCGTTTTGCTCTGTTCCGCATGATGTTTAGATTTATGTCACACAGCTGGGAGCAGACCATGCAGGTTTGAGTCAGATTTATTAGTGTGCATCGCTGGTTGTCGTACCTGTTAAGAGTTTCTAGTTTTCGCACCGATAAGAGAGAGCGAGACAGGAAGTGGGTTTGAAAGAAAGGAAACTTGGCCTTTGTCTCTTTCCCTCTGCCTTTTCAGACCGGCTCAGTATTCACTGCTTTGAAATGTTATTTTCTGCTTTGTTTCCCAACATGCCACAGTGCAACCTGGTACCGCCAGGTTTCCGTCTATTGTTGACAAGTTTAGTGAGGGCGGTTAGAAACACAGCTTATTTGAGTGTGTCAAACCATTAATGTCCAATAGATAATTTATATGATTCACCCTGTTGGTGAGTTCATAAAATACTCAAAAAGCAGATTTTTTTAATTATTCTCTGTTCACATGTGAGTCTCTGATAGTTCAGACTCATTGCACAGCTGTTCCTTTTGTTCATTGTATAATGATTGATTTCAGTAGATTTCCCAGCTTGAAATTTTGATGCCTGGTTGATGTAAAATAAATGAAATCATGTTTATGCACATATTTGTCTTAAGTGCTCTTAAAAGTTAGCTAGGACACGGTGAAAAGATGTTTTAATTTGTAACTTTTTTAAAATTAAATGTTGCATTAACGCATGCAGTATTGCATTAAAGCCTCTGTTAAAACATCACTGCTCTTTTTTAGCAAAAAGTACTGTCATAATGTGTTATTTGTCTGCAATCTTTGCAAATTCATGTGCATACTGCCCCCTGTAGGTAATTATTGTAACCGTACATGGGATGGCTGGCTGTGCTGGGTGGATGCAGCTCCAGGGACGAGCGAGCAGATGTGTCCTGGATACTACATCGACTTTGATCCTGCACGTGAGACTTAAACAAAGCTGCTAATATGACATGAGATATTTTCGTTTTAGCCTGCATAACATGCTGATCCATAAATTTGCAGATTTACAGATGAAAGTTGGAGTTTAAAGTCAGTATTAATGGCACCTGAAGTAACCTGATTCAAACAGTTGTAAATCATGATAACGTTTGATGTCTTCAACAGAGAAAGTAACCAAAGTGTGTCACTCTAATGGCTCCTGGTTCCACCACCCTGAGAGCAAGAGAATCTGGTCCAACTACACCCAGTGTACAGCCCACACCAAAGACAGACTCAAGGTAAAAGAAAAAGATGAGTTGAAATTAAAGTGTGAATGAAAGGATGGAGACAGACAAGACTATGAGCTCCTTTGATGTAGCTGTGGTTCAAGAAGAAGAGCCAGCAGGTGATTTACTAACTGGAAGAAACGTCTAACTCCTGAGGCTGAGTGCACCAGCTGAGTGGACGACCTGTTGCAACCTTACTGCAGACTTAGAGGTGAAATTTATGGCGTGATCAGAGGAGGTGCCTGCCAAAAACACACACACTGGTTGAGAGCAGTTAAAGGGAGTATAATGGTACAATTTTTCAATAGTAAAAACTCCACAAATAACCAAAGCTCCTCAGTCTCCAGTGTTGTACCTAACGTTGTATGTTCCACATTTTGCCTCTGGCGCATATCAACTAATGTAATAAAACTTCACATACCTCTCTGGACACTAATGAGGCTGCACCTAAAGGGGATCAACAAAAGCCTCATTGTTTCTGTGGAGCCAACCTGAGGAGGAAACAAAGCTTTGTGTTCCCTGATCTTATTTCTATAAAGTGACTTTACCTCACGCCCTTCCTGTTTCCCAACCAGCCAAAGAGTTTAAAGGTGTATTAATGTCATTATGTCACTGATCTTATGGCCAGATTGGAGGACAAGAAGCTCCTGACTTGCTCCTACGCAGACTTGAAAAGTTTTTACAAAATTCATTCATTCATTCATTTATATGTGATAATTTAAAAAAACTCAGAAAGACAATACATATTCCATAACTCACCTGCTTTCATTCAAGGATCTCCATCAGAAACACGGTGTCAGACATAGTCCACCTCATCACATTGAATTGCCTTCATATTTTAACAACGTGAGGATAAATGAGGACTATTTTCTTAGACGTCTCTTTATTATTTGCACTTCAGGAAACACTTTGTTTTCAGAATTTCCCCAAAAGGCTCATAAACTCTACAGATGTTTCCTCCCTGCCATTCAGCAAATAGGTGACTGCACATACTGTAGATGCAATATATCTTAACAATGCACCTGCTTTATGGTACCTGTCAAAACCTTTAACCATTCATTGTTTCTATTCTTTATGGATATATTTTTGAAATGTGACCCCTTTTTGTCTGTACAGCTGGCTTATAGTCAGTACTACCTGGCTATGGTGGGTCACGGCCTGTCCATTGTCTCCCTCACCATCTCTCTGATCATCTTCTCCTACTTCAAGTAAGTCGTGTATTGTCAACAGCTCTTCTACAGTCTTTACATATATTTTATGAATATTTCAGGCCATTCTTATCAAACTCTTGGTCATTTCTGGAGCTATTTGTGTCGAACTGAAAATAAGCTTTACTTGTATACAGTTTTAACATTTCCCTCTGTCTTTTTCTGTCCCCCAGGAGTCTCAGCTGCCAAAGAATCTCCCTCCACAAGAACACATTTCTGTCATTCATATTAAATTCCATCGCCTCCATAGCCTGGCTCTCGCTTTATATTGACAACCGAGACATACACGTCAGCAACCCCGTGAGTTACTAAACGTTCTCTCTCTCTCTCTATTGTCTCTTATCTTCTCAGAGTTTTAAGCTTCCTCACACACAATAACAGCTCCTACAAACAATAAATTATATTCTACCTCATTCTGACAGAATTGATGTGATGTTTATTCATTTCTTGCCTGTCAGGTGAGCTGTAAAATCCTAGCTGTGGTTGTTCAGTACACGACCACCTCAAACTGCTTCTGGATGCTGTGTCAGGGCATCTACCTCCACACGCTCATCATCGTGGCTGTGTTTGTGGGGGAACAGCAGCTCTTCTGGTACTACATCCTGGGATGGGGTGAGTCTCAATGGTGGGATTTTTAATTTCATCTTAGTAGATCATAAGTTATGGAGCAGAATGACACAAGAAGGGTAAAAAAGTATCAAAACTCATATCATAAACACCCTTGAAGATGAACTTTAGCGATGAATTTAAGTGAGAAAGTTTTGGTTGACGCTGACCAGAGTTTGGTGTTTGTTTTGTTTGATTTAACTTTTACTGGTCTGACATCCTTTACTTCAATTATTTTATTACCCTTCTTATCTCTAACACTTTATTATTTTTAATGTTGCAGTCAATGTCTTTTTTTATTCTCCTTTATAGATAAGGTTGAGTTAAGTTAAGTGAAAGACTTGTTTGACCTTTTAGCAAACTGAAGCGAAAGTTAATTAGCAGAAACAGCCGTTTCCAAGGCAACCGGTCAATTCCAGTACAGTAAAAACATTGATTTAAAAGTGCACCTGAATGCGTGTGACTTCATGTTAGTTTTGGATGTTCGTGTTGAACTGAGAACATTCATTTTTAGCCTTGAGTCTATACAGAGATGTGTCCCTGAAGCCTGGATGTTCCTGCACTTTAAGTGCGCTTTTATTTCAGCTTTTATTCATGTATCCAGCTAATAGATTCCTCTGAGTCCAAGGCAAACATCTCTTCATCTCTAGACTGCTGCTTAAAAGTTACACTGTGATATTCCTGTAGACTGTGAAGAATTAGGATATCACTCTGACACTGCTGTGTCTCTCTCTCTCTCTCTCTGTCTGAAGGCTTTCCTTTTGTTCCTGCCACCGTGTATGCTGTGGCTCGCGGGCTTTTCTACAATGACAAGTAAGACGCTTTGTGTTTACCCCTCTCTTGTTTTTATGGAGGTGAAGCCTGAGACTAAATTAAGGAAAGGAACAACAAAGTATAATAACTGCAGTGATATAACAACAACAAAGACTTATTTCCATCGCCTGTCTGTCCTGTAACTTTCTTTGTGTTTAGTCACTTTCAGGCTTAAAAGGAAATAAAAGATATTGATTTCCCTCATCTAGGTGTATCAGAGTGAGCCCAGAGTTTGCTGAGTGTTGAATGAATAATTAAGGCTTAATCAAGCTGTTGGGCTTTGGTTTGTCACAGGACATGTGAAGAACTCCAAAAAGTGTTTCACTTTTTTTCCCTGTTTCTTCCAGGTGTTGGATCAGCTCACACACAAGCCTGGTCTATATCATCCATGCCCCCATTCAAGCTGCACTGCTGGTGAGTGAATACATCAGAGTATAGTGACTATTGATAGAGCTATGACAGTACAGTCCTGGAAAGATGCTTTGATTGGAAAAGATAATGATTTGAGCAGCTACAATTACTGCTAAAAAAGCAATCAACTGTCAGAAAATGAAACAGGTGTTTGCGAAAGTATTACAAAAGACCGGAGTGAGGGGTATTTAAAGGGGTATTCAGCTCACATTAAAGGGGTATTCAGCACATAAAAAGGTAAAGGTTATGAAAGCACTACACCAACTGTTTCTGGGCCGTAAAAGTGGTGGGTCAAATCTTGTTTTATCAGTTTTAGCCAAAGCAGAATCGTCTCCATATCACTCCTTTGTGCGCAGCTCTGAAAATCATGCAGCTAAACTCTGTATTTCTGCTGAGAGAGAAATAAAAAGGGTTTGGTCAATTACAGGTGATGCAACACAATGGTAAATATGCCTCACAATATCATATATGATGTAATTTTTTCATTTTCAGCATTTGATATGTTGTCTCTGCACTATTATCACATTATATCTATCATTAGATATCTATTTTAGGTGTAACATGTGAGTTTGTGATTTTTTCTATATGTTTGCTGTTCTCGTAATAAACAGGTTTAAATATTCTGCAGGAAAAGAGGTTGTAGATACTAACTTGCTAGAGATATTTAAGAGTGTCATTACAGTGCCCCCCTCAGGCCAGTTATTGTAATTTCTTTGGATGATATATAAAGAGATGCCCTGTATTTAAAAGTGAAACCCTCCTCTTTTCCAATCTATCTGTCTATCCTCCTTCACTGATACATCCAGGTGAACTTTTTCTTCCTCCTGAATATCGTCCGAGTCCTGATCACCAAACTGAAGGAGACGCACTGCACTGAGTCCACAACCTACATGAAGGCTGTGAGAGCCACCCTCATCCTCATCCCTCTGCTAGGAATCCAGTACATCCTCTTCCCCTGTACACCTGAAGGACACATCAACCGGGCCATTTATGACTTCTTTATAAGCATTGTCAGCCATTTTCAGGTACGGTTGACAATCAATTTCACTTTAGAGTTCAAACAAAAAAGCACAAAACTAGGAGTAACATTTAAAACTTATTTTACATAAAAATTTGGAGGTTTTTCCTCATGGATATTTTCATATAAAAACTTTCTTAGCATAGCGCAAGTTGTTTTGCACGAAGGGTTAGGGGTTCCCTTGCAGAAAAAAAGAACCCTGTTTGTGTCCATACTTTTGAAATCAGTTTGATAAGGATGAACATTAATTATTCAGCCCATATTCTTACAGACATCTGTTTCCTTATTAATAATTCATCCATGTCCTGTTGTTTTGCAGGGGCTCCTGGTGGCCATTTTATTCTGTTTCTGCAATTCTGAGGTACGTTTCAACCCAGAAAGGTCATATCTTAAAAACAGTCTTATCATAAGCTGTCTAGGTGTTTTTCTTTTTTTATATTGTTGCTTTTGGAAAGCAGTGTATATAACAGAACACGAAGGAAAGGAAGCTTTATTTTCTCTGCAGTCACAAAGATGTTGGAGCTAGATACACAGGCAGGAGATACAGTTAAGCACGTCTAGGAGATACATCAGAAAGTAGATGTGAGAAAGAAAGTGTATGTATGATAGTGCATGATAGTGTGCCATGTATAATTAACACCATTTATGATCAGTCTCAAACTGGTCTAAAGTGAAATTTCTCTTGACTTTCATTGTTGACATCCAGGCGCAGACAGCCCTGAAGAGGAAGTGGGTTCAGTGGAAATCTGCCTGGGATAAAACCGGCTGGGGTGAAACACCGATAACCAACAGCCATTTTAGCTACCATCACAACTCCTCCATCACAGAAACCAGCCGCACCAACTTCAGCCTGGAGCTACCTGCTGCTGCCGCATTTACAAAACACGAAACCAACAACTCTGTGCCCAAAGAGCAGCAGAGGAGCAGCGTGACATGCGGCAACTGGGAGGTGGAAAAGCTCGACAAGCTGGAGACCTCTGACATCTGAGGGAGAGAGAGCATAGAGGTGATGGTTGACGTGCCAAACACACACATTCTCACTGACGTGTACATACAGGAAGGTAGAAGGAGAGTGTGAAGGTGAACTTTCAGAACAAAGGTTGACTAAGGAGGGCAGTGTATGTAAAGTTTGTACAAAGACCTGAAAGCACTTAAATAACCTGCTGTTCGCACACATACACACATTTTTACTGTTACATAAACACTGGGTGTCATCCTGCCATTGTAGTGGCATAATGGTCTTTGTGAACATGTGTTTTGTCAAAGATATAGTGTTTCTGTAATTTATTTGTTTGAAAATCAAAGACCCAAACCTGTAATTTGATACCCTGAATGCAGGGCTACATATTTCTGCCCGATGTATCCTCTGTGTCTTCGCCTTATACCACTGTGACCAATGAATGTTACTGCACAATGATGTGACAGCAGAAAGCCAGCATCCCAAAGTAGGTATAGAATCATTGTATTGACTGTGTATTATCCCCCACTTTAAGGCAGAACCATGGTGAGCAACTGCTTATGACATACCGTAATGATTTTGTTAAAGCTCCTGTGAGTAACTTTAGGTTTATGCCAGTTTTTGTGTGCCATGTGGACAGAGTAATCTTAGTTCATCTTAACTTTCTCTCAAAGCCTGTATCTGCTCAAGCCAAATTAAAAAAAAAAAAAACTAAACTTCTGCATGCTTATGTCACACCCTCTAACAGAAAACCTCCTCCTACTGTCTCTTGACGGTAATATGTGTCATTTCTTGTGAATATTTTATGTAAAAACATTGTCTTCTACAAAAAGAGAGTAGAAAAAATGTTGCACAACATTGTCTAAAGTGACAATCAAAAAATCTGGTAAGTTGAGGTGGGGTAGAGTGATATTGGTCCTGTAAACATGTTACTTCACCTTTGGAAACTTTATCATCATGTTTTATTCCGACAGTCAATAATTCAAAGACAGTTTTTGGTTTCACTTTAGTAGATGTGAGTGCCTTCTATAAGCTCTCATTATTGTTGCCCCCTCCAAAATACAGTGAAGTAATGAATTTAAGATGTATACGAATGAAGACATTAAGAGAGCACTTAAACTTTGAACTTTTCATCATCACAGTCCACATAATCCAAAAGGTTCACTTTTAGAGATATAAACCTGACAGGTGAACTAAGATTTTCAGACCGTCACAGCAGCTGTAAGCAAACTTGTTCTGTGGCGCCATTCTGCCTCACAACCTGTAGAAACCTGAATGGCATATTTACGGCAAGTTTTTCTCATTGATGTGGCTGCATGAAACAACACAGTAAGACCAACTACACTTATTCTTCTATATCAGCTGTGCTTGCACAAATTTTCATTTTACCATAATCAGACCTCATTTGAACTTGGAATGTACTCTGTAGAAAAAAGGGCTCATAAACTCCTGAGTTAATTTGCAATACTTGTAATGAAGTAGGAAACAAGACATCAACATAATGTACATAACCCTAACAGTTCTCCATTCTTTGTCATCCTGGCTGCATGACACCTAAAGTAGATGGAACAAAATTACGTGCTGAACATTGTGTGCTACAACTCTGCTTATTGAAAATGGGAGCGGAGTTTTGAGTACAAGAGAATTACTGGTGCAGAGATAATGGAGCCATGGAGTGCTGCAATCTCAGTCTTTCTCTTTATTCAGTCAGTTTAAAAACAAAAAGCTGGGAGATTTGCAAAAAAATATAATCGCACTGACAAAAGATGGAGCAAAAGTAGGTGAAATAGTGCTTGTGTGGAGTGTGTGCACATGTGGTTTCAGTGAAATGTTCCTCAAACTTTGTTACAAGTAGGAAGACATGCTAGATATTTCAATGATTATCACTGCAACTATGAAAACACAATAAAAAAGGAAAATGTTACATATAACTGTACTTCTTGTATGTGTCTCTCTTGAACATGTTCTTTTTTTCCACTCAGAATAAGAAAATTAAGTGTGTAAATAAATGTTTTGAAGGTTTGCAATGTATTTATCATCATATTGTTCCTATTGCTATGTATTGTTTTGTATTGTTATGATTGTGGCTGTGAAAAATGTGCTGTTTTACTACTTTTGAAGGTTTGTGTCATTATTGTAATTATTCTTAAAAGCACTAACTGCCACTTCAGACATTAATTAACAGTCTTTTTCATCACAATTGTACCACACTGTATGTACACTGGTAGATGATGCTCCCCGAGCCCCAGACTTCGTCAGCGTTTCATTTAGCTAGCCATGTGTATTTGCTTTTAGTTTTTTACAGGGCAAACAAATGTTCAACTCTGTGTATAATGAGGTACACGTATAAATAGAAAACAAATAAGTGCTAAAGAAGAAAATACGATGGGTGATAGAGCCATGTTATCCACTCATGTTGCACTAATGTCCAAAAACCATACTATTTTGCCTATGCTGCCTGAAAAACAGCTTTCAGTCACATATTTATGGATAAATTTGAGAAACATTCCAATAAAATATCAAAAATAATGTTGAAGCCAATATTTTTGTAAATATGTTTTGACACTGCCGTTTATGTGTGGAAATAAAGTTGTTTGAACCTGAAAATGTCAGTGTGCATTGTGAGTCTGAGCACAACAGTTACATTTGGTCTTTATCACAATATTGTACTGAACCTACTACTTACTGCAACTTCCGAGAGTGCACATCTATTTTACATATTTATTTCTAGAAAGTGAAATACTTGCCTTTTTGCATCACTATGTTGGGGCAATCTATACCATGGTTTCTACAAATTAAAATTTAATCTGAACATCTTAAAGTTTGCTCTGTCAGGATATTTTCTGTTATTTTTATATGTTTTTAGGAAGAGTACAGCAGACTAAGATAAGAAATACTCTTAAATGCAGGAATTATGTCTTTCAGAAAGGTATTCATTCTGTGTTTTTGCAGAATTTGTTCCTTCACCCAAATTCGCATAAAACGGAAATAAATGTCAAAGCCACCCGATGGGCTCTATGCACCGATCCACTACTTCCTGAACTTAAGGCTGCTCCTTTATTTCCTGTCTTACAATACTGATTAATCCAGGTCTGTCTGATCAGTCACAATGATCACTCTCAACTGGATTATTCAGTTTGTCCAATAATGTAAATCAGGAAATAAACGTGCTGCCTTTATTTCAGGAAGTAGTGGATCAGTGCATGGCTGTGCTCATTTCCCTAACATCTGTGGTCAGTCCATCAGTTTCATACAGATCAGAAGAAAAGGATGAGGTCCCACCGAGATTTGAACTCGGATCGCTGGATTCAAAGTCCAGAGTGCTAACCATTACACCATGGGACCGGATGGTACCGCCGTCATGGCTCTTCAGAATAGAAAGCTACAGATTAATGCTCTTTTCTTTATTTTCTGTTTGTTGATTAGTAATTTAGTCAAAATTGGCATTTAAAATCATCTTCTCAAAGGCTACTTTTGGCTAACACTAAATACCAGCGTTAGCTCAAGTCAAGTGTTGTGTTAGTAGCCCTGGGAGCTAGCGTCTGTGTAAGACGGAGTGTGAACGCTCTGTCAGCTACATTTAAGGTCTTCGACAGTAAACTGTCTAACTATTACTTCGACTATTCTTTTAAATTAACCAACTGTTTTGTTTGGAAATACTGCAAAATAAAGCTAACTATAAGTGGAATGACGACGTTAAAAAGCCATCGTCTGTGCCGATGATATACCATAATTCTGTCATGTCTGCAAATTCAATTAACATATTTAACGGTAGAAGACTGGAAAAAATTGCGAATTTAGAGGTAAAATGACGCATTTAAATATGGTATGAAAGAGACGGTGTCTTCTCTTGAGAAAAACAAACTGTTGAATACTTTTACTATGCTTCAGATGAAGCATGTAATTACAGATTTCCACATAACATTTTTTTCTTTTTCTTTTTTTTTCTGTTGTTGTTTTGTTTTTTGCAATTCATATTTTCCCAGCTCACAAACATCATCATACACATCATTTACTTGTTTGGAATTTAAAAAACACACGAAGCTGTGGCCTACATTAATAACTTTAGAGGACTATCTAGCCAGAAGCCAATAGAGCCTTGACTCAAAGTACTATTTAGGATTGAATCAGCAACAGAAAAAGTTTCTTCACCAGTAATTTACACATTATTCTGTGACTGTCTTTCTCATTGAGACCAGTTACTCTAACTGACGCTGAGATATAGTAACTATCACTACCACAAGGAGGCAGCAGATAACTTAGCCCTCTATCTATCTATCTATCTATCTATCTATTTGAATTTATTTCACAGATCTATAAAATGATTGGAAATGTATAATATGTTAACATAAGTGAAAAGGTATAAAACAAAAGCAGTACAACAGAAAATGAGGAATATTAAAGAAAATGGAGCTGAATTGCCGCAGGATGACACTTTCAAAATAGGAAGTAGTTACTATGTCTTAAAAAATGCCAAATAAAAAGGCTGAATAGTGAAACAAAGGTATATCTCAGCCAATTACAACATTGTAAAAATTTAGATTTCCATATTTTCTGAACCCATTACATTTCAAGTGAGACATTTCAAGCCATTTTTGTTTTAATTTTGATGTTTATGATTAAGGCTTATAGCACATGAAAATCAGAACTCCAGTATGTAAAATTATGAAAATATTTCTTGAAATCAATAAAGAGAAGATTAAATAAAAATGATATATCCACTTCCTGAAAATGACACTTATTTATACCCTCAAAATTGGATTGTGACTCCTCTTCTTCATAGCAGATAAAACAACCTGGATCTTTTCATGATTACATGATAACATTTTTTATATTTCTTAGAGTCTCTTTCAAGCTTGGCTCGTTTTTTAGCCCCTTTTATTTTGTTTTAATGGCGATGATTGAAGTTGCATTTAATCTATTCAGAAATAAAGTGAGATTAACACGGTCACTGAGCCTCTACATTTCAGTCAAAGATGCGTGAGAGTCCCTCCCTCTCTCTCTATCTCTCTGTGCTTGTATGGCCCATACGGCTCCATCCAGCCGTACTGAACAGAGAGGTACTGTGAGGATACGTTAACCCGATGTCCCACAGCTTTGTCTATACTAACAGCTTAATGCACACACAGCTAGCCCTGCTATCACAATCCCTAACACGTGAGCAGAATATTTCCCACTTGACCCGCCTCTCCTTCAGCCCCATTAAAGATCAGTACACACACACACATACACACAAACACACACACACAAAGATGATTAGGCGCACACATACACAGACGCATATTGGACCAGCTAAGACGGATTGGAGGTAAATCAATGAGGTGTTGGACTTTGGATACAGTAATATGACTGGAATCAATAGAGTAGTACCTCAGGCTGATTATAGAAAATGTGATTGCTGGTTCAACCTATATTCTCCATGTATTTCCTCTGAAAGTAGGTCAGCCACACAAAAAGAAATTAATATTGCATGACTATTCGTTCTCAGTCGCCCTGCTGTGTGATTTATAATATCACACCCTCATCCTAAATACAATCTATCTAGCTTGAACACAGGAGCGAATAATTTTTACCTGAGATGAAAAAACATTTCTTTGTTTTGACAGAACACAGAGGTTTAGCCAGAATGATTAAAGACCTCATGAAATGGAAATATTAAACAGTTTCCAGTTGCTTTATTTGCTTGAAAAATATGCCGTCTTGGAGCTAAACCTATTGAGTTCAAGTGTGAATGTAGCACAATATATGTATGAAAACGCATATAAACCCTCATGAGCAGATACAAGGTCACACAGTCCCGCCCCTGTAATCCCAGTCTGTCTGCTAAATCCTGTTTTAAGGATAATCTCAATTTTTGCCTAATTGTTGTCAACAACAAAGCCCCCTGTCTGCATGGTGGGATAATGTGGATTGTGTACCTGCCACATGCATACGCTTAAGTAACAGAAGTGTATCGGAGTAAACAGTTTACTCTGATTTTGCCCTTTTTTCCTCTTATCTGATATACCTCATAGTCATTTTTTCTGTTTTTTTGGCCCCCTGTGTTTTTAAGTCGCCTATCCACACAAGGAAAATCGAACGTCTGTGTCTAGCAGTGTTTAATGTTCCTGTGCCAAAATCAATAATGTACTGATCATCTAACCCTCTGTTTATTAAGGTGCTTAGGCATTTCTTTACTGGCTCAGGATCTGGAAACAGCAACAGTCACCACTGGTTAGTGGGTCACAGAGAGTCAGCAGATTTCCCCTTTGGCCCAGTTTAGACTCTGTTGACTTTTACATCAGCCTATAGGATATGGTTCATATTGTGGAGGGGAACAGTAGGGTTTGAACCTTTTGTAGAAGACTTTGCCCCTTCCTAGGAGAGTAAAAACAACCATTTGAAAGGGCTACATCTCCTCTTTACCTGTAATCCTTAATACTAGATGATGTTTACTTTTAATAAGATTCATCTGAACTTGTAAAACAAGTTTAGACACCCCTTAAGTGGACCATACCATTTTCACCTTTATGCACACTACAGGCCAAAAGTTTGGAAGCAAGGCCATTACAGGCTGAACAGTTGGGAGTAACTTCAAGTTTTTGTTCACAATGCTTTTTTTAAAATCCAGCATGAGTTGTATATATTTTGGGATGTATTTACTCCATGATCAGATGTTGCTTTCATGGAAATGCACCATTTTACTCCATTTATTAGTATATATTCATTGATCTTATTAGACCATTGCTAAATATTTGTCAGCAAAAGAAAATAAGGGCTTAGTTGCAGGGTCAAAAACATTTGCAAGAGTCACAACTTCAGTGCAAAAGCAAAAAAAAAAAATCACAGTTGAGTTATTCACTTCAACTTTTGGCTTTTGAAAGTCTGCATACAAAAATCCTAATAAATCTCAACTGCGTTCAAACTACCGCAAAAATGGCTAGAAAGAAGCAGCTGAGTAAAGAAACAAAAGTACAGATTTGTACATTGAGGAAAGAAGGTTAGCAGAAAGAGAAAATTGCAAAACGCCTGAAGGTGTCTAACAAAGGAGTCCACTACACTCTGAGGAGACTAGAGGAACCTGGAAGTTATGATGATAGAAAAAGACCTGGACGAATGAGAGTTATGACAAAAGTAAAGGATAAACATATGATTGTCATCAATAAGAGAGATCGACGAAAGACAGCACCAAAAATAAGGGAGGAAATCAACATGACAAGGTCGAAACCCATATTTCTGACAACTGTAAAATGACGTTTGAGAAAGGCTGGTCTGAGGGGTTGTGTATCTGCAAAAAAAACACTACTTCATCCACAGAACAAGAAAAAGAGATATAAGTGGGCAAAAGCTCACAAAAATTGGACTTATGATGACTAGAAACAAGTTTGCACTGTTTGGTTCAAAACGCAGAGTCTATGTCCGCAGACAAACTGGTGAACGTCTGAAAGCACCATGTGTTACACCCACAATTCAGCGTGGAGGTGGTAGTTCCATGATATGGGGATGTTTTGCAGGTGATGGAGTAGATGAGGAGATTTGTCTGAAGTAAAGAGTATCATGAAGAAGGGACAGTACCACTCCATCCTCCAGCATAATGCTGTTCCATCTGGACTCACACTTGTTGGTCACAAGTTTGTTTTGCAGCAAGATAAGGGCCCTAAGCACTCTGCCAAGCTCTGCCAGGGTTACCTAGACAAAAAAGAAGAGGAAGGTGTTCTTCAAAAGATGGTTTGGCCCCCTCAGTCTCCAGACCTTTCTCCAATAGAGCTTGTGCAGGATGAATTGGATCGATCAGTCAGAAAGGCGCGTCCCACGAATCAGCGGTCTCTTTTTAATGAACTTAAGAAAGCTTGGAATGCAATCCCTGGAACATACCTTAGAAAACTTGTGGAACGAATGCCTGGTATATGCCAAGCTGTTGTTAAAGCCAGAGGAGGTTTCTTTGAAGAAAGCAAAGTCTAATCAACAATAACTCAAATACCTAATAATTATAGTCAAAATGTCTTCTGATAAGTTACTCTTTACACAATAGTCATGTTTATTGTGTTGCGCATTATATATATGAAACTATGATCTTTTTTTGTACAAATCTGATCTTGCTTCCAAACTTTTGGCCTGTAGTGTGTGTTAAAACTTTGTGTGAATATTATAAGATCGGTGCTGTACTTGAAATATTATCTCCATAGTTTCTCAGTTTAATACACTCATATTAAACTATTAAAAACAAACTGGTCTTGGCAAGCCATCATATGCATTGTGGCATTTATATATAAATATTTATATATAAATGCTACAATCCTGTCAGTGAGCTGTTTTTATTCTGTGACTGTTGCATGTTCAGTGTGCTTTTGTTTGCTCTCTGCCTCCCAGTTTCCCACCTCAAAAAGGAGCAGCACATCTGTGTGCTATCAGGTTCTTAGACCCCTGCTGGGAGCACACCTGATGAGGATTTCCATCAGCAGGACATTTTAGTGCTGACGGGACACTTCCCCTCTTAGCTGAGTAAAGAGCCAGGTTTTTCTCAAGTATTTTTCTGCTTTTTAGACTTGTAGTATACTGTTCTCTGTTCTGTATCCAAAATAGTTATTCATTATCTCTTAAAGTAAAGAATTGCAACTTACCCATTGTGTCCCAGAGTCCTCTCCTGGGTCTTTTTGTACCCTATTTGAGTCAATAATTCACACTCTGGATGAGTACTAAAATAAACAGCTGCTTTCACCGTGAAAAAAATGAAAAGTAGTTAAAGACTAACTCAATAACCATTTGATGTGAAAACATATGGCCACCTGAAAACAGCATTTGAACCCTAAGAACATTCATTATACTCACACATGTCAATAAAGTAACTCACATTTTCTTGCATTTTTGCACTAATATCCTAATTTATATTATTTTTGGTTGCATAAACTTTTAGATAGAATGTGATTTTTTTTTCTCTCTCTCTATGATGGTCTTCAAAAACACTGTGCTACAATAAATCATCCAAATCTATGTTGATGCCTGTTCATACTTTGCATGGATGTGAAGCAGCCATAACATGTAAAGTTGATTTTACATCTTTATTTGACTGATTTCAGAAAATATTCCAACCATCTGAGGGACTGGATTTCTAATTTTCAAAATCATTAAAATGAAAACAAAAAAGGCTATTTTATACTAAAATGTGTGAAAACTGCAAATAAAACGATTGTGTTTTTCTTTCAATGTGAAGCTTTGGAGTAATGTTATCAACATTTGCAGACTTCCCTTTAATAACAACTGCACACAGTCAGCTTCTAGCAACACAACAACCTGCAGTCCTTCAGAGTCAGACGAAATAATCACAAAGAGACCGTTAATTAAAAAAAAAATAAAGAAAAAAGATTAGGAAATAAGAAAATATATAAAGGAAAAAGAAAGAGAATGTGACACATAGCACACTCTCAGAGGCTTCCCTTAAAGATCCCACCCACTATTTTCACCACCATGGTTTTAAACTATCCTGGGGACAAGTGTTGTTTCAGTGGCAACACCTTCTTCAATGACAAAATATTTTGTCAGATAAATTAAAGGTTTTGAGTGAGTTGTAGCCTCCTGAAATATAACTGTGGATTTTCCCTGCCAGTATAAGCTGCCCTGGGAAAAACATCTTCACTTTTGAGAACAAAATGTATGAAAGAAAGAAATGAGCCAAAGCAGCTGAGAAAAACTGTAATGTGAGATGACTTATTTCTGTGGTATTACATAAAAAGAAAGTGAATTGAAAATGACAGCAGCAGGACAAATTCAGCACAGAAACATGAGTAAAAAAGAGGAGAACATGGTGTACATGCAGGGGCTGGGAAAATATGATTACACAGACTATAATAAGATGAACAGCTGCATGCTAGGTAAGAAATTGCAAAACAAATAGTCAGGAGGGTTGGTCCCACAACCTAAGGAATATTTTACAAATATGGTAAAAGTATGTAAACCTGAAGCTTTTACTTTTATGGTTTGAAAAATTCTCAAGCATTAGTGGTTCAAGTATACAACTGCTAAGGAGATACATTTAAACGGAGTGTATGCACAAGACAAGAAGAACTGCCAGTCAGTTAAAAACCGTTTTTATCACCCTCTGAATGGTCTCGATAATAACCCCAATCTAACCAATTATGGACAATTATGGTAAAAGGAGAAATGGAAAAAAGCTGAAAAAAGAGCTACATATGAAAAGACTTAACCGCAACGAACTGTCTTAGAGATGTGTGAAATGGTTGGTATGAGCTTTCCAGGACATTTTCGTCTTTATAAATATATTTTCTGAAGGCAAATGACCGATATGACTGACACTGATTAAAGGGAGCAGAGTGAAGTATGCAGCAGAACAGACTTGGTGAAAAATATATATAATATTCACAAGTAAGTTTGAATCAGTGGATAATCACTTCAATATAAAATCTTTTTTTTTTTTTTTTTTTTTTTTTGTTGTTGACAAAGAATCACCATTTTGTACCAACAAAGACACAGGTCCCGTTTCACAAAGGTCACGTTTCTATGGTTGCACAGAATGGACAAACCATACACTGTAGGGTACATATTTTTATGTAGTAGGTGACCCCTAATGATGGGCAGATGAAACTTTATGAAGCTCTGGGGTTTTTTCTCAATTTGTGCAGCTGAAGGTTTGAAAATTTAAATCTTCAGACTCAGCAAGCACAGTGACATTGGACGGTTTGTAAAACTGATGACAGCCCCCTAAATGATGGTCTGAAGCACCAAAATTTACACTGAAAGTCTGTAAATTCCTTGTTGAAATTTATCAGTATTTTACTCATACTTAGTGTGAGTTTGTTGCCAAAATGATCATTTATGGGTTATCACAGAGCTCGAGTCTTGATTTCCTGAAGATATGGCTCTTGTCAAAGCGTACATACAGTTTGTTATGGAAAAGGAAAAAAGAGAAATACAGATCCTCTTTTGACTCTACTATAAGTAACATGGAGACACTATTTCAAAATCTGTATACCTCCCCACAGCACCTTTAAATATCCTTCTGTCTCTTTTGAATGTACACCTGCAGCCACACAGGGTACGTTTCCAGAACTTGGCATAAATCAGATGGTGGCGGATAAAATGCATGACCGCGCAGAGGCCTGATATTTGGACATGCTTCAGTGCTAATGCCAAAGCAGGAGCGAGTCTCTTATCTGGTAGATAAAAAGGCTGCAGGGTTATAAAGTAGTTGGGAGGAAAATGTAAAGAGACACCTTAAAGTGCACCTGGACACTGAGATGAGGGTTATTTGAGGTGCTTCACTGAGTAATTTCAGGTTCAAGTGAGGACTCAGTTTTTCCACATGCTTCACTTCTAATCTTTTCTCTTTGTTGGAGGTTACTGAGCTCGTTTGTATCTTTATCATTTTGCCATAAAATCTGCACACCCATAAAAGGACTAAACATGTATTTTGTGCCGCAGTAAAGTACCAGATCAATTCTCGTGAAAGCTAGCAGAGTGGTATCTAATCTGAATATTTGTTCGCCTTCAAAAAGCAGTGGAAAGCAATGATGAAGGACATGTCCTAGACATTAATCAGTGATCATAGCAGATTGCAGCATCAAGAGCAACCCATCCCTGGCATTTATCTTCTTACACGCAGCCAATAAAAGTTTAAATGTAGTGGTGCCTGTGAGGCAGTTCAGTGAGGCAACTCAAGCTGCACTCATTTCAGACAACATGCACCGTTTTTATTTTTACCTGGCTAATGTATGCTCCCAATTTGGAGGTGGGTTTGGGCTGCAGTGCCCAAACTTTCAGCCTTACCATCACCAACCATCACAAACATATGTGGACTGGGGCGAGTCAACCAGAACTCAATTCCTTCATGAATCTCTGTGGTGCTCCTGCAAACTCCAAAGTATATTCAAAGTTAACTTTGAATACGTGAAAGAAATTAAAACTTTTGGAGAAAACATATGACAGAGTGCTTGTTAAGATGACAGGATGACAGACAAACCATTTCCTATGATTCAGTTGCCCACTGTAAAATAAAAGAATACTGTCTATTGTAAATTTAATTAATTTAAAAAAATGAATTTTCATGATTATTGTGGGCGAAATGAGAGAGATTAAAAAGAGCAGAGCAGAAAAGGAGTCAGGAAAATCTAAAGGAGGTGGTGAGAATGGGACGCTTCACCTGCAGCTTGCTTCTAGGTAACTATCAAATATGATATCAAATTTCTCGTATTGAAAGCAAACTTTGGAAAATCTGAAGCTAACAAAAATCTGTATAGGGATTAAAAATACAAGCTACAGCTTAGGTTTCTGATACACCCTGTGTTTGGTTTGATTTCTAATATAAATCCTTCAACCAATAACAAACACACTCAGTGGTTTAATAAGTCGCTCTTATTAGGCTGAAACCAAACCAGGCAATCCACAGCAAGACGCATCTGCTGGTTACACCCTGTAAAGTTACTGTAAGGTAAAGGTGAACTTCCCTTCCAACTGGGATAAAGTTCAAGCTCTTATATACTGATCCTGGAAATGATGACAGCCATCCATCAAGTCCTGATGTAAGGAAACCAGAGTCCTTTATGGGTCTGGCATTAAAGCCTGAAAGCCATCCAGGAACACCTCTGAAGATGACATGGATATGTTACACAGAGTCACATCAGCGACTTTTGACACACCAGCAGCTCAATGGATGGAAACGGTGGGTGGTTGTTGGATCCACGTATCTCCATCCAGACTCTGTATGCATTACATTATCTTTAGTGCTTAATGGTAAATGTTAGCCTGCTTAAACTAAGGTGGGAACCTAAGAAAGTGTCATGATGTGTTCTGTTGTTTAGTTTTTCACTGGTTTTGTGTATTGCCCCTAGTGTTCCTGTTCCCCTGTAGTCCAGTCTTGTGAGTTTTGTGTTTGACCCTGTTTCCCATCTGTTGTCTGAGTTTTATTCTTTAGATCAGTTTTTAGTGTTTCCTGTTTTATTTTGTAGGAATTGATTCCTTCTCTTCTGGTTTTACCTCTCTAGTTTTCCCTCCTTCGTTAATCACCCATGAGTTTCACCTGTGTCTCGTTAGCCTCACCTGTTGCTCGTTTTCCTTTGCGTGTATATATAGTCCCTGTCTTCCCCTCTATCCTGTTTGGTTAACTGTATGTTGATGTCTGTGCATGTCACCCTGTGATCTTTCATCAAATCAAATCAAATCAAATCAAGTCAATTTTTATTTATATAGCGCCAATTAACAACAGTCGTCATCTCAAGACGCTTTTCAAAGAACAAGAGCAGGTCTAGACCACGCTCATTGTTTGACGATCAAGAACCAACCTAAGATGGGTTTTGGCCCATCTCAACTAACATGAGTAGCAGTGGCAAGGAAAAACTTCCTTTTAACAGGCAGAAACCTTGGGCAGGACCACTGAATCGTTTGTCTCCTGGTGGTTTTTCAGTCTTGTGTTTTTTGGAAGTACGTTTTTGTTGCTTTTTATTTCATTCTTTTAAATAAATAATTTTTTGTTCTGCATTGGGTCCTTTTTTCGTTATTCAACACTGCCACATGACAGTAAGTAAATAACTTAAGAGAATAACTTCACAAGAAATGGCTGTAGTTTCCCCATTGTTTGCTTTAGCTCATAGGCCTCTCCTAAACCTGCACCATTTCAATTTGAGCCAAACAGTCAAAATTTGGTTACCTTCAGGTCCCCAAACTACTTGCTTTGAATATGCTTGTTGGTTTTGGGAGAACATTGTGGTTTGGGTTGAAAAATGAAGGGAAAAAAAAACAAAATTTTTGAAACCTTGATAGCTGGAACAAGAAAAAACATCTTTTTTGAGACGATCATGGGCTTTGTCGTTGCATGTTATTTAATCATTTTATCACTAAAGACGAACTCTACCTGATCATTCAGTTTCATGAAATTGACAGTCTGCACTTTTTTCAAGCAAAACATTAATTAGTTAAGAAAGTTGGTCACAGTTGTACAAACAGACAACACTGCAGTGATATGAAGCAGGGTAATTTGTCTTTTTATGAGTGTTTGTTTTTGTAAGGCCAACAAATCAGTCATCATAGCTCACTGCCTGTTTTTAAAAGTCCTCTTCACTGTCTAGTACACTCTGTATAATTGTTTCATCTTTTCTGGTATGGGCGGACAAAGGTAAAGCATAACTCACTCTAGCCTGAGGTTGAACCTTGTTGTGGAGTTCACCTCAGGGTACTGTATCATGCTTGTTACTGGCTGAACATGCTGGCCTGGCTGTGAATGTGACCTCACTTGCTCTGATTAGACCGTACAACCTGACTTCGACCTGGCAGAAGGGCTGGGAAGTGTTTATGTAACACACACAGCCTCAGATTAGCACCTTTGGACTCCTGCCCCCCTTTCAGCCTCGGTCTCGTAATCTCTCTTGATCTCATTTTGACACCCCCCTGATCTCTTTTATTTCTTAAGCAGGGACTGTTCTCCAGCCAGCTAACATCCACCACCAACTTTATTATCTCCTTTCCTTATTTTTGCTTCTCTCGTGGCCTGAAAATCTTGTTTATGTGTCTTAATAAACAGTAATTGAGGAAATTACACCCCCCTCCTCACCCTGAGCAGTGACATCTCCTCCTCTCCTCTTCCTCACCCTTTGTTTCCCCCTCCATCTTCACCCTCCTGCCTTTCTCTCACTCTCTCCTCGCTGCTTGACATGCAATGCTCCTTCTCTGCAGCTCTGTCACATGTGATTGAGTCACTCGGTGTTCACGCCTGCCTGGCTGTGGTGAAAGTCACCCTGTCCAGGCGTCCGCTGAAGAGACAGTAGCTTCAAAGAGAAAACAAAAACAGCCACATGACTCCACCGACCCGAGATATCAAGGAAAACAGACTGTAAAAAACATTAACCTCATACTCAAAGATCAAATATTTTTAAGGAATTTTGCGTAGGCTGTTTTTTTTTCTGTCTCATCTTGCTGGGATTGTATTTGTGCTCTTGTTAGATTTTTTTTCTCGCTTTTTTTGTTGCCAACAGTTTTTATTTGGCTTTGACTGAAGATACCAGCTGAACTTTAGTCACAGTCAGAAACAGGCACAGTGTGTTCTGTTATTGACAACCTTGAAAAATGTCCCTGACAGTTGATTGGCAAGTGACCAGAAAAGAGGAGGTAGGCATGTTGATAATTTAAACCAACTGTGAGCATTTTTGAACTGATTTTGAACAGTCTCAGTCTGATAGTTTTGACTCTAAATCAACTACATCAACAAATCAGACCATCAGGAATATTTCTATTGAGTTCTTCTCCAGCCTCTCTGTCATTACCACAAAAATTCAGGTGCAATAATGTTCAGCTTCTATACTGTTCTACTTCTATAGACCTGTTGATTCTAATTGCCTTAAATCAAAGTAAGGTCAGTCAGTTATTGATAACATGCCGTTGCTCTAAATATCACATATAAGGTGCTTTCCCACCAAAAATATCCGGGGCCTTTAGTGACAGGGACTTCTTTTCCGGGATCCAAATGGTTCCTGGTACATTGTTGTCCTCTGGTACCAGAAGTCCTGGGTAGTCCTGGCTATGATGTCACTTGCTCTGCTTGTTATTTGAGTTTTTGTTGAAGTTTTGGTCAAAAAAGTTGTTGCATATTATGTTTAGCTGTATTGATTAGCAAAAAAAAAAAAAGTTTTCCTGCTATTAAAAAGCACTACCCCACTAAGCAGGGGCTATTCAAGGGGTAGATCAGCTATCCTGGAACTAAATTAAGACCCTGATCCTGAAGTTGAACACTAAGTTCCTCAAAAGGTTCCTGGTACCTGGGGAAGTTCCTGCAGTTGAAGAGCACCCATACTTGTTTCATTATGGCATTTTTTTGGATGAACCGTTGAAGTTGTCGTCCATCCACCTCTTTTTTTTCCCCTGTATCTGGCTCTACACTCTTCCCAATCCCAACACAGTCTTAGCATATGACTAAGCTAACTTGAGTCTGGTGGTTCCTCTGAGTCTGGTTTCTGCCTGTCTAAAGAAAGATTTTCCTTGCTACAGTAACTTGCTAAGTGATTCTCACATGGTGGATTAAGATAGAATAAGGGTAGGTCTTATCTTCTTGTATGAGATTTGATCCTATCCTGTCTTGATGATGGGTCTTTGTAAATAAAATAGAGAGAGAGTGCTGTAGACTGTCTCTTTGTGTAAACACAGATAAAGTACTAAAAATATAGCATAGACTAGGGTTTCTCTGAACAGGAGCACTGCTGATTGTTATCGACTGTTACGAAATGTCTCACACAACCTTACCAAAAAACCTGGACTATCTCCTCAGTCACCAAATGAATGGCCCTTTATGTTAATCAGACTATAACATACTCAAAAGTCCCTTTTTACTTCAGCTAACATGAAGGGTGTCCATATTTCAAACCTCTTAAAGGAACCCTTGAATTTTAATGCAAACCTACATGTATGGCCTCTCGGTAGTGCTGCATTTTTCATCACTATTTGTTTGTTGTTACAATCTGGCTTTGTATGTAATTAATGCATTCAGTATGTTCTGTCCCTGTTTGTTTTCCTCTCATCTATGTTTTCACTCTTCTGCTCTTCACCACAGCATTGTCACTGAAAGGACCACACAGGCACTTCATCTGATAATCTAATTTAAACTTAATATTGAAAACTAAACAAACACTCCTTTCATGGCTGTGGGTCTTTTGTCACAGGATCGTCTTTGGTTCTTGCCTGACTGCCTGCCATCTCACTGCGGTCATCCATCTCTCCTCTCTTCTGTCCATACTGTTTCACATTAATGAACTCTGATCGATATAAGGATTCAAAGATTACCACAGCTTTTAAAAAGGAGTACTTTTACTCTGATGCTGATTCTGTGTGTGAAGCAGAAGAAATTGAACATCCCTCAACCAATAGTATAGCCAAAAGGATTCAGAATCAGGTATCAACATGATGCCATGAGACAACACAGATTGGTAATATTTCCCATATACATTCACCAGAGACAGAAAAAATGGTTGAAGGGGTTTGTGTTTAACTCAGCAGTTGAAGTTCAGGCCCTACATACAATAGTCCCCTAAGCAGGTCATGATTTGCTGCCCTTTGCTGTATGTCATTCTCTGCTCTCTTTTCACAGTCACTGCATTTGCACATAGTTTAAAAACTGCTTTATTGCTTTAGTTCAACTAAAAAATTAATTATTACAAGTTGCACTAACATATTTACGTAATACCGCTGAGAACTAGTTTCCCGTTTCCATGTAGATGCCTCATTTAGGCTGAAACTGTCCTAAGCCCTCTGTGCATCAGGAGCTGAACCGCATAAATGCATTGCAGGAAGCCAGGTAGTAAAAATAATCTTCACAGAGAAAGACAGGATGTGAAGAAGACGAAGCTGTCTGACAGGTTCAAAGCTGTAAAAGCGACAGTCTTTTCACCGTTTATCATACAATCCATTAGTCTCTTGCAAATACGTTTTTTTTTTTTAATTGTTTGAGTAATATTTAGCTGAAAGAGGGAAAATCTGTGCCACTTAACATAAAAGGTTCACCTATTTTTGTAAACAAACTAGTTACTCCGTGCTTGCAGAAGTGACCACACACAAAAAAAGAAACAAGTGGTTGACAATGATAAACATCTTTGTTGATAAAAACTTGATCAACAGATGATTACTTATTACACATCACAGCAGCTGCTTGTTCACTGTTGCCTCAAGGACAGGAGGGGTGAGCAAAGGAGCAGTTCTATGTAGATTTTTATAGCTAGAATATATCCCAATATATGGTTCAGAAATTCATAAAAGAACGCAATGACAATTTAATTCAAAATATTATACCTCCTGTTACTTTTAGACATAATTCAAGTACTGACCTGATAGCCACACTCACAGAAATCTTTAGGCCTCATTGCATATAAAATTTCCATCCATTTGAATTACTTTGATGTAACATTAATAGGTCAATAAACTTTACCTATCGCATACAGTATGTGTCGGTCAAATGTAAATGAAACAATTAAGAATTAGATTTATACCAGTAAACCCAATGTGTAGAATAAATTATTAAGATGTATGTATTCATCATTTGCTTAATTCAGTTTTTTTCTTTCTCATTAATTTTAACTAAACAAATCTTAATTGAGCCGTAGCTCATTATATTTAAATCATTAATTTAAATAAATGAAATCAAATAGATGTAAATACTTCAAAATAAACTATGCCATGATTTATTTTTCTGAGTGCACGTTGCCAAATTCATCATTCAGAAAAACAAAAGGCCAGAATAACGCCTTTGAGGATTTGAAACAGACTCCTGCAAATCCCAGTGTTGCAACATCAAACTAGTGCAGTTATGCAAAAATCTGCAGTTCTTCAAATGTCCACTTGAGGCTGCCTGCAAAAGACGAGATAACTCAATTAGGGCCATTACAGACATTACATGCACCAGTTTAAGAGAACTATTCCAGATTTTGTGATAAGATTTTCCTTTTTCAGTTTTTAAGCACTTTGAGCCCCTAAAAAGTGCGAGTGACTGAAACACAAGAGGAACTACGACAATTGTTTCAGTAAGATCGTCACAAAGCTGTAGGTACTGTAGGTACGCAATGACTCATAATTTCAGCTTTATGTACTTTCAGTTGTCTCATTTTAAGGCTCACTACTGGCACGTTTATGGAATGTATCGAATATATGAATTAGTTTCGTGTGAGTTGTCTTTGAAACTGCAAAGAAAAAAGCTAAACCATGCGTTGCTGTATTGTACAATCAGTTAAAGGCTTAAAATTTGAGTTTTGCTTGATTTTTTACAGAGTTCACAAATGTGAAGTCAAAACAATGTCTTCCATTATCAGATGATAAAAGGATGAGACACATGCTTTACACATGCACATGCACATAAAAATTTCAGCATATGTACAACCACATAAATAACAACATGAGGTGAAGTCTTTATTGTTTGAGTTTGGTTTTGAAAGTATGCTTGATTTAACTTAACATTTTTCATACTGTGCTGTACCAGCCTGCGACTTTTTTCTTGGTCCTGGACTATATTTTAAGAAGACACACATTTCTTTGACACATAAACGGCTGCTCAACACATGTCTGATTCATCCATCCAGAGAATACGGTTATTATATGTACATGCCTGGAGCCTCAATTTACAGCGTTTTTATTTTAACCCCTAGGTTGACACATTTATGTGACCCATTATTTCTCATGTGGCCTATTTTCCCAGCATTAAATTGAGTGCTTTAAACCCCAGGAAGCAAAAGTTGTAAAGAAAGAGGAGTAATAACCCACAAAAGAAGAAAAAACGTGAATTTAATTGTGTTTTTTCAGCCACTAATCATGCCTTTTACTCTATTTAAAGCCATTACTCTGCAGGGAATTCCCTACAATTACAGAAATTGTTGCTCTAAGCACAAAAAAGGCATTTGGGAACAAACTTTTTAGCACTGTCTTTCCTATAAGAATACGCACAACCGAGTATCTATCCTGTTCTTTCTTTGTTAATTCTCTTTGACATTATACAGCGTCATTATGCGTCCTCACACTCCGGGAGCCACTTACCAATGGGAGGCTCTCTCCTCAAAAAGAGCACTATTCAAACACCACACAACACAAACACGGCTCGCTCATTCCTGTGGAGCAGAAAGAGCTCTAAATCTGTCTGAAGCCGTGTTTTTGCTCCCAGACTCCCTCCAGGTGGGACACCTCTGATAAAACCCACAGACTGCGTACTGTACCCTGGAGAACTCCCACAGACAAGCTTATACTGTTACTGGAGAGCGCGTGTGTGTGGGTGTGTGTGAAGAGGAAACAGCAAGACTGTCAGACATATAAAACTAAGACATAAATAAAAGAATCTCAGGCAAGAAAATGCATGCACCAGAAATTATACAGTGTAATGAATGAAAATTAGAGGTTTGGTGGGGAAGACAGAAAAGTTGGTGTTTCCAAATATTCTTTCATTTACAGTGAAAAACGTCTCACACCAACAGGAATCAAACTGATTATGAATAGTGAGGAACTGGTCGCTCTCCTCTATAGACACTGTGGCGTCCATGATTTCCAAAAAGAATGACAATTTTTGATTTGTCCAACCACATGAGTGTTTTTCACATTGCTTTAGTCCATCTTGAATGGGCTCAGACTTAGAGAAGTCCTCAGAGGGGTAACTTTTGAGAACCGAGGAGACCGGTATCTGGAGTCTCAGGGCTGTCTTAAATATTCCTAAGCCTAAAGATGTTGCCAGCATCTCTGGATCATGTTTGTGGTTTCCCCTTTGCATGGTAAAGTTTAAATCTGCATTTGTGGATGAAGTGCTGAACTGTGTTTGCAGGTAGTGCTTTTTCTGCCGGGCCCATGCAGTGATTTCTACTACAGAGTTTATGTTTATTTTTAATGTAGTGTCACCTAAGGGCCTGAACGTAGCCAATAAGTATCAAGCCTTTCTAAAATGTAGGTACATTTTTCATAAAATGTTTCAGTTTCAAGAAGTCTTTGCGCTGATTTTAAATATTGTATATACGTGGGGTTGCCAATTGGTACCTTGATTAGCACTGTTGCCTCATAGCAGGAAGGCACCTGGTTAGACCCCTCTGGCCAGTTTGGGACCTCTGGACGTGCACAAGTATTAAGTCTCTCCAGGTTTTCCTTCTTCCTCTATTCCCTGAGGAATATCCCTTTATGTCCCACATTAAAATGCCCATTTTCACAGCAGAAATAAACATATTATATACTAGGGTTAGGGTCCACACACACAGGACACTTGGGTGGATAACCTACTGAAGTGGACAGCCCCCATTACCTTGTGAGCCTGCTGTATTTAATTTTCTATTACATGAGCACAACAAGACCTTTGTGTAAATAAATGTCACTTATTTCCTGACACATAATCAAGTATCTGATTTATTCGACATCTACTCAACTGTTGAGAGTTTACCACCACTTCAATTTTCAAGCACTACTGCAGTTTCAAACCTCTCTCCATTATGCAGAGCACTCTGAATCACTTCACCAATAATAATAATAAAAAAATCCTCTTCCCTCAAAGCATGACTCTTCATTTTTTGGTCGTTTGAATAATGTTAAGTAAACAAAATCTTAACCATGAGATTAAAACATTTTGCAACCTCTTTCCCAAAATTTAAATGACTCCTTCTGCTTCAATGGAGACCTGGCGTGACATTTCCTTCAGGGAATCCCTCATCTGATGGGCTTAGAAAGTCTCGGGCTGTAATCCATCCAGAGTTAGGGAACGTTAAGTGGTTTGCCAACAGATGAACAGTGTTAATGTTCTCATTTTAGCACTTAAAGACTTGTGCGACCACACTGGACCTCATGTTCTTGATTTGTAAGAGGACCATGTAGGAGTCTGTGGTCAGTGAGCGCCCTGAGCAAAGTCAGGACCTGACCGCGATTAAAGATTTTCTATTTTTATGCCCCCAAATTACAAGAAGTGACTGTGTTTCCTGCCTGGGCGGAGAGCCTCTGCTGCAGCGTGTAGGCCATCATGAGACATTAACGTTCCACTGAAACCAGACTAATGAGGTTTATTTGAGGCTGGCAGCTTCTCCAGGCGGGGTGGGTGCCCCCTACATTCAGGAGAGAAACTCTGTGATGCTCAGTTACACACTTTTTTCATATATTTTCTCTGTTTTGAATATCTTAAAAGAAAAAAAAAAAAAAAAAAAACATTGTAGGAAAAAAGAGCGTAACAAAAGGTTCTGTTTGAGGAGGGTGTAGGACGTAGTCAAAATATGTCACACATATAACATCTAATGTACAACATTAAAGGTGCGGGAGGCAAAAATCCGTTAAAGAAGCATCTTTGTTTGTGGTGTATATACAAAATGCTTTTAATATCAGTCAATAGCTATTAGTCATTGATGACATTTGGTGATATAAAGATATCACTGTGTTCTCTTATGCCTGTGTAGTCAACATTTTAAAATTTCAGAGCGCTCCACTCTTTCTGACTGTAAACAAAGCCATTCCCCGCCTCCCCCAACCTGATTGGTTGTGAGGCGGACGCTGCTCCCCTGTGTCATTCAGGAGCCCAAACAAAGTTAGTGTGCTACAATATCGGACAGTAGAAATCAACCAGAAAGTACAGAAAATTGTCTGAATCCTCTGCCAACTGCCAACACAAGAAAGAAAACAAACTAAATACAAGAGACTCTGGCGGAACAATGGGCACTTAAAAAGGAGATAGACCACCCAGACAAGAGCTAAAAAAGCCAGGTCAACAATGATGGGGGATGCTTTGGGATCTTACGAACCCTTGTATCCTTTCTGCTGGACAGGTAAACCGCTTTAACAAAGTAAGTCAAGTGTCTGTAACAGAAGTGATTCTTGTCAAACGGGACCTGCTGCGTGTTGCAGCAGTGCTAAACTGTTGACCTCGGGTCCTGGACTATGTCACTTTATCCTAGTTGTAGAAGTCCTACAAACATTGTGTTTGCTGGTCGTCTGTTGGCATCTACAGTAGCACCACTGCTTTTTACTTTCCATTGACTGGGCACCATTTGTAATTATCTTAAGTATTTATCTGCATTATATCTGAATTTAATTTGAACAATACGAGCGAGCAGGAGCATTTGTGGGCGGGGCTTGCTGGAGCAGAGAGGGAGGGGAGAGGAGAAGCTGAGGGGAAAACTGGTTGGGAGGGGTAGAGCTTACGTTCAAGATTTCTTCCCAAAACTGGCCCTTCCTCAGATCCTGCCTACCCCACCTTTAACATCACTGTGCAAAATACAGGGGGTCTCCAATCCTTTTTTTTCTTTTTCACTACTTTAAGTGTTACCAGTGGTCTTTAAATTGTGATTGCGAAGTTTTTAGCCAAAATCGTGTTACTTGTGTCATTTTCAAGGGTGTTTCTTCTGCAGGGCTCCAGTAGCTCATTAGCAATTCGCCTCTGAGTCGTGGGCGGAGACAGCTCTCAGACACAAATGTCTGTAGGGGCATGAAGAAAGCCAATATCATAATTAGCTTTCTTATGAGCATTGCAATCCACTATCGCACATGCTTGTTCCACAATTGTCCTCTCTGTCTTCAAGTGTGACCTGCATAGCGGGGCTCCGGGGGCGGAGCTTGGAATTGTGATGTAGGAAATCTCACTGTGTCTGAACCTGCCATTTGGGTCTGCCAGAGATTCACAGCAACTTGAATGCAAAAATACTCAGAAATGCAATTTCACACTTACTCTTTCCTTGATACGTGCTCTAGTATCAGAAAAATGCCATATGAACATGTAGCCAACAAGAAAAACAGGATTTTCATCAGAGTGGGTCTTTAAGGTAAGATTAAAAAACTCTAAACTCAGACTTAACTGACTAGCTGTTTTAGACCTGCTGTGCTTCATATTAAAACACATTTTGCCATATGTTGGTTGGCTGGGGTCATAAGTGAAAGTATGTGTGTGTATGTGTGTACATGTGTGAGCATGCGACTGACTGCATGAGAGGGACGTACGAGTGTCCTGTTTGGTCAGAGAGCAGAGTTGTTCTGTGGTCTAGCAGCTGTGTGCAGCTTTGCCGATAATGATGCTCGACTGGGTGCTGTGTGTTTAATGTGCATGTATGCATTACTAATGGTCCTGCTTACTACATGTATGTAAGACTTCAGCCTGATACTGGAGCACTTGTTAGGGTGGACCCCCCTATTGTGGTCGGGTATTTCGCACACTGATTAACACTGACCTAACAAGACCAAATAAACATCTTAGCTCAATATATTTTGAATTGCTTGTCATGAGTCCATATTAGGATCATGTCAAAGTCACTAATTTCTGTTATCTTAATGATTTTTTAAAATCCGACCAGCTGTCTGATCCAAAGGTTAAAAATAAAACAAACAAACAAACAAAATACAGATCAAAATACTGCAAAGCCTTACCAAGCTTTAAGATGCTGTCTGACATCTGTGCTTGTCTACATCCAGGTAGTTGCACACTATTGCACAACTCGGTTCTAATTGTCTGGAGCTGCAGCCCTGACTGGCCGTGTCTCTCCATCTTTCACACCTTGGCATCGTAAAGGTGACAGTCCGCTGACCACAGTCATAACAAATTCACTCACTTCTCAGGGAAGGCTGGTGTGAGGATGATTGACATTTCATGATGAAACTTCGAATACAAGATGAGCCCACATTTGTCAAACTAGAAAGACCAAAAGAATCATATAATTGGGTCATAAAGCAGAAATTTTTACTTTATGCTTGTGCAGATTTCAGATTTTAAAGCATATAAAAAGAGCCCCCTGCTGTGACTTTTTCAAAGTCTGTACTTCATTTAAAGTAAGTGGTATTATCAGCCAGATCTGATACCAAGCCTCTGTGTAATGTTCCCCTCTGGCGTTAGTGATTGGCTCTTGCATAATAACAGTTCAGCCTGTGAAAAGATGAGAGCCCCTCACCCCATGCATGTAATTCTTGTATTCATTTGGAGAATTAGCTCCTCTGACAGATTAAAGGTTTCTCTTTCTGCCAGTCTGCCTCTATTTTTGGCAACAAGAGGGACCCAAAATACTAACTTTAGTATAGCCTTGTCACAAACATAAAACCACTTCTTTCAGACATATGTATAGTATCACCACACCAGTTTTTAGTCTGGTGAAAAGGTTTCAGTTAAGTTCTGCTCATTAACCGACAACTCACAGCCCTGAGAGACCAACATGGGATTAATATCACAAACAGCTTTTAAGAGATTATTAGAGGTCTCTGGTTAAAACCGGTCCTGTGTGAATAGAGCTTAAGTGTCATTTTAATACCAGGATTAATTGGTCATATGCATGTGTTGGTGGTCAAAACTTGTAACTCAGTCATATGCAGAAATATGACTAATTTGTTTTATTGTTTGAATTGATCATATTTTTGGTAATCTTAGATAAAAAAAAAATGTTTTTAATTATTACATTTTTGATGTTTTGACTACAAGTATTCTACTGGTATTTGTGTAAGCTGTAGTCAAATTTAAAAAAAATCAACAAAAGGTTGATTGAACAATGGTGCTTATTTTTTTGCCAGTGTATTGTCTATTAGTGCACAAAGTGTGTTAATTGTTTATTACATTTTTGATTTTAGCAGTCCACTTTTATTCTTTTTCATCCAAGTATATAATTTATAGTTTTCTTCCTTTAGTAATGCAGACACATCACCAAGAACACAACAGATTAACATGACTCTGTCCCAGATGAAAAACAAGCATCCTTTTTTTTTTTTTTTTTTTTTTTTTTCCACGCAATAACTTTCTTGTCTTTGCACCCATTTTAAGTGATTTGAGACAGCACCCAGAATCTGAAAGACCATAAAGCTGCTGGCCAAGATTTATTAAATATGGAACTAGAGTGACCAAGTACATAATGTAAGTATGTGTTTAGTTACTGTAGCTAAGTGCATGCAGTTAAGTGAGCAATACATTAAATGTAGAAGTGAGTAAATAAGTGCATAAAAGAGTGAGTGTGCAGAGTGGTGGGTGGTAAGTACATACAGGAGTGATTAAGTAAATAGGTAGCCATATAAGCACACATGAACCCAGCGAACAGAGCGTGTGCACAGTGTGAGTGAACAGAGCAGAAAAATCACACAGGAAGTCTGAAAGAAGTTCAGTTTAGGTTAACTCTGTGCGTGCTGCTGCCACTGTCGGATTTCTTGGTGACATCAGTGTCTCCTCCCACTCTCAGGCCTCCTCTGCACACTAGCGTGCAACAAATCCAGCGAGCAGGGACACTCTTAGTCAAACATTTACCCGCGGCAGGTTGGGGAAGCTCACGGTGCCGTCTGGGGGACCCTCAGCAGCCCTGCTTCTATTCTCCCTCCTGAGCCAGGTTCCCCGCCCACACATCCAGGACGTGTGCTAAATTAGTCTGCATCAAAGATTTATGCAAAGGAGTGTATAGTTGTGTACATCTTCTCCTGCTTTTGGTTTGAACAAGATGGTTATAGATAGTTTCAAACATTAATTCACAGATTGGCCGGGTCTCGTCTTGACTGCCTGTCACTCATACATACACACACATATATAAACAAACAATTCCCTTTTCCCGGCTCACATGAAAGATTTAGCCTGAGCATGTCAGGGAGATGATTGCTTTGCCTGAAGAGCTCCAACAATACTTTCCCGCTTTCGCCTCACAGCTTTTTGAAGTCGATGTTTTAAAAATTAAATTGCACTGTGTAATGGTTTTTGTGGTTTTGTTGCAGCAGCAGCAGGACTTTATCTTCAAATACGAAGGCAGGATGTAAAGGAGTTTTCCGCTCATGTTGCAGAAAAGTCAGCCTTTATATGTATGAATGCATGTAACTATAAAGGCGTATTATAGGATTTTTTTTTCGTGTGGCAAGATTCATATCAGAGCACAATGCTTTCCTTGTTTTTTTTTCTATTATCATCTTTTTGTCCTCATTGATCAATCAATCTTAATATATCCCACCATCTTCTGTTTACAAAGACCCAAAATAAAGATGGGATAGGATTGAGCCCCAACTTGTAAGATCAGACCAATTCCCATACCATCTTCAACCACATGGGAGAAACACTTTGCAGCATTTAGCAAGTTACAGGCAGAAAACCTCGAGCAGAACCAGACTCATGCTAGACAGTCATCTGCTGAAACGGCACTTTACGTTTACACAACTTCTTAAAACTTGCTGAAATGTCCTGATTGGAACGCACATGTGGACAGAAACAGCTGCAGATATTTTTAGACTTTTCCTCTCTAGCCCCTTTTTTCAAATTTCTGTAGGACGTTGAGATGAGCTGATTGGAGAATCTAAAAGGTGGGCTGATGATGGTTATATCATGCCACCGTGCAAGCGTGAATAAAAATATCTGAGGTTAGAAAAAAAGGATGTAAACAACAAAGATGTCTACACATTTCCCATGAGCACATAGCAGTGATATAAATATAAAATCTGTCATCATAGCTGAAGTCTCTGTCACTCTATCTGCCATCATGTGGTAAACATTACACTGTGGCTTTCACTGCATGCTTTTGATGTCACATCTTGCATCCTGAGAGTCGTACGCCGCCCATGCCATGTGTGAATGAGCAGCAACAGGAAGTTTGGGGGGATTGCACATCTGAATTAGGCAAAAGTGATTTTATTCCTCATGTTTTTATTCTAGGAGCTAATCTGCATTGTAATTCTTTTGTATAAGTTTAGTCATGGATGTTGCATTAAAGAGCATCCCCTCCTGATTCTTTTGCTGGTCTGAGTTGTATGTTCGTGCTGCCCTCCGTCCGCTGCATTGATGAGTACTATCTCTACGTTTGAGTATGTGTCTTTGGATCCTCACGCTGCAGGGTTAAGTAAGGAGGCGTTGGCAAACCAGTGTGTAATTTTCTATGTATAACTCTGGCTCTCAGGCATTACGCTCAGGGCTGCCAGTTTATGTTTTTCTTCCTTTTTCTTTGAATCTGAGATCTAAACACACACCACACACAAAGCAGAAAATACGCAGATTCTTTCAAACCATAAACACACAGATTCAAACACATACTCACCAGTTGTAGTTTTTGTAATGTGGCCGTACCACGAGAGGAAACGCCACTTTTTAAGTCTCCCAATTACCCTTCGTAATCCTCCCGCTCTCGGTTTGTCTCAGGGGAAATTATGAAGGATAATGTAGAAAGCAGTTGAGCTTGTAGAGATTTGCACCTGTTGTCATGGAAGGAGGAAAAACACATTAAGTTGGCTCTACTTCACATGAGTGTGAGATTTAGAGGAGAGGAAATCTCTGCACATACACATCCTTATCACCTGCACACCATCCATGTGCACTCATGGATGTGCAGTTTTTCCACACGCGAAGCCAAAGAAAACACAACAGTATGGTACAATGGTACAATAAGTATGACTTTATAAATGTTGAATGCAAGGAATATGTTGTTAAAATAATCTTTAATTGAGACAAACCCTTGATGAGACTTGCTGTACCCCTGTTGACCTTAGACTCAATGATATCATGCCACCTAACTGTTATTGAAACTCATATTTCTGTGTGATGTGAAGATAAAACCCCACTCCATACTGTGTTTTGAGCTCCCCTTGGCAGCGTGTGACACAAAAATGCTGCAGGACATGTCTTCTCACAGGAAGCGTCAGCCAATTTTTGACAATGTTTAAATGACTTTCAGCCTCAAAGACTGCAATCCCACGTTTTTCTTTTGAAAACACCATTTAAGCTTCCTACCCTCTGCATGATTTAGAGTAAAATGACAGTCATGTCAATAAAGTGAACTGACAGTAAATCACCAAAGACAAGGCAAAGCCTTATCACAGGGTTAGTGAGATTCTTCTCTTCTACTGTAAACCATGATTGCAAACTACAGCCCTGATTTTAAAACAGCTGGAACACTGTGTCCATAAAAAATAGATTTTGGTGATTCGCAAATCATTTCAATCCTACATCTAATTTAACATATAGCTGATAGTCAACACCTCAAATGTTCAATGTGAAAAATATTTATACATTTTGAAAAGCATGAGCTATTTTTAAATTTGAAGCCAACAACACTTTTAATCACTGACTAAGATGTGTACTGCTAAAAACAAACACAAAAGGAATATCCGCCAGCATCTGGGGTCCATTTTTAACAGTGTATGACTGGGTATAAAAAAAAAAAAAACATAACAGTGAATCTGGAAAAGACCCTGTGCAAAAGGGACAAGGCTGAAAACTGAATACTGAATTGTCACGATCTTCAGGCCCTGATGTGGCGCTGTGTTGAAAACAGATGTGGCTCTGTAGTGGAAATCACTGCATGGGCTCATAATCACTTGTGAACAGAGTTTGTCCCTGCGTCCACAAATGCAGGTTCAAACTGTACCATGAGGAGACCAAATACTAACATGATCCAGACATACATGCACCTCCTCTGAACCTGTACTATTGTCCAGAGAGTTGCTGAAAAACAAGGAAATGCTACACCTTGGTTAACATGTCAGATTCAAAATGTGAACATATATATTCATTAAACAATACCATTTTTCCCTTTGTGTTGTCTTTCATTTTAATTCAATAAAACAATTGATCTGTTTGTTTATTAATATTTTACACTGTTCTAGCTTTTTTGGATTGAGGGTTGTCTACTTTGTCCAACCTATAATACAAGTGTATTTTTATTTACACCATGCCTAAAAGGTGACAGGGTGAGCAGGATACAACACACAGTGGGGGGCCTCATCTCACCTTGAGGGCTCCTTCTCTATGACAGCCTGTTCCCCTATAAATTATGCTTGTTACACAGCTACTCACCAAAGAAATTATTGATTTTATGTTAAGCATTGATTTCTTCAATGTTTTTTTTTAATTGAACATTTGCTTAATCTCCTTGGTGTCTCAATGGCTTGTAACTGATTGAATTTTTCTGTCTGGAAAATGTCAGTCTGTGACATTTACTTTTTCATGTATCAGTTCTTCAACAACGCTGTATCCCATACTGTTTTCTTGGAAGTGCTTAACATCTTGGTGAACCAAATAAAGTACTTAACTTTATGCTTCAATAATAATCGTTAATAGCATGTCAGTTTATTGTCATTATGTGCCTTTTGCAGTTTTGAATTGCCTTATCTAACCTTGCAATTGCTTCATTTTTGGGGTTAAATCAAACCTTGTTGTGTCCCCGTTAATTCAGGTTAATAATACGACGTTAATGCTGTGGGACAAATTACAGACACAGAGTCAAAACAAACCATTAGTTACAATTAAACCAATTTGGTGTCGTGGGTCATTCGATTGCTGCCATTTCAGCAGAACTGATACATCACTTCAGATACATGAAGCACTGCTGCGTCAGTGAGCAAACCAGGTTGAAAGCATTTTAAAGTCACATGTGTGCACAATGTCACGATTAACCTGTCAGCCTCAAATCAGTTTTACACAATTAATCTGAATTAATCGCAGTTCAGAGAAGTGTAGGTTCATCTAAATCAATTTCACACAACTGCCACTCCAAAAGCTCCTGTATGCTCAGTCTGTATAAAAAAAGGTTTGTTGAGGTTTTTATTATCAACAGCTGCTGGGATGAAATAGATATTTATAGAGTGTCATGGTACAAACTCAATAATAACCCATCTCATCACCTCCACTTTGTCCCCCTCATCCCCTGCAGTCACATGCTCCGTGCTCAAAGAGCTTAACATGTGCTTCAGGATGTTGTGATCTGTGTCACATGCGTCTGCTCATGAATGGGCTAATGTTTCTGCTAGGAAACAGAGTCATACATGACAGACTGAGGAAATGTATGCATAGGGACATCTGTACTGAATCCAGCAGCTCCTGCTGAAAGCAAAAACAGCTTGTTTGTGCGCTCAAACTCACTCAAAAAACAGAGGCAATTTTACAGTTCTGCAGAAATCATCAGTGATATCAGACTATCTCTTTGAATGTGGGTGTTTTGGAGTAGGAAGCGTGATAATAATCATCTCAATGGGAAATTTTTCTGGGCAAAACTGTGCAAATTTGTGAGTGTTATATGCATGCGACTGTTGATACTCTCCTGGTCATTTTGAGCAATAAAACAAGAAGAATGCAGAATAAATAGAAAGGAAATTGCACAACAAAGCCACCAAGCCACTATGTCAACAAAATATAAAATAACTAACAATTGTAGGTTGAAAATCAACTTGTTGAAGGGAAAATGGCACCGTCCTTTTCTTTTAAATCTGCTAGTTTCCAGCTGTGGGGAGCAAGTGTGGGACATGTGGTCTTTTCCATAAAAACAGAGTGGTAGGAAACTGTCAGCATTGAGTGAAAGTGTATGATTTCATAGTTCACTGAAATGGAATCAAAAAGGGACAAAAATGCCACAAAAAATCTAAAAGGAGCACGGAGAAAAGCACTCTGAGAAAAAAAAAAATTCTACCCTCTGCTGGGCAGAGCTGCTCGCGCTGTGTTATAAAAAGACAATCCTCATCTTTTATACATGATGTTTAGATTATAGAAGGAGTTGTTGAGCTTGTTCTGGCTGCAGATCCTCAGGAGGAAAAGTGTCGTCTGTGGACCTGCACTTCTCGCTTCTCACTCGTGCTCCTGCCATGTTCAGGTCCACTTTAGTTTCTGCCACACAAGCATTGCATTTTAAGGACTTAGTAAACATGAAATCAACCCATCATGGGGGGAGTTTTAGATAATTGCATGTGGTGAATTAAAGGGAATCCTTGAGGCAACACTTTGCTGGAGAGTGCAGCAGGGAGACCAGAATTTCAACTTATCTTATTGTTTCAAGACGTGAAGATCTCCTGTCTATTTGTTGTGGGAGGAGATTTTCATTGTTTCCAAACACACAAGGATTCATTTGAAGCCGTGATTCAGGCTTCCTCTTCACAACACTCGTGATGAATCCCAGTAGGGCAGAGGTCATTAGGGAGCAGAGGGGGATGGAGAGAGAGGGGGAGGAATGAAAACAGCAATGCAAAGAAAAGGAGGGAGACCCTGCATTGTCCCAAAAGTCTTTACCCAAATTAACAAAAAAATGGTGCTAAGTGAAACATGCTGCTGGATCAGGCATGAATAGAAGTCTGTTTGACAACAGGAAACCATCTATTTATCATATCTATAGCTGTATTTTTGCACCTTTTTTCTCTTATTGTTGCAGTTAGTTCTCACAACAGCAGAAGTTACTTTTACTGTGCTGACTGGGCAGAGCGATAAAGAGAGAAAGCATTCAGGGAAGCGAGAGATGAGGCAAGAAAGGGGGACAAAAGGAGAGGGGGTCTGGTGTTGTGCAACAGCTTGACATTGATCAGGGCTGTCGAATGGTGACGCGGCAGCCTATTGTCTCATCTGTCTGCAGCTAGCAGACTCTCCCTCTCCGGCCTGTCTGCTCCCTCCTCTTCTACATATGTCAACTTTTTTCTGCCTGGAGACTCAACTTTTTTAAACCTGTATCTGCACCATTCAGACTCAGGATCAATGTAAAACTGTGGTAGCTACACGAGAAACATGATATTACAGGTAATTGTTGTCCCAGCTCAGACTGAACTTTTGTAACCAGAGCCTTTAATCCTTGTTTTAAAACCTTTAATATATTTACTGTATAAAAAGCTCTGATTGTGACCTTCTTTTGTGTCAAGCATTTACCTCTGCCCATTTTAGTCTAAATCAACTGACTTTAAACTAACAGATTCCTCTTAACCAACAGGTTAAATCCAGCTATCCAAGGGGAGCTTTAGGCATTTTGGCTTCACAGAGGGAGGCTCTTACCCATAGTTTTTTTTTTTTTTTTTTCTTTCTGTTTATTCTGGGTTTTTGATCACAAAATTGAACAACCGATTCTCATGTATGTTCGGTTTATTACAAGAGATTTTTTTTTTTTTAAGTGTTTTTTGCATACTCCCCCTATCTTAAACCTTAGGTGATAAGATAATGATTCTTTCTGTCCTATTTTTTTAAATACGTTTTTATTTTAACAACTTAATTCATTCATTATTGGTGCAAGAAAAAAACATGACAAACTAACGTTTTTTTAGTTATTTATTTAATTATACCTGAAAATGAAATGTTGCCCTGGTTTATTTTGCTGTTTGATTCGTCAGCATGAGATTTTGCTAAACTTTGTGGCTGTCCTCAACATGTCATAGCTTATTTTAATGACTGCACTTTTTCCACTTTGTCTTTGTAGATATATTTTGAATGCATATTTTTTTAAATTATGTAATACTTTTAGTTGCTTCTTTCATTTGAGTGCATTTAGGGAATTACATTTTGTCTGTTCACTGAGCAAAGAGTAAGAATAGAAATAACTTTATTTATCCCTGAAGGCAAATGAAGTAAGGTGAGATAAAAATACTTACTCTTAACTGGATGAAAACATGATTATTATAATACGTTCTATTGATTGACGCTTTTGAAAACACTCAAACTCACCTCATAAGCTGATTTTATATTGACATAAACAAATATACATAAAATCAATGAATCATAATACAATTTATTATATCAGTAATGTGATCAGAGTGAATATGTCAGTCTAAACAGATGTGTTTGGAGTCTGGATTTGAAACTAGACAGACAGTTGTTATATTTAATAAGCAATAACAGACAGAACAGCCTGTTTCAACAGCGAGACAGAAAAAAACAGAAATTCTTCCCATTTTTCCTTTCAAAGTAAGAAAAATACATTTTATTCCCCATGCTTGGGACGCTTATGGAAACTATTTTTGCTGACACATGCTGAACACAGGTGGTGTATTATGATAGAGCAGATTTACGAGCGGTTTGTGCAGCTCTGTGCAGAGGGCTGCAGTCAGTCTGGCTTTAAGTGTCAGTGCTCGTATCCTCTCTCCAGCCTGGCCACTTCCATTTTAGCACTTCCTGAAGAGCTGAAATGAGTTGAAATAATCCATCAAAATACTTCCCTTCATTCAAGTGGATATAAAACATAATACTGGCTGCAAAGGAAACTTGGAATACTCTTAAGTAAACTTGACTAATTGCTTTAAGGATGTACAAAAACAATGAGCTTCAGAGGCATGGATCGTAGTTTAAATAGGAGCCTACACAGGTGACTCATGTGACGCTATGTGTCCTTAGACAATCTCTAAAACATCAGAGTTCCTAGAAACAGGAACACCAAGAAAGTGGCATCTGCATAATGGCTTTGGCATTCAATAATAACATAGGCAAACATCTTATATAAACCA
Source organism: Xyrichtys novacula (assembly GCA_962446985.1). Classification (NCBI taxonomy): domain Eukaryota; kingdom Metazoa; phylum Chordata; class Actinopteri; order Labriformes; family Labridae; genus Xyrichtys; species Xyrichtys novacula. Next base: position 24,257,300 of record OY660867.1, on the reverse strand, counting down.
ACAAAGTTGTTTTTCGTGCTGGATCCTGGAGGCAGAAAAGAGCAACTCCCTAGCTTTTGTGTAAAATTAGAGATAATGTGTGAAAAAAATATTCATCTGGATACATTTGAAATGCCTGTTTTTCACAGTGCCTTTCAAACCAGGAGCCATCCAGATTGAAACATTTTTTTATTACTGAAGATTGTGCAATTTTATAGTGACATATTGCGTCTTGTTTTTTTATTGTGCCTTCACACTTTGGTCAGCTGTGGTTGGTATAAATGTGTTCGATAAATAAAGTTCATGTGACTGAGGTTAGCTGGAGACTAGTAAAGTTTGGTCTCTGACATTCAAACCTGAGTTTACATCGCCTCCAAACAAATTTCATAACTGGATCCTGGTCTCTGTGCTGTGGTTATGTTCCTTAATGTATCCTACAGAGTCAGTGGGATCTTGGTGGGCAGCAGTTTTAGTTTTATTGCACATCGGTGTTGAGCTTTACAACTTTCTTTATGTGGCTCATAAGGATCCAAGAACAGCAGCGGGGGTTTCGACTTAAACAGCTGATGTCTGATGTGCTCGAGTTAAATGCTCCTTCAGGTTTTTAATGAGTTTGAAGGCAGTGATGGACTGTACAGTTGCGTGCCAGTGCTTGACCGGTGGAATGACAGGCTGTAGTTGGGGGGCCTCTTTTTCTATATGGTGTGCTCCTATATGCTACATTCCTAATTTGTCCACATTCTTGAAACCTTTCCAACAAGTTTTATGTCTTTTAGATGCATCCCCACCTGCAGGAACACATGTGAGGCCAAAATAGGTAGGAGGTTGTGTGGAGGAATATGGGAGAACATTTTGTAGACATGAGTTGCATGTCCTCTTAAGATTTATAGTGATTTTGACTGCAAGGAATCGCTGGGAAATGTACAATTTTTAAAGTAATTTCTATTTTTTTGAGGACACATTCGTAGTTTTCTTGTTTTTTTGACCCCTTTAAAGAGAGCCAGGTACATCAGCTGAAGCAGGGCTGACTGTGGGGACAGCATACAGTATTTTGCTGACTTACTGACCCAATGTTCCAGTGTTGCTCAGCTATCAGATTTCCTCACGTCTAATCGGAAGGAATGCAGCAAATTCGTAGTCAGCGTAGGTCATGTTTATTGATGTTGCAGGCTGATGATGACATTGTTAAGGAGCATGAAATATCAAATGGGGACAGCAGAGAGGCCCGGTTGTTTCTGGACTGTGAGATCCTCTGTGTGGCCGCCGCTGCCAAAATATCCATGAGAAACTTGTGGCACACGAGGAGTGACGCTGCGACCAATCGTCTCACTGCACACTGCAACGTTGATCAAAGAGTGTGTTTGCCAAGTGCTGCAGCATTCCTTTAGGTTTGTGCAATTGCACCACTCCTTGTGCTTTTGGACTGCAGCTGAAAAATCAGTGTGAGGACTGCATTCATCCAAGTAAAGGTCCAGTCATGTGTGAGAGCCAGTGGGCCAGGGCTAGGCCTGCCTGCGACTATTTGCTTTTCCAGCTGTTTCCTAGACTCACCCTGTGAGAGGGAGAGAAAGTGATGAGTATGTGCGTGTGTGTGTGTGTGTGTGTGTGTGTCAGTTTGGAGGTGGGGAGCAGTGGTGTTAAAAGGAGATGGAGAGATTTTGGGAGTTCAAGGAAGGAAGGAGAGAGGTGCAGAGAAAGTGTATCCGTCTATAGAGTGTTTGCACAGTTGAAACACCCCGAAACAGACCTCATACAGTATATGCTCCCTCACTCTTTCTCTCACACAGAGGAACATGCAGCCCTGAGTGCGCATGCCCCGTACATAAACACGCCCATACGCCTGGGCTGCCCCTCGTATAGACTGATCCGCCTCTCAGACACAAAGCCACAAGGGATGGCCTAGATTCCAGCACATGCACACACAGGCAGGCTGCAAGGAAAAATATCACGCACACATATAGATGTTAGAGTAAATAGACTGTAAATGTATGTCTGGTGTTTCACTTCTTTGTGTATTCAGTTTGTTACAACCAACAGAGTCAACACTGACTTATGCCCGAGTCTTGTGTTTGATGTTTATTAAGACTGGAGTGTTGCAGGATCTCAAGGGAACAGGCAGGTGTGAGCTGTACTGAAGGAGTCTCACTGTTTTAAACGGCATTCAGGCGTTTATTGGAGTTTCCAAAGGTTTCTTAAAGCTGTAACTGCACTTAGTAAAACCACACTAACCATTGCGTGACTATAACTTACTTGCCTATATGACATTTATATTTGATTGCAGTAGTTAATGATTGCACAAGTTGAATTGGCCTCAAGGATGTTAGATTTAAAGGCAGAGAGCTCTGCCAGCATTCCTCTTTCTAAGGAAGCTAAGAGAGAAATGTAAAGAATTTTCCTTCAACTGGCTCTAAGTTTTTATTTTTATGATTTCATTTAGTCCAAAAGTTTTTCTGCCACTACTATAAGGATGGGACTGAAAGAGGTTTGATTTTGAGTGAGATTATTATGAGATATGTTCCTTTTAATATGATTGTGCTAGTTTAATTTGGATGGCCTCATTCTTTGAAAAGCACAACATTTCAAAGCTTTTTATTTGAACACAATTTGAACAACATACTATGGCATTTCAAGCAAGCAAGTTCAGCCAAGAACTAAGACTTACACGACAATAAAGTAAGTACTGTTAGTTAGTATAGTTAGATACACCAAAACATAGTAATGCAAATTGGAGTGTAGTAAGTATAAAAGGGTATTTTTAAGTCAAAGTAACAGTACAGTATAAAATGTGAAAAAAAAAAACTATACATATATATATATATATATATATATATATATATTTGCACACTGGGCTGCAAAGAAATGTCCTTTTCGATTCTTTAATCCTATAGTAGAGCAAAGTATGGTATCCTGTAGTGTAGTGTAGGAAAGTTCAGTGTAGAAAAGTATAGTCTTCTATAGTATAGAATATTGCAGTATTGTGAAGTATTGTACAGTATAGTGTAGTATAGAATAGTATAGTATAGTATAGTGTTGTATTATGTAATATAGTATAGTTTAGTGCAGTATAATATTACATAGTGTTATCAGTAGCTACTAGCCAGGTGCAAAGTACAGTAATAAACAGGCATCCGTGGGAAATTTTAATGCATTAGAACTGCTGACTATTGTAAATGTAGTCGAGATCCAACTGTGATTGTCTAGTTTATGTCACTGTAACAATATCAAACTCTATCTATCATGAATACATCTTCACTGCTTGACAGCAGCCTCCTACAGTCAGAGAAACACTTCTCTAAACTCATTCACATCGACTTACAGGATGACACAATTGCATCTTTACAACAAGTAATGCGTGACATGAGAAGCGAAAGGCTGACTCTCAAAAGTGTTCTTTAACATAGCATGGAAATTGAACTTCGCAGCACCCTTCATGGAAAGCAGGAGTCAAGTTGCTTTTTTCCGTCTGTTAGAGTTTATGATGTCTGAGTTGTTTGTAGCACAGCCTGTAACATTACACAAGCTATAGATTACCGGGTGTTGACAGCATGGACCTTATTGGACTGGAAGGTCATAGGTTGAATTCTTGAACAACAAAATGGCTTCAAGACCAGTTTGTGTGCCCTTGATAAAGACGACAACAAAACAAAACTCCTCCAGGCTGGTAAATGAAAAGAGATAGATACATAAGAATACAGTGACTTCTAATTACAGAGAGGGTAAAGTGGTGAAGACTCCCAGGGGTGACATATTATATCACCTCAGGGCCCCATCATTTCCACCGAGTTCCTTTACCAAGTAGACATTTAGCACTGCTGTGTCTCCACAGATGCACTGAGGACACAGATCAGTGGCTTTGTGACATATTTTCACCCGCCTCTCATGTTCTTTGTGTGTGCATACTATCACTTACCACCACTTTCCAGGACAGAGAGGCCAGAAAGAGAGAGAAGGGGATGCTGGAACTTTCATATATTATGTATAGGTAAATCATACATGATTCATGTGGAGAAAAGTGGCGTTACAACGTACACAAAAGACACAAATTCAAGATTGCAAATATAAACATTTATACCCAAAAATGTTATCTGAGGATTAAAAATATTACTCTTACCATCAGTTCAATTTTCATGAAATGGGATAGACAGTGCCCAGGATAGTTCCAGCATGAGAAAACAAAGCCTCTTATTTTCAGTTAGACAAGATAATCCTTTTTTTTTCAGCAAAAGTTATAAAAAAGACAGGAGAGGAGTTAGATTAATAAAACACAGGGTTTCGGTGACTGTTAGGTGTGATAAGGGCAGTATTTTAAAGTAACAAGGCATGGCATAAGGTGAAATGGTATAATGAATAGCAGAAAGTCATGTAAACAACACTTTGATAGTTATTCCTTTACAGATTTTGGAATAAAATCATCCCGAATTATATGAAGTAAAATATACAGCAATGAATGAGGTTTAATATAACTTGTTGCTGGAGTAGCATAGAGTCATACAGCATAATCCATGATAACCTGGTATGTTGGAGAGAACAGTGGAAACGAGCAGAACATCAAATGTAGTACTTTATGGTTTATAGTATGGAAAATTTACAGTAATTGCAAAGCATTTATGTAGTCTGATATGGTATAGAATAACAAATATAACAGTATGAAGTTGTAACACAGGAAAAAAACGAATAATATGATTTTGTGCAGCAAATACAAGACCCAAATGATGATAGAATTCATTAGATTAATACAGATCTATTTTTTAATTACTTTTATTGCTCGAAAATAATTATTTGGCTGAATAAAACGTCACGACACACCCCTATATGGTAAGGAGACAGCTGAAGACTTAATACGAGACTGGCAAGTGGCTCGACCAATGGGAGTAGACTATTTTCCAGAGTGGAAAGCTGTGATTGGCCAGGGTTTGGGATTATATATATGTATAGATATGCCTGACTGCTAAACCGTGGGGGCGGGACTTTAGAGTAGTGCAGTCCATCTATGTTGATACAGATCTAAAGAACTGGACTAACAGAGTGTGTGCTTACGTTGCTCTTCGCATGGACTAATGTAAGTTATTCTGCTCTACTTGTACTAGTGGGAGTTTAGGGAAAGGTGTCGTAGCACCGTGTTATCGCTAGAGTTGTACTCTTTTTCGTGTCATTTTGCTGAGAAGTGCTTTCAGGCCGTGTGGCACACGCGCTGTTCAGGCCAGCAAAGTGTGCTGCCGTGAACGTAGCTGTTGTTATTGCTCTCTAGCGGGCTGCAATATTTTGACATGCCGTTGTCACAAACAATGCCGTGGTTCAACGTTACTGTCATTGTAACAAACAGGGGCTATTCACCGTCACTCTGCTAATGTACCACAACAGGGTTTGGATATTGAGGGAAACGTCCGTGTTGAAACTGCTCGTAGCTTAACGTGTACGCTGGCGGTTTTGTTAGGCAGTGTCCGAGCCCCGTTAACGGTCGGTCCGCTAGTGTGTGGAGGAAGGGGACGGCGAAACCCCTTGGTAAAAGTCGTAACTGACTAAGACTGGTAATGGGGGCACATTTTCTTGCATGTACTTGCATGGATTTAGATATGTCATTAACGTGTCGGATACACTCTTTGATTTGGCAGTGACCCTGACATCAAACAAGCCTTCTCTCATTTACAGTCAGGGGCGAATCCAGAGTGGTGGCCAGGGGTGGCATTGGCCCCCCTGTACGTTCTGATCGGCTACTCTGGTGCCACCTCGAAATCTCATACAAGGGTTATTACCATAGGTATACAGATATTTACAAAACAGATTTTACCTCCTGAGTCCAAAAAAAGTCTGGTCCACAACAGAACTGTCTAAAGGTATTCCTCTGTAACAGGCTGAAAACACTTATTGAAGCATACCAGACCAGTAGGTGGCAGTAATTTGTAATCATTCTGAAACTGAAACACAGAAGAAGAACATTGTGCCTCTGGAACAATCTAAGGCTGTGTCCGAAATGGACCCTAACCCCTATATAGGTGACTATATGGGGGTTAGCTTCATTTTGAGGGGTGTCCAAAACCTGAGTAATCAATTCCAGTGCCCTATATAGGCAACTCAAAATTCCCCTTATAGCATTGCAAAATGTAGTGACCATCTGATGGTCACTCGCCAGTGGTGGGCATCCCGTCATGCATTGCGTCTTGCCATGTAGTATCCGAAATCTGGTGATTGAGTTCACTACATAGTCAACTATATAGTAAAACCCCATATGGGGATTAGGGGTTAGGGATTGAGTGATTCATTTTGGACACAGGCATAAATGGATATAGTCACAAATGGCAGAATCAAGAAAGCATAAAGATGAATAAAGTCACTGCATTTAATCAGATTTAATTGTAAACATGCAGTAAGAAGACATGAATGAGGACATAAATAAGTAGACTTTCAGAATATTTCTTGGACAGGGAAACTGGAATAAAATCTGTTCATCAAAAATTGCAAATAAACTCTGTGAACTTTGCCATTAAATGTTTATTTGGCAGTGAGCATGAGTTTGCCTGACTTTTAATTAAATACTTTTTAAATACTTATTTTTTTTTAAATACTACAAGTTTTTTTTTTTAACATTTATTTTCTTTTCAACCCCTGAGATAATTAATCTCAGAAAAATTCCACTCTGTAGTCAAAGTTTAAAGTGTTTATCGAACATCACATCTCTGGGACGCTTCAAATGTCAATTGTGAAGGAGGCCATAATTTAAAAAAAAGGTTAAATAAAAGGTTATTTGTATATGTGCACACATACTTTATGCCCCCTCCTCATAAACCAGTTCACCGGTTGGACCACCCCAGTCCAAGAAAAATCTGGACACGCCCCTGGGAGTGTGCACGTTTCTAAATCCCAAAAGATCTATTTGATTTTCGTCCTGAATTCATGTTTCTGTGTGCTAAATATAGAGCCGAATTCCAACGCTGCCTCAGAGTGATTCGGTTCTTCATAAGTCGTGTTCACAGTGTTGTTTACTTCTGCTTGAGCAAGGCAACTATTGAATTGCTTGATTTATTGAACGACGTTTGGCGTAACATAGTGTCCGTGCGAGAAATAACTGGACGTCATCGGGGTTCTAACGTTACCCACATCCCAGCCCCCCCAGACTGACCGTTAGATAGCCCTGCCTCATCTCTCCTCCTTTCTTCTCTCTTGACAGTTTTGTTTTATACGGTGGAAAAGTTTTACAGCGTGGGGAAATTGTTAACAAACCGACTTCAACTCTACTGGCACAGAAAATCTGGCGCCCTGGCTCCAACAGTTTGGGCCCCCCTCTGCTACTGCACAAAGTGAAGGTTGATATGCCACATCAGGTAAGAGAAATCCACTTCAGGCACGTTTTAAATGTGACAAAAACGCCCGACTTTGGTTAGCGTGTGATGTTTGTTAGCAGCTGCACATATCTCGCAGCTCCCCTCTTTGTTTCCTCGCTGCAGCGCGTTTTTTTTACGTGCGCTGAGGCCACATGGCATTTCACATTGCAGATTGATTTCGCATTTCAGCACAACTTCTACGCTAGGTTCTGTTTAGTGCATGGTGTTATTGTTAAAGGCGGGTGCTTCCCTCCACATTCCACATGTGTATGCCTGTCTGGCTGCAGCAGGGCCACTACGCAAATCCCTGCAAATCCAAAAACGCCGATAGGAAAATAAACCGAAATGGAGGAATTTGCACTGCATTGAATGAACAGGTATGTAAAGCTGCATTTGTACACTGATTGGAAGACGTGGTGGTAGAATTGCAGTAAGGTCTTGCATGCCTTTCGTCCTGGAGGTTGTCAGTCTCTGGAGGCTGCAGGCAGGAAAGACAAAGGGACAGATCAGCATGGAGCTAAGTGGAGGAAAATGGACCATGGGTGGATAGACTTTAATCATTTACCATAGTTTAGTAAAGTTTATTTAAGAGGGGTCAGTGCAAATTAATAAAGCAAACACGCTGTGTGACTGTCAGGTTTAGCTTAAAGGCTTTTTTGTGGCATTAAAGGGCTGCCAAAACAGAACATGTTTCTATAGGATGCATATTTGTTTCAAACAGCCGAAGAAGTAGTGTAAACGCAAGAGGAAAATACTGAAAACAAGCACGCTTTGCTTCCACTACCCAGTGTTTTAAACTGTAGTCAAATATCTGCACGTGTTTTGTGTGAAATAGTGGCCGTATAGGGGGGACTGGTTCAGGATAACTTTTGTTGTTAAAGGCTACAAGTGGAGGTGAGGGACTTTGTGATCCAAGTGAACAGTTGCTTTAATCTTAAGAGGTTAGTGAAAATTAATTGAACGGATAGGCAATAATATTTGACTGAAATAGAAAATGATAATCTGTCAATCTGTTCAAGTCAAACTGAAAAGTGCTTCATTTGAAAAGTACTTCTTGAATACCTACTTTTTCACACATTGAGTTGAGGGTGGGTGGAGTAAGATAGACCCCCCAAAATGACGTAAAAGCATATGCTCCCAGATTTATAGTTGTTATATAACTAACAGGATCAATGTGTGAAGTGACTTTGTTTCTGCACATATTATGGCTGAATTTACTCAATATATTTTTGCCAGTTGTTGCGTTTTGAAGACCCTTGCTCACTCAAGTCTTTACTGGCTGACTAGACCTGTTACTATAACCAAAAATATAAACCTACGACTAATTGCAACAGGAAAAAAAATGGCTTGCAGAACTTGAAAAGTTTTTTGACACAAGATTTGATAGTTCTTCAGAGGATGTTGTTAAGTAACTGGTTTGAATGTATAGGGTAAATATCTCTATTGGTCCTGTCAGGTTGAGATGTATCAATGGAGTATGAAGAGCTGTTTTGATAAGAAATAAGAGAAATTGACTGGGTAAGATTTGTGTTTTTGCAGTGGAGATATGTCATGGCATACAGTTGATGGAAAGCTTGCATGTTTTTATTTGTTTAGCAAATTATCACTGAGTAACTGAAAATGGAACAAAGTACAATACTTTCTACAAAAGATGCAAATACAAAAATAAAAGTACTGATGTACACAAAAAGATTTAATTACAACAGTGAGAGTCTTTTTTTAAAGTTTGTTACTTTCTGTCCTTGCCTAACTTTTTAGTATGATGCATGTATATTTTTTCCTACACAGTAATGGAAGTGCAGTCTGTTCTAATGTTTGGAGTGCTTGACGGTTTAATTTACATGATTTTAGTGAAATAATGTGGGCCAAATGTTTTGAAAAGTTGTCAGTGATTCTGTTTCTCATTATATCCCACATGTGTAACGTCAGATAACTGCAATTATCAAATTATCACTGTGTAACATTCAGTCTGAAGGTTTTTACTCTTTATACAGAACACATGATGAAGTTGTGGTTATGAGATTTGTTATGATATGTAATTCTTGGTCTCAGATCTCGTTTTTCGGTGGTTACTGTCTGTCATTAAATCCATTTGCAGCTTATGATTTTTACTTTCAAATCCATTATGGGTTTGAACCGAACCATTAGTCTTGCTTTAATGAGCAATAATATTTATAAGAAATATGTTCAGAGAGTTGCACCAGCTGAGAAAGAATTGATTTACTTTCTAGTAACCTGTAGTTTCAGGTTGTTATGTAGCTGAATTCAAAGGGGCAGTTCCAGCCTCCTTGCATACGCGTGCTGACTGCTAGATATGCTGAAAGACCCTCACAGTGCGCTCGGTAGAACGGGTACAAAGGTGACCACAAGATAAGAAAGTCAATGTTTTATTTATTGAAGAACATGCTGTGTTTTATTTTGCTACATTGTGGTTTGGTTTCACTATTTGTACGTTTGCTTGCTTTGGCACATTGTGATTTTACTGGGCTGCTGCTCTTCAGTGTTGTGAGTAAACACACCATGCTACACCCTGCAATAACATGATTCACTGACCACTTACCTCCCACCACTGCTCTGCCAAAACCCTCTATCTGAGAGAGGACATAGTATCGTATCTGTAGTAATAAACAGTCTTATTTCTACACGCAGGCAAAATCATACACGGCATCCTCACAGTTTACAACAGTTTTATTAAAGTGTCGAGACTGGAGGTTTCAGTGGAGGGTTCTTAAAAGGAGCAATCGTGCTGTCACTTGACTGTGTTGATTTCTTCTTGTAAAGGTTCCTCCCACCCGCCCATTACCTTAGTGGGGCACAAAAGGTCCTTCTCTGTAATGAGGACTTTAGTGGAGCACATTGTGCTCAGGAGATTTGCTTTCTGCTTAGCTACAGGCAGGTTGTAAAATGATAACAGATGCATGGGGGCCTGGAGGTGGAGAGCACACTATTTTGAAATGTTAGCTAATTCCTGCCTGTATGGAATGCATGTGTGCTTACAGTATGTGGGCATATGAACATAATCAAAGTTTTCTACACACGAGTGAACACTCTCTCAAACATGGTCTCAGTGAGTGTGTGTTGTCTCCAGTGTATTGGCTCAGTTCATTGAGTTTAAAGTTAGCTGCTCCCTCTTTGCTGTTAAAGTTAGTGCCGTGGCGTCTCATTACAACACCGAAAACACCACTGGTTGGACTGTTTGTATCATCAGATACGTTAAAATGGATCACAGGAGCAGGCCTTTAAATTGAAACAAGAAGTCTTTCGCTCATGGGAAGACAGGTTAAGGTTTTATAAACTCATAATTGAGGCTGGCTCCTCAATAAGACCGGGGCCTATTTTAGTCAAGCAGCAACTTTCAATCATTTTCATCATTTTGGTTAATCCGATCATTATTTCTTATTATTCAAGGCGCCGTGAAGACTTCTTATCTGCTTTTAACATAGATAATTTTTTATTGTTTTATTACAATGAGATGATCAGGAACAGGATTGAAAATATTTAAATACTTTTTTTTGTATTATCCATTTATTATTTACTCAGCATCTGTAGCTTTCCTGCCTTCATACTTACAGCAGCCAGTCCGAGCCCACCTCACCTGCAAGTGTTTCACTGAATCTTATGCTACCACAACTGGGGATCCACGGCTTGTTCATGCTTTAGGGTTTCATAAGAGACCAAAATTAATATAGAGCAGAATGACATCTACAGCAGCCAACAAAGTTTAAAAACAGAGCAGGAGAGGCTTCACATTTAACACGAGGAGCTGCGCTTCAGTTGTTAACTGGTGGGGTGTTTTGTTGTTGAAGCTTTCTTTCTCTTCCTCTCTCTCTCTTGGATCATCTGTTACGCTGCAGGTCAGACACAAGTTGTCAAGTCACTAAGTCAGCTGATTGAAATCTTGTAGAAATCAATCAAGGGAAATGTAAAAATGATTTGCAAATATACTTGAGTGCCTGAAACTATACCCAAGTGGCCCACCCGGGTATTGTGAGTGTGTGGGACACCCTGATACTGACGGTGAAACTATTGTAAAACAATGTAGGTAGCATCATTTAACTTTCAATAAAGATCAGTCCATATACACTGCTGCCCTGCCTGTCCTTTGGCACCAGCTACAGGTTTTCAGGGAGGAGTGTGTTTGTACTTTTCCCCAGTTAAATCACAGTATCATTCAATGACTGGGGGATGCTACTGTTGTCTGCTACCATGCTTTGGTTGTTTGAGGGTATATAGATGTCTGTCACTGACTTTTGTTCTTGGCTTGCTGTGGTTTTGGTTTGGCGCAGTGTGGTTACGTTCCTGATTCTGGTAAGAGGCGTTTCTTTTTTTTTTTTTTTTTTTTTCACATTGAATAGCTTCCTCTGCCAAGACTGATCTGATTCCTTTTTTTTCACTGATCGCTGCCAGATTAAACCACAAAAGCAACATTCAGTACTGATTACAAATGAGAGCTGAATTTCACACAGATCACACAGATCCGATGTGCTGAATTTCACACAGATCCGATGTGTGTTAATTCCTGCGTTTATATTTTCATTTTACTTTACTCTCATGCAGAATAGATCAAAACTTGAGAGCTTTGAATGTTGCTGATAGCGGTCCTGCTAAATGTGTCACTAGATGGAAACATCTTTGAAAATGCCTCTAACAGAGCTCATCAAAGATTTTCAGTTTCACTCTTTTCCACAGAGAAGCTGTTGGTGTGTCCTGTCACAGATCGTGTGGAGATAGATTTTGGGTGCAGTGACAGTCGCAATAATCTCACTCTTCCATTTTTTTTGTTTTTGTCTCCGTCTTTTGTTCTAAGAGCTGATGGCCGCGCTGCACTCCTCAGTTCTCCTGTCATTCAAACAGCTCTGTTGTCTTTTCTCTTGAATTTTCCCTTTTGTCTGTGAAACCATAATGTTCACACCAACCACTCTCTCCTCTGCTTTTTTTTTTTTCAAACAAAGCACATAGCTCCCTGTGTGGCAGAGGTTTTATTCCCACAGGAGAGACCCACCAGGCACCAGGTGTGAGCAGCAAAGACAAAATGTTACAGATTTCATGAGCTGACTGGAGACTAACTCGGCATTGGAAAGAGTAGTTCAGAAATACAGAGGGCGAAGACAGATGTGTTTGTTTTGTGACATTCACATGTAATGGATTACTCATTTTTTATTGTCTCTTTATTTCTACAGCCCCCTATTCTCCCCGTTCCCTCCTGAATGTGAACAGGAGCTAATGGATTCCTTATGAGTGGTAATTGTGTAGCTACAACACAAATGTAGGGGAGGCTCTGGTGTTGTGGCTGGTGCTATAAGGTCTCCCTGAGGGCCCTAAGGGGCTTGGCGAGAGAAACGTCAATAGCGGCTCACCTCGCATTTTGAGGTCACAAGCTGCCATAGAAGAAGTGATTACAGAAATGCAGGATCTCAGGGTTCACATCTGTATGACTCTGTGGTGGTGAAAAATAGTATAAACCATATGAGATCATAGGGTTCAAGCAGCATGTGGTGGGGTAGAGTAGCTTAGCACAACACGAACACTGCCAGGCTTTGAGGCTCCATTTCCCACCCGGTCAGAAGGTATTTACTATTGGGAAGGTGAGGCTATCTGTTCAATAGTGTCTGCATTAACCTACAGGATTTCAAGGCAGTCGATGTCTTGCACATAGTAACGTTGTGATGTTCATTGTTTATTGTAGAGCTGATTGTTCAGGTGGTATTTGACAGTGATCCTGAAAGCCAATCATCGTTTCATGACACCGAGATTTCATTATAATTGTAAAAGTTTATTTAAACACGTATTTCATGAAACACAAATAAATTTCAGTGTTTCATAAAAAGTATACATATTTAATAAAATGAAAAAAAAAAGCTAAAAATTCATTCACCCACACAAAAATTAAATTTCAAAATCAAAAGAAATCTAATGAAATAGAAAAAAATATCATCAGATATTTCTTGAAATGTTCAAGTATTTCACTAAATATAAAAAAATGCATTTCAAAAAGTATTTTACAGTTGCAAAATGATTTCAGGAAACACCAAAATTCTGTACTTTTTATTTTTTATATCTTTTGTATTATAAAATATTTCTCCCTTACGTAGAACAATTTTCTATTTAATTAAAGTTTTTTGTCTGGTGAAATATTTGTGCATAAATGCATGTTATTTTTTATTCACATGTTTGTTGGAGCACTTTGTTATTTAATGAAATGAGGGAAAAGTGTTGGTGCTCCAAGACATATATCTGTGTTTCCAAAAGTCTCTGCACTTCTTGGAATATTTTTAGTGTTTGGGAATTTGTTTTTGTGTTTTATGAAATAATTTAGTGTTAGTGGAAAATTCCTGGCCTGCAGTGCAATGTTTTCTGTGGTTCTTCTACAGTAACTGTTTGACCACTGGGGCTACCGTAGTATATGATTACAAAATGCGCTAAATACATAAAAATTATAGGACTGAAATTGTTTCTGCAGTTTGTCCAGAAATCAGGAAAATCTGAAAGCATTGAATTCTTCGTCTGTCCAGCTTTGCAGACCCAGTTGAGTCCTATCATCACAGACTGAACTGGTTGTTTGTCACTCAGTGGAGACCAAGTTCTTGCAGATCTGAGACCAGCTAGTCCTCCGTAACGGTTATCAGCATCCATTTTGACTGTGAGACTGACTTAAGATAAAGAACAGGCCCCACTTTTCTTGAGCAGGGCTGTGCGGGGCTTAGAGAGAAGCTTAACTTCTTAACTAGAGTCTAAAATCACCAGCAGTCTGTCTTTACAGAGTAAACTCAGACAGCAGATCTGGATTGGCTGTCAGGTGACAGAAACATTAGCCAAGAGCTAGAATAATGAATGAAAGAGTACAGACTTCGTTTAATAGACACATCTTCTCAAACCAGCATAATTTCACACCATTTAGTGGAGGCTGACGCATTAAGACATGCACTTGGTTTGTCGAATTTGCATGAATGCTGTAGGCTGGCCTCAGATTCAGTCACCTGTTGCTGATGTATTCAACCTCTGCAACACTAACTTTCCACTGCTGCTAGAAACAAATTGGATTTCTGAAAAGTTGTGGAAGTAGAATGAGAAATTCGGCCTGAGGTTAGTGAAAAACAGCTTGTCAACTTGTGCTGTAAAAACTGACCACAGGTCTTGGGAAAACCTTTCAACTTTAACCTTTCAACTTTGCCCTCAAAAACAAGCTAGAGTGCTGTCGCTCTCCCTGTCACACAAACGCAGCCCCTAAACAAAAGATAGCCAGAGTCCGCCTGTGTTTCCTAACGTGCACTGCTCACTCATTGACTTTGACTTAAATGTAATTGAAATCAGACTCCCCAACTCCAAACTGAAGATATTTCCAGGAGCAGCCAAAAGTCTTTTGTAACCATCACTGCCTTCTGTGAACGAGCGCTCTCACTTTCCATTGATTTAAATCTGGAGCTTTTTAATTAGGCTGATGTGAGAGAGTTAACGTGGACGTGTTTTACTGCCACACTTAAAGCATGACTGCCTCATTAGTGCAGTCGCCCATTAAACCTGCAGTCCTGTGTGTGTATGTGTGTGTGTTGGTCTCTGGTGGACTTGCAGCAGAGCAGGTACTTGAAAGTCTAAGAACTGAGACCTACTTATGCACATGTCTTCATTTCAGAGTCGATGTTTTTAATGACCTTCATCATTATAATCACCACTTTGATGGAAACAATGAATCAAATCATGGGTATTTGAAAAATACTGTTTATTTGGTATTTTAACTTGTCTTGTGACCTTAAATTGTCAGTGTGCCATAGTTTTATAAAGAGAGAAGACTCTTTTCCTGTTATCCTTTCATTTAATTTAAAAAATGACACATAGAGTGAGCTAGTCATGTCAATATGTTAAGCCCAATGTGGTTAAGTCAGAAATAATCACTTTTTATAGTAATCTTGCAGTTCTCTCCTTTTCGGCACTCTGTTGTAGAGCTGCTGTAACGGAAACACCACTGAGCTTTTGAATGGCACATTTCATTTTAAAAACCCCACAGATGGCTCAGCTGAAACTTCAAAAGTCAGATGCACTTTGTGTCAAACAGAAAGAAAATATCTCTGAAGCACCACCTATGGAGAGCACTACTTTGGAGTGTGTGAATCACTGCAGATGTGTGGACCAAAGTGAATCATAGATGTTGTCTACAGTGCTGCCAGTCAAGTTTGTGGATAGGTTGTGATATGCTTAACCATTGTGGAGAGAGACCACCATTGTCACACAAACAGAGCATGTATTAAACAGGGTAGGCAACCAAACTTGAACTCCTCAACTGTGCAAATACTGTTGCTTTAGCCAGGGATCACTGTACACCATATTGACCTTCATTAGATAGTTAGTACATGCACTCTTGCTTACTACTTGATGTGTGACATAAGGATGGGCGACATGGGCTGGAAAATTTATCACAGTAAGCTTTGACATTCTGCTGAAAACGATATAAGTCCCGATAAAAAATATAATTCCAATCTATATTTTTGACTCATTTTGTCTTGAGAACACCAGTTGGAGTAGTCAAATAAGATACTTAATCACAAGTTTGAGTGATAGGTTATAGGGAAAACTAATGACATCAAACAAGTCTCAAATGTGAAAACATTTTCAGCATTTGTTGAAAACTCTTATTGCACAGAGTGAACAGCAGCAAATCCACTGTCTGATGTCAGGCATACCTGATTGCACTCATCTAAACCCCAATCTTGAAGGAAATGTGGAGCCTCGTCCAATAGAGAGCTGCTCAGAAACATCTTCATTACCTTCAGCCATGTTTGTTTGTTCTTCGCCTCTGTGTGGGCTATGGCTGCAAGTCCGTCGCCCGCGCTTATGTCATCAACTTGCATTGATCGTATTTATCGTGAGATAGCAAATATTTATCGTGGAGGAATTTTCTAACGATAAATCATGAACAATAATTTATTGCCCATCCCTAGCATGACAGTTGTTCTTTCAAAATTAAATGACCATTTCATGCAGAATAAACAGTCCTATAAACCATAAACAGTCCAATTAACCAGTCCTATGCCTTATGGAGAACATTTTGTTCGTGCATACATGCAACCAAAAGACCTGGAAGGAACTGCTTTGCATTGTTAACATAGACTTAGGAACACAAAACAATCGGCTGCAGCAATTATCAGCAGCATTTGCAGTTTTTATTTGACTCACCATTATTACTCAAGTCTTTCTACACAACACACCTTAGCCAAAACTTAGATTTTAAGTTCAGGTCCCCAAAGAGGCGAAGCTATGTCCACCCAAACAGCAGATGGGTGAATTTTACCATCATCCCTCCATGTTTCATCACCGCTTCCTCATAAGGTTGTTCTGTGAATTTAGTGGCCTGTCAAGCTGTAAGCCTGTGCTTCTCGTAGGCACAGTAAAAATGATATTTTGCAGTGATTTAATCTGACCAAATAGGGTCTGTTCTCAGCTGATGATTCAGATAATCAAAGGTTAGGATGCAGCCCTGGTTTCTCTCTTGTGTGCCATCACTTGCGCCATAAAACGTCATTTTTATGTTTCTTTACACGCAGACCAGGCAAAGATGAAACATTGTGGTAGACACAGTAAAATCTTTTTATCCCCTCCTCTTCCCAGCTCTTTGAAATGGGAAGAAAATAATGTCATTTTCCGACTGTCATTATTTAATCATGTTCCCCAAAAATGGTCTGTTAACATTTTTAAATATTGCAGAGAAGTGCCCCGAAAGAGAGCAGCGACATAAAACACTGGAAATGAGATTCAGCTTCTCAGCTCTCTCTTTCTGTGTCTGTATGAGGCCCAGTGTAAGGGGCTCTCAGTGAGCTACTAACCCCTCAACCTTTTTTTCCCCTCCATTCCTCATTTCTCTTTTTTTTTCCCTGATGCTACTGTAGCTCAGAGAGAGAGAGAGAGAGAGAGTGAGAGAGAGTGAGAGAGAGAGAGCGAGAGAGACAAGCCCACCGAGGGGGATTGGTTGTAACTCAGCGGGCCCCCCTAGAAGGCTCCACCCATCTCATCCTGTTTGTGGGACAATTAGTCATCCTAATGTGATGTGGATGAGCGAGCACCCTGCTGCATGCCCACACACACACTCTCTAAAAAGTGCTTAAAGTCAATGCACTTTATTACCGCTGACATAAATATTTCATGCTTCACTGTCTACCTTTAATTTCTCCTTCCTGCCTGCATCTTTTTGGACACATGTTCATACACACCAAAGACATAGCGTAAATGTAGAACAGCGGGCCAGAGCTGATGGTGCAGGATCAAGCATGTTCCCTGTGCTTTCCCTCCTACACACACACACACACACACACACACACACACACACACACACACACACACACACACACACACACACACACACACACACACACACACACACTTTTTAGTTTTTTTTTTTATTGCCAGCATGTAGCTTTCTATAAAGTCTTACAGTCTTAAACACACACATTAGGTATCCCATTTTCACCATATAACCACAGGTGTTTTTGTTCGGCAGAAACCGTCTACATACGTCAAGCTAAGAACAAACTTTGACATTCTCTATCTCATCTGCTTCCCTAAAAATAGCAGGTCTTCATGCCCTGTAATGCAGAACACTGCAACACCAGTAATGACGCCAGCACTGCGACTTTGGAATTAAATAGACAGAAAATTATCTCTGACATTTTCTCAATGAGCTGATGTCTTTCCTCCTGTTTTTCTTTCACTTTTAAACACTCCAGTATCTCCGAAATATGTCAAAATGTGGACAAATGGTTTGAGTCTCTCATCTTTGCTGCTTTTCTGTTGGTTTGTAATTGTGTTGATGTTTTAGACAAGCCCGGTTCAAGAATTCGGTGTTCTCTTTTGGGATTTATTATCGCTCTTAAAATCAGTTCCCGGTGGAGTTTGAAATGTCTGCGAGAGTGGTGAGATTGGTGTCCTTAAATCTGGTTTCTTTATCCTCTCTGTAAATCTGTTAAACAAGGAGATGTCTTCACTTTGTCTACATAGCTCTGCCAACTTGTTTTTGAAGTCCCCGACCCACCAGACAGTCAGTTTGAGCAGTTTTCTGAACATAAAGACCATCAGACTTTATGCATTTTTTAATTTTATTTAGCCTTTATTTAACCAGGTTAGTCCCATTGAGATTACACATCTCTTTTACAAGGGAAACCTGGCCAAGAGGGCAGCAGGATAGTTCCTCCAACAGATAAAATTCACAACATCTCAACATTAAAACAATCTCACATAAAACATTTACACACAGATGAGGTAGAATGTAATGATTTCACTGTAGTTTTAAATTAATTTAGTGTCACAAGAGCTTGAAGGGGAAGTTCAGACTGGAGTTTGTTCCAGGTATTTGGTGCTAAAATTCTAAAACCCTTCTTGCCCAGTTCAGTTCCTTTGCTTAGAGAATAATTCTTACAGCCTGTAACAGCTGAGATAGAGTATGTTAGCCTAGGTAATATACAGCATGCTAAATAAACCAACCTTTTGAATGTTAATTAAAGTAAATTCTTTTTACATGAGACATGAGAAATGATGGCAGGCTGAGATCAAATTCAAATTCAACTTTATTTATATGGCACTTTTCATACAAAGTGCAATTCAAAGTGCCTCACAGAGGCTAAAAACAACAATAATGACAAATAGCCCAACCCTTCCACTCACTCACACACCCATGGACCCACACGCACACAAACACACACACACAACCGCACACAGTGTAAGAATTTAAGATGTATTGTTAAAGAGACATGGCCTGACACCGAGACATTACATGAGGAAAGAGCTACCTTTAGGAAACACTGGAGATAATAATAGAGATAAAAATGGTGAAAAGAGTAGAACCGGATGGACTAAAACAAGGAAATAATATTAAATGAACAAATAAGTAAAAGCTCTTTACCATGCAAAAAAAAAAAATCAAAGAAGAAACTACACATGGCACAAAGGATAGATGAGTGGAGGATAAAATCAGTGGGGCCTAATTTATTATGAGAGCTTTATTTGTAGTGATTTTTACTTTTGCTCATTTCAGTGCTTTGAGCCCCCTGGGCCTCTGTAGCTTTTAATTTCTACTTAATATTCCCATTATATATCTTTTGATTAAGTGCGGGTACACGTGTTAGATAATAATCATATGACCAAATGATTTCTGGCACAGTAAAGCTACTTCAGGGGAGTTGTACAGCGGTGTAGGGATCAGGAGGTTAATGCTTGTGTTCATAATTTCAGTGTGATTCCTGTCTCCTACTCTGATATCTGTTTACTTCATGATAATTCGGACATCTGTATTCCTTCTCATTTAAACCTTATTTTTTTCCCAGACTGTGCTCATTCTGTTTGTGTGTCAGCCTGAATCCCGCCTGTGTGTATTTGTTTGTGTGTGTGGGTTGGACTCTGTTCTAATAACTGTAACAGAGTCCCATGTCCACCTCTCTGCCCCACTTTGCATTATCAGGACACAAGCAAAAAAGCAGTAAAGTCAGGTTTTTATGATCCTGTCGTCCTGTTCAGACTCATGTTTCTGATGATTCAGGGGTTTTAGGAGCTCCTGTCTGCTGAGAGTTCGCCTCTGTACATACCTGCCATACTCTGGTGAGTACAGTATGTACAGTAGGGTTACGTAATGCCCAAGCTCAATAATCCCACAAATATTCTGTAAATCCACTGCTATGGCAAGTTTTAGGTCAATACCATAAATTGAATTGTAATTTCACAATATGTAATTTACCTTTTTTAAATAAAATAAATTATTCTAAATACAACACCAGCTCTTACAGAAGAAAACCAGGAAACATTGAACAAATTGGAAGAAAAATAGTGCATTTAAGGGTATTCATTGCGATCTAAAAATAGCAGGTCAACTTTCATGAAAAAAATGAACTGGTCATTTGATTTTCCCATGTCGTTGTCACCGTCTTAATTCCCCTCAGGTGGCTAGAAGAACTTAATTTGCATTCTTTGTCCACCATATAGAGAGGATTTAATGCGACACAGCTTTCTCAGTGTTTTTGTTATTTTGTTTTGGTCCCTGAATTGCTCTTAAATCAAATTCCTGGTAGCAGTAAAGTCTTAATTTGCCTTTAAACATGCTCTGTCTCTGCCTCATTTCCTTGAGCTGCCCTTCTTCTTCTCCTCCACTGCCAGCATTTACCACTTGTTATTCTCTCTCCCTCCCTCTGCCCTTGTTTTTCTCTGTTTTTCCTCGCTATGTCTCTGCTGTGTTGTTCTGCCCCGTTCCCTTCTTTACTCCTGCTGTGTGCCGTATTGTGCCGCGTTTTAATACTCTTATTTGCTTTTGGCAGGGGCAGGAGTCGGCTCAGGTCAGATTTGTTTTAGTCTTACACTGATCATGGTTTGTAGTGAATCGGTATGCCCCAGAGTTTACTGCAGAAGAAAAACACACCTCTCTTTCCAGCACATGCTGCACACTGCGGGCCGCCTCGTCCTTCAGACTGAATCATTCTGGAAAATGACGCAACGTGAAGACAATAAAACCGATTAAATACATGCTTCCCTTTCTTTAGACCAGACATCTGGTCATCTTTCACACAGCAGAGCGGTTCGAAACTGTACGTGTGTGGTCTTTTTCACATACGGTGCTCCCTGAATGTTTAATTTTTATCACAAGTGCATTTTGCCCAAACAAAGACCGGAAGTGAAACACTTTTTAGAGACATATATCAATTTTTTTACTAGCCTGGTGCTGGGTTTGGTGGTGGTGATAGTGGTCTCTCAAATCTCAGCTGATGTTTAAATCCTCAGAAAAGATTTGAGAGGTTTTTTTTTTGATCAGATGATTGTTTGGATTCATGTCTATAGCAGCTCTACTTATCATTTGATGTAATGATTTGTGCAACAATATAGAGGATTTAATCTCTGTGAGAGCCTCCCTGTACCTAAATGTTTCTTCAGTCTATTTTTAGCCTGCAGAGCCAATGCTTTGAACATGTTTCTGTTTCTCGGTATGTCTTTTGACTGTAATTTGAATGAAAGTGTAGGTGTATAATTTTGACGTTGGTCGTTTCAAGATAACCTCATCTTTTAAAGCATGTAATAAATTTAGTGGCAAATAAAAGTGCTTTGAATGGGCAAAGAGAAAAACCTTGAGGGCTGTCATTCAATAAAATCGTTGAGGATTCGAAAGAGAAAGTGAATAATTTAACATATGAAACGCAGTTAAACCACACTTACCGTAATTACCCCAACAAGAGGCAGTTTTTAAAAATGTTGTTATACAATCTGGAAAAAGTGGGATTGCCTTAAATTCAAGATTTAGCAATAACAATAAATCCAAATTTAACAGTGGATGGCACAACTTATCTGTAAAGTAAGTGTACTTCTCTTCACTCAGGACAAGTTTTCTGACAACTGAGGCAGAGTCAAGGTGGCATTTTTAAGAAGATTGTTGTTATTATTAATGCAGCTTACACTGAACAACCGTCAAACAGCCAAAGAAATGTAGCACCATTGTGTGTCATTTCTGAGGGCGGTGAGAGCAAAAATATCTTATAACTTCATTTACACACAAGACAAGATTAGAGGGCTCGTCTTAAAACTTGAGAATCCTTTATTCCAGCCATTATGGCATGATTTGTTTGTTGCAAAGCGCGATAGTTAAAGGCACACAAGGAAAACAGTTTTAGATTTGATTAGAGGAAAGTTTTGTGGTCAGATCATATACCTTCAAATAATCTATTTTGATATTTTCTAAATATATTAAACACAAAATAACTTTGTTCCCTTGGCCTGTTTTGTTTGTATTATTTGATGGAATCAGATATGCTCAGCCGTCAGGGGAATAACAAAAAAAAAGAAAGTAAAAATAACTGGAATTTAAAAAGAGGTTAGGACAAAAACAGAGCAGTCTTGTTAACATGAAGACAGACACAAGGGGTCAGGCTACCTGATTTCTACAAACTTTGACTCACCCTGACCAGCAGCCTAAAACTGTATGAAAGTCTCTTTTTTTTTGCAGACAGTCTCGCTTGTGTGTGCACGTACTTGGCACCCCTTCGTCTCGAGCCACGCTGAAAGGAAATAAACTGTCATCATTCCCAATTACTTACTACTTGCAGCTGCGACTGAGTGCCGTCATGAGCTCTGAATATCTGCTGACCCCAAAAACGGAGCCAAAAAACAACAGCAACAACAAAAAACACCAGCCACCACAAGAGAATGTAGTTATCAAAATCTCATGTGTGGATTTTCACTCTCTGTGTACCAGGCTGCCACAGACACAGTCGTGTTTTGCTTTGTACCTGTGCCCAGGAGTCTGACAGGTAAAAACCACAGGCCTATTGATTCCAAACCACACACCTCCAGAGGGATGTTGCTGTTACATTCATTGGCTTTAACAGTCGCATTATGGGTTTAACTTTCAGGCCACAACGTAATAAATCTTGGATATTTGAACAAATGTGCCGTCTGTTTTTGTGTTTCCCACAGAATGACTTATTTGTCTACTTAAAGTATTTGAAAGAGCCCTTCAACTTTTTCCTCGTAGGTTATTTTCTATCTCATCATTTTTAAGTCTCTACTTTGTTCTCGTGTTTACTCTCAAACTACTTAGTTCTACTCAGCCTGCTTTTCATCGCCTGAAACCTTTGCTCACTTGTGAGTTTTTATTCACCCGTGATTTGGTTTTCACAACAGCAGATAATCCAAAAAAGAGAGAGCCAAATATACTTTGGCAGCCTTTAATTTACCTGGGAAACCTGCCCGAGTAAACTCTATGTGTTGGGGAGATTGGTGATATTTTTGTCTGCTATTGTTAAGGAGCAAACTTTAATGTAAATCATGGGAGTCATTTTCAAATTGAGCTGTTTTAGTCCACTGTTTTCTCGTATTAGTGTCAGGTCAGATCTCCGCTGTACGAACTCCTCGTCTCTGGGCACTCACAGGAGTTTTGACACCACTCGATTCAGCTCATTCGCTCCTTTCCAAAATTAGACCTGAGAGGTGCAGATGGCCTATTTACCGTGCCGGCTTTCCAAACACTCCCCATCATTCATCCACCATCCATCCATCCATCCATCCTTGGGTTACATCGCATGTTTTGAAGTTAATCAGACTTTGATGGATGGACTGACGGGTGATAATACTGTACCTTGTATTGCGTGACGCTTCCTCAGCTTGTCTGTCTGACTCACTTTTTGAGCTGTCAAAACAAGGTCAGACGAACATGTCGTGGATGTCACTTATGCTAATGTTGGTGGCTTTGAGCATCTGGTAGATGTCGTTTGCCTGGAGCCACTCCTGAGTGCCGGCATGCGTGTGGGTCAGAGGCATCACCGCGAATGCATCCGTGTTTGATTGAGCCCACTCTGTGTATGTGTGAGGTGTCCAATGTGCACACTGTAAGCTGACACAGCTGTTTCACAGTAACCACACTTTCTCCACACTATCTACAGTTTCACTCCTTGGCTCTCCTCCAATCAGCTCCGGCAACTTCTCTATCGCCCTTTTCCTCCCTCTCACTTTCTCAGATTTACTCTCCCTCTCTCTCTTTCTCTGTCTGTCCTCCCACTCTGCTCTACAGATCCCCTGTGTGAGTTTGTTTGTAGTGTGTTTTGGTGTGTTTGCACATTATTGTGTCCATTTTGGTCAGCGTGTGTTGTTTGCCTTTGTGTATTCGCAGCACTGGAAGTTTCCTTTAGTCTGTAACTCAGCTCTGTGCACGCTGTGAGGCCTGGCAACTTCACAGTCTTGCTGGTCTGTTGTGCACGGTGTTGAAACAAAATAATTTTGTTATTCCTTGTATACACATGGATCTTCCTGGTTTAAAATACATGAAAACTGGTTTAAATCATCAGTAAAAGTGGGTGACTCTGCACACTTTCATTTTTTAGCCACGTCATTGTCAAGTTGTCAACAAGAGTGTAAACTTGACCCAGAATGACAGATTATGAGGTTTTTACTGGGAAGCCAAATGTCTGCAGAAGTCTCTTTCTCTTCAAGGACAAAAAGATAAAGTTTTTTTAACCCAACAAGAACTCTAAATAAAGCAGTTCACTGTTTAAAAAAACTGTGTTTTCCAGGCCTTTCTGGTGGGTTTCAGCTTCTGGATTTAGAATTTTACGATGAAATGTGGGTGTGCTTGCTTTAACAATGAAACATCATCTCCTCAACTGGTAGACCCCAGAATTACCATTTGATGTAACTAAGTTTTCTTTTTTTATTGTTGGCCCAAAATGTTAGTGCTATGTTGTGTCAAGTAGGGATTGGCGATATGGGCTAAAAAATGTATCACTTTAAAGTTGCCACTCTGGCGATAACGATAAAAGTCCCGATAGAATATATTATAATTGCAGTCTATATTTTTGAATCATTTTGTCTCGAGAACACCAGTTGGAGTTGTGAAATAAGATACTTAATCACAAGTTTGAGTGGTAGGTTATAGAGAAAACTAATAACGTGAAACAAGTCTCAAATGTGAAAAACATTTTCAACATTTATTGAAAACTCTTATTGCACAGAGTGAACGGCAGCAGATCCAATGTCCGATGTCAGGCATAACTGATTGAACTCATCTAAACCCCAATCTTGAAGGAAATCCCTCATGTGGACCCTCGTTCAGTGACGAGCTGCTCAGAAACATCCTCTTCATAACCTTCAGCCATGTTTGTTGCTCTGTGTGGGCTGTGGCTTTAAGTCCATCGCTACGTCATGAACTTGCAATTATCGTTTTCATCATGAGATGGCAGATATTTATCGTGGAGGATTTTTCTGACGATATATCCTGAATGATAATTTATCGCCCATCCCTAGTGTCAAGCCATTAGTCAGGGCTGTAGCTCATGCCATTATACCACAATGCTGTATGACCCAGATGTAAACTAGTACAGATCATAGATGCATCTCATAGTTAAGCATCTATTTGGACTATTTCTAAATGTTTTCACATCTTCAGATGGCTCAGTGCTGTCAGCGCTTGTTGCCAGACTGTACTGCCAAAACATGGTACTTATGTTTTGAACAGCCAGTCCCAGCAGGCCAAAAGAAAGAAATTAATTATCTCATGAAAACCACATCAGACCTGGCAACTCAAAGTAATAGCCTACCTATCAACAGCTTTTGTCTGAGTGATCACTATAAAGATCACCGTAAAGAGAAGGAGGGCCTCGATGAGCTTGTTCATTGACAGTTCACTGTTTGCTGCTCGTCAGTTGAATAAAGTTTTCTAAACTGTAGAACCCACAAAGGCTTAGTCATTGTGATGAGAAGAGACATTTTTTCCCGAGGCCTGTAACATCTCTCTGCATAAGGCAGCTATGAGTAAAGTGGATGAGGTATGGTGAGCCTGACAGACACTGGAGTCTTTGAGTCTACAGGAAAATGTACCGTCGAGTCTTAAGCTGCAACAAGTCAAAGCAATTTACTCTCTACTGTATTTCTGTTCAGCTTTCAATTTGTCAGACAAACATTAAAAATTTGCAAAAAAGAGGGAAGATTTTTTTTTATGTATTTACAATGAGAGAGTGTAAACCATAAACAAGTTTTATATGTATAGACAGTGTGGCTGAGGTAGCAGGACAATAACACATTTATCATAGTCATGTTTGTTGCCATTGCATGCCGACATAGAATTGATAGGAGTATTAAATTTCAGTTGAACATTGTTTGAGGTATTTCACATCCATATTGGGTAAGCATTTTAGGACTTGTATCCCTTTAATTATGCATAGCTTTGAATTTTATGACGATCCAGAAGAAAATCATTCTCGACAGCAAAAACAAACAACAAACCATTTTCTATTGTGGCCGAATAGAGGAATGTTTTTGACTGGTCAAAGTGAGGTCGCTTGACCTCAGTCCATCTAAATATGTTTATTCACTCTCTGAAAACTGGACGTAAGACTTAAGTCCTAAAGCAAATAAACAGAATGTGCTGCTTGAAAAGATTATCGCATTTTCAAAGGGATTTATTAGACAGAACACTTAACATCAGTGCTGAACAAAAAACAGCCCTTTACTGTAAACTGAACCTTCAGGTCTGTTCAATAGGGACAACGTGAGTATCAAGAGAACTTCAGGCTTCAGTGTCTGTTGGTTTTTCCCCTTTTTAACGTACTGAACAGCAAGAGTAGAAAGTTTGAGATTTTATCAATACTCTTTTTTTTTTTTCTTCTAATTTTAGTACTCATTTTAAAAATGCAGCAGTAATTGTGCAAAGAAACCTGTGAAGGAAACCCAATGATACTGAGGTAGGGTGAGACAGAGGCTTTCGGCCCCCATCAGGAGAGGCCTCTCAGCTGGCTGGGAGCCAGGGGCAGCAGGGAGGTGAGGTATTTTAATTCACCTTGGCCTGGGAAGGAAATTGTTTCGCACCAAAGTGAATTAAATAATGGAAACCACTTTAGTGACAGAGCAGATACCCTCTTACACAACTCATCTGACAGAGCACCACAATAACAGTTTTGGATGTCTTGTAAGACCTGTGTGGCGCCAGAAGTGGCTGAAAAGAGATTTGAAGTTGCAAAGTAACAACTACAGGGGATAATTTCAGGGCGCACCCGAATCATACTCTTCACAGAGTTCACTGAGTAAAGATAAATTAATATGAAAGTGTTAGAGTTAAATCTGTAATATGGTTCAGATATGATCTGCATGTTTGTCTGTGCAAAGTTCTTCCCTCATAGAATATAATCAAAGTGTGCAGATCAAATATATCCCTGATAGGTCTAGTGTTATGCTTCAACAAGGGGATGATATTGAAATCAATACAACAAAGCAATACAATCATAATGAGACATAAATAAGTTTGAAAATTGCTGTTTTGACTCTCTCACATTAAGATGCTCTTATTGTAAGCAGTCAGGTCAGACATGTTGGTTATAATTATGTGAAGCACATGGAAACATTATCGTATTACACTTCAGTAGTATGCCGAACAGTATATTGAACATATCATTATGAACATATAAAAAAGCAGTATGCTGAAATTTGCAGACTATCACTCAAGGCAGCACATAGCTGCTGTGTTGAACCGTAGAGAAGTAGGGACTCTTGTTGCAGCAGTCCTTTATATTCCAACTATTCTATATGTAATCTGCACGCCTAATAAAAATGATTGAAAACAACTTTCAGCTTTTTTGAAAGTTGTAATTATGGGCCAGTGATTGGAAAGAAAGAAGGAAATGGAAACCTTGTAAGGAACAAACACTGCTAACTCCTCACATTTCTTTCCGAACCAGCCTCCCTGCTGGCAGCTTTAACTGGATTCAGCCCCCGTTACATAACGCTGCCATTCCATGAATACCTTGTAACTTAGCTTTTTTTTTTTTTTTTTTTACACATTTGTTTTTGAAATCAAAGGTTTACGCTGCAATCACATGGATTCAGACAGACGCCAGGCTGAAAAACACATTCTGGACCGCACCGGAAAAAAAAAAAAACTGTCTAGTGGAAAAGGAGGACAGCAAAACACATCACATGCTGCAATGGAGATATTTTGTTGCTTATGGATAACTGAACAAACTGAGATAGCGTCTTATTTTTTGATCTAAAATTTCCCCAATATCTGAAAACAGGAAACTAAGATATTAATTTCCAGATGACCTTAGTTGTGTTATGAGGAAGCGTCTGGCTGCATTCTTCCCTGGCTTCCCTTAACCCTCTACCATCTTCACTTTTATGGTCAAATAATGTAATGCTTTTGTCCACTGTCTGCAGGAGTTCATGCAAATGCAACGAGGGGTTTCATGTCTGACCCTCTCTGATGGTAATATGAGTCATAAGGATTATCACCATAATTTTTACAACTTGACAGAGAAAGTCGAATTAGAAAACATCTCTTTCACCAGTAATGTATCCTGACCTGAGGGCAGTCATTAAAAAGTATGCTTCCTCTGCATTGATCTCTATTTATTTTTCTTAAATAGTATTGAAGCATGGTCTCATCCTTGCACCAGAATCACAGACCTGTTAATCTTCACACATCGTGTTAGTCTTTAACACTGGAGCTCGCAGCAGTGTAACACATTTGTGGATCTATTCCAGTGCAATTAACAGACACCTTGTGAAGCAGATTGTTCTTTTTTTTCAGTGCCTTTTAATACCTGACAACACAGACAAAAGTTTCCAGCCACTGTAAATTATTAACAGCTTTCATAGTGACTCTGTTTGTTATGGGTGGGAAGAAAGAGTGTAAGACACAACAGAAATCATACATGACTTGTTATGGCAAAATCACAATCATGGCTCTAATACTTGTCTTTAAATGTACAACCAAACTAACTGTGGTCCAAAACAACAAGGGAAAATGAAACACCATTTAAGATAAATTACCTTTTTGAACAGAGTGAAATTGAAAGTGGGCTACTTTTCAACCTCAAATATCAGTCTATTAACTTCACTCTTGGCACTTAAGCAAGACAGAGAAAGTTAGGATTTCAGTAAGTCATCATTTTGTAACAAAAAACTGTGTTTGGATTTACCATCTTTGCAGCACACTGCATCTGTGCTCCATCATACAGCACTGGGAACTTACAGGTAAACTTAAAAAACATAGTATTGTCAGTGTCATAAAGCAGTGGATTTACTCAGTGAAATAGATGGGATGTTTATTTAGCCTGCAGTCTGCATTGTAGCCATAGACTGTATATAGAATGGACGCTGTCTGCCTCCTCGCTGTGTAAAGCCTCCGTGAGAACAGCATCCTCTGGTGACAGGCAGCAGCATAGGTCATACATCCCGCCTCCGCCAGCAATTCCTATGGAGCTGTTGACAAACTTAAGAAATTTATTACATAGAATATAAATTTTTCTCCCCCCTGGTTGCGAGCTTGACATTTACTGTAGTTACTGTAAGACTGGTTTGTGCTCAAGTCCTCTTTTTTTCTGTGAAGCTCAATTTTTAAAAACCATTAGGGGGTTCATGTGTTCTATGATTGACACTTGATACAGCCTATGGGCGTACAAAGATTGTGTAGCTCAGCTGGGGGATACGCTGTTTGAGCCAAGCGTAATCACAGCAACTCTCTGCAACTTTTTCGGTGAGTGCGTACAATACTGCTGCTCAAGTGGTGGTTCCAGGAAATGGAGAAAATCCCAGAAATACCGAGAGCAAATCGGCTTCAAATTCTTATAATGATGGAAGGTGGAGCCAAGTTGTCCATAGTATATACAGTCTATGATACTACCGCTATGAACATAGAAGTGCAACACATAGAATAGGTCTCAATCTCTGCATTGGAGATAAACTAAATGCTTTAATCTGTCAGAATCTTTTATCATCCTCCTGCACACAAACAGGGATGCAAATATTGATTCACTTGATAGGTTTGTTGATTCGGTAGTTATTCTCATGACACAGATTTCAAAAATGCACAAATGTGTGGCAGTGACCCTCTGACTTTGGAATATGAATATTTAAGCCAGATCATTTCAACAACAAAGCCCTATTTTCACGCCCCTCCTCTGTCTTAAACTGCTAACTTCTGCTTCAAAGTCGAGGATAAATGAAACCAGGTTCTGTTTGTTTCCCTAAGACATTGTGTCTGTGCGTGTGCATGTTCCCTCTGTTTGTGTGCATAGCTGCTGAAACCAGTCTTATGTTGTCTGAGGATGTATGCTAGTTAACTCAAAGAGGAAAAACTTAGCAACAAACAAGAACCACAACAAGACTAAACAGAGTTAAAGATTTACTCTCTTTCACCTCCTCCCTTGCTCTCCATATGGTGCTGGTTGGTTGTGGTTTTTGTACTGGGAACACTCGGCTGTAATTGCACATAAATCCATTAATTCAGGCACATTTGCAGAAACAAACAGTTAAAAGCTCGACTAAACGTCTGCACACACACATTTGACTCAGTCTGATCGCTCCCTTATCCCACTTGTTTACAGCTGAACTGGTCACCACTGAGTTGAAACTGTCACTCAGGATCAGATTCCTTCTTTGTCATGTGGTCATTCAGACCGCCTGTTTAAAAACCAGCAGGCTTGTTTGACAGATGTGTACTTTATGGCTTCACCAGAGACTCGATTCACAAATCCTATTTTGATGGAGACAGAAAGAGCTTGTGATATGGGTTAGTGTTCTTGAAAATACGACTTTGGTTGCTGAGGCTCGACAAGGGCGTGTCGTTGTCTGGAAGCCACAATTTTTCCTCTCTGCTTTTTTGTTCCCGTCTGGTTTCAAGATTAGAAGAAATGCCAAAGAAATAATTCTCCAAAAAGAGAACATCTATAGTGAAATCTCTTCATGAGTGTTGTAATTTTCAAGTCATTTTTGCAGCAGCTATTTCAGTCAAGGACTTGGCTTCAAAGATCTGGAAAAATTCCATTTCCAACACAAAGAAGTTGTCATTTAAATCTAAATCACTGCTTTTGACAGCCCTAAAATAAACTAGAAATGTAGAAATTAGAATCAATAAGAGGCCAAATTGAACAAATTTTGACTGTCAAAAAGTTTCATGTCATTTTACTGTTTTTTTGAAGTTTGGTGGTATCTGTGGATGGTTTTTGAAACTTGAATAGCTATCTGTCAGCACATATTGTGGTTATTAAATTGCACAATCCCCACGTAAATTATAGCCAAAACTGAAATACAGACTACCATTGCTTTAGCTGCAGAATCCATTATTTGCTGGTTGTACATTCTTTAACTTCTGTTCCTCTGCTCTTGGAAATGTGCTTTTACCTGTAGATCACTTCTCTTAATTTTACAACTTAATACTATCACTTTATGTATGACACAAAAAAGTGCCCGATAAGATAAAAAAATCAGACGGAGCAGATGAATTAGAAAAGGAATTGAAATAATATTGAAGGCAATAACTTGCAAAAAACATTAAAGGAAATTTTGTATAAGTAGTCCAAAGATGTAAAAAAATATATAAAAAATTTTGTTTTTTCTTCAAAAGTTTACCTCTTCTCTTTTCTTGCTCTATTTGGTTTTTCTTTTGCTGAAATAAATACCACAATACTGTCAAACCCCTGTAAGACTTGAGCCTATCAATCCATTGAACGCTGCATCAAGTTTTTATTTTTTTGGCTTTGTTTTCTTTGTTTCTCCCCATCTTATGTCTCTGAAAAATTAAGATGAATCATTTGCTTTAAGTTGTAAACTTAGAAATAACCCAGCATGTTCGTTGTGCAACAGGCCCGGCTGCTGACGAAGATGACGTAGGAGTAATCAAACCAGCCGAGACTGGAGTCATGTTGCTGAGCGGCTTTCCCTACAGGGGCCTCACGCACATAACACACACTTGTATACACACACACATGCACACTTATTCGGAGATGTCCTGCTGTTTGCAATCTGCAGGAACTCCTCTAATCTAAGCGGCGTGTCAAGAAAAACAAGCAACTCACAAGTGTTCTTCACATCCACTCTTACAAACACATGCATAAATCAGACACGCTAAGGGCTATGAGAGGTGAACAGTTTTAAAAATTAAAGGCACATTTTTCAAAGGTTTCTATCATACCATTATATGCCTGTTAGCCTCGGTGCAGTGTGACCATTCATCAAAAACAAAATTTTATCTGATCATTCTTTAGGCCCTTAAATTTGCAACTAAATTTGGCTTTATGAGGGGGCAGTTCTTAGTTATTATCTTGCAATGAATAATAGCATTTGTGTTGGAAAACTGTGAGGGAGGCTATTTGAAGTTAAAAGCTCTCCCAACCTAATCCTTCTTTCATCAGTCATAACTATTTGTCCAGTAGACACTCAGTCTTTCTGTAGTTCGGATCTGATCTTGTTTTTATTGCCCAATTCAATTATTTATTCAGATGCATGTGAAATGGTAACAACTTGCCGTCCTGGTTCACCCTCTTCAGATACTTTTCTTTTTTTTTTTTTTACATTTTGCCATCTGCTGTTTGGAGATGTATTCATTGAAAAAATCATAACTGAAATTGATGTTCGACAAAAACAGTTGAGCCAGTGTTTGTTGCAGTACTTCTTTATAAGTTGTCACATCTGATTGTCAAATGAGCCTTGAGATTTGATTCTTGAAATTGCAGCTAGTCCTTCTGTAAAGCCACAGAAATATCTCTGACAAATTGCATATCAGATTTTTTTTCTCAAAGTGACTGTGTAAAAATCCTCACTGCTGACATTTTCTTCACATTTGACCGTGAAAACAGCTCGAGTTTGTGCAACAAGTGGTTTCCTCTGCCAGAAAGAAAACCTCTGAATTAGCAGTTAGCTTGCAGTATTAGATGAATGTAAAACAAGTAATCAATATCTGCTGTTGACTATGGATGGGAATCGAGAACCGGTTCTTGTTGAGAACCGGTTCCAAATGGTTCAATCCATCGACATCATTTATATTTTATCTCTCGCTCTCAAAAGTGCCATTCTACGCGAACGGGAACAGAGACAGGTAGAAGGTAGAAACACCAGCAACATGCTTAAACATTTGTCAACGGGGCAAAGCATCAAATCCAAGGAGTCACATGTATTGCTCTTTGCCGGTGTTATGCCGTAGAATGCACCCCTTTAAAGGTGTATGATGTCATATTTGGGTGTATAAACATATTTTCGTGACAGCAAATATTCCAAATCAGAGGACTATTGTTTTCGGCTTATCTGAATAGCCTGAATGAAATCATTAAAGGCACACACTTTTGAATCCAATGGTAAAGGAAACTTGGATTATTTTGTTTTGTTATATACTTTCACTGTGCTCATGTCAGGGGGGTATTCTATGGCAGGGGTGCATTCTACTGCACAACACCTGTTCACAACAGTTCGTCAGCCGCTGCAGTTCCTTCTCAGCACGTCATGAAAGGTACGTATGTTAGGGTAACCATACGTCCCTTTTTACCCTGACATGTCTTCTTTTGGGGGGGCTGTCCGGGGGAGTTTATAAAATCCTTAAAATGTCCGTAACGCGTATTCATTGATTATAAAACAGTGCAGCGCATCAGTGCTCTCTGCAGCTTTGCCCTTCCGATCACTTTAGCCACCGACGTGACACACACTTGCACTTCTGTCTTTGGAAATTCAGAATATGCCTTTAACTGAGTTAGAAGCGCATATAAAACACTCAACCTTTCCAAATAAAGTAAAAAAAAAACCCTCAAAATTTCGTTTTCATAAAAATTGTGCTTATGTGTTTACATAAGCACGATGTATGCCAGAAACGCTGTACAAATAGCATTTTTGTTTGATTATTTGTAGACTCACTAAAGTTGGCATACATCTTCTGTTATCAGAGATCTCATAAAATTTTGAGTTAACAGTGAAAACCTATAGTCTACTTTCATTTTTATTTTAATTAAAGAAAGGCATTGATAAGGGAATCGTTAAAGAATCGAATCGATAAGGAGAATCGCTAATGGCATCGATATTGATAAAATCTTATCAATTCCCATCCCTACTGCTGACATTGTCAAGTGGCATATTATTGTCATTGGTAAAACTAATAGCCAAAACCAATGGTTCACCAGTACAATACAATACAATTCAATACAATACAAGAACTTTAATGAATTTGTCTTAAATCTCGTGAAAAATTTTCTCTAGTAGTACAGTTAACAAACTAGACATTGGCGCATCCCTACTTAGCTGCTGCTGGTCTCTTGAGTATTGAAAAAACATAACTTGCCTTTCTTCACTTAGTCCTTGCTTCTAGTCCCTTTTCTCACCCTTTTCTCTGCCACATCACAGCCATTTGACCTGCTAAGATATCCTGTCACCTCTGCTGACTCCCCCTCAGTACAGACATCTGCATCCAACTAAACCTCAGCTGTGAAATTGACTTAAGATGAGTGTTAGAAGCGGAGCTTGAGCTTCATGACAAGGCTGAGTGACTCACTGCGTATTCCTGTGATTCTTCACCAATGACATGCTCTCAGATTTCTTTAATTTTGGCTAACTTCCACTTTTTGCTATAAGATGCTGTTTTTTTTTAAAGACAGCTGCACCTAAGTGAAAATGCAAAGGCCTTGAGACCAGAAGAAGTAAATCTTGTCATTGTCATGTTCTTCCTGTTGCTCTTGCCTCAGGATGTTCGCTAAAAAATAGACATTCTTGTAATTTGGACATAATAAACACCTCTATATACTCTGTGTATTCAATATACTCTCTATATTCTGTGCAAACAAGATTAAAATTGCGTTGTTTTCCTCCCTATTTGTATATTTTGTGTTTTGAAGCACCTCAAATCAGCTTGTTTATCCCCTAAAATTTTTGGTCAGTCTGCCCCGACAGTTCTTGGAACAGAGCGGTGAGCATGTTGAACCCAGAGCTGGTGTCTCCGCTCTTATCAAAGTTCAGCCATGTTTTTATGAACAGGATGTGCTGGAGCCGGTAACCATGAAGAGAGAGTATGAGATGGAGGGATGGAGCAGAGATGAGTCATTTTCTCTGTCAGACACTGTTGTTTTCCACTAAGCCCTGTTATTTTCACTCATAAATGGATGCCAGGTAGTGGGTGGAAAAAGAGTCTTTTTTTGTTTTCACATTTGGTATAATTTTATAATCGGGGCAGACTGTGGTTAAACTTGAAACATTTGCATAGACTTGTCCCTACGTAACCCTTTTTTTTAATGTTTTATAAAGACCAAAACATTTATTGTGAAACTACTTGGAAGAACATTTAAAAATCTGTTTGTTCCATCAAAATATGAGAAGATGACACAGTCTAAAATAGGACACGCTTAAAAACATACCAACCCCTCTGACTCACCTTCTGCACTCTTTTTAAGTTACCTAGGCCCGATCAAAAACTGACTAAGAAAAAAATCACACAAGGTCAAAGGCAGACTCAGAAACATTAAAGCCAAAATTAACATCATATTAATGGTAGTCAAGGGAGACCAGCTTTATTTGCCTTTTCTTCACACAGCTTTTAAGCTGCTCATGTAGAGGCTGCGTAAAGCTGCTGTGAGGATTCAGAAAATTTCCCCTCTGCAGGCTGTAAACATACCTGGTTACATGATCAAGTAAAAAAACAAGGGGAACCACAGAGACAGTAATGCATAGATGTGATAAAGTTTGATATGTGAGATGAAGTACAGCCTGATTTTAAATGATGTTTGGCTGTTGGCTTATTTGGTGCTGAATGATATTCCTATGCAGAAATACCATTACTATATAATACTGCACTGACATAGTAAGAGTTTGCTCCGCTGTGTAAAGGTGTGAAAGAAGAAAGATAATGATGAATTCCTCTAAAAGGTTTCATGGAGGGGGTCTGGACATGCAAATGGAAGAAAAGTCCCCCCTAACTGTGGACTGTTGTGTTGAAGTTCAAAAGAGAGTTGGCCACTGCGCCTTCTCTTAAAACGCTTGTGTGTTAGTGACATGCTCCCATGATGAGAAAGGTCTGCTTTACAAATGTTGCTGTCAGCCCTTTTCTTTACTGCACAGAGGGTGAAATGCTCCTGGAGAGGTTTAAGGACATGGTGGTGTCACTACAACCACAGCCAATTTGTTCTGGTTTGTTTACCTGTCGCTTCTCCGTCGCTCTTTTGAATACACAGCTGTCAGCAGAAATGGGAAGGATGCAGGATGGCTCACTTCTCTGCGCTTCAGCCCAAGAATGTGCTACTATGTGTGCTCAAAGGATGAACAACACGAATGACGATGTAATTGTCCAATTATTCCCAATTAAATTTGTCAGCAGCTAATATGGTCATTGATCGTTGTCAACATCGAGCACTTTTTGCGCCACAAGTTGTGACTTCTGCTTTAAATGGACTCTGACAGTCTATTAAGTGGCAGGTTTTCTTCTGGATTCTTTCATCTAAAGCTACGTGGAGAACGTGATGTACAGTTTGTGGCTCTGCTGCACAGGACTGTCAACTCAAGTATGCATTAGCTGCATGTTCAGTGTGTGTGCCAGGTTATAATGATGTTGAAACCACACCCACTTGACTTAAACTGGCACTTGGGTTCTGCAGTGCAGCCTAAGGTCATTAAATCCTATGCTGTTTGAAATGCCAGGAAAAGGCTTCGCTGTCAGCTGATAATAAGCTACATCCACTAAGTTTAAGACTGTGATGAATGAGTAAGAGGACCAAAGCTGATGGGGGACTATTTAGATGAAAGAGAAAGTCCCTAATTTATGCATTCTGTAGGCAAAGTGCATACTTCTTCATGGCAGCTGCAGTATGGCCTATAGTAGCTTCAGATTTGGAGGTTTCCCGCCCTAACAGGTGCAACACAATTGATAGGAGGTGTGAATCAGTTTGCACATGCCTAATAAGCCTCAGGAAGAGGTGCAACCAGTCAAATTAGGTGAAGAACCTTGTCGGAGCGGGTTATGGATGGAGAGTTTTATCAATCTGCGTTTTAACAAGAATCCAGGTTGGAAACGAAGCGCTAAGGTCAGTAATTGTCTCTTAAGTGCAGGTTAGCCACGAAGACAACGTTACTATCATGTGAAAATTGTGTGAAGCTGTTTGGAGCTGAAGCACGTTTCACAACCAGACTCCATAAACCTTATCACAGTTTATGACTCCTTGGAAAGGAATACCCATCAATCTGAAATGATAGGTATTCTGAAGGAAAAAAGAACTCTGCGTCCCAGCCCCTCACAGACATGGTGTGACATGTCTTTGGAAAGACAAGATGATAAGATGTAAGGTGATGATTTGACAGAAGTTCTGGTTGACTTTTCTCTGATGGAAGGAGTAAAAGAGGTGAGTTTTATTTCCTGCAGCTTTGTAGATGAGTTTCCAAGCAGACAGAGATGGTATATATAAATACCAGAGTTTGCATTTAATGTATTGAAACTGAATCCTACAGGATCGTGCAGTATTGCATTAGCTGTAAAGTGTACTGAATTGGATAAAAAAACAGATGGATTGGATCTGAACAGGATAATGGTGGTTTGAATGGAAGCTTATGTCTGTGTTTGCTTCTGAAGCAGCTCTTTCAGGAGGCCATTAGCACTCTGTTAAGCTGCCTGTGAGAGTTTCTCTTTTTATTACAGAGGCTAATCTCTGGCTTGGCCGCTGCCCTGTAAACGCTCCTTTCCCGCCATGATTTGTCTGAGCTCATGTGTGGGCCTTTCACAGCTGAAGCCTTTTGTGGAAAACAGCATTCATCGGTCATCTGTAGTTGTATGTATTTTGATAGCTTTTTACTATTACCCCCGTTTAATCTGCAGCAAAAACACACAATGAGACAAGTAGCCACAATCAGGCTGCCTGTCATCATGAATGGCATATTTACTTGAAACTATGTTCCTGCTGCCGAAGTAATTCTTTTGCAGGCGTGCTGCATGGCTTGTATTCCTCTGCAATGTATCACTGACATCAGATAAAATCTCAAAGCTCTTGAGTCTTGTTTCCTCTTCACATATCACCATCCAGCTGATCTTGTGCTCATCGCCTGACACCCACACCCACTTGCTGTATGTTTGTCCTCATTTGACATAACCGCTCCAAAGGAACGTAAACACACTCACCTTAAACAGCCTTTACGCAGCCAGGTAGTAATTCTGCTCTAACCAGTTAGCTGAGGAAGTTGATGAGCGTTAAAGATAAAAATAAGCTGACATCTTCTCCCTTTTGTCTTTACACACTTGTCACTTTACTCTTTGTTAAATCTGCTTCTATCTTTAAGAAGCAACATCACCCCTTTGTTTCCTGAAGCCAATCTTTTGCAGGCTGCTGTTATTTGTTTGATGCGCAAAACAAATTTGGACATCGTCATCTTGAGTTAAAGTTTAAAGGTCCTTGCACACCGGGAACGACGCAAATATACAATGCAAAATTATGAAATATTCAGAGGTGAATCTTGATGTGATTTTGCGACTTTCCGGGGGGAAAAACGATGCGTTCTGGGTGGAAGTGAGAAGACTGACACAACACCAGACTGACTGTTTTTCAGTTCTGATTAGACACTAGTGTTTAGATGGCTGTCTGTCATTATAGCATGTACTGAGTCAGGGCCAGTACCAGATAAGCACATTAAACTATAATCCATAAATGTAAGGTATCAACCGAGATCTAATGGTGCTGTGACAGTGAAAATACATATGGTATGTTGTATCTGAACAGGTTAGCTTACAAGCTCAAGTTACTTAGCACAGATGAAAGTTAAAACAAAGACGTTTAGCAAACTGTTCAAGCACACAAACTATCGTGATATGATAAATCCGACGCTATGACTCTCCACAAGTTGTCCTTCAGGTCGTTATCTTTGTAATATTTATGTTTTTTATCAAAAAGCACTCTGTTCTCTGACACGTAAACAATTAGCCGGTCAGCCATGTTGGATATACCCGTGAATCTGACGTCGCAAGAACACGAAATCTGATTGGTCAGAAGTGGACACACAGTATGCGAAACTTTAGAAAATTCGACCGTGATACGAAAAAATAAATGCCGAAATATTGCAGGACGGGAAAACGTTGCTGATGTGAATGCTTGTATTGACAGGATACAGTTTTGAAAAAAACATATTGACGTCCGAAATTATCACACAAAAAACGGTCCCGGTGTGTAAGGACCTGAAGTTCTGTATCTTTGGAAGTTATGTTGGACTAACATATGTGCAGTAAGGGTGGGAGAAAAAATTGATACAGATTTGTCCAGTGAAGTTGGCAGAGGTGACATCATCGAGAAAAAAGTTTGTAAAACAAATATAGCAGCACGTGGGGAAAGACATTAGGAATGCAAGCAGGGCACAAATGAGATGGACCTGACACATAAGGTTAGCAAGAAGTTCTACATGAAAATAAAATAATAAGACAAACATAGAGGAAAGACTGATTCTAAATTAGCTATACAGTTGAAAAATTGTATAGATCCAGATATATTGTATCACAATACTCACTGTATTGCAAAATGTTAAAAATCGCAATAATATCGTATTGTGGCCCAAGTATCGTGATAATATTGTATTTTGGGGCCACTGGTAATTCCCACCCCTAATGTGCAGCAAAGTTTCAGATGCTTTCATTGATTGTCAGATGCACTGGCAGCTCATTAATCACCCACTCTGTGCTTAAGACACAGAGGTCTGCTGTGCTCCCTCGTAAACAAAGTTGTCGATCTCTGTCCGCCTTTTTCTTTATCAATGTTCTTTGGAACCAGAGAGGAAAAAAAGTGTCCGGTTTTTCCTCAGTCGCCATAAGGCGTCAAAGTTCTCTTTTGTTGAGAACTTTTGGACTCCACTTTTTTTATATATATGTGTGCTTGCAGTGGAGTGAAGAAGCTTCCTCGTATACAGTGCCATACACCAGTGCAGACCATGCTTCCCAAATTACATACTTGCCGCCCTGTTCTTTATGAACCACACCATAAAACCTATATATGTGCCCTACATCCTACATTCCTTTGTCCTCTGTCCTTCATGCCATCAATAGCATCTATTGTCTGTGCTCATATTCCACATGCTGCTTTAAGCTTTACAATGTCCCACACTCTTCATAATGCGCTACTGTCGAGCTGCAACCTCCTTCTGTATAGTCCTGTGGGATCATCTTCATGACATTGATATAAATCTGGAAGACTACTTCAACTTATTGCTAGTTCAGAGAAGTTTTCTAATCGGATAGAAGGAGTCTCCTGCTGGTGTTGACCAATGTGTCACTTCTACAATGTCTCTGAGAAAGATGCAACATGCAGTCTCTAAAATAAGTCCAGGAAATATTTCCTGAGGGTATTTATGGGGAGGACTGGCTACATTTCACAGATAAATCCAATCTGAAAGCTTATTAAAAAAATCATACATTGTAAAATACAAAGATGTTTGTATTGATCACTTTAGCCAGGCTCTGAAAGATTCCTTCAGTCTGATTAAACTATGGTTGCAGCCGGATTGGGCAGTTTAATTAGAATATTGACCTCATCCGGGTTCACAAGCGCAGAACAAGAATCATTTTTTTTTGTCAAAAGTCAGAAAGTAACAGACGCCTTTCAGCTGGTTTGAAATGGACCCTATTCTAGATGAGCTTTACCAAAACAATCAACAAACATTCTTCTTTACAGCTCTGTACCATTTGTATGATCTGATAGCTTCATTATTTTCACTCCCCCTCTTCTTTTTCTGTAGTGGTTTTCTTTAGAGTCTAGTTCCCTCCTACATAGTTAAGCTGATTGACTTTTAGTTCAAAGCCCATGAACTGCGGAGCATGCACCAAAAGCCTAGGCCGGTCAGGAGCAGATTTGGGTTTTAACGCGCTTTATCAAAGGATGTAGGCCTGACTTCAAGAAATTAAACGTAGTACGATTTCTTTTAGAATTTTAAAAGTCCAGCGTCAGTCAGTAATCAGATAAACTAGTCTTTTTCAGAGTCATGTAAACATCACGATTTATTCCAAAATCAAAAACATAAGAGAGACTCATGTATTTGAAGTCTTTTAGTAGACATAGACAATTCATCCATGGTGAATTTGATGCTATTCACATGTTTGAATAATAGAAGAGACGTCCACCAGCTGTCTGCTGACCTCCACCTCTCAGCTGTGTATTTTTCCCTTTAGTGCCTCTTTGACACTTTTCTTTTAGAATGCAAATACAGAGAAACAATTTGAGCGTATCTGTGTGGTTCAGTGTGCGACAAGATCTTTCAGGAAGTCTGTTTTTGTTTTTTTACTTTTGGTTTGTAAAAACCGAGTGTGTTTTTTATTTTGTGTTGGCATCAACTCTAAGGTGTTGGCGTCTTTTAACCTGTCATGTTTACTCTATTTTATTAGTTTGCTGATGAGTGAGCTTCAGGCAGACTGAAGAGCTTTTTACTCCACTATTATATTGAGTTTTTGTTTTCATCCCTCGTGTTTTTTTTTAGTTTTTTAACTTCAGTATTTCCACTCCTGCTTGTATTTTGAACAGACAGAACAGAATGTGACCAGCACTGGCAGAATAATCCAGCCTGAAATTAAGAGGCTAA
This sequence comes from Xyrichtys novacula, assembly GCA_962446985.1. Classification (NCBI taxonomy): domain Eukaryota; kingdom Metazoa; phylum Chordata; class Actinopteri; order Labriformes; family Labridae; genus Xyrichtys; species Xyrichtys novacula. The sequence continues at coordinate 24,216,219 of OY660867.1, read as the reverse complement.
GTGAAGAAGTCAGGCTCTTTTTCCTCGGTAAGAGGCCCTTCTGCTTCACTAAGTGCCAGGCCCTTCTCCTCCTCAGCTCCTCTCCTTTTATCAGCGTGCCAAGCCACATCAGGGAATGAGAAAGAGTCTGTTTTCAAGCACAGACTCAAGATCCATCTCCTCAGTTTATTGTATCCTCCCCTCTCTGCCCTGACCCTGAACCATATCCACTATCACAGTCACCTGGTTTTTATGAGGCGGTACACTTCACTTTTGACTGGTTTATGTCCATGCTCTGTAATCTGTTTGTTTATTTACTCGGATAGACTGTTTGTTCTGATGTTGTAAAGCCAGCTAAGGACACTCTGTTAAGCATACTTCAAATTCAAAGTGTGTGCGTTGTTAAATGGACAGAGGTGTATTGATTTACACCTGCATACTTGGCAGTCTAGACAAGCTGGGAGGAGTCTGACGCACAATACTGCAGTGGAGGATTAACAGATCCTTTGCTTGATGTCGCCATTATAGCTATTATTACCTTTTCAACAAAAGGTGCTGGCAGCTGTACACTGTTCCCTCATTGTGCCCACTGGGTCAAGTCCAGGAGAGACGACAGCTGGAAAAAATGGGACGCAGGTTTTGATTTATCACGGATCTAATCTTCAAGAAATTTTGGGGTAACTTCTGCTGTCACATAGCAGAGTTTTGCACCACTTTTTTGTGCCAAACCAATTGCCTGCCTCCTCTAACACGTGGAAATAATACACAAAAGAATTCACCTTTTTCTTCTTTAGAGCAGATGAAAGCAGCTGTGGACTAGACTTGCATACCAGGCAGGCTTATCCTGCACTTTTAGCTGTTAGCGGTCCCTTCACAGGTGGCCCCCCACCCACAGAGCACGCCACACTGAGCTTTCAAGTAAAGGACAAGCTTGGATTTCCCTCTAGAGCTCAACTTGGAAAATGAAATTCTTTCTTGGAAATCAGAATTTTTTAGCAATGTAATTTAATTTTACAGCTAATCCTCAGTAAGGTTTTATTGTGAAATTCTAAGAAAATAATGTTTTTTCACTTTTCTTCTCATTCTCACTGTTGGTCTGAATGTTGGCTTTACACCAATGATTGCACTGAAACACACCAATTTGCCATGTTGGAATAAACCAATCAGAAAGAGAGTTGTTGGTAGATACTGTCGTCTCAGTGTGAGGCAATGATGGAAATTAAGCTTTCATTTATCATTCCCTTGATAAAACCAAACATTTTTGATTATATTGTAGTTTTTTTCCTTTAATTTTCAATCAATTTGTAAAGCTTTTATAGGTTTTTATCTATTAATAAAAACCCATAAAGGCATTCAATATTGTGTGAGCAGTTAAAAAGCAATTACTATTGTGTGCTTAATGTGGTTTTGTCATCTTTAAAGGGGTGCCTTTGTACAAATAAAGGCTATGGGGGCCTGTTTTTTTATTTTGAAAGACTACAGTGAAAACGTTCCTGTAAATAGTTCTTCCTTCACTTTTTTTTCCACTTTTGTCAATCTGTATCATTGATATGAAAGTACAGAGGTCACTTTTTGGTGCTAAAAGGATTGTCTCTGCGGGTAGAATAAGAGGAAGTTCTCTCTGAGTGTCTGGACAGCAGCCCTACACATTAAGCACCTTAAATTACAATGAGCTAATGTGTTAGTCTTGGCTTGTTGCCGTCTTTGGGGCTTGGACATGAAGATTCTGGCAGCGTGCAACAAATCACCTCCCTCTTAAACCATTTTCTGGACTGCCGTGATTTGAGGAAATAACAGAGGTGCTCCTTCAGGTTATGTCAGCAGATGTGATTAGTATGAAGGCATATCCATGTGGGGAAAACAGCCATGTGAAATTTGTGTAAAAAGCCACTCTATAGCCACAAATAATGCTCAGAACAGCAGATAACTTCATCAACAGTACATATAGGGTCCCAGCCATAGTACTAGCCATCAAACATCTTTTTAGCTGTGCCTGGTTTCTTTAGCAAAGAGAACAAACACAACTCACCCACTGTCCTCCAGCAGCTGCTTGTTTGTGGGGGAGCCCTGACAAGTCGATCACTGAGTGCAGCGGGGTGACGCAGCTCAAGAAAGAAAACTTATGGTTATTACTTCATGAAAATGCAATCAGACCGAGATGCTAAGGCAGAAGAACTATTGTGTCTGCAGTGCAAAATGATGATTATGATAACTATTACTTAATGGAAATGATCCGCTGCACTCGGTGATCGACTCGTCAGGGCTCCCCCACAAACTAGCGACTGCTGGAGGAGAGTGGGTGAGTTGTGTTTGGATGAAGGCTGTGTCTGCTTAGACTAGCGTATAATATCTCTACCAGAGCAATATGTAACCAGCACAGATGTGTAGACAATAATCTGGACAGAGGACCTTAGGTGGTGCTGGCTCTGCTAGCATGAGCCATACTCAACAAGCTATTTCCACATCCCGTACCTGCGGATGCTGTCATCCCCTGCTTCGTTTAGTCTAAGTGGTCTTTTACCTCCAGCTGTTATCATGCAGTTATAGCTCTCATATGTGTCAGTCTTTGTACTTTAATAAGCTGTATGTTATCAATTAAAATGGCTTAATTTGAAGTGGACCTCCTCAGGCTATATGAGACTTAGGAAATTCCCAATACCCAAAGTTCACCGCCCTATAGCATTCCAGTGTCATGTGGCATGCACCCTTAGCTTATGAGGCTTACTCTACTAACAAAAAGCAGTCAGCAGGCAGTTCACTAACCTTGTTATTAAGATCATATGGCTAATATTAGTCTAGATGGAGGCCATGAAGGTTAAGAAGTTAAAGCCGAATGGTGCCTGATGGTGAATAATAAGAAGAGGGATCATCCTGTCCATCGATGAACAGCACTCTGTTCATGCAAACAGCAGAACAGAACCGTTCTTTCAGCCTTCAGGCACAAGTCACAGTCTTCAAAACTTTCCGACTCTAAAGTTACATTTTTCAGAAATACTAATTAGGAGAAAATTAATTCTCAGTAAAGTTAGAAAATAGAAAGTTTAATTCAACATTCTGCTAAAAACTAAAAACAAAACAAAAAAAACATACCTTGACCAAAGTGCTCAGGAAAATAAATTAAAATAACACAGGATGATTATCAGGATTTCAGAGTATAGTAAGAGGATTAAAGTTAGTAAATTTTAACACAGGTCAGAGCACTAAGATTCTCACAAAAAAAAACAAATTTAAAGAGTGTGTGGAGTAGTATCCCAAAGGCTGGAGAACAGAAATGGATGTTAGGACCAACTTTAGAGAAAACACACGCTCTTCAAAGAAACGCACAAAATCTGGCACCTCAGATTTGCATCTGTTTGTATCAAAACCTTTAAAACTGCTTGTGTTATCATCCAACCTGATAAACAGAATCGAATGTGAGAAACTGTAACATGAATCATGATAAACCTTTCTGTTAGTTTGTAATGACGTCTAGAACTAAAACATTTCAAAACGAACAGAGATCGTACCCTTTTTCAGCAAATGACTGCAAATAATTTAAAAACCAATGACATCTTGTTATGAGACACAAGCTGCCTACAAGTGACCATGTGAGTAATGCTTGGATTTATAAATTATTTTGATGCAGAGTCCTTGAAAAGATGTGTTTAATCATCAGAAGCTCTTTATTCCACAGTGACCCTGAGGTGGAGTGGTTGAATAGAGCCATTTATTACAAACCCTTGAACCGTGACGTTTATCTCCAGAGTGGATCAAAACAAAATAGTATCCTATTTTATTACCAAGCTTATAAACTGTCCTCTTTGGTGTTGACATTGAACAGTAGTTTTCTCCTCTTATTCTTTCATATAACTTTCTCTCAAAAAGATTAAATTTGGTGAAATTGATGGCCTTGTGTTCATCTATCATCTGGTTGCCATGGCACTGTTTTGTAAAGTGACTCAATACAAAGGAGGGGAACCTCAAAGTTACAACTCAAATACAAAACTGTCTTTTCAACACTTTCTTTTTAATCCACATTCTTAAAAACGACAGGATTATACACACTGAGATGTCAACATCTCGAGTTAACTTGACAGCCTTCTATCACATATCAAGAGTGGTGTTTTATTCTCCCACACTCCTCTTTAAATTCAGGGAATCTGTTTTCTTTCGTTTCACTTCCTTATTTCTGCTCCCTCACACATTTCCTTTCCTTGTTTTCTTTTGCATCCCTCCACTGTTCCTATCCGCATCTTATTCTGTGCAATTTTGGGGTTTTAATCTTAATGCACATGTCATTTGGACCTCATTTGCTTTTTAAATTAACAGAGGGCATTTATCCAGTTAAAGTCAGAAGATTTCATTCCACTCTGTTTGGGATATTACACCTTATTCCAAAAAAAGTAAACTAAAGCCAAGCCATGTCTCCTTTTTGCCTTCTTGTATCTTAAAATAAGATCTTGTATTAGGCCTTGTATATTGACTGGCTTATAATACTTATGAGGTATTTTTGATAGAAACAAGAAAAAACCCATGAAGTAAGATTTGAGTTTTTGAAGTGAACTACATCCCTGCCCCTAAGGTCATCCATTTACTTTATTACTTCTTTAATTGTTATACTTTTTCCAGTGTTAACCTTTCAGATTAGAAGTAGGCCCTTTTTTCCCCTCCCCCTCTTTGCCCCTCTTTACATCTCAGTCCTCACGTCTGTGCCATATTTGTGGAGTTTGCCCTCACTCTGCTGCCTTGAAATGATCAGGTTAAACATTAATTCTCAGATTTCATCTTTACGGTCCTTTGCCCCTGACTTCTCAACATCACTGTGGCTGTATTAGTTTTGGCTGCATCAAAAATACACGCTGCCGGCAGAGGAGAGAGGAAAAGAAATAAAAGGAAGTTATTGTTGCGGTGGGAGTAAGGGAGGAAATAGTCAAGGTGTAAAGGAAACAACCAGCCGTGGGAGTGCAGGAAGTATCTATGAAAATCCAAATCATTGTGGCACATCCCGACCAGAAAAAGGGCCTGATGTGGGATTTAGACCTGTGGATCTATGAGGGTCTGTTGGCTGTATGCTGCTGTGTTCGGCTGCAGGGAATAAATGAAAGAAACTCTCCAATAGTAGTAAAGGTCAGTGCAGTGACGATCTGTGCTTTGTTATTCTCATGTTGTTCTCAACATGAAACCGAAACTTATCCAAAATGGAACCATTTCTATTGTGCTGTACTCTAATGTAATACAGTACTATTTATGCATATATAAACAGCATTTCATATGCCACAAGAAACATCGGGGAATAAAAACAGAAGTTAAGGGAAGATTTTGAAAGCGGAAGTAAATTTTTGTTTCGCTTTTTTTTTTTTTTTTTTTTTTCTTAGGGATAGTTATAAACCTGCACTTCATGAGTCATGTGTGACTCACCACAGGATATGCCAGCAAATGATGCGGGTGCACTTTCATGGGCATGTTCTGTTATGATTACTCTGCTCTGCAATCAAACCAGCATGCATTCTGAAAGGAACAAACAGAATTCACCAAAACCAAACCAAAGAGGGTTTAACCAGACAATCAAAGCAGCGGAAACAAGTGGGGAAGCAACTAACAAACAAACAGAGAACCCATTTCAATTGAGTCTCCGTTTGTTTTCAACACTGTAAGCTGGATAATAGTTTGTTTAAGACTTTTTGGAAAGATGAAGTAAATAGTTGGTGATGTATGGTACAAAATTTGGTTTTATGGGTTTTTTCTTTAGCCTACTGTTAAAACCTCTAATTTCTATAAAAGTGGACAGCCAGGCATACATTGATATTTTGCTTTTTTTGGCCATATGGGTGGAGGTATTCAGATACTAGGGGTGGGAATCACCAGTGGCCCCATGATCCGATATTATCACGATACTTGGGCCACGATTCAATATTATTGCGATTTTTAACATTTTGCGAAACACTAAGTATTGCAATACTATATATTTCGATTTGTACAATTCCTCTCTGTCCTTTCCTTTCTGTTTGTCTTATTTATGCTGTATTTTATTTTCATGTAGCACATCTTGCAAACCTTTTATATATTTGTTGTACTGACTTTCTCCTGCTCTATGATGTCACCTCTGCCAATCTCACTGGACAAACAGTTGATTTTATTTTTCCATTATCATAGATTTGACTTCATATTTACAATTCATTTGAAAAAATTGATACTTGGTAAATGAGACGATACGATATATCACCAGACAAAATATCGTAACACTATGCTGTATCTATTTTTTTCTCCCACACCTATAAGATATGATACTCTCTTTCTTTATACCAATACCACACCAAGTTAAAAGTGTCTTTGGTACCATCATAATTCTGCCAGTATGTGTCAGCATATGAATTTATGTTATTAAACTACACCAAGAATAATTCAATTCGCTTCACTCTGTCAAAGTGAATCAATAACTTTCATGCAGAGGGTTGTATTTGTCATATATAAAATGCCAAGGCAGGGAGAGCAGCAGCAAAGACCCCAGGCCACAGAACAAAGCAGGAATCAGTGACAATACATATAACGCTGGTAAAATCAGACACAGCCTATAGAGGAGGAGCTGGATGAATAACTGTCAACTTTTCCTGATGCTGCTGCAAACCAGAACGACTTAGAAGCACTCTCAGACTTCCCTGTTAGTTAAGATAGAAACCCAAAAACTTGTTGAAATCAGCATAATAAAAGAGAGGGTCAGTATCTGTAAGGAGGTTAATAACATGTTTTTAGTTTAAGAAATTCTTTCTCTCTGAGATATTCGTCTTGTCTTTTCAACAGAACTGTATCAATGGCAGAATTGATAAAAACATTGTCCAATTATTTCCTGGATAACAGTATCAAAAACACAGGATTTAAACGATCATGTTGAAAGATTGTCACATATTTGGCAGTATTTGAGGTGGATATGACACTGATATCTTAACAGCTCTCCTGATTTAGAAAAGGCTCAGCGTGTACTTTGAGAAAATGCATTCAAGAACAGCGTAACACTATCTCCTCTTTAAACAATATCTCCTCTCATTACAGCATCTGCCTAATCATGGAGAAATTTAACAGAACTAACAGTCTGACCTTGTATGTCGTGTCTTTGGTCCTCCTTTTATATTTGCAATGGACAGGATTTCTAAAGTTCACAGGTCAGAGTCTTTCCCAAATCTTTCACAGTTTGGACTCTGTGAACAACACTGAAGAAGTAAGCAATAAATCCTTGTGTGTTTGTGTTATTGGATTAAATATAGAATGCCTTTTATAGAGGCCTGGTTCAAATTCAAGGAAACATTTGAAACAAAACTGACATTTATGAGACATACAAGAATTTCTGTTCAGCTCTCTTTGTCTGTACGAAACCAAACACAGGCGGCAGATCTGACAACGTGTGGGCTCTCAGGAAAGTCTGCCAACTGATCTGCAGAAACGCTGAATGTAAATGAGGAGAAATAAGCTTCTTAACATAGTTTTGTTTTTGCACTCTGCAGTCTTATACTATATGGATATTTCATAATGCTTTCTCTTGTTTCACCACGCTTTGATTAAACCGAGATAGAGAGCCTTTCCTGTGAGTAAGATTTGTTTGTGCAGATGTTTGAAAGGATATCTTGCCTGCAGCATATTAGTAAACAAGCTTTTCCTCACCTGATTATATACCCGTCTTACTGAAGCAATGGAGTGATGATTACTTTAAGTACACTATCAAGAAAAGATGAACACACACATACATCGAGTTGCTCTAATTGCAGAGTCGCACTTCACAGGCAGCTGTTTGAACACACACGCTCACACATACACACACAGACCACACAGAGTCTCCTTCACTGGATGAATGCTCACAAAGCTTCTTCTCGCCTGGATGAAGCTGCCGCGACCCTCGACGAGCCTCTCCCTGTGGTCGAGGCTGGTACAGATCTTCACTTAAAACAACTAATAACTTATCTCCATGTTGACAGTTCGTATTTAGCTTGGAGTTTGACTTCTGAATCAGTGTGTGTTTGCTTCGGCCATATTTTATGTAATGGAAATGTTTTTCTAGGGCAGTAGTGGGTGGCCTTCTCGAGAAGCACAAAACCTTGTGTGATGTTTCTTGTGATTCATTCAAGGAGAAACTGTGGGTAAATAGATCAAACTTGGAACTGGACTATCTGTTATATATTTGTTTCTAATATAGGGTAGCTCGTGGATTTTCATCTAGTAAACCTAGAAGTAGGGCTGCACGATCAATTAATTTTGAATCGTAATCGGATTATTTGATAATGATGATGTTAAAAAAATTCAAATCATCAAATCGATTCTATCTATCATGTCTATCAGTGCCTCCAGGCTATTGTAGGCTTCCCCTTCCTGCGAGAGTGCCCCCCAGTTCCCACACACACCAGTCTATACAAATATGGCTTTTGCAAAAGAGGGCGATAATTTCGTGGCTAGAGCAAGTAAGTCAGTTGTGTGGAATTGGTACGGCTTCGCAGTTTCGGACAAAGAGCAAACCACCCCCCGCTGCAAAGTCTGTCTGAAGGTGGTAATGATTATGTTACACACAGCGTAACTCTTTTATGGCGCCTGCGCATGTCTGGCCAAAACAACCTTTATACGCACGATCTGTACTCTTCTTCAGCCATTCGGGCATTTCCTGTGCAGCGTTACAGAGCTACTTACTGGCTTGGCATATGCACTACATCGTTTTCATTGGTTCCATTTTGAGAGATGATAGAAAAACTTCTTATTTTTAAAGTGAAGTTTGGTGAAGTTGTCACTGAATAAAAAATTGAATTAAGTTTTTGGAGAAAAAAAACTGGATTTTGTTTTTGGCTGAAATTGTGCAGCCAGACCCTGAAGTGTCAGTGTGGTGTATTAGGAAAGCTTCGAAAGTATTCAATGCAGACGACATGTTGCTGTGATGGTGTTGGCTGGAGCGATAAGTTACAGTCACTGTGCCTGTCTTTAATTATTTTGCCAATTACCAATGAATACTGAAGTGTCCCCTCATCTAAGCCTCTGCACACTCACACACTGACACAGACACAAGGGCATCTTTCCTCCTAACTGTATTGATTTGAAGCAGAGGTGAGTACCTTCAAAAGATAGAGGGTAAAGCCAGCTGCGTTTGGACTATTTCATCAGCATCAACAATATAAGAACAGAGACAAATCTAAGTGTGTGATCAGTCAGCTGTCTGGAAAGAAACACATTAAGGCAGAATGATCACTTCTACTAATAATCCCATCTTCATGCAGCCAGTCGGCCTCACAAACTGTTGACAAAGTCATGTTTAATATGCACCAGGGATGAGAGATGGTTTCACTGCTGTCGCCAGTGTTCTGCCACTAACATCATGACTGGTTTAAACCATAAACCTCCTTTTTACCCTCCTTGCAAATAGCTACAGGGTGCCTGCTTGTCAGTCAAGTCAGCCATACTTCCGATTCGCCAATCTTGCAACCTTCACTGTCAGTGAAAGTGAGTTGTGGTTCAGTAAGTCAGATCTGAGAGTTTGATAGATTGTCTCAGTCTTAAGTTCCAGGTAATGAAGCTAGTTTCTGTGAATGGTAGCTGCACTATAACTCAGTTAATTTGATAACAGTGGGACATGGGATGTTTTTTTCAGAATCAGCTAATAGGTACAACTTATCGTGAGCTAAATTCATATGGCTGATGTAATTTCTGATCATGTCACACAACCCCCTCCTCTATTTACAAAGCTTACATTAGATGCATTAACATGGAGGAGAATATTCTGATTAAATGGTATAAAAGCCCAGATAAATTAAAATGCTCCACATTAATATCTTAAACAATTAAAAAGGCCCAAATGCAATGTCATTCACCTTTTTATTAAAAGGATCAAAATAAAAAAAACATCCTACTGCCCTCTGGCTGGGTTCTTCCTGTGTATACACTCATCTTTGGGTATATTTATAATGTTGAAATGGCTCACACACGTGCTCTGATTGGACTTGTATATGGCATATTTACAAACACCAGACCCAAATCAAATCACGTCATGTAAAAACGTGAACCGGTGTCTTCAATCAGGATGATTTCATTTAGAATGAAGAAATTTCATCCATTTAAATGAATCACAAACTAAAGTCAAGACCCCAGCGCACTCTTTTACTGTCTTCATGTCATCTTGAGTCGACACTACTGATTTAGAAGGCCTGCTATGATTGTAATGCATTAACAGTCACAGTAGAAACATTACAGGCATGTAAATGGATCCACTTGCCTTGAGCTTTAAAAAGTGTTAACTGTGACTTTTGAATCTAAGAGCAAATAAACAAATCTGGAGCACCAGAACATCAGGGATGACATAATGGATCAGGCATGAATGAAGCATGAAAAGGTGTAGTGTTGTAAGGTACTGGACAAAGGTGGTTCAGATTCAGTGGTTTCCTCAGTCTCATTTTGTCGTGTTTAGATTCATGGAACAATACAGTATCCATGGTAACAGGAGGGAAATCGGCCTTTTGAGTACATCAAAAGCAGGACTGTAAGTTGTGTTTTAAGATTTTCACGATAACCAGCCTGACTCTGAGTGGCTCTATTGTTGCAGGATTCCTGCTTTTACTCTGCACAACATGATGTCTATCGAATCAGCTGGTGTCCTTTTGCCCTTATTTACATATTGTAGGTCAGCCATTGATGAGAAAGCATTGATCAGCCAGGAAATGAGTGAACAGAAGCTCATCAGTATATATACTCAGAGAGAGAGAGAGAGAGAGAGAGAGAGAGAGACAGGGACTCTTTGTTTTAGTTTTTTTTTAAAAATTAATTTAGATAGAAAAATTCACACCCCAGCAAATGAAACGTGTTAAGTCAAGGTACTGCAGTGAGGCAAAGCTGAGACATGTAAATATTCAAGATAACTTCCTGTCTGTCACATCTGAAAACTATAAGAGCAAAACTCCACATTTTTGCCCAAGGTTGGGCCTCTCTCCCTCTTTCTCCCTTTTTTATTTTCTCCTTTCATTCCTCAGTTCCCGCCTTAATTTTTTTCATTACTTCATTCCTTTCTTTACAAGCTCCTCTCTGTCTCAACCTCTTTTCCTCTCGCTCCTCCCTCTCCGTCTCCTTGTCAGTCTGCCAACAGCCCGACGGCGTGTTCGTTTTCATCCTCTGCCTAGAAAACAAGGTCTAAAGTTCAAAGCTGCTGTTGTGGATCGGCGGCAGGAGAGGGAACAGCGAGGGAGGCCAGGCCTGGGTCAGAACACATTTAAAGACGGTCTTAAATGGATGTATTTTTAATCTAATTAGACACCACATTTCACTGTCAGTACACGCTACTTAGAACTTGTGAGCTGGGAGTAAAAGAGCCATCGATAAGTCATAGTTGTTAAGAGTTTCATGACAGCAAAGGTCAGAATCACATGTGGATTTTGTTTGCTCCTGTGGCAACGCAACACCATCTTTTTATGCTTTCTTCTCACCATACCTCAACTCCTGCATCAGCCTTTACTTGCCTGAACCAACAATCTATTGATTGATAGTCCACACACAGAGCTCAGCATCTGGGCTTTTAATAAAAACCCAAAACAGTAATCATATCCCAGTTCCTGCTTTTCTCACACTGGGACAAGGTGTGTTTAAAGATAGTTTGAGATTTTTCAAAGATTGCTGTTAAAGCGCTTTATGGCCCTTCTCCTCGCTTTATTTCAAAGTGGAAGTATAACGCTGTGGACAGGGTAAGAAATGGCAAAAACACTAAGCAAACTTTTCTTTCCTTTAATCATGAGGCTATGCTTTTCACTTTTTTACACTTTAATGTGTGTGTGTGTGTGTGTGTGCGTTGAGTGAAAATAATGACCACATGGTGAAACCAAAACTTGAAAATGATCATTTTTCTCGCCAGCTGCTGTCCTCTCACTGCATTTCTACTGAATTTCACTCTTTGTTTTGCCAGGGGAAACACTGACAGCTGCTCTGGTTGCAAAACTGAAGGCAACATTGCCAGTTTGGACACTTTTCGGCTTTGAAAGTGAAAGAAGAATCAGAGTCAGCAAACTGAGATTAAAAAAGTGCACATTCATTGCCAAAAAAGTGCCTGTGAAACGGGGTTTACAAGTAAAAGTAAGAGCGAAAAAGCCCTGAAGCTGCTGTTAAACATTATAAAGTTGTCATGATTGCAGCATTTAGATTATTATTATTGCAGTAAATCAGGATAAATGAAGTGATTTGCAGAGAGAGAAAAAAAAGATATGTTGGCACTTACATTGCATACCTTACGGTTGCGCCACCAAAATAACCGTGGGCAAAATTCCTTCCCCGCTTTGTACTGTATGCATTGGTATGTACTGTGAGATCCTCAGGCAGAGGCCTTTTGTCTGGTCCTTTTCCTTTTCAGCAGGGCCTCTGGAAGAGAGCGCTTTCTTTTAGGACCCCGAGGCTCTGTAAGGATCTGCCCGAGGAAATCAGGCTGGCTGAATCAGTGATCTCTAAAGTCCCTCTTAAAATATCCTCTTAAAGGACAGCCTTTTCTTATTTCACTTAAGATTTAATGTTCTTTAAACTGTGGTCTGTTTCTTTAAAAGAGCTCTCTCTTTTTTTAAACCTCTAATGTTTGCTGCCTTTGTGAAGCACGATGTAGCCTTGGTTTTGAAAAGTTCCCAAGAAATAAAGGTCAGTTTTGTGGTGTTTCTTTGATATCTTGACTCACGCCTTCGGTCTGCTGTGCCGCTAACTGTGTGAGTTTTCTCTAAGATGTTATATACTAGTCCTGCTTTTGTGATTCATACAGGTTGTTAAAAAACAACATTGTTACAAAAATGAGATAGAAACTAATGTACGGGGACAGAAACCATCACTTCTGTCAGCAAATAAAAATCAGAAAATGATGTCAGACAGGGACAAAATCCAATCAGAGCCAACCTTGTTATGAGGATAGGTAGGATGAGATGGGGAGAGATTCAGTCAGGACTCAGTTTTTCATACAGCAAGGAAGTTAGACACACGTTTGACTCACCCAGCGCTTAAAATCTTAACCCAACAAAATGTCAGCACATAAAACAAAGGGAGCTTCTTTCTCTTACTTTCCATCGATCATTTTATCCTCAGGCATGTCAGTGACAAAACCACAACCAGCTACTGAGTGATGTTACGGAGTCTAGAGTGTGGTGAACTGAGAGCCTGTTCATGTTCAGTGACTTGTAAAAGTACAGTTCAGCCTTCTACATTACTTGTGTGCTAGTTGCACTTTTCATTAGAAGTCTTTGAAGATAAATACAACCAGGGTGGCGAAAACTTGAGCTTTTTTTTCCCAACTTGAAGGATGGTTTCTGAATACTATCACTTTAATCTGCGCGCAATGCTCTGTCTTTACCTTAGTAAATCACAGAGGACAGTGCAGCAGCCTTCACTGTGAGAGATTAGGCTGAATAATCGGATATTACACAGCTGAAAGTGTCAAGATGGTAAACTATCACTTTGCAGATTGAAACACTTGATACATCGTTAATACAAGCTTTTGACTGAACCAAAGAGAGGAAATGTTCTGACTAAAAGTAACTACAGAAAAAAGGGCACTTTATTGACTGAACCTTTTGAAGGACGAAACAAAATAACAAAAACATGGCAAATACTTTGAGTCATTTTCATCAGAAGACTAAGACTTAACCTTAAAAGCTGCCAGAAACAAACACTCAACAGTGATATTTTGTTCAGCCTTAGAGACTAAGTGGTTATGACTCTGTGGAGATGATGCCAAAGATTGTTGAAATAAATCAAGTATGTTCCCTTGACAAGCCTTTTTTTTGGCTTTAAGCCCATAAGGCTGCAAAGGTATGAGCGGTGTGTGTACGTGTGCGTGTGTGTGTGTTTTTCTAGGTGCTTTTAGCTTAATGAGTAAGGGAAATATATTTGGATGAGCTTGTCATTTCCATATTTCCACATCCTTCTAGTTTTTCTTGTGTGAGTGATTTAATTTCATCTACATATTATTCATTTGCACAGCTGGCGTTGCTTGGCTTTTTCCCATGTAGTGATCTATGTGTGTGTTTGAGACGTGTGGGTGTGTGTCTGGATTTGCAGCTCCACCTGCACATTAATAGAGAGAGGCGGGGAGTGAGTGAGCCGTAGTGCCCACCTGTATTTTTCCCAGCTCAGCTCTCTGCAGCCCCTGTTATTATTGCTCTTTGATGACACAGCCCTCCACTCCACTGGCACTCCACACTGGCTATTAGCAGCATCTTCAGTGTGTTTGCTGCAGGTGAGAGGGCGTTTGTGAAGGAGCTAAAAACCTGCTCTGCTTTTGCTGTGTGTGGTACCATACTGCGGAAGAATAGGGAACAAGCACCCTTTGAGTACACCCTGTATTGAACATAGCAGTAACACAGCAACTGAATTCATCTCCAAGGGGTCTGAGCACATTTTGATCGCTGTGTGTTTGTGTGATTAAGCCCCCCCCCCCCCCCAAATTGGATGAAGTAAGGGCTGCTTAATTATGATTCTGCAATTGTGCATGTGTCGGCCGTGCGCCATGTACCATCCAATCACATTAGTCCTTCATTGTAGCATGCTTCTGCAGCCCACTGGGACCCTCCATTAGTATCTTTCAAACAGACTTGGCACACATACTCACCCAGATCCCCCCTTCTTTCAATAGCCTCAGGCTCATTTGTTGAATCTGCAGGAATCTGTTCAAATAAAATCAGAGCCCCCCTCCTCTCTGGCTCTCTCTCCCATGTTTCATGCCTTGTTGTTGTGACCCTGCTGTATCACATGGTACTGTACTGCAGAACACTGAAGCCTATTCATGTTCTGTTCTGCTGCATGCACCCAAGATGATAGTTTACATAATGAATATACTGTGCATCTGTGCATAAATTCACTTCTCTTTGCCCAGTTCCATACATTAATGTGATTAGGGCTGGATGAGTATGGCATAAATAAAAATCACGATTATTTTGACTGATAAAATCACGATTAATAAACACGATTTTTCGTTGATTTCAAAACTTGAGTATCTATTCAACCACCAAAACGTAACTTTAATATAACTTAAAAGAAAAGACAGAAACATATTAGTAAGTGAACAAGTAAAAAAATAAAAATTAATCAGCTCTGTGTTTACTGACGATAACTGACTAATTCTAATACTCGGCGCGCATTCTCTGCAGTGCAGTGCCAGCGTGTGACGGTGTTTACTGATACATGTTAGTCCGTGTTAGAGCCACATAATAAAAAAAAAAAAATCTAATTTTTAAGGTGGTCGAGCCTTTTTTTAGCTGTGGCAGTGCGCCACGATCAATGACGTTGATAAGAAACCCTGAAGCTGGTCGGGTTGCCTTGAGGAGCAGACATGACAGCGTGACAAAGTTTGCAAACAATTTCTTTTTGCTCCACCTCCATCAAATTGAAGCCAATATGTTTCCAGATAACTGAAGTTGTCCTACCTTTTTTCTCAACCGAATGCTGCCTTTCTGCCATGTTTTCAATCGCTCGCTCCTCATAATTGATCCACACACATCACACACTTGCTGCAGCTGCACGTAACGGGGTTGCATTCAAGGTGTTTTTCCGGCACAGGAACTTATACACGCCTTGCCATGTGGCGCATTAATAGTTTTTTCTTAGATTATAATGTTTTTATGATTGTGAGAAACCAAAATGGAAATCATGATTAAAATTCGATTATTCGTCCAACACTACCTATGATATTTTCCATCATGTCTGAGCCCTCGTAATGTCTTTTGACTTTCATTGACAACCTTTCTTTGTATATTTTTGTACAATATTGCGTACACTGATTTCTTTGCATGTACTGTAAGTACACCACAGTAACATAATATCTGCCTTTATTATGCACTCTCAGGAGTTGTTCCTAGGGAGATGTTAGTTTAAGAATTTTCTTCCGTGGTGATTTTTATCTATGCTAGAAAAAAGGATGTATTTTTTTTCTATTATCCAGTGGCATGGTCCAAAAACATAGTAAATTGTAGGATTCTGTTTTCAATGAAAGACTGGGACCATGGTGTTTTTTGGAAACTTCTTTCTTTTATGTTCAGAAGGGTCATTTTGAGGTCTGTCTTGTTATAAATTTAATTTGCAATGTGATGGCAATGCTGGTAACAAATGATGTAACATAAAGGAGAGGTGAGACATGGCTGGAACATGGCAGATCTGAAAGACAAGGTTTGTGGTTAAAAAGCCATCAAGGGATCCCTCTCCTCCTAAGGGAACAATCCAATCCAGCTCAGTTGGTAAACAGGTAAAAGAGTCTTAAACAATGTAAATCTGTAAGCTTAGTACAAAAGTCAAAAGACACGGCTGTGTTGTCCTGTCAAACTTTGACATCTGAAAAACAATGTTTTTAGCTGTTATCTGGGGTGAGGGCGCTCACCCAGTCCTCGTCAAATCTGACATTTTAATGAGGATTTATGGTGCAAAATGGAGATCAGATACCTGGAAACTGATCCGGTTTTAGATAGAAATCCCACCTTGGTCAAACAGAGTCTCTCTCATCTTGTTTGACCAGCCTTACTCTGTCATCTTCAGTTGTTTACCGAGCTCAAGTCTCTGTGTAACACCATCTTGAGGAAACATTTGGAGCGCCTGCTTGTTTTTTGGAGTGGTGGGATTTTGAGTGTGTGTGTTAAGCTCGGGCCCGGCTGCCGCTTTGTTGTATTGTACTGGACTGAAGTTTATGGCGGTTAGCTGTTAGTGAGGCCCACCGTGAGGCAGCTGGTGGTAAAAGTAGGCCAGGCTCCCTGTTGTGCTGCCTATAGAGTGAACCCCATACCCAACAGATTACATTTCCTTTGGTCCTCTTCTATACTGAGCCGTATACAGGACTGGGCTGGACTGGGTTACTGCTGAGCTTTGAAGTAAAACTATGTGAAAGGAGAGAGCGGGGCTTCATGTCTCACAACTTTCAGTCTGTTGAAAGAAAACTTTAGTGGAAAATATCGGGCTGAACTAATCATGACAATTTTATGATGTACAGTCCACCTGAGAGAGCAGAGAGGAAGAGAAAGCTTCTCCTCTTCATATCCGTCTCTCTCCAGTTGACAGACTGCATATTAATTTGACTTAGCTTGAAGCATGCAGCTGTATTATGCTGAGAGGAATGGAAGAATGAACAGAAATTGGATAAGATGGATCATTACATCGGCTGACTTCTCCTCTGCTTCTTCAACGTGTTGCCTCACAGCAGGTCTGGCTTTGGTCCATGTCTTGGTGAGAGCCAACAAGATTGAAGCAGCAGCTACAGGGGTGTGCACATTTGAATCACATTGTTAGATATCAAAGGAGATATTTGGGGGATTTTTAAACCTGGGCCCTATTTTTATAATGTCTTAAGTCTCAAAGAATACAGACGATCATCATTGGTATTAGCGGATATTCTGTCCGTTTTCTGTCAGTGGGTGCGGCCGGTGGGGTGACCAATTAACTCTGTGCCTGCTATGACAGCTTTCTCACACCAACAGTGTACTTCAACATCCCGGCTGTATGGAAGGATTTTGAAGTGTTGTAAATGGACAGCAGACACATTATTTAAGAATACATTGATAATTTCGCACCACCAGTCTTCAGTCTCGGGCTGCATGATATATCGTTTCAGCATTGTCATCGCGATGTGCATGTGTGCGATAGTCACATTGCAGAGCCTGCGATGTCAAAGGTGAATGAACTCATCTAATTTCAAGGGTAGCTGACTGACATACTCTGCATGTGTTGTGCAGTGATACATCTATCACATTCGTTCTTTACTCAGTTGCCAATCAGACTACCCTGCCAGCTGTCCATTAAAATCAGAGGAGGAAACCACGCCCCTGCACATGGAGTGAGTCGCTGCCGGTGTTGTGCAGAGAAACATACACCCGCCAAAAATTACTTTCAGAACATTACTAATCACTGTTTAGCCCCACAAATAAGAATTTTATGGGTTTTAAATTGTACATTTCCGTGGACCACTCTACTACAAGTGGTGCGGGTTTCCACAAGGTGCAAGCGATTCTCGGAGGACATGCGTTTCTCGGCACAACACCGGTAACAACAACAACGATTGCAAAATGAGCAACAAACAAGAGAAAAACACCAGAAATGAAGACCTGTTGCCAAAAAGAAAAGCAATGTCAGTTATTTGGAATTATTTCAGTTACAAGAAGGATGATGTTCACCAGATACGTATCTGCAGTGCCTTTCATCTGTTGCCACAACAGGATATAATAAGTCCCAGCACAATAAAAACATGCTAAGAATATCTCTAAGATCAGTGCAGGTAAATTGTCCACAAGATTTTAGCAGTGCAGCATTGCATAAAATGCTATTCAGGTCATCTGGTGGAAATTCCTGTACTTTTTAATAATGCAATATACATCGCAGCAGGGTTAAAAAAAATTGCAGCGTTAGTTTTTTTCAAATATTGTGCAGCCCTTCTTCAGTCCTTGTTGCTGGATACAAATTGCTCCAGTCGATTGAGTAGTCACAACATACATACAACTGAGACTTTCCTTCTATCCAGATAGCAGAGCTTTGTAGCGTTACTCTTCTTAATACGCAGATCCCATGTTGAAAACTACAAGAATAACTCCTTAAGTTGAGTGTATGTTTATCAAGTATTTAGCAGTCAGTGTAGGTGTGACAGAATCAGCCGTATCTGTCTGTAAGTAGGTGCTCATTTAACAAAGAGCCTCCTCCTCCTCCAGACAGTGCTGCAGTGCCCTATTGATCCCTGCAGGCAAATTGTCTCTCCTCAAAGGTCAGGGTCAACCGTGGTGCAGCAGCCCTGCAGCTGGTGGTGGTGCGAGTTCACTAGTTCAGGGACACTAAGAGAGGGCAGATACATATCGCTGGTGTGGCGTTATGTGTGAACTCAGACCCTTCGTTTAGGGACAATCTCTTTAACCTTTATGCCAGGTTCAAACCACTTCAGCAGCACGTGGATGCTCTGTAAACATGTGATAGGAGGTGTGGGAAACACATCAGGCAAACAAACAAGACTGTTTAACTTTCTTATAGCACATTTGTGAGGCAAGATCCTGGCAAGGAATGGCAATCTGACTGTGCCTTTCAACTTGAATATTTGTCAAATCATTAATTTAAAGTCTTTTATTAGTTAAAATTAAAATCAGAATAGATTAACAGGAATCCAGTCTAGCCATATGACCATTGTTTTTTTCCCACTGATGTGTAGCATGAGCTAAAACTATTGTGATCAGATTTGTCGCTTAGTCTTTTCTTCTTCTTTGGTTTCTGGAAACATTACTCAAACTGTACACATACATGTCCTGCTGAAGGCCTCCAGTTTGCCATCCATTATCAGACTCGGTCTCAGTCTTGTAGTGGCAAAATGCTCAATCATGATGATCATATTTGACGGTATTGGAGCAGGTTGATCAATGTATTGACAAGTCCACCTTATGGCCCATTGAACACAGAGCCTCACACAAAAACATGAACACAGGATGCTAGTCAAAGCTGACCTGGGGTTTATTGCATACAGCACACAGTATTTCTATTGTTTAGCATGAGACATTTTTACGGTGGCCCTGAGGTGCAAAACACAACAGCAAATCAGAAAACACAACTGCAAATTGGAAAACACAACGGCAAATCGGAAAACACAACGGCAAATAAGAAAACACAACGGCAAATCGGAAAACACAACGGCAAATAAGAAAACACAACACTTTTCTGATTTGCTGTTGTGTTCTTTCTTTTTTCCTTTTGTTTTCTCTTTCTGTGTTGTGTTTTCTGATTTGCCGTTGTGTTTTGCACCTTAGGGCCACCATACATTTTCCTCTCCTCCTTGTCCATCAGGTGGTCTTGTTGTTTTAGCAGCTCTAGGGATGAGTAGTATTCAAAAAGCCAGATTTCTGATAGGAGAGAAGCATGAGGACAGACACAGCACAGCGGTCTGACCGGCTGCCTGGACGCACAGAGGGACTGAAAAGAAAAGGAAAAAAAAAGCAGACAGAAATTCACAAGGGAGTAACAGAGAGATTTAAAGGGGGAGACAACAGTCTCTGAAGTGTTGTTACTTGGCCGGGCGTGCATTGTGTACGTGTCAGTGTAGTGTCCTTTTCTACAAAGGGAGTTTATAAGAGACATAAATACAGCTTTTGTTGAGGTTTATAATGATGCAGGTTGTTTTTGAAGGAAGCATAAACATTAGATTTAATTTTTTTTGGATTATTTAACAAGTAACCAATAAATAAGAGATGTTGTGATTTGCCATGATATTGTCAAATTGTGAAATTGATTTGGTTGGAATAAATTAAAAGAAGGAAAGAAGTATATGACAACTCTTCCTTTGCACAATCCTCTTAAAAGACAAAAATAACTGAAAAACATGTTTTGATGGTGGGAAACTAGCCCCGCTCCACAGCTCAGTATTAGCCCGGCCTGTAAGTGCGCTGGTTTTGTTCGGAGGACTTGAGTGGCTCTGCAGGTTTGAACAGGCTTGATGCTTTTTCTGAATTAAATAGCTGACAGAAAAACAAACAGCTCTCCCCGGTGATTTAATGACAAACATCCATCATTTAATGTATGTGCTGATGGCTTCCTAATGATCTGCCACATGGGACTTGGTGTTTACATGTAATGATGACAGTTTATGAATTTTAACAGAGAGAGATGGCACTCAGCTGCACCGCTTGCCCGCTTCAGAGAGAAAAACAACATCAGCAGAAACAGACAGAGTGGCTCTGCTGTAATCCGGCCTGATTATCCCTCTCACTAAATGTTTCATCTGTTGACATTAGATGTCACTTGTAGTCGACTCTGCGTAGCTCTCAGAAGCAACATAGACAGATGTGTTTACAGCTGTGGATGGAGGGTGAGATTAGTTTGATGGGAGAGAGACAGCAGAACAGCAAAGTGAAACATGAAGTTAAGAAAGAAGATGCTGTGCAGCGGTTAAAAGAAAACAATCTTGTAGGTGTTCTGTTCGAGATGAGGTTGACTGTTTGTTGCTTTAGGTTTCTGTCAGTAATTCAATTCCGAAAGCAGCAGAACATGACTAAGACTTTGGTTTTGAAGAAAGCTAAAACAGAGGCTGAAACACATACTCTGCACTCATGCACACCCTCAGGACACAGCTCAGAAGTGGGAGTCCATCTTCTGGATTACGTGTAGTCAAACTTGGTCAAACACTCTAAGTTTGCAAAGTCAGTGCTCTTCAGTCCTGCACTATTGACGTAGCATTGAATTTTACTGCTGTGTCAACACCAGCAAGGACTGTAGGCGCAGCGTCTGATAGGAGTGACAGGGTTGTAAACAGTGGATACGTGCAGAACAGCAAAGTGATAGCTTAAGAAAACAACACAAATCCACCTCTGTGTTGTAAACAAGATAGACGCTGACCGTGCCTTCGAAATGTTCCTACATGATCAACATGCACTTCTGTCAGCTATATATCCAAAAAACTAAGCAATGTAGGAAATTCCTTGACAGTTACTGATGAAAAATAAACATTTTCATGTCTTTATTTTTATAAAAGCAGGTCTAGCTGCAATGAAAATACAGCTGTGGAAAAATAAGGGTAGGCTGTTTTTTTTTAATTAACCCAAAATGAGCCATAAGGACTTCTGCAAGATTGAGATGTCACATTTACTCATTGTGCTTTGCCGTGTCCCTGAATCACCCCTGCTGGACCACAGGTTTATTATTTATTACTCATTTATCTGGACATGGTGCTGCCACTCAGTCTTACTTTAAATCACTTCAGTTACCTTTCAGTTTGTCTGCAGAGAATCCCTCTGTGGACCCAAATACATTTCAGATAGTATAAGAGGTCTATGAATTTTTTATCTCTGGGGGGGGGTTTGTGTTTGCCAAAATTTCTATGGTATGGTATTTCCATGGTCTTTGTCTGCAGCAGGCTGCAAAAGAGAAAATCCGTTTTGCAGCCAAAATTTAACTGTGGGAGGGATTCTTATAAGACTGATAAGTTGCCATCTGTCCATATTTTTCTCAATTTCTAACAAATTTCATGAGCATCAACCAAAACACAAGGCTGCAAAGCTCCCTGTCAGCGGTCTGCAGATCAGGGCTGATTTAGACAACATGAAGAAACCAGGTAAGGCCTGTCTGAGACTGTCTGTGAGGCCTCTGCATCAGTGCTGTGTTCCCTGAGGAATACATAGCAGAGCAAACAAATTCCTGCACCCTCCTGCTTGTTTGCATGGGGATGTGAATAGGTCTTTAAGAGTTAAATGTCCAAATATTAATTTTCACACACTTTGGTGCATCTGAATACTGTTGCACAAGAAAATAACAGATTTTTTTTTGCATACAAGGAGGGATCAAAAATCTGACAACCTTATCTGTTACCAGACAGAACAATGTTGAGGAAACAGCAGACATTTTGGATCTCACATGGCTGTTTGTTTTCATTACTTCCCCAGGAATACCACTAAAAGCCAGACGTTTTTTATTTTTTATTTTCGATTTGTGTGAGAAATTGACTGTTTGCTGAAAAAGACGCAATACAAAAGCCTTTTTCTCATAAACTCCTGATGAAACCAAAACGCCCTGTTCTTTCTGGAGCTCCGGATGGAATAGAGAAAACTCTTAAGGACGTCGTCAGACGGACATGGATGTCTAAATTAATTACCAAAACATGTGTGTAGTCCTCTTGCACAACACAGGTATTAACTCTAATTTCTTTGGAGAAGTGAAGATCTCTGTAGAAAAAAAAAGAAACAAAAAGACACTGGCAAGGGTGCAGACTCAGAGGTACCACTTCACAATAAAGTGACTTATCTCTGTATTTACTCGATGTCTTACAGTCATATAGTTCTTGCCAAACAGGGGAAATTAAAGGCTTATTTTCTAGTAACATTATTGTAAAGTCCTTTTTGTCCTGTCCTCATAGAAAGACATAATGTGACCTTATCTCTGGAACAGTTCATAAATCAGCTCTCCAGTGTCCACTCACACACACACTGACTGAAAAAGGATGCGTGAAGAATCCATTATACACAGCTGAGATCTGTTTTGAAGAGTAACATTTTTTCTCTTGTCTTCACCAATATACTTCAATTTGCTTTGCTGGCACGGACATCTTTAGCTGTTACCTAAGCATCCAAATAAACATGAAATTATTTTCCAAATGAACAGAGTGATGTTGGTTTAGTGAGAATGGATCAGTTACAAGAATTGATGGGTGGTTTATTTAGGCACAGAGATTTCTGTACGACTGCTTCTCTGACACTGAGTCCAATCTGATTCTTGTCCATTTATCCACAACAGCTCCATCATGAATTTATTCATGAAGGAACTTTTTGTTGATATGAGCTATAAAAGTCTCTTTTTACAAAACATAAAGAAAATATTTCAGTTGTCAATCCTTTTACTCTGGAGCTCATGTAGTAGAATAACAGGACTGAACTTGAAGTGGCCACCCATGAAGACAAATTGTCTTTGATCTATCAGTCTAAGCTGAGCATTTATAGCTGATATAGTTGTACTAAATTGATGCACTAGCCACAAAGAAAAGGTCTACTTCCACACCGACACAAAAAGCTAAAAGGCAAGTAATACTGCAAGTGTAGTCAGAAAACAGAGGTGGATTTAATTTGGAGACATTTAAAAGGCATTAAAAAGCTAGATTTTCTGTCTCAAATTTTTTTAACATCTTTTACATGAATCAAATTTGTAGTATCTTTTAAAACACATTTGTCTCATTGAAATGGACAGGTAGATGTGCAGTCTTGTTTTCCAGGAAAACCGTTGCATGCTCTTCTTAAGGATACCTTTTTTTTTCTGACGTTATTT
The DNA here is from genome assembly GCA_962446985.1 of Xyrichtys novacula. NCBI lineage: Eukaryota > Metazoa > Chordata > Actinopteri > Labriformes > Labridae > Xyrichtys > Xyrichtys novacula. Next base: position 24,192,534 of record OY660867.1, on the reverse strand, counting down.
TGTTGTTTCATCATTATTTGGTTGTGTAATATTTCTACTGCATTTGCTGCAAACAGCATTACACCTCCAACTTGGCTGTCGTGTAACTTGTCTCAACATGTCTCTTCGTATTTCATCCCTCTGGTGCCGTAGTTGTGAGCAGCTAACCAACTCACTTCCACTGTTGTAATTTTTATTGGCATTTAAGGAAATGATTTAAGATGATCCTATTTTTTTTTTTTTGCAGGTGTATTTTAATGTGATAAACCTGTCTGATACTTGGGTCAATACTGAATGCACTTTCCATCCAAAAGCATGTTAAAAAAAGGCATTCAGATAAATCAAGGGTCCTATAATTCAACTTTTAAGTCCCAATCCAATATCCAGACCTCCCTTTTACTTCCCTGAGTGCAGCTTTAAACAGAGCAAACAGACCATGATGGGAGTCATAATTGGGTTTAATGTCTTGAGGATAAACTTGAAGGTAACACATTAGCAGATAAGTTTTTTGCATTCGAAAAACTGAGCAAGTGATGAAATTCCCTTCCAGCTAAGAAGTCTGGCCGCTGCTCTTGACCAACTAATCATGCTGTCCATAAATTAATAAAACACGCCAATGATCATCAGTGTTACAAATGAGAAAGGAGTGAGAGAGGCACATGAGGGAGGAAACAGAGTGACAGGAGTGATTAAAATATGAATAACAGAGTAGAGTTGTTCATTACAGACCTGGAGCCTGTTCGACTTTTGTTCATCAGCTGTAGCGGTAATGAAACTGCTGCTCATTTGTTGGTTTTTGTATTTGTTGTTTTTGCTGATCTGTGGAGATGTTTCACTTGCCGTCTCTCCATCTTTTTCATTATTCACCTGCTGCTGTGACGGGAAATAAAAGCTGTTTTTCTGACATGATGATTAATGTTGTACACAAACAACCTGTCCTGTGAACGCTCACTGCGCCCTCACATCTCCTCCATGTTTGTGAATGAGACAGCCTCCAGGGCTGACATTTTCACCATACATGGATGGTCAACATGCATTAAAGTGAGAGTCTGGTCCAGATGCATTGAAGTGTGTGAGTCTGTGCGTGTCCCGCTCTCCTGCTGCGGTGGCTTGTGGGTAATGGGATTGAAGCTTCGCAGCTAGTAGCTTCCACTTCATGTGTATGCGTGTTTCTATCTTCCTGGGGAACTGATGCTGAAGCTCTAACCAGCCAATCAGCAATGAGAGCTAATGGAGTTCGACTTTGTGTCTGTCCTCTACTTGTGCTCTCACCTGCGTCTGTTTTCATCACTTCTGTCTTTGGTCATCCATCGCTCTATCACGCCATTTCCTCCTATCTCTTTGTCCTCGTTTGACATCATCTGAGTCCTACTTCTACGCACGTCAGCTCCCTGCAGGCTATATTCTGCAGCCACGTGACCTCCCACCCCCCACCCCCCCACCATGCCTAAGTTCATTGCATGTCTCCCCCTCCTCTCTTTGTCCTCATTAGGTCGTCTTCGCCTCATATGACCTCTCGCGCGCTCTCACACACATAGGAGTTCCACACTGAGTTCTTTGTCTACCGCCCATGTCTGTTTATTTAAGTATAACAATGTGAAAGAAAAAACACTGACTCTGTGTTTTTTTGTTTTTTTTTTAGATTTTATTTAGCCTTGATATGTTTTTTTTTTATTTTTTTGTTATCCCTTATTTTAGCCACTCCACTATACCACCAGTTTTACTGTTATGTTCCTTTTTCTCATATTGAATGACACCAGGAAAGCAAAGAAGTCCCTCTGTTGTTGTCTTTTTCTGTGAAAATCTCTTTTTACTGATAAAACAAAAATGGACTTTTAAAAAATAAATTAAGACAAATACAGTGAGTCATTTATGAAGCCTGAATTTTCACACAGTTATCTATATCTACTGAATTTAATCAGTGACATTTTGTCTTGTCTGTTTTGAATACAATAAAAGAAAAGTAAACAAAGCTTTATTCTGTTATGAAAGGTAAAAAAAAATAAACAGTGTTATTCCTGGTAGCTTCATGGTTAACAACTAAATACGATATGTGAGAGGGATTCTTGCCCAAACTTCTTTCCTTTTTTTTTTTTTCTTTTTAATACTTCAATAATTAACATCTGGGTATCTTTACAACCCAGGAACTCCATGCACAGAGGATAACATCCTCATCACTCTGGCTGTGGGATCAGTTCTTGATCCCAGCATATTTCCTGTTTCTCTCCAGCTTTTCTATTAAATAAGGAGAAAAAAAAATAATCTTAAATTATTGATATAAAGGAAGGAGGAAAAGGTGACCTTAGTTGTCAAAATGTCACACAAAAACTTGCTGGTAAACTGAACATGCAGGTTTAATCAAGTTTCATTTCTATCGATGATCCTTGAAAAATAATCTCTTGTTTAGTGTTCATCCTCTGTCATTTCACTGGCCACATCCTCATCACTGATGCAACAAGTATGTAATAATGAATTAGGGCTTTATGATATTAGAAAATAACTGACATTGCTTTGTGTTTTCTATGGTTTTTATCATGAAACATAAAAACTGGACATCAAACCACTTAAATATATGTTTTTATGTATATATACACATTTAAAAGTGGACAGTTGTTTATTTAAAAATGAATGAAATGATTTAAAATCGCATATTTCTGTCCTCTTTACTCAGCCCTGTAAATCTAACTCTTGGTCTTCACTGTTTGTTTCTCTATACGTCAAAGCACTTTGTAAACCCTTGTTTTTAAAAGTGCTGTAAAAATGTTATTATTATTATTATCATTATTATTATATTTTTTATATATATAAAAAAGAATATAATATGCGATGATATTGTTTAGAATGGTAATATCAATTGGGAGTATGCTAATAAAAAAAACTAATAAAAAGTGCACATACTCATTACCTGTTTGCACAGTGTTTCTCCTCAATCCAAAATATAATTCAGAAGAATTTTTCCATTTCTAAAATATATTAATTAAAAAATAACAATTTATTTGAGCTTGTCTAAGGGCTGGCTAAGGCTTCATTTCACTGTATCAGATGCCCCAGTCTCTCTCAATATAAAATGTACCTGCTAAATGATAAGGATTGATTGTATTTGATCAATCATTCTCCGATATGTTTTGATAAATTCAGATTGTTGTAACAGGTTCAAATGCCTATACTGCAATATTAATAAACTAAGGATTTCTGGTGCAGCCCTGTATGCTTTTTATTTCCAAGAGCTCCACCAAGTTTTTGTTGCCAGTTACTCATTAAGGTTGCTAATAAACTTTGAAACTGTGAAGACTTGTCTGCCTCTACAAAGTTCCCTTTCTGTCCTCTAACTGATTTCATTTCTAAATCTTCACATTAAGTAGTCTGTCATCTTTGATATAAATTAATAAAGACAGCAGTGAAATTGAACAACAGGTTGTTTATTGAAGCCTTTAAAAGCTGACTTTAGGCTGTGACATTTTTAAGTGTTGGAGACCTTTTTCACGGTCAGTCAGGCTGATATATCTCATAACCCTGAGCTTATATTAAAAAATAGATTAAAATATTATTGAAGGCCCAGCTGGAATATATTTGCTAGTCCTGCGAGATCATAATATACAGACTTGGCAATCTCTTTTTATTTATTTATTTTTTTAAATCGTCTCATCTTCTCAGTCCGTCTCCAGACACAGGATCTCTCTGTGCAGCCTGGGATGGATTAGTTTGTTCACAGTTGGCCTGTTCATGTGTGATACCATGCTGCTGTATATTTCATAGAGGACTGCCAGATGGTGTGTGTATGTGTGCGTGTGTGTATATGCATGTGAAAGTAAGCAGAGTAGAGTGTATTTCATCTTGGCAGTATTAAATACATCAGTCATTTCCTAGCCTTTGGCAAACAGCCTCTTTCTGTCAATAATTTTGTTTCCAGTTACACTGTTATTTCACTTTTGGTGCATACGTGTGTGTGTGTGTGTGTGTGTGTGTGTGTGTGTGTGTGTGTGTGTGTGTGTGTGTGTGTGTGTGTGTGTGTGTGTGTGTGTGTGTGTGGGTGTGTGTGTGTGGGTGTGTGTGTGTGGGTGTACCTGTGTCTGCTGAGTCATTCAGCCAATAGCAGTGAGATGTAGTGTGGCTGTCAGTGGATTGTTGTAAATATGCGAATGGACCAACACCTGTTTGTATAAGAAGAGGAAAACACTCCCACACACACACACACACACACACACATAAAAGCAGGCAGAGGAAACACAGATTTTGTCTCTTTGTTCCAGGTTGGTAAAATTCACAGCACAAACAGACAGACAGCGCACACATTCCTCCCCCTCCTGTTTTTTAATGTTTTTCTCTCGGAAACAAAACCAGGCCATCAGTATATGACTGATGATTGAACTTCCTTTCTCTTTTGGTCTTCTGCAGTGATGGAGCCCATGACGGTGACGACGTCGGTGGTCGGACCGGAGGAGTTTGACCGCAATGCCCCGCGGATTTGCGGCGTTTGTGGCGACAAGGCCACCGGCTTTCACTTCAACGCAATGACATGTGAAGGCTGCAAAGGATTCTTCAGGTGAGAGTTGTCTCTTATCTGACATTTTTTTGTGTATTTTCTATATTTTGTTTTTATTCTTAGTGTCAGTTAGTGGAGAAACCTACGAGTGCAATCAGCAGCCTTTCCGTGTAAAGGAGAGTTTTTTTTTTTTTTGTTGCATTAAATATTCATTTTGTTTTCCTGCATGTTTCACAAATTCTGAAAACTTAACCCATTATAAAACTGTCATTTGCTAATTCATAAATTTAGGGTATGTTGTAGCTCTGCCATTAGATTAAAAAAAGTTTTAATTTTAGGCAGTACTGATAGGCACTTTTCTTACTCACTGCATAAACAAGTTTAAGAATATTCTTGCTGTCAGCTACATAAAAATGAATAAAAAAACATCTTATTTTACTTTTTTAAAACTATTTACATTATTAGTGAGTTATTATTATTAAAAATAGGTGAATAGGACTCTTGTTGATATTTGTCTTCATATGCTGTCATCTACCAAAGATTTAAACACACAAATAAAATTAAATATGAGAAAAACCAGAGTTTAAATTGAAAGTATGGTCTTCACTTTTCTGATATACTGTGTAAACAACACATTAGAATAAAAAATACACTTTCTATTTTGCATTCTAATCCTGTTAGTTTTCCCCTTTTTTTCACCAACATTAACAGACTTTTTTGTTTATCAGTTAGTCTAAATGAGACTTAATAACTAAGAATTATTTTAAATATAATTTGTTAAGTAAACCAAATCAAAGCAGACTTGCAGCTTGAACACCACAACAGATATTTTTTAACCCTTTTTTTAACCTCTGTTCTTGCTTTACGCATTCACAAAAACACTTTTCTTTGTTCATCAGTGTGTCTAAATTGGACTCATTAACTGAGAATGATCATAGAGAAATATTTTCAACCCCCCCCCCGTCAAGGGAAAAAATTCTATGAATATCCTAATTTTTGATTAGTAGTAGTTTTCATTTCTGCTAAAATGGGCTGCGTGGTTTTAACCATTTGGAACATACGACAGATGAGGACCTTCAAAGTATTAAGAACATTGTCTTCTGGAAGAGTTATAAGCATTGTGTGAGCATATTTTTCTCAAATGCATGTTAACATTTGGTGCTTATTATAGATAAATCATTTTATTCACAGTGCAGCATGAACTGTACCGCCCCTGCATTGTGAACATTCATGTGGAATAATTGATTTGAAATTCGCTCCCCCAGGCGTAGCATGAAGCGTAAAGCCTCCTTCACCTGTCCATTCAACGGGAGCTGCACCATCACCAAGGACAACCGGCGTCACTGCCAGGCCTGCCGCCTCAAACGCTGCATCGACATTGGCATGATGAAAGAGTGTAAGTCCTCTGCTTTTGAATTTAGCTGCTGCTTTGATGAAGTCAGTACAAGTGCAGCAGTTAAACACAGCATTATTAACAGAAGTGAAGGTCTTTCTCAACCATGGATCTTGCAATCAGCTGTGCCTTAACAGCTCAGAATCAGCTACAACATGGGCTGTGATTGGTTGATTTGACAGAAGATTAATGCAGATTCACCACAGCAAGTGGCAGTACTCCAGATAAAATGTCTACCAACGTGGTCCAAGGATAAAATATTTCTTCCAACATATTTCATCATTTTAAATGTGATGCCATTGAGGAGTATAATAAATAGCCAGTAAATCTTAGAGGTGTGGACTTATCCACATAAAAAAACTAGATGAAACATAGCACTGCCATGAGGATGCAGCAGATAAGATTTCTGAAGGTTGGTGGCGAGGTGATATCAGGTCAGGGTGTAACTCTTTGCTGCCTCTTGATATTCCTTTGATGTAATATTCATTTATGCATCTGAAGTGTTGTAGTGCAGCAGCTGCTGGTGCTGCTTCAAGATCACATGAAAACCACAGCCATTGATGCAGTTTTTTTACTCTTAGCTTTTATGAATTATGCACGTCACCTTAAAGTATTTTTGGCTCGTGCAAAATTTCTACTCTCCCCGCCCTTGGAAACTACACACAAATCAAGTAGTAATCACCATAGCTGTATTTAGAGCAGCATCTAATGGGTTGTGAGTTACACATCAAGAAATATTTTAGGGAGGGATTCCAATGTGCTTGGCATGCCAAGTGTTAAGAGAAAAACAAAAACATTCTATAAATCCAGTCATAAATTCAAGAAAACATTAAAAAAAAAACCCACAAAAACAGATGTAGAATAAAACCTTTAGTTCCAAAAGAGTTGTGATGATTTGCAAATCATATCAACACTATATTTCATTGAAAGCCTTGTCCGGTGTATCATGAGGTTTGGACAGGAACAACAAAATACAGAAAAGTTTTCTAATGCTTTAAAAACACACCTGGGCACATGATGCATGAGCAATAATTTAACGATTTGAAAATAATGCTTGTTTGTTTTTTTTTTTAGTTCTTTTTTTTGTGTGTGTGTGTGTTTTTTGCCTCTTATTGATAGGATAGGGTGAAATAAGGGGAGATAGAGAGAGGGTGAAGGACATGCTGCACGTGGTCGCATCAGACTCAACCTGCGTCTACTGCCAAAACCGTGGTCCGCATACGTGGGGCACGCTAACCTGCTCGGCCATCTACAAAATGGCCCCCAAAATCATGTATTTTAGTGTTAAATTGCGAAGTATTTGAGGATTTCATTATTTACAATCCATAATACTATTAAGAATCCAGAGAAATCATGCAGTCTTTGCACTATTCTTTATTAAAAGTTAGGTTAAAATAATTTGCAGACTCTCAAAATCTGTTTTATCAGCATTTGAAATTGCATCTCACATTTGTAGATCTGGGTTTGTACATTGAGGCATTGAATTCATACTGTTCTCTATTTAGTGGCTTGCTTTGTAACGTTCCTTCATGGAGAGGTCAACAGATGCAAGCTCACTGTCGGATGTACTGACTACACGGTTCGCAAACCTTACAATCTGATTTTAAAAACATTAGGGAAGAACAGCAGCTGAATGTTTTTCGATGTAAACTGATCTGAACTCCAACAAAGGGTCAGACAGTTGTAGATATGCAAAAGGCAGTCTGAGCCATATGGCAAACTCAGGAGGAGGTTATATGCAGAAGATGACATGCGAACTATAAGGCAGGGCTCGTCATTGGTGCAGGTTGGATGGGGTTCCCTAAAAAGAAGTTATGTTTCTGAAGTGGATGAAGCTTCATTGATCTCCATGTTTCAGTCAGCTCTGCTTCTAACCATTTAGGTTGTGCATAAAGTCACAGGCTGTAGTACAGTAAGTAAAAGGCTCTGTGTAGGGAGAATGAAACATCACCTCACACCATGTTTATGCAAAATGACACCACGTCACAGCTGATTCATAACAAGCGACATAAAGAGGTGACCGTATGACTGTATTTTCAATAGTTACAACATCATTGTTCTGCATACCTCCTGTACGGATGTAGAAGGATAAAAGAGCGTTTTTTGCAAGTCAGTGTTGAGCTTACATTTTTAGCATTTTAGGAAGAAGCATCAGAATAACCATGACGACTGTAGGATGACAAGAGGAGAATGAGAGTGAGAGCAAGGAAGGAAGGAAGCCAGGGGGGTTAATGTCCTGATCAACAATGGGTCCCTTTCTTCAAAGAGACACACAATGGTCTGGCCCACATTTCATTCACAAACGGACAGTGTGTTTGTGTGTGTGTGTACACGCTGGTGTGAAACAGAGATGATGCAGAGCAGGGTTCAGACTGATGATAATCTCTATGTTTACCACAATTAGCCACATGACACTGGAGTGTCTGTGTTTCATTGAGAAAAGATGAGAGACAGAGTGAGACTTATCAGGATATAATGCTGCCTTTGTTCCTCACAGTGAGCATATATGTTCATGGTCATGTGATGGAGGAACTCCACCATACTCCCAGGGAACTCCCTAAAACATGGTAGATCTGCAGGGCTGCATTTGTAGCGCACTCTAAAGAGCTGTGTCTCCTACACCCAGGATGTTTGTCCTCTAGGACATAAACTATAACAAGTCAGCAATAATGTTTTTATACCATAATTTTTTAAAAATTGACACTTTTCGATGGATAGGTTTGATATGACATTTGCGATCTGTTTGTTTTTTGCATTGCTTTTTCTATTCTGAATCGATTACCAGTATTAAAGCATTCTGACCAATCAGAATGAGGTATTTTATACAGCCCGGTGAGAAAGCTGGGTTAGGTTGGGGTTTATTTAAATCCAGTGATTTCCACCGTTAGAGGTCGGACCCCAAGGGGAACTTGGAGTTATGATAGAGGGTTGCAGCAAGGCTTGATAAAAAGACATCATTCTGCATCTTTATCAGAGGATTAACCTGTCCACTCTGGGTGTTTTATGCTTTGGACATCATTTCATACATCCAGATTTCCTTATGTTTGGGCACTGCCTTGTTTTTCATATTTTCCTGTAAAAGAAACTACATTTGGCAAACTCAAATTGATGTAAAAGCAAAGGTTATGTTTTCAAAATTACATCTATTGAGGAGTTTAATTCAAAAATCTGACAGACGGTGATCTTGTGGCTCCAGGTTGGAGCTCTGATATGTAGAGAGTCCTCACATGAATCACCTCAGAATAATTACTTAGTGACTATCGGCAGCAGTGGAAAGAACAGACATAATGTCAGACAGGCAGTCTGATTGATGAACAGCCATCTGCCTGTGGATGTGCTGTGAAAGAAGGATAAAAGAGATGCTTATGAAAGCTGTTACTACCAGGGTGCACTGAAGCAAATGAATGATTATAATATCAGGTCTGATGTATGTTAAGTCTAAGCATTAGAGGTCTGTCGTAGAGTTAGTCATGGGGTCAAAGCGGAGAGTGGGTGGATGACCAAGGTTATGGCTTTGTCAGCTTCTCCTAAAAGTACGGTGGCCCTGAGCTGCAAAACACAACGGCAAATCAGAAAACGCAACAAAAAAAGAGAAAACACAACAGCAAATCAGAAAACACAGCGGCATTTACCATTGTGTTTTCTCTTTTTGTGTTGTGTTTTCTGATTTGCTGTAGTTTTTTGCATCTCAGGGCCACCGCATAAAAGTGCTCAGACCCCCCCTTTATAATCCCACTCACATCAGGAATAAAACACTGCAGATGCTGGTCAGAAGACACCAATTTTAAAGAGAAACTACTCTCTGCAGAGTATTGCAGCTACCCTTCTTTTCTCTATACGTCTGCCTGTGTGTCTTCACCTGTGTGCAGCCATCCTTCCCAAAACACTGTAAACAACTTAACTAATCAGCTTTGCTTAGATGCTTCACTGCCTCCACACAGCTAAACACTCTGCAGTAAGTCTCTGTTTCAAAATAGTAATAATAATAATAATAATAATAATAATAATAATAATTCAGCTGCTATTGCATAAGCAGAAACCTCTCAAGAATGACGCTGAGAATGAAGCAGGATAATACGCCGGCGATTATTGCCTGACATTAAAAGCGTAATTCTTCTTATTAGCTCTGATTAATTCCCATCACAGGCAGCTCAAAGCAGCAGGTATTGTGTTCATCTGCTGTCTGATATTGGAGTGATGTGCATTGTTAAAACCTCATTATGCACCACCTATTCTTGCTCTGGTTATCATTATTAAATCTTGGCCACAACTGCAAGGCAGCTTCAAAGGAACCACACATACATCTTTGCATACACTTGAGCACATACAACTAATCATTTGCATCCATGTGTTATAGTCAGCATCCTTTCCTACTGTGCGTATCAGCAGTTTTATGTTAATAAAAGAAATCAGTTTCTCATAAATGTGCAGGCATGGCTGTGGTGCACTCAGTACTCTCATGCACTTGATAATACAGCTTTACCGATGCCTTGGCTCATCTACAATCATAGCTGCAAAACTGCTGGTCTCTATGGTCTGAAAACTGCAGAAAAGGGCAGAAGGTTGGATCTGCTGGGGTCGCACTACCACAGAGAAATTTCCTCTTGTCTCTGTTTGGATGTTTTTTTGTACATCTGCAAATAACCCTGCAAATCCCTGACTTTATCACCCTCTTTGAAATCATAAATCAAACCCAGAGAATGTAGATTAATAATAATCTTTATGTGCACTCACTTCTTTGCAGGGTTTGTTTCCTCTGAGTTCTCTGCTTTGTTATGCAGATGTAGAAATAAAGCTGTGGTTGCCCTGAAAGTCAACAAACACACCGTTGGCAGGTAGAAGGTGGACCGCTGACTGTTTTAACTATTAATAAAAATCACCATAATAAAAATATATCAAGCAGTCTCTCTTTATGCTGTGATTATATCCAAACACTAATGCATATTCATACCAGCACAGATTTAGCAAAGCGAACTCTCCTGAATTGTTAGAATTGATCTTTGTGTTGTTGTTTGCTTGTCTATATGCCTTTGGTCCTGTGACATGTTGCTCATATGACAGACTCCTGACTGGACAGATAACTCGGGAATGTTTGCACATATCTGTACTGTGAACTTAAAAGTGGATACAGCCACTTTGACATCAAACATTTGTTTTTGAAGTATTTTAGGCTCGATGATTTTCATTTTGTCTCTTCTTTTGTAACTGTATGCTTTGGTCTTTATCTCTCTGTAGAGAGCTGCTGAAAGTGTTTGAGAAAGGTATGACCATGACGGGATTTCATACTTTGACTCTGGTGTGCTTACTAACCTTCTGAATCTTTTGTTTTCGACCACAGAAAAGGTTTGTTAGTCTTAGGCTGTATATTCAGCAATACACGTTGTGATTAATAGAGAGATCTCACTCTGTTGTGAGAGGGTTAGGCTGTCAGTAGTCTTTTTGCATATGTGCATTTCTTTCCTCAAATCAGGGCTCCTTTTTGAGTGACAGTTTGCCACCTGGCTTCTCATCCCCTGACACATAGGTCACCTCTATCTGACAGTGTCTGCATGCTCTTGTTTGTCTAACAAAGTTTCCTCTTTATTCAATCATTTGCACATAGAAACTAAAATGCTTCCATACATCAGATTTAAAGCTGCTGGAGCGTCCACATTTAGAAAATTGACCCTGCCTCCCCGAGCAGAAAAAATAAATACTTAAATATGTCATTAATTAATTAAAATGAGACTTAAATAAATTAATGTGTCATTAATTCATTAAAATACCATTTCATTCAGCGTAAAAATATACAATTATTTAATGATTTAATTATTTATTTCATGGACCTGTTCTGCAGTGCTGAATTTATTGAATTTGTGGAATTAATTTATTTTATTTGTCAAACATGCACTGCAACACAGGTCCATAAAATAATTAATGAAATCGTGAAATTATTACAAATGTTTTTACATTGAATGAAATGGTATTTTAATAAATTAACGACACATTTATTTATTTATTTAATTCCCATTTTGATTAATTAATGACATATTTAAGTGTTTATTTAAAGATGTATTTATACATTTCTTTTCGTCCTCCAAACTTTACAACTGTGGCAACAACTCTGGTGTTCCCACTTCCCTTTCCTCTGCTCTGCTGTGATCCAAACAAAACTAATAATAATTCTAAACACTCATGATAGCAGCAAGGGCTGTCTCTATATAGGGATGTTGGCAATAAACATTTTTAGAATAATGAAGTATTGATATGTTGCTAAAAAATTAAGCATACAGTGATCATCTTATTGGCTCATAGTACGGGGTTGATGTCGGTTGCCATCCACCATAAAACAGGAAGGACAAAAGAGAAGTAGCAGAAGCAGAAAAAGAAGATGACTTAGTTACTGGTTAGCTTGTCTTTACCACAAAGTTTATGCGGTGATTTCCACTGCAGAGCTTATCATGTCAGAGGAGGTAACAGATGAAAGGAGGGTGGTCTGCCCGCACTCAAAAATAGTTACCTTCCCATTTTGGGTGTTATGGGGATTTTAAATTATTTATTCGCTGCTTTGATTCTGATGAGACTGTCTGTGAGAAACAGGTGAAGTGGGGAGAGCAGCATGAACCAAATCATGCCAGGACTGGGAACTGATCCCATGACCAGCATGATGAGGACTGTAGCCTCTGTAGGTCAGGCGCCTGCTCTACCAACTGAGCCAAACTGGCACCCTTTCATTGATTTTATGAACTTTTGATCTTGTGATTGTTCCAAAAACATGGCCAGCTTGGAGAGAGGTTGTCTCCAGGATCCTAGATGTAAACTTAAAATCACAGCGCATTTAACAGCAGATAAGTGACCATGTGCGAATTACACAATATTTTGAACTGACTGTTTTAAAAGAGTTTCAACCATAATTTTGACAAGGAATATTTTTAATTCAGTATTTGATTCCATTATATGTATATATATATATATATTTTTTTAAAGCTCACAGCTCACGATTTCTTAATCTGAAGACGGTACCGTTTTTTCAAGTCTCCTTGTAGCCACCATCAACGTCGAGTAACGTTCTGTTTTTGTAGAGTTGTGTTTGTCTGCCTTTGTTACTCTCTCTTATACTGGCAGCTTTGTCTAAGCTTCACCACTATTCAGATCACAACTGTGTGTGTGTGAGTCTGTGTGTGTCTGTGTGTGTGTGCCCTGAGCTGTGCCAGCTGAGTTGGTAGTAAACACCCCTACGCTGTCCTTGTTTGACAGAGGTTAGGGAGATGCCAGGAAAAGACCTCCCCGCTGGTGTGTGTGTGTGTGTGTGTGAGTTTGTTTGCATGCTCGCTGTGTTTGTATATTTGCGCGGGTGTGTATCTGTAACAGGATTAGAATCGGAGGAGAGTTTTTGAAATGTTTTAGCCTTTAGATGAATGGATTCCCGCCCCTGGTGCCTTTCAGTAGCAGAGCTTCCCCTGCAGTGCTGCCCTCCATTTGCCTCTCCTAATTCATATTCTTCATCCTCTCTCTGCAGCCTTTTGTACTCGTTCTCTTTGACAACCTTTAGACCTGCATTACCATAAGTGCCAGATGCTTAATTTGACCAAATACATTTCAGATGAAGGTTCATATGCAACTAGAAACAAAGGCTTGTCCCACAGATTATTGAGCTAATTATTATCCAAATTGAAGCTCTTATTATACCACATTTTATTATATCAGTGATGACATGATAGATTGCTTTTGCCACTTTATGCTCAGAATGGTATTTAAAGGATTCTTATAGAGATGGACTTTTTTAGGAACATTACTTCACCTGACGATGCCAGACTCCTTTGGAAAAACTGGACTTTCTCCTCTCAAAACAAAGAAATTGCTGATTGGTGAATATCTTGTGGATTGCCATCTGCAACAATCTGCTGATGTGGTCGACACAACTCGATGAGGGTTTATTTTTTTCATGCTTTGTAAATGTCAGAGTGAGGAGTGACACATCTGACATCCGTACTATGTTTGCTGAGAGTGTCACGAGTACAGCACTGACAGGTGAACTGAAAATAGCAACATGGCGGCATTGTTGCAACATCATTGTACAACTTTTCTAGTCCCAAGGATGTGTGAGGATAAGAGCTGCCTGCAAGATCTGTCGACCAGGACTTGCTTTTGCACAAAGGTTTGAGGAAGGACATAATGACATGATCAACCAGTGGGCCAAAGTTGGAGACACATTTTCAGCTGCTCTTACCACAATACACTTGATCTCTCTCTCTCGCTCTTTCTCTCCTTTTCATTTCCTTTCTTCTTTTACTGTAAAACATTGGACACCACTTTTGTCAAACGTAACATTCTAATGAAATCATTCGTTTTAATATAAATCAAATGTTAAATTAAAAAGCTGATCCCTAATTAAGAACTGTTCTGTTCCTGTGCAGTTTGGTATCGGATTAATCGACTGATCATTTCAATGATAGATGATAGTTGACTATCAAAATCTTTAAGCGTGGTCTGTAGGTGAGTAAAGAGCGGGAGCGGTGCTTCAGTCAGTCCCTCCCATCCATTTGAGTGCAATGTCTCTTGTTATGTAAACTCTTGTTATATGTAAACCTTTTTAAACTGCTGGTTGCAGCGGTTGTCATTCTGCCATCTCTTATTTGAGTATTGTGAAACACTCCATCAATAACAAGCCTCATTTACAAGTGGTTTCACTGTTGTTATGTTATAATGGAATATCTGGTTCAATATGTGATAAACATTTACTGTAAAATGCTAAACTGAATTGCATGAAGGAGAACTAGAGTTATGTTATCTGACACTTATTATAGCCTATCTGTGGAGAAAAAACAAGCCCTGTAGAGACTGTACTCGAGTATCCCTGAAGTGGTACTTGGTTAGGGGTATTTGCACGAAGGATTATGTTTCAGGCATTGCAGCAGCATCCAAACTGCCAGCTGAGGTATTTTGAGAATGATTTCAACCCACAAATCATTGACACAGTGTCTATTAATCAGACTGACTTTTCAAAATAAGGGGACACCCCCTGGAATCTTGTGCTCCTCCTTTTTTTATCTAGGTCCAAAAAATTTGTTTGATTTATCCACCTTCATTTTTGTCGGATTGGTATTTCACTTATTGGATCCTTCAGCACAAAAAAATGTCTTAGTCAGTAAATTCGAAGTAAGATGACTGAAGCAAAGAAATGGAAAAAAAAAAACACTTGTGCACGACTGGAGTTCAGCTCACATAAATGAAAAACCAACAAATGCAGTGCCACCTATTGTGTTTTTACTCCCCGCCTTTCTGCCACCGTGCACGCCTCCATTGTGGTGTATTGATAAGTCGTTTTGCGTCACACTCAGCATGTGAGGGTGCCCTGACGCCTGACTGACCTGAATTCACCTCTCGAACATCAGTCCCAGAGCAACAGCATAAAAAAATATTGGCTGTGCACCAAATCCAGCGTGACATATATCACACCAAATCTGAGCGTGAGCAGAATCCATTGTGTTCAACTGGTCGCTTTGCTGCTTAATGAGTAAACCTGCTGTGAAACTTTGGCCTCCTCGACAGGGAGACTCTGCCTTTCCCCCCTTTCTCAGTGTCTCTTTGGCATAAGTGGTGTTTGGCCCAACCCTCATTTTTTTTATGACCCCCCTCACAGCCGCCTCGCCCCCCCCACCCCCTCTCAGTGTTTGTCTTTCTCTCTTTGCCCCTCTCTGCCATGTAGGGCACCGCATCCACACATCCAATCATTCACTTTCCAAACAGCAAACTTCTTCTCTTGGCAAACTGCTGTGTGTCTGCCAGGCGCTGCGGGGTGGTCAAGATGTTCCTTTTGATGGTGTGTTGTTCTTTGTGGACTCCTGCCTTAATGATGCCACGCAGGGCTCAAACTTGGCTGGAGGCTGACTGGTTCAATCATGTTCCTGCCTCAGAATAGCCGCTCTGACGCACTGTGCCAAAGTTTGACCAAACTGTGCCTATTCATGATCGGGCTTGGTGCTGCATTCTTGGATGTCCTCACCACAAGGAGTGGTTTTTTGGGCAGTCCACTCCTGGCTCAGGAGGCAGGATGGACACTGGAGTGCAGCCAAAGCCTAATTAATGACGGTGGGTTAGAAAACGATGAAAGCCAAGTAAATCCTTTGGTTAGCTTAGCAGTCAGACTTATTTAGTTGCCCTTTTAAGCCTGTGTAGCCAAAATGTTGTTGTTGTTGTTGTTGTTGTCCGCTTCACCACATTATGCGGTTATGTAACTCTGCTTCTGCGGTTGCAATCCAGAGTGCAATCAGTGGAAATCCACTTCAAATATAGCTGTTTACAGCTTCAAGGAAACACAACCAGCAGTTAGTATGAAGTGCCTGAACTGAGCACTATTTAATTTAGACTTAACCATGCCATTTCATGGGTTTCTGAGATTAGCAGTTACTGTAAAGTAGGTATTTATTTGATGTTTTTATTCCTTTGATACATGCATGTACTGGGAGTTATGAAGGCTAAAAGTTGAAGTTCGCCGCATGACGACAGATTCTGATGACATTTTCTGAATAACACGATTCAGAGCCAGATGAAGACATTAAAGCAGGTCAAGCATTTCAACCAAAATTAGAGGGAGTTACTTCTTCCCTGGTTAGAAGAGGTTTAAAACATCTTTTCACTATTGGCTGCACTTAACTGGCTACCAGTCAAATGGAGAATTATTTAAAAATGTCCATCATTAACTTCAAAAGGTATTCATGGCCTGGCACTTGGTCCCACAATGAGCTCTCAATACCAGGAGTTTGAAGCCAATATAGACTGAGTCTTTAATAGTGAAGCTCTCAGACTCTGGGACACCCTGCCTGAGGACAGATAGCTGAGGAGCCACTCTTGAATCTCATTCAAATCAGACTCAAGAGGATGAAAATTTACCTTATTAATTCCTGCTGGGGGGCTTCAGCTTTTTCACTCTGTTATTGAACATGCTCCACATAAAAATGGAGTATACTGTTGGTTCAGGCAGGCCACAAAGCTGACACTTTAGTTGAATACTTTCTATGGATTAGTCCAGCAAACGTCAAATTGGGAGTTCTGTTTTAAGTGTTTCAGCCTGACTGCTTCTTGCTGCTACAACCCGCCTCCACCTCAGCTTCCCCTGTGTCTGATTTCACCAGTGTAGCATGCATTGTCAGGGATGCCCACTCTTTTCTGTTCGCTGGGGTAGGGCTGGGCGATAAACTGAAAATTTACCAATACTGAAATTTATGACATAATAGACATCATTTTGCCCATATCTGTAAATTCAG
Organism: Xyrichtys novacula; assembly: GCA_962446985.1. NCBI lineage: Eukaryota > Metazoa > Chordata > Actinopteri > Labriformes > Labridae > Xyrichtys > Xyrichtys novacula. Next base: position 24,175,433 of record OY660867.1, on the reverse strand, counting down.
TGTCAAAAAAAATGAAAAAATAAAAGTTGGTTTTGGTTGTGTGTAGGTAGGCTACGGTCTCATGTCCCTTTAAGACGCTGTCCGCTGTCAGAGACAAGACTCTAACCCCATCCAGTCCGTAACAAAGAGGGAAAGACAGGTGAGGAGATGGAGGACGGTTCAAAAGTTGTAGCCGTTGTAGCGCTGGCTGAAGTTGATGAAGTTAATGTTTGAGGGGGTGAGCAGCTTGTGGAGTAGTTATCATCCATTTATCGTTATTGAGGTGAACTGCCCAATATATTGTGATATTGATTTTAGGCTGTATCGCCCAGCCCTACCCTTGGGGTCTTTACTGCTGTTCCCCCTGCCTAGACTTTCCATGTTTGCACATCAAACATTGTATGAAAGCAGGTGAGAGGGCAGGGAGCTCTCAACACAAAGCCATACTGTGAAAAATAACCTACTGTATGGAAATAATAATGTTCTTTGACTTGACTGAACAGAAACCTATGAGCATGCACTCTTTTTTTTCTGCTTGGTTATGCATAATATAAGTACTGGGCGATCAATGCAGTTTGTGCAGGTCTTCATGCACAAGCATTCTTGTACAGATGCAATGATTTTGTGTATCATCTAAAAAGGCAGAGCTCTAACCCTGCATTCAGTCATTTTCTTCAAAGGCTAAATTCCTCGCCTACAAATATTAACAAATAGGATCATTTGTCGGAGACAGATTTATTGCCCATAAATGTAAAGAAGAGTGAGAAAGTTTCTGTTTGATCAACAGAGCCTCAGACTTGTTGTGTATTTGCACATGTCGTAACCTCGCGGCTCTTGGCCTGTCCTTCACTTTGGCAGTCATGCTGTCAGTTTGTCTGTCTATGTGTCTGCACAGTTGAGTGCTTCATGGGTAATCGGTCACTGTGGCAGGGAGTCAAAGAGATAATACGGGCCGAGGCATTCAGGGGTCGGTGCGTCACTGCAGCACAGAGATACCCAGAGCTAGGATTTGCTCTTTTGTATCATTGCTCAACATTTTTTCTCTAATATTTGCCTCTCTTTGTTGAGTGTCCTATTTTTAAATTAGTCACAACTTAATTAGGAGGAAAGGTTAAGCAAATCACTTCCCAGATATTGTAAACAAGATACAAATGAGTGAACAGAGCATCTGCTTTCTGTGTCATCAGCTTTGTGTTGTCAGTATGGTTTTCTATATTCACAGGAAGCGTGAACATTCTCATTGTGAATAGCAGCGTGAAACCCTGATGACACGACCCTCCTCCTGTGTCTTTTCAGCTCTGAACAGAAACATCATGTTCTTAAGGCGTACAGGAGACAAACGCATCACTAGATAGAGCATGTCGCAAAAGATTACAATGCACAGTGTCACATATGTGCGTAAATACTGTATATGCAGGTGAGTTTTTCAGTTAGTGATGACAGCCAAGTGTTTTGTAGCAGGATCAGATATACAACTCAATTAAAAAATGATGATATTAACAATGTTAAGGCAACTCTGTGAAAAAAAAGGTATAAAGTGAGACTTTTTAGTCCACTTATTCACACTTGCAAAATCTGCACACTTGTCAAGTAAATGGCAATTTTCTATTTTGTTTCTTTGCATACACATTTGAAATGGATAAATCCATTCATGCATTCATTTGAGCCGCAGGATTTGTATTTACCAACTGATACCAACTTGAGTGTTTCAGAAGGTTCTGCATCAGGCCAACAAATCTACTGCCCTTTGACCTAAAATTCATATTCTAGTAAACTGATAGACTGAGAGGTTAGGTTGCCCCTATACTTGAGGCCATAAATAGCCACCCTCCACAGATTAATATTCAGAACTAGCTTCATAATATTTCCCCTCACTGCTTGGTGGAAGCTGTTCTGTCACTGACACTGTATTTTCACAGCAGGGGTGTCAGCCAGTTTCTCGGTTCTGCTCTGCTCTCGGCTGATGTTTGCCTGCACTAATTATTGTTTATGCGTAAGGTTACAGAAGAAGTGAAAAGTACAGTATTGTAAGAGGAGAAAAGAATACAAAAAATAACATATTTAAAAAAGGGACAGCACAGGCATTTTGGGATTTCTGCATTGGGATGTGTTGCCCCTGAAGTAGCTTTATAGAGTATGACAAGTATGTTTATGACAAGTAGAGATGGGATAGCAATGTATAAAATAAAATAGAGTTACAAAAAATATATACGCTATTTAATATTTAAAAAAAGAAAAAAATTCGAAAGTATTTCCTCCCCACCTTAAGTCCTGTGTTATGAGTCTGACAGCAGATGGAAAGGAGCTGTTGTGGACAGAGGCCCTGTGAGTTGAGGTGCTCACTGAGCTGCAATGTCTGAGGTCTCAGGAGTCTTTCTACCTGAACACAGCCTGTATTCCCAATAGCAGCATTCTAATGTGAAACACTTCAAGGTCAAAGTGGATTTCTTTTGTTGCAGCTCTAACATGTTGATGTTTTCCAGGCTTTACAATGGACTGCTAGACAGTGAAAACACAACAGTGAGCAGGATAAGGCAGGATTTTTGGTATTTTGTTTTAGTTTTCTAGAAAACTTCAAGTTTTCATCCTACAGGTTTGGTGCCTGTGTAACTTCTCAGTTAGACGTTAGGAATTTCGATATAAAAACCAAAAATATATGAAGGACTGTGTCCATCAGAGTTTGAGAGACATGTACTCTTCTTAGATGTCACAAAATGAAAAAAAAAGGATATTTGTCGTCAATGTCAGAGTACATTGTATATTAAATTTAGTACAGACAGAAGTAAATTTGTTGCGATCTGCCATGAATAATAAGTGTCGGGAGTATAACAGAGTAATGTAATGCTCTGAGACATGTGGAAGCGGCACGCAAACCCAGGAATTCCCAGGAGAGCCTCTCATCTTGTCAAACCTAAGAGAGTCACTATAAACAGTATGTATAATCCATTCTGCACCTCTGCGCCTCCTTTCCTGCAGTCTCTGCTCCTGAAGCATGAATAAGGAAAAAGGCACTTAAACATCCAACACCCGCTGCATCAGCTGTATGAAAGGAAGCAGACATGACAGGCCTGTGCGTGCCAAGGCTATGTATGGTTTATGTAGCCCAGGACGGAGACGTTTGGAGAGAACATTACTGCTCCTTCACTTCGATTTTAATGCCATCTTTGTTAAGTTTTTTTAAAAGCATCCAACTTTTCAAACCCAAATCTATCCTCGGTGATTATATAGTTTGAAGAGCTGCAGTGCATTATGGGACAGTTCAGCATGAGCAGTGAAATCCTGTTTCATACTTTTAGTGTCTAGCCAAGCAGGCTCACATCCAGGCATTTTCTTCCATGCACAAAATTGCACACAGTGAATTTGGAGCCTATCGTAAGCCATGATAGTGTGTGGCTGCAGATAAAGACCCTGACTTCATCAGACTTTGAATATCTTAATGAAGGCCATTACCTAACTATCTGTGTTTCCTTGTCTTCTTTAAATTCATGTCATTGCCTGTAGTTTAAGTGGGAAACGACCCCATCTGGTTTTCTACATAAAGATAGTTGATATTAGCTGCAGCCCTGGTTAGTTAACTAAATCCACACATCCCTAGATCCAGAAGTATATGACAGCATATGAGTAGAGCTGAACATCTATCACTTTGATTGAATTAGACTAAATGAGATAAACCTAGATTAATTAGAACCCATTGATAGTCTGGATGCCAATGCAGTTAGCTCTTGATTAAGTCGATATGACCGTCTTCTGCCAAACACAGGATCAATGTTTGTTTGGCAGCCAGCGGCCTAAACTTTCTTTACTCAGCAATGGTCAGAAAAAAAGCTTTCACATGTTCAAATATTCATTTGAATTTTGTCAGGATTCATTTACTTATTTATGGAAAATGACTGTTACTGTCACATTTGCAGACCCAAACTCTGACAGTCAGAGAGGAAAGTTAGGTGACCTGCCACAGCGACAGATCACAATTATGATAACAAATCTCATCCTGCTGATCCTTGACAGTCTAATGTATCCTTTACTGTGAATATTTTACGTGCAAATTTTAAAATCAGGGTTGTTTCTGCAGCTACTCGGCTAACACCTACCTCCTCTCACCATTTTTAGGCGTTTCAGACATAATAAAATAAAAAAAGTTGATAACATTGCTGATGGTCTTGTTTTCCTTTGCATATCATAAAGTGGCATTTGTATGAATTTCAGTCCAGTTCCTAAAAAAAACTCACAGGAGCTTTGATTTTTAAAACCCTGACTTCAATTCATGGATAAAGAGAATTTAATTTGTGATGTAGGTATAAGATTAGATCCTCATCTTTACATTTTGTTTTAAGTCAAGTTTTTAAAAGGTTAGCTTTGAAATCAGCGTTACTGAATCTGTTGGTACTCGTTTTTTTTATCTCCTTTTATTCTTATATTTTTTCCAATCTGTTCCTCTCTGCAGTCATCCTGACAGATGAGGAGGTTCAGAGGAAGAAGGAAATGATCATGAAGAGGAAGGAGGAGGAGGCAGCTCGGGAGGCCATGAGGCCTCGGCTAAACGATGAGCAGGCCCGGATCATCTCCTCCCTGGTGGAAGCTCATCACAAGACCTACGATGCCTCCTACTCAGACTTCAGCCGCTTCAGGGTCAGTCCAGATCACCGTAGCTGCGTCCGAATTGCCAAGTAGTAGTCGAAGTAGTAGTCGAAGTAGTATCTAGCATGTCCGAATTGGCCACCGGAGCGAGTAGCATGCTACTTCAGATACTACTTCAGATGCTAGACACGCCCACATTGTAGGTTGGTCTCGGTGCATCCTACGGGCATGCTACTGACCCAAAATGCACCGCGGGCTTCTTCTTCGTCCTCTTAAAAGTTGTAGAAGCGCATGTGATGCTAGCGCCACCAGCTGCTCTGCCTATTTAAAAGTGTCGCGAACGCCGGCTGGCCACAGCAGCGCGCACCATGTCGGAGCAGCAGCAGCAGCAGCAGGCGGGACCGCAGCAGTACAGATGTAAGTTTCATGTAACTTCACACACTGTCCTAAAAAATGTGCGGTTGTATCTCTTTGTCATGTCATGGTGTCATATTTGCCCAAGTAATCATTTTATGAGCAAATATGTGGCGACATCATGGAGGTAAAGCTCACTTATTCCATCATTAAACTGCACAGCTGCAGTACTACAGCCAGGCCCGCAGATGAGGAGCTTCAGTTACCACTGTCTGCACGGGCGCAGTACCTACTCTCTGCCTGCGGGGGTCGTCTTTCCCCACCGCTCGTCTAGTGTGTCCGAATTGGGCCAACGTTTTTAGTATGTAGGAGTAGGATCTAGCAGTAGCACGTAGCAGTAGCATGTAGTATCCGAGCGGGCAGTTCGGACGCAGCACGTGTCTTCAACACAAAAGCCACACACACAGACATTGGTGACTTCACCAGTTTTGTTATGCATCATGTAAATGGGTGGAGCACCTGATGACTTCATACGGCAGAGGGGAGGGTGTCCTGAAGCTTAGCATCAGGACATATTTCTAATTTTCCACTCAAAAGCAATTTACAAATTAGAAACAAAACAGATCTTTTAATCAAAACAACTTGGATACAGCATGATGAGCATGATATCCAATTCAAAAACAAAAGGCTGCAGCTGCCATGGAAACTCAAATCTGTGAAGCTGAAAGCAAGAGAAATGAGGTGCAGAATAGAAAAGCAACAGTAGAATATATAAAAAAAGGCATAAAATTGAACACAAAACACCAGGAAAAGCTGCCCCTCGTCATATCTGACTTTCAGCAGTGAGATGACATTATACCCCACGCACCAAGAACATACAACTCTGATTGGACAGGAGCTGTGGTTTGATTCAGCGCTCCTGTAAAGGTGCTGGTCATAAAAAAAAGATTGTATGGATGCCTCTTTATGAACTAAAAATTGATACAGATCAGCAGTTGCAAAAGGGTGAAACGGTATCATCCACAGAGGGTGTATAAATTAAAATAAACCCACAGAGGAGCTTTTAAATAGCCAGACAATATAAACTAAGCCTCCACAGCTTATGCATTTTGTTTGTTACTCAAAATGATTATATAAAACTACCAGCTAACAGGGTTTCTGCAGCTCCTTTAAAAAGTCTTTAAAAGTTTTAAATTTGAGGTGATAAAAAGCCACATTAATTTTCTTATTTATGTTTGTGTGGGTTCTTTAATTTAAGATGGGACACATCTGAATGCTTTCAACACTTTAAGTTAGTTGTAGTTTTTTTTTTATTATTATTCCCTTTTTTGTGATTTAGTTGTTCAGTTGATAAAAATACATCAACAAAATATCAAAACCTTCACTATCCTTCTGTGTGGACTTCCTAGAACCTCCGTAAATGCAGAACATGTGAATAATCCTGCTAACTTGTTCACCCTACGGTGTGAAATCAGCTCCTGGTGCGCCGACTGTCCGTACTTGAACTGGATGAGATTCCTGAGCTCCAGGCTGCATTTGTACCAAGCTGTGATTGTATTAATATTTGTGTTTCTCTGTGTGTATCTGCAGCCCCCAGTGCGTGATGGCCCGGTAACACGCAGCGCCAGCAGAGCCGCCTCCCTTCACTCTCTGTCTGACGCCTCCTCTGACTCATTCAACCACTCACCTGGTGAGATTCACTCAGTCCTTCCACTCTTGTGCTTGTGTGCTTTCATACTTCAGGGTCATCTTCAGCAAGGAGGCAGTTCTGAAAAGATCCCTTGATTCAGAAATAAAAGAAGTACTTTGACTGTTATTCTGGGGTTGTACCAATGAAAGTCCATTCAACATTCAGGGTCGTACAATCATGGTGCTTTCAAAAAGCAATATGTCCTTGTAGATTCTCATTCATCCAGGTCATGGTTTTCTGAAAGACTCCAAAAACATGCAACTGGACTGTGTAGTCCAGTTGCTTGTTTTTGTAGTCTTTAAGAAATTCAGAAAGCAATGTTTCCTTCTTGAATGAGAAATATGCAACTACATAACTGTGCTTAGTGTTGTGTAAGTTTCTTGAAGGAGTATGACTCAGATATTAAACTTAATAAATGAGTTTGCACTCAGTGAACTGGGAAAACTTTGATTTTGAAGTTAGGACTTGTTTACTTTCTTATCTCATGTTTTTAAATCTGAAAATTGGAGGCCAACTATGAAATGAGTTTTAACCAAACAGTTATTTTCTGCTTGTCTTGCTTGACCAACCCTGACAGAGAAGCTTGTGCTAAGCTGATCTATAAGCTGGTTTATCAACTTGACAAGTTAACCTAGAGAGACTGTGAGCACAGAACAGGGTGAGCCATGTTTGACCAATCACAGCCATCAGTAGGGTCATCATATTTTACAAATTTAGAGAAAACTACATTCTAAAAATGTCCATTTAAAAACATCTACCAGACAAAAACCATCACAGCTGTGTTTACAAAACACAAGAACAGGCAGATATGAATTTGCATATTCAGACTCCTGTCACTTCCCCATAATTACAGCCTGAGAGATCAAATAACCTCCTACAAATCACTCCCCTTTATTTCCTGGAACTGTTTTTAGCTTCAATATAATCTTGTGACGTGCGAGGCAGTTTGGACACCCTGACAGCCCTGATGATATCATGCGGAGTGGTATAAATTAGATGAATATGAAAACACGATCCAAAGTGATAGAAAAAATAAATATTAACAAGGTCAAATGAGGGAGAACAAATTGTCTTCACAATATTAGATCATTTTTCTTTGTAAAAAAAACAACTCCAGCTTTCGCTTTTGTTTGCTTTAACGTTTTTCAATTGTGTACTTATTTATTTTCTCCAAACAGACTGTGACCTCTTTATCATAACGATATTATGTCCTCTGTGAATCGTCTGGTTTAATCCCTCTCTTGCTCTTTGCTATTTCTGTGTGTCCCAAACATCCTTCTTTTTCTTCATCCTGATAATCACTCCCTGGCTCCACCCCTCCCCCCTGTCGCTGTTGGCCTCCTCTGTTCTTACCTTGTCTTTAATCCCCTCCTCAAACAGAGTCTGTGGACACCAAGATGAACTTCAGCAACCTGTTAATGATGTACCAGGACGGGGCCAGTAGTCCAGACTCCAGTGAGGAGGACACCAAGCTCTCCATGCTGCCCCACCTGGCTGACTTGGTGTCCTACAGCATCCAGAAGGTCATAGGCTTTGCCAAGATGATCCCTGGCTTCAGGTACAGACTAAGTAGACTGATGAATTTCTATGAATACGATGTATGAGTAGGTTTTGAGGTATTTGTGAAGCAAATATATTCTTACCCCAGAGTTATCAGTGTAAGATTTAGCTTGATCTGCCTCTGTGGTGCTTTAAAAGATTCTTATTATATCTAAAAAGGTTTCTGATTGGATTTAAAACTTAAAAACAAAAACTGCAACCATATCTGTTACAGATGAATAATTCCAATTATCAACCATTTAGAAATGGTAAGAGTTTTCTGGTTTTATCTTACAAAGTTTGAGGTTTTGCTGTTTTGTGTGTGTGTGTTGAGATGATGTCACTTGGCATGGGCAAAACATTTTGCAATCTTTTTAAGTTTTAAAAACAAAAGAATTACATTTTTAATGGAGAAGAATTAGAAGCAGATGAATCCATCAAAAGTAATCCTAATCTTATCCTCTTCGTTTGTTGTGGGTGCAAACAAATCTCTTTTAAGACGTGTCAGTCTGCTGAAGCTGACCTCTCACCTGCAGGTCAGCTGATTGGCTCAGAAGATTCTTATATTGATACGCAAGATAATCCCCACTGCCATGACTCATACTTCAGCCATGTGGAAAATGAAACTTTATAACCCCCGCAGCTATCTGCTGTTCTGGTAATCATTTGTTGACTGGTAAAATTCAGATGCATTAGATCAGCAGCACGTACAGGCACACAGCCTAGCAGCCTGAACCAGCTCCCCGCCCACATGCAGAGTGACTGATTTGCTTCCCATACATCCCCAGGACATTATTGGGTAAGGTGAGATGCTATTATCCCCCCCCAACCAAACAAACAAGCTCTTCCAAGAAAACGCAGGAACAGGCTGTGGCTTTATGAATGCATGCTGAGCTGAGCTAAGTTTATAAATGTATGCACATACAGCGACCATGCAATAACAGACTGTGAAGACACACCTGCCATGTGGGCATAAATAATTCATCCATGTGTTTGCATGTTGTGTTACAGAAAAACAACAGTTTACATGCAGACCTGCTTGTTTTTACTTACTGTATATACACTTCTTCTAAATATAATACCGGTAATATAAAAGATCACACACAGTCAGTCCAGGCTGATACAGTGAATAGTGGTCCACCGCTTGCTTTTCTAGTTAACTTAAGTAATGACCGCATGATAGCAATAAACAGCGGTCTATGTCTCCACACGCAAACCTCAACCAAGAAGCCACTCTATAGCCACAAATAATGCTCAGAACAACACCTAACTTTATCAACAGTACATATAGGGTCCCAGCCATAAACACAACTCACACATTCTCCTCCAGCAGCCACTTGTTTGTGGGGGGAACCCTGACCTGTCGATCATCGAGTGCAGCAGGAAGAACATTTATGATTAGTACTTCATGGAAATGCAATCAGACCAAGACGCTAAGGCAGGAGAACTACCGCTTCTGCAGTACTAAATGATTATCTTAATGATATTTCTTCAGGGAAATGATCCGCTGCACTCTGTGAGCGACTCGTCAGGACACCTCCACAAACAAGCAGCTGCTGGAGGAGAGTGGGTGAATTGTGTTTGGTCTGTTTGCTAAAGAAACCAGGCAAAGCTAAAAAGATGTTTGATGGCTAGTACTATAACTGGGACCCTATTTGTACTGTTGATAAAGTTAGGTGCTGTTCTGAGCATTATTTGTGGCTACAGAGTGGCTTTTTGGTTGAAGTTTGTTTGGGAGGCGTTTACCGCTATGTATTGCTATGTGTTACTAAAGTTGGTATAAGTAGAGAAGCAAGCACTTGGCAACATTCATCTCTCAAGGGGGTGTTTAACTCTGTGTTTCCGTGTGTTTGACCCTAACTTAATTATAGGCAGGACTATCCCTTTAATACTACAAATCATGATGACTAACTCAGGAAATGGAAATTAGACTTCAGCTCAACTTGTATTCTTCTTTGGTGGCTCTGACTTGAACCCTGAGGACTGGAGACTTGACTCAGACTTGAGGTTTGACAACTTGACCACATCACTGCTTACACAACTATCCAAACACAATTGCTGGTCTTAGTTATAGTGTTTTATGGACCTTGCAGCTCTACAGACATGAGTAAATGAAAATGATGCAGTGTGCAATCGGCCTCCTGCAGTGTGAGGAGCAAGTCATATTTAAAACTAGGCTTGATTCCTTTGACAGAAATCATCATTCAGACCATCATTCTGTATAGATACTTTCATTTAGTCAACCCACGTCTCTGAACAAGTGAAGGTTCATAGATGGTGAAGAAGTTGTCACCTGTCCATCGGTGAAAGTCTTAAGTTTAATTTTTTCCTTTTGTCCTCTGACTCAGCTTTTCTCCACTGATTCTCTGCTAGAAAAACTACAGAGTAACTTCACATTCATAAAGTAATCCTGGGCTAATCCTAGTGTTCACATCCTGGTGTTTACTGCACAGTGATTTGTACACTTTCATGATCACACAGAGCCTGGGGTTGGACACTGTGTTGCTGCAGTTACCATATAATACAGCTGTTGTTATCTCATATGTACACAAACGCACAACAACAAGTGTGGGTGGTGAGGGACAACTCTGACTGATAAACACCCATTATCTGTTAAATGGATCTTGTTGTAGGATGGAATAATGGGATAATGTGTGGGTGTGTGTCGAGCATGAGAACGCTGTGAGGAGACTTTATCTTAGCTAAGTTTCAAGTGAATTTTAACCCCAATTAAACTGCAGTGCTTTGACTATTTATAGATCTGCGTCATGTTTGCTCATATGCAAGTGAAGGCGTTTAATTATGCTACTGTGTTATAGTTCCAAGTGAAGACTTTTTTAGTAGGCTGCAGTGAGATATACCGCCATTTTCAGTGTTCTCAAACCTGCAGGTAACCTGAGTGTTTTTCCTCTTCTGTTAGATTTTGATCAACCATTAGCAAACCTTGAAAACTCCTTTTAAAAGAGCATGGTTACATTTTATAAAGTTTAACTGAAAGATCAAGGTTGGCATGATAGCATTTCACACATAGGGGCTCTTTGATAACCACATTTTTCCAAGTATGTGGCTGTACATTCCACTTACCATCCGTGTCCTTGATTATCCATGTCCCCAGTGCTCCTTGCAGTGGTAAACTCATGCATACACATATGCATGAACGCTTATTTATCTGTAATGCATGCATTTCGCAGACAGATTGACAGCAAACAACATGCTTTTCAGTGGAAAGGCAACCAATTATTTATAAATATATATAATTCAAGTTTTCTGTGTAACCAATCTTTGAAAATATTTTACAACCTATTATCAGTTAGTTGTTAAAAATGTGCAATTTTCTCTATGAATAAAAACAATATCAAATGTATTTATTTTCTCTTAGTCATATAAGCGTGAAAATCATTTAACACGCTGAAAATTACATGCGAAGCAGGCTGATAAAAACAATCTTTGTGGACAGTCAGTCCTCTAGAGCAATGGACTGTGAATGTTCTGCAGCAAGAGAAAGGAACAGAAAATTATTCAGACTCTCTGTGTCCAGTTTCCTGTTAACTCGTTCTCACTGAGAGAGAGAGATATAAGCATGTCCACTTGGTCTGGTGTCAGTCTGGCACATAACTGTGTCACAATCAGTCCAAAAAAGCACACCTAGGAGGCACTGATGTTGCTAGTATGCAGAGATACTGGCATGCCAGCTCTAGTAGTCTGGGAAATCTCTCTGCATTGACTTTTCCACCTGTCTGTCTGCTTTGTGTCCAAAGATGGGGTGATGTCCTCATCCCAACCTCTGTGTCCATGCCACGAGTGGTGGCGAGTGTTGGGTGGTGCTCCCAAGAAAAATGTGCCAAGTTTGAACTTGGTCTAACTTGATTTCCTGATACTGAACTGTTAACACCCCTTTTTTGTATGTTTGGCAGTGCTGCACCACAACATTTTCTGAATAGCAATCCTGTCACAGATGTAATCTGCAATCTTCTGTTTGTCTTCAAAGACTGTAATAACTGCTGTTTCTGTTTTATTACTTAAGTGAAAGAAGTGGAGATTTTGGAGGACTTAAGACTCTGACAGTTCTCACAGGTAGACTTGGTTTACAGAGAGCGAGTCAGTCTCCTTTCACAAACTAACAAGCAAACCAATAGCACAGGACAGGTCTAATAACAAAAGTGTCTGAAGTGCATTAGGCCAAAGGGAATAGTCCTCCATAAAGTAAAGATAAAAGAAATCATGGCTTAAAACAAAGTAAACAAACACTATTGTATGCGAAAATGAAATGAATTATCAAAGATGAAAACAAGGATAAAAAGATAAAAGAAAAAAAGATTAACGGTCAATAAATACTGCAGTATTTGTATCTACAGCACCAGTGCTGTGTTACAAGGACTTTCTGATCCTACCAATAACAGGCAGGTACATCATACCTGTATGCAGGTGCAGTACTAAGCACTAATGCTCTGTGTCTGTGGTTGTGTGTTTCAGAGAGTTGACGGCGGAAGACCAGATTGCTCTGCTGAAGTCGAGTGCCATCGAGATCATCATGCTGCGTTCAAATCAGTCATTCAGCCTTGAAGACATGTCCTGGAGCTGCGGAGGACCAGACTTCAAATACTGCATCAATGACGTTACAAAGGGTTTGTTTGATCTCTCTGTCATGGTCCCAACAGTGAAGCTAAACTCCTGCAGAGTGTAGCCTAAACATATAAGCAGCATGTTCACTCGTGAACATGCACACAGGACGTCACAGACCTCGCTTACTGATGACACATGGCTTTTCTTTGTCTACTCTGCACTCAAGAAGTTTCCATGAAGGATTCTTCGTCCAGCTCAGCATTAATGAAAAACCTGCCTGAAAAGAGACTGATGACACAGCTGTGATTTTATTTCTACACCAACCTGCACAGCCGAGTCTTACAAGGATCACCCACACACACTGCTTTTCTATGCACACTTTCACATTACGATGAGGTTCAGACTGCAGGTATTTTCATTGAAGCAATAAGGCAGCCACAGGCGCACACTCACCTCTTAGTTTCTCTCACATGTTGGTCAGGAAGTGATGCTCTCTGTGAGCAAAGTATAAATACACAGAGAGTAATGATTCAGCTTTGTAGCCTGCCGATGCCTTAAGAGCTTTTCCGACCAAATCTTCTTCCAAACTTAAACATGATATTTTAATCATAGGTTTCAACATAAATTAACCATTTAGCACTCAGAGTTAAAGTCGTTTCATTGAAAAACTTTGTTTGGTGAAGCTTCTTCTGTGTGTCCGAGGGGACTGACAATCAGACATAATTTGACACCACCTAATAGCAGAAGTTGAACATCTTTTAAGAAAAAAAAAAGATATCTAATTTCCATGGATGATCAAATTATAAATGAGTAAAATAAAACTTAAATAATAGTTGTATTTATGTTTGAACTAGCCTGATAAATCATTGATAAAATACAGATTTGACACATGAAACAGCTCAAAGATTCCCAGACTTCAGACTCGTGCAAACAGAAATTGTTGGCAGATGAAGTCATTGGTAAATCGTATTTGGGGAGTCAGATGTAATAAAAACATCTATTAATGTCAGTAACATTTAAATCAAAGTAAGTTTCGATTTTTTTGTTTTATTTTTAATCCTTCATGAAAGCTTTCAACCTCTATGCGGGTTATTCTAAACTTTGACATTTGGTAGAGATACAACATGTGACCTTTACTTGGAACTCAGACTAATTCTACAATATCAAATTGGACTGCTGTTAAATGTCCACTTTGACTATTAGTCTGGCTGTACTTGCTCAAGTAAGGGCTCCACCTAAAAGTGTGTCCAGATGTTTTTGACTTGGGTGGCCTGACAGGGACACTTATTACTGTTTGAGTCACATGGAGTGTGTTTGCACTGACACACATCAAGATTATCCATTTACTCTTTCTGATTCCACTCATAATACTTACTTCAACTAATAAGATTACGGTTTTACTTCTTTTTGATTCAGAACAACAAAGTAGTACAAAATAGTCATTATTAAGTGATAGGATTATGTCACAAGTTGACAAAGTTTGAGTGGTCTTTGAATTTAGCATCCTTTCAGTGTCTATGTAGTCCTTGTGGGATGATAAGTGTCCTTCGGTAGTGCCACTTTGATGCAAATCTTGCATTTTTGGTATATTTTCTATCCTAGACCACCTGAAGTCTGCCTCTAATAGCGTTAAAGTTGGGACCTCAGCAGAAAAACATCTTCCTCTATTTCTATTGTCCAGGGTGGTTTCAGAGGAAAGTCTCTGTTCAAAAATCTCTAGTGCCAACGTTTCACTTGCATTTGCAACTATAAGTAGATGTGCACGAATTGTAAAATGAATTTAGGGGCACATGCGCATAAGAAAAATCAGCAGAGGCAACAAATGTTTTATCATGTAACTACAGTGGTGGAGTTACTTTTAGGTTGGATATCTGACAGACATTCACTGAGGATCTACCGGTGTCTTCTCACTCTCCATAACCGGGAATAGCAACAGCAGCGCGGTTAAATCGACTCGGCATCCTCGCTGTCAACGTCAGGTGTAGAATAAGGGACCATCAGTAAATTACTGGTTGATGTTCTCAGAAAAGGCTGTTTTCCTTCAATAGCTTTTTTGTCATGTGACCAATTGACCTAAAATTAATGTCAAAGTACAAAGGCCAGACAATAAGGCACGCCTCTTTATTTCCCTAATTTGTCCTCTAAAAAAATTTTATGTTAAATTTGATTAAATCGAAAAAAATTGATTATGTTAAATTTAAGGCAAAATTTGAACATTTTCTTTAATAGCTTCCATGTCATGTGACCAAAAGACCTAAGATTGATTTCAAATAACAGTACTTATGTCGACCAATAAGACACACATTATTTGATCAATTTTCATTGTGCCCCATAAGCTCTTTGTGTGCTTCTTACTTTTTACACTTTGGAGCACATGTGCTCCTTGTGAAAAAAGTTAGTGTCAAGCCCTTGGCCATAAGCTGAGGACAGGCAGAAAAAAATAAAATGAAATAAAATAAAATAAATATGAAAATATAAATAAATATGAAAGGTAAAAAAACCATAAAGGCATTTTTGCCTGATCTAGAAAAGCTGCCAAAGTTAACACTGACAAACTGTGCTCATGTTTTAAGGTCAAGAAAGCTACTAAGAGCTTGCTGTATCACAATTTTAAAGGTTTGAACACAAGTCCCACCTGTTATGAGCAATTAAGCCAATTATAGCCCAGGATTTTAGTCTGGCGCTTAGAGTGGCCAATCAGGTTCAAGATGGCCCTCCTGGGTGCCCCTCTGGACATGCCCCTGGCTAAACAACAGTACACTTATTAATGTGAAACACCGTCAATGTGAACAAATCTAGTCAAATAGTTGTTTACATTCTGGTGAAATTAAAAGACTTCTAAAACTAGAGATCTATAAAATGTGTCCACTCTAGTTGGTTGAGGTATAGACAGATTATATAACTGGAGACTTATGAGGATCACCCACACACACTGCTTTTCTATGCACACTTTCACATTACGATGAGGTTCAGACTGCAGGTATTTTCATTGAAGCAATAAGGCAGCCACAGATGCACACTCACCCCTTAGTTTCCCTCACTGAGAAAGATGCTTACTGCATGCAGTGAATAAATACATGAAGCTTTATAGAGGTTCTCAGGGGAGTGAAAGTGTATAGCGTGTGTTTAGTTCAGGTTTAGTTCAGGAATGGCTCTGCAGGACTGACGGTGTGTGTTTGTCCTGTGCAGCTGGTCACACTCTGGAGCTGTTGGAGCCGCTGGTGAAGTTCCAGGTCGGTCTGAAGAAACTGAACCTGCACGAGGAGGAGCACGTGCTGCTCATGGCCATCTGCCTGCTCTCCCCAGGTACTACTTGTGTTTGTGTGTTCACAGAGTAGGTGCATTTCCAGCTGAGCCGCTTTTGTTTATGAGTGTGAGAGTGTGTGCAAGATTGTTAGCAGATTTAGTGACTAGCAACACGATGTAAGGAGAGTATAAACAGTGCAGTGAAGGGTTTGTGTTACTAGCTGAACTGAATTCCCCGAAACAGGATTGTATGTTGCAGTCAGTTATCTATAAAAAAAATAAAGCTTCTCCTGGGAGACAAAACATCCTAAACAATAAATATACACAAATTTCTGATTTGGTGACAAGCTTTAATAAACAGTAAATGACTGAATTAAACGAGTCAAGAAGCAAAACCACTTCAGAAACAGATTATTCAGACCCTCCTACTATCTCAACATTTCAAAGGGTGTTTGTTTCCACCGTCCAACACTAATGTGAGTCAGCAAGCCAAAGAGCTTAAATAAATGTGATGTCCAAGTGTTTGTTTCTACCAAAAAGCTCTGTGGTCATGATTTCACTGCTGTCAGAGTACCAGATCTTATAAAGCTGGTTTACAGTTTTACCAAGTAAATTATAAAAGCAAATAAAAGGAAAAAACAGCAAGAAGCGAGAGAAAAGACATTAAAGCAAAAGAAGGTGATAACATAGACTCTGTAAGGGGTTAATGTACAGTGAGCAGGTTGTTATTATGTAAATGAGAACTCGACAGGGTGAGTTTACAGATACTGGGGTTGACTTTAGTCCTCATTTAGTTCTCCTTCTTGGAGTTTTGCAGCCAACACACCTTAAATATAGATGAAGCAGATGTTACAACTTTTAACATTGCTGCTCTTACTTATTCCCTAGGACAAACTTTGCAACTATATAAACAACAATTTCTGTGTGCAAAGTGAGGTAGTGACATCAGCATAACCTTTTTACTTTAGTTGTCGAGTACCGCATTCACCTAAGAAAATCATCTGCTTTGTTTTTAATGAACAAGATAGTTATTTTATTAACTCGGGAGAACATAGCAGGAGCGAATGCAATAATTCCAGATGGATACATAAGAAATACAAGAACGGAGATTAGGAAGTTTTGATGGACACAGTCTTTATTTAGTGAAGTGAAGAGGTAGTGAGCCTCTTTCAATCAAAATAACAACAACCAAACACGAAGAAAAATGTTGCTCTGGTTAAGAAAAGAAAAGAGGTCACAATACAATAAAAAACTTAAAGGCACTCAGTCCAAAACAGCTCAAGCTAGAGTCCTCCTGCCCCTCTTCTGCAGGTCCTGAAGAGCAGACAGCTTTAGGTGAGCTTGATCGAGTGGCCACGGCACTCAGTCAGGAGAGTAGGAGTTGCACCTGAGAGCAGGAGAGAGAAAAAAAGAAAGAAAGACAGACAGACAGACATACATACAGACAGACAGAGAGAAGAAGGCAAAACAGAAAAATACAAACAAAAGTACTTTCAGGAATATACACAGACACGTGGACAGGGCCTGAGACTGTAGTGAATGCATCTGCTGTAATCTGCCACCCCCCTTTGAATGCACCATGTGGCAGACTGTCAGGGTAGCTCCTTCACCATCTGTGGAGGTGTGCAGACACTAAGTAATAACAACTTGATTTATATAGCACCTTTAAAAACAGATGTTTACAAAGTGCTTTAACAGAAGAAAAACAAACAAACAAAGGTAGAAACAGTAAAAAGAAAACTGACTGTTACAAAAATTTACAGTTAAAAATTAAATATTGGCAGTTGATGGTTGGCGGCATCACATCAGGAAGGTGAAAAAAAGAAGGAGGATAAAGGACAGATGAGAGAGAGAGAAATAAATACATAGATAATAAAATAAGAAAGTAAAATAAGAGTAATAATGAAAAGGGATGGAATATATTAAAACACAAGAAAATGGTGAAAAAACAGGACTAAAAATAGTATAATAATAAAAAGGTTAAACTAGAGGTATGAAGGCAATAAAATAAATAATTAAATGCACAAACTAGTACTATTTATGTGCACAAAGACAAAGAAAGAAAAGTTACTATAGAAATGAAAATGCAACATCTATTGATATAGATATTTGAAGATTGTTTAGTGTTAGTAGTTGATATAATAAAAAAGTTCATGTTGTGTAATCAGCCAACAAAGACCAAAATTATAATCCACTTTTGGAGTGGGTTTGTGAAAGAAAACAATGATCTGCTTTGACTGATGTTCTCTCCTGTCTCCACTCATTCACCTCCCCACCTCTACCTCACTCTCCTCTGCTTTTTCCTCCCATCTCTCCCCCTACCTCCCCTGCTCCCTAACCTCCTCCATGATGTCATCTGTCCTCCCCTGAACCCTTTTAATTAATCAACAACAGATCGTCCCGGGGTCCAGGACCACGGTCGCATCGAGCAGCTCCAGGACCATCTGTCTGAGACCCTGCAGGCCTACATCCGTGTGAACCACCCAGGCGGACGTCTCCTCTACGCCAAAATGATCCAGAAGCTGGCTGACCTGCGCAGCCTGAACGAGGAGCACTCCAAGCAGTACCGCTCGCTCTCCTTCCAGCCCGAGCACAGCATGCAGCTCACCCCGCTGGTGCTGGAAGTGTTTGGCAGCGAGGTGTCGTAGCAGAGGAGGAGGTGCTCTTTCGTATAGATACACATTCATCACACACAGGATGATTAAACAGCCCATACCGCCTTTTCCCCCCAGACAAACCCCAGCCCTGATTTACCTGGACATGTGGGAGAAGGAGGGTTAATCGTATACGTAGACTGTCCCCTCGTTATAACCTGCCCATCCTCCTCCTCCTCCTCCTCCTCCTCCTCCTCTTCCTCCTCTGGACCTCAGCAAATACCTGGAGCTCTGGATTTCAGACACCAGAATATGCTATGGATTTCTGCAGTACTGGGAAAAACCAGATTATATTCGACCTCTGGATTTGCAAACACAGTACCGCATTTAACTTCACTACATCCAGATCCTCTCGACATCCAAAAAAAAAAGCCGCCTTTCTCAACACCACCTCTACCTGGACACCACCGTTGGACTCCTGCCTTTTTTTTTTACAGCAATGACAGCTTGATGGGTGTGACTCTCACATCCTTTTTTACCATCAACCTCATAACATTGTTCCATATTCACATCATCTCGATGACTGACAGGAATAGTCGCGGATTTACATCTTTAACCATGCTGGCAGGTTTGATATATTTCTAGCCATGTTACTTCACCAGTGTTAGATACAGCTATAAACATTTACAGTTTGTACCAACAAAGACATCCAAATATATAAATATCTACATAGCCAGCAACAGGCAAGCTTAAAGTAACAGAAATACTTAAAACGACTTGGTTAAGATGGCGTCTAGCAGGTGTGTTTTCATGCCCTGTTTCTATGTGTTTGTGCAAACTTAGAGAGGTCTCAGAGAGTCGGCTGAAGTTAAAGTAGGCGTGTTTCAGTGTGAAAAAAGGTGGGAAGGAAAAGGAGATAGAGAGGACGACGAGTCAAGGAGGTAGGACGGATGGAGAGAAATGCTACGGTTGAGTTCCCTGTTCGCAAGACTAAAGGGAATTTCACAAATCAAGAATGTATGTATAATGCTATATAAATATAAATGATACGTATAAGCTGATCTATATATATAAATATATAAATATATATTTAAGAGAGTGTTTGCTTCCATGGAGGCAAACAGTTCTGAGTGTTGTATAATGTAGAAGATATGAAGGCCCCTCTTCAGCTGTGTGTGTGTCCTTTTTCAAACGACACGCACACATGAGAGCGCACAGAGATGTGTGTGTGTGTGTGTGTGTGAGGAGACCTTCTATTTTTGTGGTGTGTGTACAGTTTATGAGAATATTGATGGACCACAAGGGGGTGTGTGTACAGGCTCTGACTGAGGGTTTAGTGCAGGGAAGCACTTCTCTGTTGATGTTTTTTAGTCGTGTGTGGACCTGTGAAGTTTGTAGACTGACATACGCAAACACAACGTCACGTTTTTAGTGGATAGTGATTATCCAAAAAAAAAATATTTGTTCGGCTGGTTAGATTGCTGCTAAGACAGTTAGAGCTAGATAGTTGGAAAGAAGCCAACTACCGGCTGTTGCCTCAGGGAAAAGTTTGTCTGATATTGTGTACTTGGTGTTTCTGGTGTGTGTGGCGTAAGCTTACAATCATAAGACAGAGATTGTTATTTTGAAGCTCTAGGTATCACTGTGATTTCTAATCAAGACAAATAACAGCATAAGTAAGCTAAAAGTGAAACTTTTTAAATAACTAAGACCTTCATTCCTAAGCTTATGTGTTGAATGATAAATTCATTATTTGAAACAGTTTGCATGATCATGATTAGACATTATTGTGAAATTAAAAGGCCCCATGAAATGGCATCACTTTAAAAAACATTCATTTTTTAAAGCATTGATAGGTTGAAATCAGCATTAGCTTTGTTTGTTAGTTTGTTTGTTTTCAGGGCAAAGTAACTATTCTACAGATGGTAGCAATGTACAGTAGAGACGATGTATCGAATCAAGAGTTAGTGGTATGAAATCTTTCAGATGCTCTAAACAGTGAGTTGTAATAAAAGAGAGAAAGAAAGTTTTTTTATATTTAATACGAAGAATTAAGCCTCATACTTTATCGTCACATTAATATCATTTTAACACCAGCCACATAAGCGAGGTTTCTAGGATGTTACATTTCAACATCGCTACATATCATATCACGTTTCTGTCGTCACAGTGCATGCTCACCCCTCACGCAGGCCTGGATCGCCCCCTTGTGGACAAACTTTGTAAATACCACTTGCAACGTCTGTACATAGTTAGAGATTAATGTAGGCAAAATACTAAGAGAACTCAGATGTTGATGGCAAGATGCTCTGGAGATACAGCACTATATGCAAATTAGGA
Organism: Xyrichtys novacula; assembly: GCA_962446985.1. Lineage (NCBI taxonomy): Eukaryota > Metazoa > Chordata > Actinopteri > Labriformes > Labridae > Xyrichtys > Xyrichtys novacula. The sequence continues at coordinate 24,154,550 of OY660867.1, read as the reverse complement.
GATGGACTTTTGTGTTTATTCAGCTGGAATGGACAGAGGCGGCGCTCCTGGTAGAATGATTGGGTTGTTGTTTTGGTGCACAGGAGACGACTGTTGGATTTGGACTGGGCTAGTGGCAGAGAGGCTTTTTTTTTTTTCTTTTAAATCAGTCACTTTTTTTTTAAGGGATTGGCAGTAAGATGTCAGTATAATAAGGCAATAACAAGAACTAAATATATCCCCCTCCTTTATGCTGACTCCTACCCCTCTGATTCGAGGACTCCCATAGATTGAGCTGTCCCAATTTTCTATGGGACCAAAGAATAACCAATGTTTTTTTTTTTCCTCCCCAAAACTACCAGAATGATTTGGTAACTGAGGCCACCAGCGCAGGTGCAAGTTTGCAAAGAAATGTGCAAAATCCTGCGTGGCATTTCCAATTTCTAAAGGTAGATTTCAACCCCTCGTCCTTGCCGCACCTAGAGACTAGCGAGGATCAGTTATTTAAAGCAAAAAGCTAAAGGTAAGACTCAAGTAGAAAATGTGAATTTGGCCCAAACTGCATTAAAAAAAAAAGTTTAACCTACAAAACTTGCCAATAGGGACTCTTTTTGACGGCCACAGTCAGTCTAACCATGTATCAGAACTTGTGCAATGATGACGCGTGATTGCAAAGGCTTCATGTGACTGAACATTCCCGTTGGTGGTCGTGTTGAGCATTCCAGTCAGCAGAGACTTGTGCACGATCAGGAAAAAAGTCTAACAGACATTTTCAGGCACCAAACAGCTCCACCAGGAAGAGTCCTCTCTGTCCGTTCGAAGCTTATGGATGTACATCTTTTCTCTTTCTCTCTACTTTAAAGAGTCTATCGATAAGCTTATAAAGTATACCCATTATATTTTCATTTTGGTGATTTTTTTTTTTCCTCAATTTTCTTTTTCTTTTCAAGATTGTCGAATATTAATGCGTGTCAGAGTTTGCTGTCTAGCTAGCGCTTGGCTTTCTGCGCTGGGATGTTGTTTTATTGAAGCAGAGATGAGCATGGTGGACTTCTGGAGCCTTTTTCCAAGTTCAAATGAATGAGATCCTTCCTTTTTGATTGATTTTTGGAGGAGTGATAACAGGACTGCCTTTTTGTACCACCGCTGATGGCTTCACTCTTGTGAAAGGATAAGGAAGACCAAGTGGCTCCAACCCTCCCTCCTGGAAAAACACCTGGCTCGACAGAGCAACCTGGAGTTTGTGTAATGTGAGGGGAGAGAGAACAGTGGAGCTGAATCTCTTCATTGTGAATGGAAAGGCAGTCACCAGCTCTGTATAAAGAGAAAAAAAGCGGCATCTACTTTTCCAGAAGCGGGATGTCCAAACAATCAAGTGATCATGAACTAACACTGCCTCAAATGACTGACACAGGATTTAGCCAATGGCAAAGGCGACAGTGCAGGCGTGCCTCAACATTCATCACTCAACCATCTAACCGCCTCTTCTTCTGCAATAGCCAACTACAGCAGGATTACTCTTCATAGCTTTAACTCAGCAGCCACTCAGGCTCTGCTTTTGGACAAAAAAAAAAAGATAAACTGTGGTGCACCAAGGGCTGACAGGAGTCGCAGATTTAGCTGCTGTGGAAACAGACGTGTCACTTTACTAAGAAAGGACAACGCAGAAAGGCTCCTTTTTGTCCCCGGAAAAAACAAACAAACATTTGGATTGGACCTCCAGAAGACTGTGTAGAATCTGTATAGAAAACTCCTCTGAGAAAAGTGTATTTTTAAACATGAATTGCCACATGCAGACGTAGTGACATGCTGTACAGACGGTGTGCGCAGTGACTGACGATGAGATGTCGCCTCCTAAACCCAAAGTGTGACATAATCTTTCTCACAACTCTGTGTCTTGCATTGCAGCTCTTGAATTTTTTTTAAAGCAATCATCATTTTGTTTAGAAAAAGTATATGGATTACATAAAAAAGGGGACTTTTTACATTTAACATCAACATCTACATCATCTGTTTTCAAAGGAATGCAGGACAGGGTGATGGGGGCAGAGACTGTGCACCTTTTCAAGGTTCTGAGTGATATTTTCCTTCAAAAACAGCAACATTTTCAGTCTTCAACTACAGCGGGGAGACAGAACTCACTCTCAGTTTTACACTCACAGTTGGCATGAGTAACTTCGAGAGGTCATCGGTGCTCAGTTGAACCCAAACAAGGCTGCAGTCTCTTCCCTCTCTCGCCCTCGTGCCTTCAACCCAGGTCAGCAGCTCCACCTCAGTAGCCTTACTTACAAAAACCTCACTCAGCTGGAAACATTTAACAGATACCTCAATAATACTTTACAGGATGACTTTTTCACAATAGCCTTTAAGGGAACCAAACATAAACTCACAACATACACTCAATACACAACACTACAGACAAACAACTCTCTCCTCAGCAACCTCTGCAGTGTTTTATTTTTTATGACAAACTCACAGTAAAGCAGTTGCCAGTCGTGTACAGAAGAAGGGTGTCGTGTAGAAATCCTCTCGCCAGTAGACCAGTCAGTATATGAGTGGATCCCAATGTTTCTAGATGTTTCCTGCTGTCTCTCTCTCTTTATGTCTGTCTCTTCTGCTTTTCTCACTCAATCCTCATCTCTGCCTCATTCTGTGTTTTCCGTCTTTGTCGTCTCTATGAGCTGATGACGTGCCGCTAAGCTTCGGCGCTGCGTTTAACCCAACATACTACCTCTGCCTTCCGCACGTACAGTATATGCAGCACGTGTGCGTACTTGTATATGCACACATGCTTTGTATATTCAGTTGCAGCATGATTGTGTTCATAATTTAACACTAATTTAGAAAGGTTTTTTTGTTTATATGTACAGTTTATTCCTTTTTAACTTGGTTCTATTTTCAGATGCTGGATGATTTAATTTACCTCAAACCTCAATGTAAGAAAACAGATTTATAGTCAGTAAAAACAGAGGCCTCTTCAGTATCGCAGCAGCACTGAAGTGTGTAAAAACCATAGACTGTATATAGAATGGACAGAGTCTGCCTCCCTGCTGGGTGAAGCCACTCCGAGAACAGCACCCTCTGTTGATGGGCTGCAGTGTAGGTCATAGATCCCGCCTCCACCAGCAAAGCTTATGGAGCTGTGGACAAATTTATTACACAGAATGTAAATTTTTCTCCCCCCTGCTTGTGATGTTGACATGTAGATATTGTAAGACTGGTTTGAGCTCAAGTCCTCTTTTTTCTGTGCAGCTCCGTTTTTAAAAGTTATTAGCGGGTTCATGTTTTCTTTGATTGACACCTGATACAGCCTATGGGCGTTCAGGGATTAAGTAGCTCTTCCGGGGGATACGCTGTTTGAACTAACCGTCATCACAGCGACTCTCGGCGACTGTGCGGCCGAATGCGCACATCGCTACTGCGCAGTGCTGGTTGAAAAATCCCGGAAATACTGAGAGCTTTTTGGCTTCAAATCCGTATACAGGCGGGAGGCGGAACCAAGTTGTCCTTAGTATATACAGTCTATGGTAAAAACGCGTTTTCAAAACTTAGCTTTAAAGAACAGCTGTGTTCACATAAAAGTGAGAACAACACAAATTGTGTAGGAGAGATTTTAATCATTTTTGGAGTTCAGACACACAAAAAAATGGCTTCATAATTACGGTAGCATAGCTCGGTTAGAAATCACCAGATGTGAATTTTTTTGCAGTTGTTTTTATTATTCAGATGCATCTATGAAAAGCATTATGTCAGTTTTCATGAGATAATTGGTGAATCCAAACTGATGCTTTGAGGCCAAGCAAGTTTAGAGACCTACAGACTTAATGCAGAAAGCTGGATGGGATAGAGATGTCATTTTTTAAGCTTGTTGTCAAGAATTGTATACCCAGAGATAATAACTGAGCTGGAAACTTGAGGGAAAGGCTGAACAGATTCAGTCCAAAGGGAAAACAAAGAAAAAAAATCTCAAACTTTTTGAATAAATTTCAAACAAACTTCTTAAATAGTGAGCTTTTCCAGCAGATGGATACAGCTGCAGACACCAACATGCAGAGGCAGAACAAAACAGTGAAGGTGTAAATATTGTTTTGGGCCCTCCATCCTGCCCCAAACAGCAGGGCTCACATTGTCACAGTCCACCCTAAATTTATTGGGCTGCTTCGCCAGTTCTTACGCCGGAGATGGCAGGTTAGCTGGTTTCTCTTGTTTCCAGTACTTATGCTAAGCCAATCACTTTGCAGCTCTGGCTACGCAAAAACAAGTTCAGGCATTTTGGTGATTACGTTTATTTTGCTCTTTAAAAGATGAGTTTGGATTCTACAGAAGTTTGTTGACTTTCTTGCAGAGTTAAATAATCCATTGAAACAAAAATTTTGATGCTCATAAATCTGAATCTGTCCTTTTGTTCTTTTCAGAACAAAAACAAAAATGGGAATTTAGGCAAAACAGACTCGACTACCTTGAGTTTATCTCGCAGACTTAAATCAATAAAATCTCACAGGGGGGATATTCAAAGATGTGAGTTTGTTATACTGGGGTAGCTTGTAATCAGACGGGTAAATTTGGAAAACAAACGAACAAAAAAAACCCAGCTTGATTTGGACTTGGGCAGCTCGAGATGACTCCTCCATGAATAATTTGACACTTTCAAAAAAACATCCTGATGAGACCTGAGTGAGTCAGCTTTAAACACCTGCTCAGAGACTATTCTGGAGGACTTGTGGTGGATTTCTACTAATTCAGATACCAGTATGATGGCGTTTCGACTGGTAACCTCTTTGTTCTTACATCTGAAACATCAAAATTCAGTGTAGTGACTGCGGCGCCTCAGTCTGCTTCGCTTCAGTGTGATGCAGGTTTTCTGTTTTGTCTCCGACTGTAGCTTTCCTCAGAACCTCTGAAAAGGCTTTCTAACATTGGGATCCCATTTTAGATAGTCTAGATACAAGTAGTGTTAATGTTTGTCTTCTCCGTGACCAGCTAAGTCTCACACTCACACACACACACACACACACTCACTCACCTGCTCCAGCTCGACTTCAGCACACTGCCTTCTTTTTCACTCTCACCTTGAATTTGCTTCTGACTCCATTTGCTCGCTGCTTTCACTCTGCTGTCATGAAAACACAGGCCTTCAAAAGATATGCTGTGAATGACACACAACAAGCCTTTTCGTAATCACTTTTTTTATTCTGTCGGCTAATGAGTCACATTTCAGCTCACTGCACTTGCAAAGATAACGCTCTTCTGAGTTTTTTTTTATTGCAGTCAGCTGATGGTGACAGGAAGCTTTGGGCAGCTGTTGAAGCAAACAGTGAAAAATCGCATTCAAACGGGGCATTTGACTTATAGGTATGTACAGAATCACAAGGACTAAAACTCAGTTCATCTGCTGAAAAAAGGAACCTCTCTGAAACTGATGTAAAGTTACCTTTCAGCAATTAGACCAGGTGTTTCCTGAAAAACGAGTCAGCAGATCTTTAGTTGTCTTTAATTCTGAGCAAAGGTGTCTTACATTCAGGCAGGAACACCATCAGAAAAGTAGAAAAAGTCTTGGGTGTGATGGCTGCAACTTAATCCTCAGGGGCAAATGCATCTGTGCAAAGTTTGTCGACACTTTGAGTAAGGCAGAAGTCAAACACGCTGGATTTTGGAGGGCGTAAGACGTCCCGGATGTGACCTTGATTCGATACACTATGACACACTGCAAGGATTTAAATGATCCATTTTTGAGGCTGAAGGGTCCAAACCAAGCAGGAACCTCTAGTCTTGAAGTCAGGCCAATGCAGAAGCGCTAAAAACTGCTTCAGAAGCAAATGAGCAGTCGACCGATTATCAGCCTTGGCTAATTATCGGGGCTGATATTGAGATTTGGCTATTATCCATATCAGATTTTCATTTTACCCCTATAGTACAAAACAGTCTATCCCGGGGTCCTACATCTGCCGGATTGGACCTTGGCAGTGAAAACCTCTCTACACACTTTATGACAACCTGAACTTATCACTAAAACATGCTTCTAAAGTGAGAACACTTTGCTTAGCTGTACTTGCCCCAAAGGATTAGATGATGTTGCCGCCATCTTTGTAACCCACCTGATTGTGTTGGGGAAAAAAAGGGGGTCCAGGATCAGAAACACAGGTGTTCCTCTTTGAGTCTGGAATACTGTCCTCCATGTTTGAACCGGAGGAGAGCAGGTAGACAGGAAGTCGTCTTTTTCCTCTGTCATTACAGATGCGTGCTCGTCAATCAGGACAGCTCTTCATCTGCTGCTCTGATTGCATTTCTCTGCTACCTCTTGAAATACGCGCTTGCTCTCACACACACATGCACTTGCAACGACCACACTCACGAGCAAACTTTCATACTAACTGACTGAAAAAAAAAAAGACAAACACTGAACACAAAACACACTCTCAGAAGGACACACATGTACACACGATGCACACTTGTGTGCACTTCTTTCTCCCTCACCAGCAGTTTTTGCCAATGATGCACTTGTGTTTTTGTCTCTTTATGCTCTGCAAACATGTAACGTCTCAAAACGATTTGTCGTCTTCATCTCTGTTTTTCTTCTTTTTTTTTTTTTTTTTTAACTCTAATCTCTTTAGAAACACCTGGAGTAGCCGGGTGGGTAGAAGTTAATTCAACATTGATTCATCCTGTGCAAAGAGAAAGTTTCATGTCTTTTTAAAGAAATAAAAAAACTGACATAAATGCACATATTGCTCAGCTCAGTTGTACCTTGGTGTGCCTAGAACCCACAGCCTTATTTTGGGACAATATCAGGGGCTATAATCCAGAATACAGGACGACTTGTCCTCGTATTGCTGATGTTAAGACAGTTTCATTTAGTTTCAGTAGCTGTTTTTTCCTCTCTTCATATCCACACATTTGTAAATGTCGTATCCATTTCATGAGTCAGCAGTAGCTTGCTCATGGGAGGTTCATGTTTGTGCTGGTCTAACTTCATTCAGCACTTCTATTTATTAATGAGTCCTATCTCAGTATAGACCTTACTGTGCTGATGTAACACAGTCTTACAAACCTTGTGTCTTCTTCTTCTATCGCTTTGATTTAAGCTTCTTTAAGAACGATCAGCAGACTGTGACCTCCCATAGCAGGACGTTTGTCATCGCTACGAGGGCGAAATAGAAAAAACAAAGTCAAAATCGTAGTTAAGTCCCAAGATAAGAACCTTTCCCCTTCACCCATGCACACCACCATGCAGTAAAACTCACCAGACCTCAGTGCTTCTTGCAGAAACTTGTCTTTTCAACATATACGGTTGCCATGGCAGCGCTGTTGATTGCACCATCAGCAGCCTTATAAATAAACAGATAAACAAAACAAATAGTGTTATACAAACAGAACCTTAACCAATGTCTCTCTCTCTTTCTGTGGTCTGAATCCCCACCTGGTTTTTTGTGTTGCTCTTTTCTTTCTTTTTTTTTTTTTTGCTCTTCTTGTCTTTGAAGTTGATCCATTGTACTTTGATTACATGCATTGTATGTAGTAAAATACTGATAATGTTTTGGGGAAATCACAAATAAAACAGCTGTACATAATGATGCAAAAACACCACCGTGTTTCTCTTTTCCTTCATGTGTTTCAGGAGGCTGGTTTCTAAACTGAGGAGTACTTCAACAATAGTTTTTATCTGATCAAATACCTAGAAAAACATGAGTGAAGGAGTTAAGTTGTTGAAAAGGTGCAGGATAAGATTTTTATCAGACAAAACGGATGATGATGGATTAGATTTAGATCCAGAGAATATGAAGACCAAATTCCTCCAGGCCGCTCTCTTCTACTGCTTCCTAGTCTAGCTCTGGTCCTTGTGTGGCCCTCTCAGGCACATTTAGGGGTCAGTAAGGACACCGTGGCTGATTAACAGCCAAGCAGCCCCATGTACAACAAACTAATGCTCTGTGTGTCCTAACATCTCTCTGTCAGAACCAGCAGTATCTTTTTTCAGCTGTTTGAGCTTTTGTGGCTCCTCTGTTGGATCAATTATGCAGGGGAGCATAAGCCCACTGATCACCCACACTTCTCAGCCTGGTGCTGGTCCACCAGTCATCATAACCATTGCAGACTTGAACACCCGACAAGAGCTGCAGTTTTAGACATATTCTGACCCAGTCCAAACATCAGAGTTTGACTCCACTTTAAGTCAGGTCACTATTTCAGTCATCCATTTTTCCAACACCTCAACTGAAATGATCACTTGCTGCTAAACTCGGCTGAAGAAGTGAGGGGTGCTGTGATTCGTCTTCACACTCTCAGTGGGTAATGTAACAGCCGATGGTCATATCCATCCAGTTTACTGTAAACAGTACAGACCTGAAGGTTCAGAGCAGATCTTTTTAAGAAAAGAAGGATGGTTATCTTCCTGGTGGAGTGAGTTTCAGTGATTGATCATGGTTTACATTCATGTTTTGACCAGTAGAGGGCGCTGTGATGCCGCTGAAGAGTGTGTGAGTTCACACATAAATATGAATTCAATATTTCTTTCTCTGTTTCTTCAACAGTCTGTTTCATTTCATCTTTTAGATATTTAACTATAATACCAATAGTGAACCACTCACTCTAGTTTTGTACATTTTCTTTTATTTTTTTCTCCTCTTCCCCTCAGATTTCTGCAGCCTCTCCAGCACCTCTGGTAAGACCCTCACTTGAAAACTACCACACTACAATATTAACCAGTAGAGGGTGCTACTATCATACAGTCACATAAAGCCAAGGCTACTTTCAGGAAAGAAAAACTACCACTGTTTTTATGATTTATTGTTTGACAGTGTCCATAAACTGAATATAACTCTAATTTACAACAATTTAGCTATTCATTTTCTCTTTTTTGTATCTCTGGGGCTCTTTTTTACATTTTTTCAAGGAGCGCAAGAAACTACACAGCCAAATAATCCAGTCCTGAGGTGATCTCAATTTCATTTCTTAACTTTTTTTTGCTGTTTGTAGTCTGATTAGGTCTGAATGAATTACTGTATGTCAGACTACAAACAGAAGAAAGAGGCTCAGTCCCGGTTGTAAAGGCTGTAATTCTCTTCCTGATAGTTTTCTGTCTGTTTTCTTTACTCTCCTCTTTCTAGTGATAAGACAGCAGCTGCAGACAGTCTGTTTGAAAACATGTTCAGTTTAAGATAGATGGAAGCTAAACATCCCAGTAATTATCAAGAGCTGGAGAGCTCAGGGACTGGAAGAGTAAAATCATCACTGACCTCTTTGAATTGTAGACAAATGTGTTCTTTACTGATTTGTTTGTCTCCACCAGGTCAGCCTCGAGGGTCTGGCTCAAACAAACACTTTTTCTGAGTTATTCTCAAACCCTTACATGACCCAGGTCTGTTAACAGGAGGGCTCGGCCAGTCTGTGATGGGAGTCATGCAAACAACATTAGCACAATTTCCTGCATGTGACCCAACAGGAGATGGCTCGCATGATCGATCTTTGGACTTCTCGGAAAAAAAGGGACAAAGAAGAAAAGAAGTTCCAGGGAGGAGGGTTATTGATTTCCAGAGGAATGTGAAAGTTGGTACTTTGATTAACTGAAAGGCTTTAAATCGACCTCTCTCTCTTGTCAGTGTTTTCTCTTGTTTATGTCAGCGACACCGCTCCTCGTGCTCAGATGACTCTGTTCTCAGGCTTGAAATAAACTACACCCAAGCTGCCATCAACACTTCCACTATATTGCTCTCATTGTGGTTTCTATAATAACTGCTTCTCCAGTATTAAGTTTTTCCTCCAACCGCCAACCAGATCCCGATGGCTTACGCTGCTCCATGTTGAATGACTGTTACATCTGCACCTCTTACAGAGAGAGTTACAGTTAAAGATGAGACAGACGTCTAAAGCGTTACAACAGTCACATTCCTCTGTTATTACTGATCACAGCTGTGACGGGAAACTGTTCTGACTCTGATGTTACAGTATGTCGTAACTCTGCAGAATAGCACAAGTTAAGAGTTAATTTAATGAAAGGAAAATTTTATGTCCGCCCCTGAAATGAGTTTTAAAGATGCGTGAGAAACATGGGTGCCAATTTAAACAGTTACTGTAGATGTCATATTTCTTTAGAAATCCAGAAACCCACCCTGGTTATTAAAAGCCAGGACCAGCATTATTGGAAAAAGCAATTTCTAAATTCCCCAGTATTTAGGATACTTGAATCCAACAGTGCACTTGAGTTCAAGTTAGCAAAGCTAGCACTTAAAGGGATATTCTGGCGTAAAATTAATTTAGGGCCAATTCACCGTAACACCGAGTTGAACACCCCCTCGAGAGATGAATGTAGCCGACTGCTTACTTCTCTAGTTATACCAACTTTAGTAACAACCGCACGATAGCAATACACAGCGGTTTATGGAACCACACTCAAACCTCAACCAAAACGCCACTCTATAGCCACAAATGACGCTCAGAACAGCACCTAACTTCATCAACAGTATATTTTGGGTCCTAGCCACCAAACATCTTTTTAACTTTGCCTAATTTCTTTCGCAGAGACTAAACACAACTCACCTACTCTCTTCCAGCAGCCACTTGTTTGTAGCGAGACCTCGGGCCAGTCCATTACGGACTACAGCGGGGTGACACAGCTAAAGGAAGAACATTTATGATCATTTCTTTCTAATTTCCTTGAAGTAATAATCACCATATTAATCATTTTGCTCTGCAGACGTGGTAGTTCTTCTGCCTTAGCGTCTCGGTCTGGTTGCATTTCCACTTTGATATTTATAGAGGTGTGTACTATTTTTCATTTTATTCTAATTATTTTTCAATGGTCGTGACCATTTCAGCGTCTGCTCAAACACCCCAAAATTGGTCACTACTTTTTAATGTCATCACCTAAAGCTCCTGTGAGGAACTTTTTTTCTGTGCCAATTCAAAGCAGTCCTTTAATATCTTGTCTTCTGCTTGCTTGACTCTCAGATGCATCATTTATTGTGAACGTTTTGTGTAGAAATTGTAGAAAACAGGGCTGTTTCTTCAGCTGGTCTTTGACAACTTTCTCCTCATACCAGATTGAGGCACTAAAATGATGATATGTAATTAATTTAATCATGTTGCTGATGTTCCTGTTTGTTTTTGTATATCATGAATATGCATTAGTATGACTTTCAGTCGATTTCTTAGTTGTCAAAAATCTCACAGGAGCTTTAAAAAGTGAAGATGTTCTACAGTATCATACTGTAGAACACAACATAATGCGTCAAGACAAAAAAAAACAAAAAAACAACACAGCACTTTATCAAGATATGACAGGATGTGACACGCCAGGTTACACCACATAATATTGCATGATAGGCCCCAACATGACACAGCTAAATACATCATGACATGACACAGTCAGACATGACCTGATAATAATCTGATGTGATATTAAACAGTGTACCACATGGACTCTTTATGGAAGTTTTTCTTGAATTGAGGTTATCTTAGCAAACAAAATCAATAAGATAGATTAAATTGAAAGATCACTCTTTACTGGACTTTTGACCTCAAAAAGTTTGTTCTCTTGATTCAATCAAGTCAGCCTTGTCTATTGCACTACTGAAAATACTGGAAATTGTCATGTGAGAGAAGGTTTAAGCTTAGTATTCATTGAGGTCATTTCAGGTCACTCCATCTACTAGCCTTACTGGAAAAATCCCAGCACAAAAATCCCCAAATCCCAACCAAAATTAATTTATCCAGGTCAAATTCTCAGTTCTTGACTACTTTCTAACCCTCTATGTGTCACTCCACTGCTGCTTCTCAGAGCTGCATAAGGAAGCCAGTAATTGATTAGTTTCATTTGGTAAACTGATTAATAATTTCCATGGAAGGCTGAATTTTTGCACTTTTCAGGTATGTCACTTAAATAAGAGTGACTGCTGTACTCCTTGTAGACTCTTCTCAGCTGTAGATTAGTTCACATTTGTATTTCAGGCTCCTGGACCCTGCATGTAAAAGTGTCCAACCCCAGAAGGGAGTCACCTCCAGTATTTCTTACTTGTCTCATTTTCACATCACCCTTTCCCAGCGGAGGAGGAGTGTCTGAGTGAATAAGAGTGTTGTTCCTCCTGCCAAGAGTCCGACATCCACAGCTGTGCCGACAGACAAATGGAGCAGGAGTTGGTTCGGTGATATTGCATTTATATTTATGCCTCCTGTTTCTCACAGTTAATCAGGCTTAAACTCACTCAACCTGCTGTCTTCTTACAATACATGTAACTCAGTCTAACGTAAGGTTACCGCCCCGATGCACAGAGCTCCACAAAGTCCTGTGTTTAGAAGTCAAAACTTTTTACTGTGTTTCCAAAAATAGACAGCCTGTTTTTTTTGTTTTTTTTTTACTTTAACCACAAGTGTAACCAGACTCATTTCTTTAACATAAAATCTTACTATAACTGTGCAAGGTGCAGAACAACCATAGACTGTATATACTATGGACAACTTGGTTCCGCCTACCGCCAGTATGCGGATTTGAAGCCAAAAAGCTCTCGGTATTTCCGGGATTTTTCTTCATTTCCTGAAACCAGCGCTGCGCAGTAGCGTTGTGCGCATTCGGGTGCACAGTTGCCGAGAGTCACTGTGATGACGCCCTGCTCAAACAGCGTATCCCCCGGGAGAGCTACACAAACCCTAAACGCCCATAGGCTGTATCAAGTGTCAATCATAGCAAACATGAACCCCCTAATAACATTTAAAAACGGAGCTTCACAGAAAAAAGAGGACTTGAGCACAAACCAGTCTTACAATAACTAAATGTCAATATCACAAGCAGGGGGAAGAAAAATTTATGTTCTGTGTAATAAATTTCTAAAGTTGGTCCACAGTCTCACAAGCTTTGCTGGTGGAGGCGGGATTGATGACCTATACTGCAGCCCATCAACAGAGGGTGCTGTTCTCGGAGTGGCTTCACCCCGCGAGGAGGCAGACGGCGTCCATTCTATAGACAGTCTATGAGAACAACTAATCAAATAAGACCCTCCCATCAGAGCTTCTTGTAAGCCCCACCCCCAATTTCTTGGGGCTTATCATGGATTTGCTTCTAAAAAAGTTGTTTTTTTTTTCACAAAAACTCTCAAAATCTCCCATGTGCAGTGTTGTTTCTAGATATCTTCTGAAGGTTAGTTTATGTGATTTCTTGATATACATTTTTGTCACTTCCATCTCTTGGGTTAAATATTCTTAGGCTTTGACTCCATGACCATAAAACCTGGGTCTTTTTTCTTCACTTTTTTTTAGCTGAAAATAATCTCATTTTAAGTCAGGGTTTTAAACACAGTTACTGTATATTAGAAAGAGTTTAACAATGCTAAGATGCTCTGTGTGGATGAAGTTTGCAGAGCCAGGTGACACATCCACTTGAAAACATCAAATACTTGAGCTCTAAGTGGTTAAAAGACATGAATTAAACTGCTCATTTCTGCAGGGATGTTGTGATTAAGTGTGAACAGTATATTCACCAGATTATATTAACTTTCTTTTTTTCTCTTTTATATGCTACATGAACTTATTGGCAAGGAAGAAATTTCTTTCAACTTCTTTTAGGCTGTGTGTGAGAAGTTGAAGTAACCACCATGTCCTCAGTACATGAATTTAAGAGTATTTAAACAGCCTCAACTTTTTAAAAGCCAGAAATTGAGGTTTGAGGCACTATGGGATAGGACAGTATACAAAACAATGGCATGGTACGAATGGTGTGGTATAATATAATATAATACAGTACAGTACTTTGCAGTACAATACAATACGGCTTGGTATGATACAATACAATACAATAAAATACGATACGATATGATAAGAAACGGACCCCAGGAAGAAAAGTTATTATTGCAGTAGTTACTATAGGGAGTCTTAAATACATGAATAAATAAAATACAATTTGATGCAATTTGATTCTGAAAGATGCGATATGGTGTGGCTATCTGTTAGGCAGGGTACTGCCATTAATTTTAAATTCTGCTTTTATGTCTGGCTGTAGATAGATCATGTTGTATCATTACACACTTCTTGTCAAACTCTGGATTGCACATCTGTCACAGGCCGAGCTTTCAGCCTCAGTTTCCCAGTGCCCCCTAGTGTTCCCCCTTCCTATGTGTATCTGTGTGAGTGTGTGTGTATGCCGGCATGGCCTTCCTCCTGATTACCATTAACCTGTTTCACCTGTCTCCAGCTTCACACCTGCAGCTCATCCACTCATTAACCCTGCAGTATAAAACCCAACAGCAGGCAGCTGAAGAGCTTTTAGGTAAAAGACAGTTTACATCTATCCTCATCTTTTTTGATGCAGATATGGATTGTTTTATAAAGCGTGGGCAGCTTTCTATGTCGTATCTTGGCTCTTAAGTTTAGAGCATTTTACAGAATCTGGGATACACAACAACACTGTGTATTTGCATGTCTTTCCAGTTAATCGGGCGATGGATGCCATGTGAACTTCAGCCCTCGGTGAGTCAGAACTAAAGTGTTGATAATGCCTGAGACAGTATTTTCTCAGGGCTGCTTTTGTGCTAAGAGCTGTTAGCTTTGCATTTTGACACTAGTGCCATTCGGTCTTGATCTGTGAGCATAAAGGCTACTTGTTTTGCAAGTGAATTTAACTTAATATCACTCTTTAATCGGTAAGAGATTTATCCAGCTCCAACATCCAACTTTTGTGATGTCAAATGCACCACAAAACCCCTCCTCATATAGAGGCTACTGTCCTGAACTTTCTGGAAGGCGGACCTCTTGGACTGCAGGTTGTTTTCTGACCTGTTTTACATTTTTTTTGAGACCAAAGAGGAGAAATAAGAGGTTCTGCTTTAACAGAAGAGAGGGAGAAAGAAACCAAGACGGACGGAGGGAAATAAAGGGGAGGCAGATGACAGCGAGGACTGAAATGAAGAGTGGAATTGTACAGTAAAATGAAAAGAGGCTGAGAAGGGTGGGGTGCTAAAAACACAGAGGATCATGGGGTTACGGAGAGAGAGAGAAAGGACGAGCGAGGTTGCGGTTACACTGCTGACGCACATGTGAAACACGGAGGGGAGGGAGGGATGGAAAGGAATCTCTGGCAGGGATCACCAAACCTCGAGACGAGGTCAGAAAGCCACTGGCGACATGATGAACACACACACCCACACAAACACTCTGTATATACACATATACACACACACACACACACACACACACACACACACACATACACACACACACAGTAGGGTAAAAATAATAATAATAAGAGTAAATAGAAGTTTAATAGGTGATGATCATCTATTGGGTTATGACCGTGAAAACCAAGAGGGACAAGGGATCTGAGCGGTGAACCCAAACCTCTCTCCTTTACACACACACACACACACACACACACAAACACACACACTTTTCCTCTTCGATGACATGATTTCAAAAAGGAGTGTTGGTTTCTCTTCCTCCTTTCCTTCTGTCACCACTCTCTTCTCCCTCTCCCCTTCTTCTTTGTGTGTTTGTGTGAACATGCATTCAGACAGCAGCCAGTACATTGACTGGTTTATGTTTTGTCTGTTTGTGTAGTTGTGTTTGACAGTTTCTATTGTGCAGCTTTCCACTTTAAAACCTCACACACACTGTTTTATGTTGTTTACATTTACTGATTTGTACAACATCTTGTGCAACACACGTGCAGAAGCATGCAAGTAAATGAATGTGTGTGTACATTCATGCTTTGTAGTTTAATTTTTGCTACAGTCTGTGCATAAATGCATGTGCGTGATTGTGTGTGCAGCATTCGTGCAAGTCAGACAGATATAGAGATCCATCGGTATGTAAACTGCATACATTTGTGTGTGTGTGTGAGTGAGTGTGTGGTTGCATGCATATATAAACGTGTGTGTGCTCTGGCCAGTGGGAGCGTGGGAATGTGGTGAGGGATTTCTGTGGTATTTTTAATGTTTGTTATTAAATATTACCACAAGGGACCATGACCAAACCCCAGACACTCCTCCTCCTCCTTCTCCTCCTCCTCCTCCTCCTCCTCTTCTTCTTCCCCCTCCTCCTCCTCGTCTCTCTCCTCAAATAACAATGGAACCAAAAAGACTCGCCACTTGGTTTAAATAAATCTGACACTTAAGAAAAGGGCCAAACAAACTCAGTGAGAACCACAGCACGGCAGGAGGAAAAAGTCAAAATAACCAGCGTAACACAAGAAGGCTCTCATAGCAGCAGGTGGAGATGTCTGAATGAGAGTGGTGAACAAAATGCGAGTCCACTCACAAGAAGAAATCTCTTTTGTCTTTCCCTGAAACCAACAGGTGGAACTCCAGGAAACTTTTTTTTTTAATAAAGTCACCCTTAGCTTATCCTAACCTCAACTTTTATTCCACCTTGAGTCAGTATGAAACTTAAAGATAGACTCCTGTCTACCACCATGTAGGCTGATGTATCCAACATCTAACAATATGCATGTTTACATGTGCAAAATTTCTTGATCCAATTAATAATTTGAGGGATTGGATAATCTGAATCCACTGTTTATATGGATGCAAAATCAAATGATCCGATCATGACGTGTGTATACATGCACCAAGTTTTATTCAGATTAGAAGCGTTTGGACATGCGCAGAATTGTCTAATTTCGCTTAAACAACCGCAGAAGAAGAGTTGTATTTACCCCTGTGCTGTCAACAAACCAACAAACGCGGTAGTGGCTCACTCCATCCAATTCAGAAGTTTTCTCCCTGTCAAATGTTGTCACTAGATGGCACCCTTGCATACTTATTTTACAGTTCTGTCAAAGGTTGCTCTGTGCAGATGTGACATCATTACGCTAAATGTACGCCTTGTTCTGTTATCGGAGGAGCAGACACGACATGGCACCTATGGTTGTGTTTTATGCCAGAGTGTTAATAATAAAACCTCCTGAACTGGCCTCAATAAATAAACCAAAGGCTAAAGAGTGAAGATTGAGTCAGGTAAGAGAGTCACGATCAGGATAAGTATTTACCTGGACACGTTTCAGAATAATGATCGACATAAACCACCCCTCTCGATCAGAATACAATGGCCTTCATTTATCAAGCTTGCGTACGGCAGAAAACTTACGTACACCTTACATACGTAGGTTGCGATGTAAGGATCGGCATTTATCAATCTACACGTGAGCGTACGCTACAACCAAATCTCAGTTAGTGTGGATTTGCAGTGAAAACAATAACAAAAGCATAAACTGCCAGATATTCAGTAGTCATACTGATCATTTTTGGCATTAACATATGCCCCTTTTTTTTACGTATCCGTAAAAAAATTCCACTGGTCTGGTTTTCACGGCAGCCATAGCTCCTGCACACTGGACAATTTGCAAAAAAAATCTTTAATTGTGCGACATTTTGGTGTCAAACCTCTATCAATCAACGGGTCTATTTTTTTTTTCTTCTTTGTTCCTGGATTCCGACACCTGCCGCGTCATCCTCCGATGCACCAAAAAATAAATTCCCCCTTTTTTCTGAACGGCAGCAATAGTAAAAGCCAAATTTTCATTTTGGAGAGAAGTAGGAAAAAAAGAAAAAAAATTCTGCAAACAAGATCGCATAAAAGCATAAAATACTCAAAACAAACAGGTCCAAGTCTATGTGTTTTGAGTGGTGTGACGCATCGATTTGTGGTATGAATTGTGATTGGTCTGATGTTAATTCTCTCCCCTATTTAAACAAGAGCTTTGACAGTTGTCAGATCTCGACAATGACAGATTTGCTTCTACTAGAAGAGTATGCAAAGGTGAGACGGGAGCGGGATCTTCTCATGGAGAGCGATGAGTGGCTCATCAGTCGCTTTCGGCTTCCAAGGCATGTCCTAATGGATTTATGCCACAATCTAGACGCCTATTTAAGGAGGAACACTAGGCGGTCAAACCCCTCGCCAGTGCAGGTGCTCACCACCAAAGGGGTTTTGGCTACCGGGACCTTTCAGAGGGAGATTGGAGACAGAGCTGGGGTCTCCCAGCCGACAATGAGCAGGGTGATGCCAGACATGTTGGCCGCCATCAAGTCCCTCTCCAGGAACTACATCCAGTTCCCCTGAATGATGCCCAGCAATCTGTGATTAAAAGGCAATTTTATGAGATTGCTGGGTTTCCAAATGTAATTGGAGCGATTGATTGTACGCATGTACGTCTGAAGCCACCATCCATGAACGATTACGCATTCATCAATCGCAAAAATTACCATTCAGTTAATGTGTAAGTGATTTGTGATGCCAAGCTGGCATTACTAAATGTGGTAGCCAAGTGGCCGGGAGGGACGCACGATTCTTTCTTATTTCAAAATAGCAGTGTTGGTGCACGGCTACGGGACTGCGCCCTGCAGGGTCAGAGTCATCTCCTTGGTAAGTGGCCTGAGTAAATCTGCAATAGGATTGAAACAAAGGCTGAAATTGTCTGTCATTTCCATGTCATTATTTATCAAGGTGACAAAGGTTTGCCGTGACAGAGTACCTGGTAACCCCGCTGGCAAACCCAGCCACAGAGCAGGAGCGGCGTTTCAACATTGCGCACACACGCACAAGTGTCACTGTGGAGCGCTGCTTTGGTCTCCTGAAGGGCAGAAGGCTCTGTCTTGCTTCAGCAGGGGGAACATTGCTGTACACACCCGAAAAGGTGTGTGACATCATTTTGGCTTGTGCAGTTTTGCACAACGTGGCGTTGGTGAATGGCGTGGCATTGAATGTGCCGGCGCAAAGAGAGGACGCCCAGGGAACCGTGGCAAGGAGATGCTCCACCAGGCGCTGTACGGAGGAGACAGGACCTGATCAACAGCTTCTACAATGTTGGTAGACCTTAAAGTTGAGGAAGTGCTGACTATTTAACTGATTTAATGGCTAAAATAAGACAAATTGAATAAACTAAATGTAAACTAAATTTATTCTCTTTAAGGTTTTGTTGATTGCCTCAAGTGAGGTCACCACTGCCACCAGTAAACAACAAATCTCCGTCTCCGTCTTTCAAATCTCCTTGTCTTTTTAGGACCTCTGCAGTGATGATGGCCCTTGCAGTACAGGAAGCTGGTGCTCGCTCGCCCTCGGTGGACAGTTGTCTCCGTTCGGGGTCTGGATCAGTGGGACCGTCGTCACTGCACACAGACATCGCCGCAGTGCTCTGAAATCATAACTGAGGACAATAAAAAAATTTGCAAATGTAAAAATTTGACTCTTATTTTTCACAATGCAAGCAAATTAGGGCTGATGGTTACCATTCTTCGGCTCCGTTGCAAATGCGTCGGTGTCTCCACCAAACAGCGTTTTTGGGCGCCTTTTATTACAGTCTTCAAGCTCCCGAAGAGCACGTCCTTGTTCGCCTCCACTTCAGAAGTTAAGGTGTCAATTTCGAGCTCCAAAAAGTTGACCTCAGTGGGCGCGGTCTTGACTATCTAAGGGTGTGACATGCGTAATGACGGTCAGTTCCAAACGATTCGCCGCATTTATCAACTCCTAATCACTCATACACTGGGATTGGTCAGATACGACTGCTTTCATAAATCCCACGTGATTCCTATTGTACGGTGATTGCTGTGCCCCGATATGCGCTCGTCTCCATGTAAGCTTGATAAATGAGGGCCATTGTCTTTCCAATTAAGCCGAATTGGATCAGAATCTTCAGATCGACATGTTTACATGACGCATTTTTATTCCGATCGTGTATTTATTCTGATTATTTGTGCCCATGAAAACACAGCTATTGTTAATTTAATCTTTTGACAGATGTGTGATGATGCAGTTTTATTTGGACCCTTACCACTAGAGCCAGCATTACCAGTTCTCTTATCTCCTCCTTTACACACCTGTTCAACCCCTGCTCTCCTATCCTTACCTGAACCCTGTCCTGGCATCACCCACTGACTCTCTTACCTCACGTGATCTTCTGAACCTTGTCTTTTTTGTGTCAAAACAGGTCCCTGATCCTGACTTAAGGACTTCTCTTGGTGCTCATGGAATGAACTCTGTCTTAGTCACCCTCATCCCTGGATAAAGCACTTTATTCATAAGGGTGTAGGGTTCAAAATATGCCAGAAAGTTTTGGTGGAGCTCCTGCAGAAGTAAGGACTGAGGTAAGTGTTTTTGTTGCTCTTTTTTGCATGTTGTTGTCTGAGCATGTTTTGGATAAATGAATCATTTCCACTTTACACACACACTCACCAACATACACGAGCTGTAGCTCATCCTTGAGACAGTGTCACTTACAGTCAGTGAGGATCCGACAGGTATTGAGAGTCACCAAGCACTGTGTTGTTATGGCAGCTGAAGTTGGCTGAACCGCACCCGTGCTTTTAGTTGCTTAGATCCAGTGATGTTGATAAAGCTAGCTCTTTTTGACATAGGTTTTAAAAGTGTAAAGGATGGAGAATAAGTCTCTTTTGGTGTTATTTATTCCATTGTTTCTTTTTCCTGGCCCCTTGTATTTCTAGAGGATATGAAAACCTAAATTACCAAGCAGATCTTCTCTTTGTATCTGTGTTTAAGTCTGAATCTTCAGCCAGATATTCCCTGAGCAAATTGTAGTCATATGTGTGTTTCAAAGTTTCCTAGGCTGCAGATTTTTTTTGTTCATTGCTCACTGAAATATGGTTTTATTGGTGTAAGCAGAATATCTGCCAATATGATTGTACAGCGGTTATTAGCTCTACTGATTTATTTTAGGAAATGTTTATGATTGAGAGAGGTTTGTAGTTCAGGAGACGCCACTGACAAATAATTTAGATGCAAATGGAAAGAAATCTGTTCCATTAGTTCAGATTTCTAAAAAGGAAACTTAAAAGGGAACTTGTTTCAGTGTGAAGTTGCACAATACTGTGAATTTAGATTTTTTTTCTTTCAGAATTAATTGTTCAAATCCCATTTATTTGTACTTCACAATTGTTCATATGAACAAATAAAAGCAATTCAGCCCAGTGTTTTTGTCGGGGGATTAAATAAGTGCAGGTTATAGTCAAGGTTATATACAGGTAACCCCCTGAAGTTAACAGTCGACACACTGTCAACCATTTAGAAAACATTACTCTTAAGTATTTTGATTTACATTTCTGTGGTAATTTGCATACCCCTAAACAAGCTCTTCTGGCTTTCGTGACGCTGTTGGCTGCACCTTTTGTGCTTAGCTGGTATGTGGTTGAAAAGCTTCAAGATATTGTGATTCTGTTTGAGACAAAGTGCATGATACTTCTGACTTGCCAGGTAAATTGTATGAGTCCAGTCTGTGTGACGAAAGTTGTGTGTTTTTAGTCCGGGCATCATGTTTTTATTCAGAGTCTGACTTATCGAACATGTAAAGAGCATATTCAGTGTCTTGACCATGCACTTAGTCACTGAGTGATCACCAGTCTGGACTTGCTGTTGGAAACTTGAACTGTCTTTTCAATCTTTCAGTTACTTCACTTCCATAATTTCAGATTGTAGTTAATCTGACATATTTTCAGATATTGTGAGCGTGCAAACAGAACAAAAGTGCAAAATGAGAGGGTGGAGACCTTCCAGAGTTTGCATATCACTCCTGTGATATTGGTCACCTTCAGCCATAACTCCTTTATTGGTTATTGGGCTCTGATCCTGTTCCCTGCTTACACCATCTATGATACCATTACGAAAATATTTTTCCAATTTAAGATTAGACATATTTTTTCTCCCGTATTTCATAACACAAGGGTGTAGTGTCAGTCCGTGAATCACAGTGGGAGTTAAAGTCGGTGAAGAAAACCAGACAGTCTCATTAGCTGGTCCACCTGCAGTCATAAAAACAGACAGGGGAGTATTCACAACAGTTGTTTTACCTGATCCTCCCTGATACAGTTATTTTAGTAACCAAACATGTTGCAGATTTAGTCGGCTGAGTCACTCCAGCGGAGCTGATCTTCATCTTCACTCTCTGATTCATCTTTTTATCCCAGACATGAACCCACGATCACAGAGAGCCTTTACGGTTTCCCAGAAGTTAACCAACGGTGTTTCAGATTAAAGAAGCTGTTCAACTAAAACAAACATGACTATTCACATTTCCATGCCAGAGACTGTTACCGTAAGTCCCACCTATTCTGGAGAACGGGCTGCCACATGGTCCTAGTCTTGTCTTCCATTGGTTTCTGAAGGAGTTTGGTTTGAATGCATCAACTCCACAACCATATGGCAAATACATCCTCCCAGTTTGGCATTCTATTTTAGCAGCTGGATTTCCAGTCCCTGCTGTGCATCAGTGATACCCAAATTTCCAGCCCATCCATGACCCCAGCATCCATCTGCACTCTCCACTTGGGGAATTTAAGATATCACCACAAGAAAGGATGAGATCATCTCAGTCATAGTGTAAATAAAGTATTGTTGGTTTAATCAAAGGTTTGTAGAAACATGAAGAAGATATCACTTACAGTTGCTTAAATCAAGTGGATAATATAACAATGTTTTAAGAGTCTAATCTGCTGCAGAAAAGTTTCTAGATTGGCTTATTTAGCCTTAACTCTAATGTTATTTCTCGCTTATCTTCACTGTTGTTATTCTGTTTATACAGTCCAAGTTTTCCTCCTCCAGCATAAAACTCCATTTCGCTCTTAAGTCATGAGAGAAGTTGAAGCTCTGGGTGGAGCCGACAGATGGAGGGATTCATTCAGTAAACATGTTTTTTCACTCAACAAACACAGAACTCGTCATTTTCTCTTTTTTTCCTGCCGATTTCTTCCATCTTCAGACTCACACACAATCTAAATTCAGTTAGCTGAGTTTTTCCTGTCTGTGGTTTGATCTCCATTTTGAGCTCAAATTGAACCCTGGTGTCCTGACCGGCTGGTATGTCATTGCGGTGAAGCATGAGCTTGATTTCCTGCCAAAGCAGATATATACAGCAGATCAGAGGTCGTATAAACAGGAATTCATAAACACACACACTGCAGGAGGGCCTATTTTTAGTCTCATATAAGGACTTTTTTTTTTTGCAGTTTTCCAAATACAGATGATGGAAAAGCTCCCCTGACATGAGGTCACTTTCAGCTTTAGCTTGCTCGGGGACACTTTATCCCATTGAGAAATGGATTTTGGGCTTTGTGACTAAATAGTACACTTTTCCTTTTCATGTCACAAGTTTTCTTCTACTCGCCAAAGCCAAGATATTTGATTTATGTGCAATGTGATGTTCAGGATGTGCTGAGCCTCAGGAGAACAAGGAGATGTTTATTGACTTGGACGCAGAATTGTCAAACTTGCACATATTTTAACTCCAGTGGAAATCTAGTGGTTACCTCAGGTGTTGAAAAATGAAGCCAATGCTGAATGGCAAAAAAAAACTGCTGCTGTTTAAGTGTCCACTTCAGCCAATAAGGAAACCCTTTAGGTCCAGAGTTCAGTTATAGTTTCTAGACTGGATTTCACAATTGAACAGTCTGAAAGGACTGATTTTTTTGGTTTGCACTTTAACGGGGTGGGTGTGTTTCATAATGCAATTTTTCTGATTCATGAAATAATGTTTTGCATAATACTGTGACTGAGGTGAGCTGACGGTGTCTCCACTCTCTGCTGCACAAAGCTGCACTGTGTGCTCTCATCCTGGAGGTCAATACATTGGTACACCTTCATTTTTCAAGCAACTCTCAGCCTGCCAATTTATTGTTTTTAACTCACAGAAAAGTGCTGGACAATATTTAGTGTGTTTTGTGTGTGCTGTCTGGATTAGACCAGGTCTTTTTAGTTCTCTTGCAACTCCCATTTGTGTTTACATTGTGGACTTGAGTTACAAACTTTAGTTAAAAGTCCTCCCATCCTCCATCACTCCATCTTTTCCTCTCTTTTATTCCATCTTTTCCCAACTTTCTCCACTCCTGCATTTGTTCCCCTCCTCTCTGTCTGTACCTCTCTGATATCTTTCTTCTTTTGCATTTTTTTAGAAGTATGTGAGAGCGCAATCACGGAGACTCCAAGCTTTTCCGCACAAGCAGCCAAATTTGTCCTTGTGGTTTTCCGCATGTTTATTTTGGGTTCTCTTGAGGGACGACGTATCTGCGGGAAAACCAAACGGCCCGGAGCGGGTGCTTTCCCTCTGGGGATCATCACGGCGTACAAGTAAAAATAGGAGCGTCTTTTTATTTTTTTGAGGAAGGATTGGGTGAGCGTCTCCCATGGGTCCTCTCTGAAAGCCGGGACAGGACGAGAAAGATCATCACTCATTTATTCCTTTTGTTTAGTTTTTTTACTCCTCTCTTTCCATTCTGTAGAGCATGTGAAAACAAGAGTTATAGTCTCATTTTAAACACAATAGAAATGTACCAGAGCAGCCATTTACCATTTTTAATCTGACTTCAAGTTCTCAGAACAATTAGCAACAAAACAAAACATAATTACTGTACCCCGAATGCTTTTTAAGAGATTAGATAAATCAATCATCTCTCCTCCTCCTCCTGCCTGTATGTAAATCTGCTCCTCAGGGAGGATTAATCTCTGTCATCTCTCTCTAAAACTCTTCTGCACGTTCCTTCCTGCTCCTCTTTCAGCTGAACTCGATGGCTGCTGCTGTAGGACGTGTGTGTGGGTTGAGAGGAATCCTGAGATTGGAAAAAAAACCTCCTCCGCTCTGACTTTTTGGTTTGACCTGTGTTTAACATGCTGTCTGCTATGGTAATCTACAACTACTACTACTATTTCTACTACTGCTGCAGCTGGAAGCTGCTCCTCTGCAGGGTGGGCGACCTGCTCAGATTGCATCAAGGGAGATCGTAGGCGAGTAAATTGTTTTGTTATAGATATTTTGCGCCACAAACCTGCAGAAGTCTTCAGAAGACCTCTCTCTGCTGATTTTGGCCTTCAACCCGCAGCTGTCATCAATATGATAGAGGTTCCTCCCTGAAAAAAACCTTTTGACCTTTTGAAAATTCATTCTTCACTTAAAGCCAGTGAAGTGTGTTTTCCAACCAGTGAATGAGCAGGAAAGCTCTCCCTGCCATGAAGCTGTCAGCACACCAAGAAAGAATTTTAGTACTCAGCAGAGAGTTTTTAATGCCGCGTGTGTTGGTCAAAATCCTGCAGATAAACACAGAATATTTGGAATTTTCCAACATAAAAGTCATCAATTTTTATACCTATATCCTGTATCTTATCGCCAACGCTACCCCTCCTCATGTCCCGCCCTCACCCTGTTGTTTCACATCCAACTGGAACATAAATAACTTTTTTTATCATTACTTGTCTCACCTGACATGAATATAATGTACAAAAATCTCAAAAGACAATCCTCCACAGCTGTAAGCTTTGGTTTCAGGCAGCCCAAAGACAGGTAATTGATTTGGTCTGCACATGACTTTTAGTCTCATTTTGGAGCTTTTCTCTGTAAACACTTTTTTTAACGCAGAACTGTGAGTGGACTGGTCACGAGGGGAACCACTCAGCCTGGGAAAACAGTTGTTTAATCTCTACTGTGGTTCTGGAGGCGGTTTCCAGGAAAAAAAACAAACTGTAAGTGGGCATTAACCCAGCAGGAACAAAAAAAATGTAATACTAAGGTGCTTAACAATAACTGTAGAGTACAGAGTTGCTGGAGTTGGACGCACACTGAGGACAAAAACAGTCTTGTTGAGGGGCAAGATTTTTAGCCAACATGAGCATCTTTGTTACATCTTAGCCCCTCCTGCCAAGGATCAATGCAAGAACATGAATTTGAATGAGAGCAAAGATGAAGAAATAAGTTTAGAGAGAGTCAGGAAAATCCTATTCCTTGATCACTAAACAGCTGCTGCTGTTGTTGCATCCATGCATACAGTATGTGCATCATATTAATTTAAATAAACACACATAGTTATTGTGTTATTTCTCTGTATCTATTTCATCCTGCACATGAAGAACAGCACGCACTGTGACTAACAAGAAACGTGCACAAATACAAACAAATCTACAGACTGTTAACTGTTGCACAACAACTCTCATGCTACGGTTCACAAAACTCCTTCATGAGGACGCTGCTCTGTGCATCTGCATGTGTTTGCACAACAAGTTCAAAATCAGAACTCAGAGAAATACACACGGTAAAGTTACACTAATTTAGTTTTTTTTTCAATCTTTAGGGTTTTTTAGAAGTGATTTATTTGATATGTGAATCAGAAATCAAATCCAAACAAAAACTGCAATCAATTATCTCCATACCTTAGTAGATTTGATTTATGATGAATTCACATCAAGTCAAGAGAATGCTTTTTTACTCATTACAGGCGGCTGAGTACTCACTCTTCTAATGTCTTTAGAGAACATATTTTTCTGGACTTCTCAAGTGAATGAAAATTTTTTGGAAACTTTCAACAGAAAATAAGACAAAAACACTTGTAAAGATTTAGGTTTTTCAGTGTATGTTGTGAAAGTTGTTCTTGATATTTTTTTCTTTAAACTTATTTCCCAAAATTTTGTTTTTAATTCCAGCTAATCTCATGCACATCCCTTCCAAACCAACAAACATTCATGATCTGTTTCAACACACCTGAAATAGTCCGCATTTCCTCCCTATTAAACTTTGATTTACTTTAAGTAGTCTGGGGCCTCATGTTTCAACGCTGTTTACGCAAGAAAACTTGTGTACACCAGGATCAGATATATCATAGTGAAAAGTTTGTCAATTCTCACGCCGTTTCACGCCAACTTCGGAGGTGGTATAGAAGTTGGCGGAAAGCTGATTCTTGCGTTGACTGCACTTTGGTACGTTGATATAGCATTGATACATGCAGTGTTAAGTCAGTGAATTGTATTTCATCGGAGAGCATGTATGTGAGTTGAGAGACTTTGTTGAAGGCAGGTCTTGGGTATTTAACTTCATTGCTCCACTGGTTTCCCTTCTCTCTCCTTGATCCTCTCTTTAAAACAGTTATCCAAACTTTGGACAGTCTTTGGGATATTTGGTCTGTCAGTTTTGGTTTCTAACTTTGTTGACAAAAACAAGAGTTCAGTGGACTTTGGAAAGTGTTTAAACCCCAAAATAAAGCCAAAAAAATCTGCTGACTTGAATTATAAATAATCGAATAGGCTTTTCATGTGCAGCGGGCATTGACAGACTGTTCTCTTGTTTGTTTTGTTCATGTCAGACCATTTGTGTTATTTATAGTCGTTGTGGTCCAAACTAAATGTGATTAAATGCGACAGAGACACTTCTGAAGTCCGACAACCCATATAGCTCTGAAAGAGTTTAATTCAGGTCCACTCAATGTAAAGGTGAAGCAGCCTTGGTCACTACTGAAATGAACGTTTCCCCTCTCATCCTGCCCACTTCCCATTCATAATTGCGTGGGCATATGTGTTGGTGAAGCTTACAGAAGTTTAGCTGGAAACAAAAAGAGGATGTTTGTGGTTGGCAGCAGTTGTTCTCTTGGCATCAGCAGATATTTGTATGAAACAGTGTGAAGATATGTGGTGGACTCAGGGAGAAGTGCGAGGCAAAGAGAGCCTCTGGGAAAGCTAACTATGGGAACACAAACAGCACTCTAACTACGATAAAGCCACAACTTAATACTTAAAGTATGAGCGCTGTCAAGCTCTGAGTTACTGGCGTCTTGTTAGCGTGTGATATGACAAATGTTCCTGCTGACTTTCCTGTATGAAGTTTTCTGTTTGTAGCTTCATGTCCACGTCAGCAGTGACCACAGCTTTCTTTCCTCAGCCGGTCACTTTGGGTGTGGTTGAAGCTGCCGTCACTGTGACTAATGAGAAACATGCACAAATACAAACAAATGTACAGACTGTTTTCTATTGCACAACCTCTCTTACAGAACCCCTTCATGAGGACACTGCACTGTGCATCTGCTTGTGTTTGCAGAAGGAGCTCATATTCATAACACAGTCTGGATCGGGTTCGATATACAAAGTGGTTGTGTGAAAGCTGCAGCTGTGATTGGATCCAGAAACCAGGCGAGTGTGGTGCCAGAGCAGCTCATGAGAGGTGCTCATGAAGCTTTGAGTTTTATCATGATAGTACAAAGGAGCTGTCAACACACTAGGAAAGGAGTCTGCACATTTTTACCTCTGCAGCCTGTTAACACTGTGGCAAAAGTCTCAGTTCCTGTCAGCACTGTAAAACAGTGAACAACATGGAGGATGTTTTAAATCCTAAACTATTTAAAGCTCCTGCAATTTTTTTTTTTGCATGAATGAACAAGACCAAAATCCTTACCAAAACCTTTGCATAAGCATGTAGCTGTTGTGATCACAGACTGTATATAGGATGGACGCCGTCGGCCTCCTTGCTGGGTGAATCCACAGCAAGAACAGCACCCTCTGGTGATCGGCAGCAGTATAGGTCATAAACCCCGCCTCCTCCAGCAATTCCTATGGAGCTGTGGACAAACTTTAGAAATTTATTACACAGAATATAATTTCTTCTCCCCCCCGCTTGCGATTTTGACATGTAGTTATTGTAAGACTGGTTTGTGCTCAAGTCCTCTTTTTTCTGTGCAGCTTCATTTTTAAAAGTTATTAGGGGGTTCATGTTTTCTATGATTGGCGCTTGATACAGCCTATGGGTGGACAAAGATTGCATAGCTCAGCTGGGGGATACGCTGTTTGAGCCGAGCGTCATCACAGCAACTCTCCTGTGTACAACACTACTGCGCAATGTTGGTTTCAGGGAGTGGAGAAAAAACCCAGAAATACCTAGAGCTTTTCAGCTTCAAATGCGTACACTGGCAGGAGGAGGAACCAAGTTGTCCATAGTATATACAGTCTATGTTTACGACACTTTGGGTGCAAAACCTGCAATAACTCTGAGTTTCTCACAGGAGCTTTAAAGAGCCCATAACTTAATATCTGTGCTTGATGTCTGACCAACTCTGCAAACTTTGCTTCTGCGTCATAACTTTAAGCTCTGAGTACAAAATGTTCCATATTTGTTTTAACCAAAACCTTGTCTCTCTCTCTTTCCCCTGAACCTAAACATGTAGTTTTGGTGCCCTGACCCAAGCAAACTGGGACCATTTAACAATGGCAAATGTGTATAAAAATACCCACAAGCCTATGTCAGGTCTTATAAATTTCAAATTTTGCATATTTCTTAATAGTAAGTTGACCCCTTAAACCTCAACATGCTAAATTGACTCTAATACGAGCCCCTTCACCCTCACAGTTAAAAGCGTTAAGGTTGCTGACCAGGCACTTAAACTCGCTGTGTTGGAGGCTGTGTAAAGAGAGAGGAAAGAATGTACTGAGTTCCTTTTTGCAGGTCAGGACAAGGTCTGCAGCTGGTAACCTGGACAGAAAATTCAAAACCATTTTAAAGAGCCGCCTCTCAATGATACTGGGTGTTTCTGTTGGAAATACTTCTGGATAAACACAGGGTTCATGCTCTGATCATCTGTCCAGATTATAATCTGACCACCTTTCTGACCATGTATTTGCATAGCCTGTTGCTCTTAGCGATTCTCCACATGGCAACATGGTTTTATCTAGTGCAACCATGTTTATAGTTTGATTTCACACTATACAACATGCTCCTCACATCTTTCACTTACCCAACAACTGAAACACACCTCATTAACTTTTGCATATTCTGTCTGAAGGAGTATTTTCCTCATTGTCTACCTCCCTGTCACTTTTGATAGTCTGACATTTTCTTTTCAATCAAGCAACCCTCAAATGTTGCCAGAACCAAAAACAATGCCATTCACTCAGCTGTTTCTCTCGTGTCTTTTTCTTGGTGGTTAACTGGTCAACCAACTGCATCTAAAGTTTTGTGCTCTCTAAATAAGTATCAAGTACATCCTTTACATTCCTCGTCAGTTTGGCATTTTCACAGAAATTAAGGTTTTTGCCACAGTGTCAATAGGCAGAGGTGAATTAAGCTTCTTTAAGTGGACTGAGTTGATTTGGGACCCGGCTGCTGACTTTGTTGTTGGGAATTGCTGTTGTAATGGGGTTTCGACCAATCAGAATCAACTATTTGTCACAGCCATTTAGTTGAACGTTTTCTATCTGTATGTTATTTCATAATCTGTGGATTAATTTATTAAATTTAAAGACTTGACCACACAGTTTTGACATCAGTTTATTATTGGTTAAACCTAAACACAGTCGTCATTTTAGAGGTGGTGACGCAAATTGGAGCAGGTGTGATTTATGACTTTTACTGGTCTGACATTACCCAGATCCTACTCTGAGTCCTAGTCTCGAGGACTGTTATTCTGTGTGTGTGCACGTGTGCGTGCGTGCATGTAGCCACAAAGTCAAGGTCCCCAATCAAAGAGGAAATGACTTCACGAGACTCAGAGGCCTCTGTGCAGCCTGGGGGTGGTGGGCTGGTAACCATGCACACGCACATACATAAACACACACTCACACACATATGTAAACCTCTGCAAGCATGCATGAGTGTGCACAGCTGGTTGCTCCGCACTGAGGCAAGATTTCAAACGTAGAGAGACAAAGACAACAATGCATGAACTCATAAAGGTTTTCTTTAAAGACACACACACGCTCTGCGGCCTGTCACCTCCCAGGTCGGGTGCTGAGTGTGTTGTTTATTTTAGCACGCCTGTGTGAGAGTTAAAAACGGAATGTTTCAGCTACATAAAACACTTCCTGTTTTGACGACTCGCTCACTGAGCTGCTCCCTGGGCTAAATAGTCCCAGAGCGCCACGTAATGATGGTCTGACACACAGGAGAAATGTGTGTGTTTGTGTTTTAAATCAACTATGTACACTGTGTCATGGTTACATTCTCCTTGTATGTGTGTGTTGTTGCACATTTTCCCCACCAGTCTGCTCCCTGTGGTGGACGCTCTTGTTGCTCTGCTTTGTGTTACTTGTCCGTCTGCAGTTTTAAGAAAAAAAAACAAAACAAAACCAACCAAAAAAAAACATTTATTTGCAATGAACCCCATAAAATACTTTCTAGTATATTATATTTTTTTAGAGGCACAAGTCACATCCAATAATTGAACAGCAGGTCCTTTTTCTGATGGATACCAAAGCTGTGTAAGTGGTCAGCAAGCGTCGTAAAAACTGCAGTTCTTGAAGCATCCACTTGGGGCTGTCAATAGTGCAAAAATCCATGTATTTTCGATAAGTGTAAATTGCTGCACTCCTACTTTCACAAACTCTTAAATATTTAGTGACTATCATGAAAATTATGGTTAAAAATCAGGAAGGCCAGA
This sequence comes from Xyrichtys novacula, assembly GCA_962446985.1. Taxonomy (NCBI): domain Eukaryota; kingdom Metazoa; phylum Chordata; class Actinopteri; order Labriformes; family Labridae; genus Xyrichtys; species Xyrichtys novacula. Next base: position 24,123,471 of record OY660867.1, on the reverse strand, counting down.
TTTTAAATAATGATAGCATACATGATAACTACTGTAACAATATTTAAATGAAGGCAGTAGGTTAAGACAAAGACCTAACTCTGTTTTTATTTACTAAAGGGACAGTTCAGTCTTTTTTAAAATGGTCCATGTCAATACTTGTAGGCTCAGCTCCAAGATGTAATTCAGCTACCAAACTCCAACCTAAGTATGTCTTTATTTGCATAAGTTATTTGGAAACTTTGCAGTGCCTATGAACAAAAGGAAAGACGAAACATCGACTTTTTTTTTTTCTTCATCTCAATGCAAACAAGTCAAAGGTGTAAAAGCAGTTTGGAACTTTCCATCCTGAGAGCACATTTCTCACATTAGGTGTAAAGAGGTGCCATCATCTCATTGTTTCAAGACGAAAAAGCATATACTGCAGGCTGTGTGCACGTCAGCATTGGTAACATTGTCTCTAAATTTCTTCAAGTTGCGAGCTGTAAACAGTTTGGATTAAGACAAGGAGGCCAAAGATAAGTTTTGTAGACTCAGCTTTTAAACCATGTAAAGTTTCTTTGTAAAGATATGCAGTCATCTCGCTTTGTTCCCAATAACTAATTCAGAACAGATAACCATTGAATGGCAGAAATCCCACATCCAGATGTCTGCTGATGTTATTTTTGGCAAAAACTGGACTGTTTTCTGTCCAAATTACTCACGGCGTTCGCAGACCTTCTGCTGACAAACTAAAGAAAATCTAAAGTCGTGCAGAGAGAAGAGGAGCTGCAGCAGATGAGATCTGATTACATCTCTTCTCTGACATTTCTGGTTGTGGGGAGTTACAGGTGTTTGCAACAACAAAGTCAATGAAAACACACCTCACACCCACTCAATCTTAACCACAAGCCCACCTCTGAGATAATCCAACATATCGACACATGTTTAAGAGCTGTGGGATGTATAAGTTGAGTGTTATCTGCACTTTAGATCTGCACATACACGAAACCTGCAAGAAAACACACACATATATGCACCGACAGTTTTCCTCTCCCAGTCATTTGACACTTGCCTCCCTCACCCACAGCTCCTCTCTTTGTCCTCTCTCTCACACACACCTCACTTTACAACATTTTCACTCTCTCAGCCTTTACACACCCGCCCACACAAACACACACACACACACACACAATCTCCCCCTATCCACTCCCTTGTGTGTAATCCCCGCAGCTGTTGCTCTTACTCACTTTTCTGCAGCCTCCTTCAGACAAACCCTCAACTGTGTATGTTTGTGGATGTGTGTTTCCTTGCATGCTGCAAAGAGGAAAGGCTTGATTCTGAATGAAGACGTTGGCACAGAAAAAGCGAGGGGTGAGATGTGAATGAGAGGATGGGAGACGGAGGAGTTTGGTGAAAAATCCCCATCCACTTTCCCCCAGAGAGAGCCTCAGTCTTCCCTTTTCTCCCCGACCTATTGTGTTCCCTCTTCACCTCCTTCCTTCGTCCATCCATGTCCACATCCGCAGCACAAGCGTGCCCTGAATCTGGATACCACAAATCTATCAGCTGCATCTGGCTTCACCGGGGATGTCAAGTGGGGAGTTTGTCCTGTGCAGAGAAAGCTAAATATAAAACAGGGGTACTTTGTCTGTGGAAACAGAGCTGAGGTTTGGACAGAGTTCATTTCTGTCCTGTTCTGACAGCACAGTCTTATAAAGTCGATATGTTTCCAAATTAAGACGCAGGGACATGGGAAATCTGTAGTTATTAGCTCTGCTTTGTGTTTTCCTTTCTTTTCCCCAGCTCAGTTTTTGTTGGCTCAAAATTAAAACCCATAGTACAAGTGTCTATCCTCCATTCCTCCATCAGAACTGCTTTACAGATGGCTGAACAGCTTTGGAAACCCTCTTACCCCACACTTTCTCTCAAGTAGAAAATTATGGAGTTGCATCCACTTACTTCAGCAACTTCCAAAATCAATAATCTGAGATTGACGCCCACTTCTTGTGGTTGGGGGCCAGCTGTGTGGAGGTGAACCAGGATTTAACTCTACTTTAAAATCAGAGGAAAAACATCAGGATCTGCACTGTCTGTCATCTTGGATTGTTTTGTTATAAAAATGAAGCAAATCCGAAAACATATCAAACCTGCAACATCAAGCTGGCCAGAATGTGTCTTCTTTCTTTCTGCAGGTTTTGCAAAAAGTGACATCTCTTAGCCTACTTCTCGATTAACTGTGTCAACACTAATTAGTAACCGATTGTGGAGAGAGAGAGCGGCGGTCTGTGGCACCCTAGACCAGAAAACATGTCATATGAACAGGTTGATGGCCTCGTTTTAAAGCTGTGATCTGAATTACTGAGGTTTAAACAAGAGTGACATTAACTTATTGGCTTATCTGGTTGCAAGAAAACATGAACATTGGAGACTGATCGAGCCCACTTAAGGTCGCAAAACTCCAGTCACTAATATGTGGTCATCAAGTTTGAGTTTCTGAGCTTGACCTGCTTAAATCTGCCTTCAACACTTTTGATTTCACCTGGTTAAAATGGCTGTAAAGCTTCAATTCAGCGTCAGTATCTTGCATTTAAATCTATTATAAAAAATTCAACCCGGCTCTGACTGTCATTACATGGCTTTCTGTCAGTGTTAAAATCACCTTCAGGTGCTGTCGCTGTGGTCCCAGAGCTGCTTTAAAACTCTGTGTCATTTTAATGGACCGTGTCAAATGTGCATGTCAAATCCAGATGTTTTGAATTCACACATGCTATCTTACAGAAGGCCTAGGAGTCATCTGCTCGTGCACTCGCAGCCTAAAAACAATCATGTTAGGATAGTTGATGTTATCATGCGGGGATCAGTCAGATGTTCTTAAAAGCTTATTTATATCAAGCATAAAATGTTAGCATCTCCACCCAGAGAATTGGGTCCCCTCATCTCCTCTTCATCTAATCATCTTGATTATTTCAAAGAGCAGGTTAAGGATCTTTGTTTACAAAATTTGCCAGATAATCCAACCTTCTTGCTGAGTTCCCTCCAGGTGAGCTCCTTTAATTCCTTTTTCCATATTAAAATCAAGCATGTACCTTTACAACAATTTTTCCCTCCATTGTTCCAGATTAATGAACCTCTGCTGTTCAGTCTATTGTTAAGATACATCACCAGGAACTCTCCATATTGGTTGGCTATCACAATGCGAGTCATTGGCTTGAGTTTAGAGTTTTCAGCTCTTGGGAATATGCAAATGAAGTGAGAAGAGTGTCGAACACGAATTTGAGTGATTCGTGTCGCCTGACAAGAAGTCACATCTCATTGCATCTTGCATAAAACTTAGCATGTAATTCACTGCGCAAATGCTTTGTATTATGTTTGGCGTTAAAACAACATTGTGTCCAAATTTTGTAACCTTAATACCAACAAAATGAATCCGCTAAGTATGTGAAGAGGGGAATGTGTATATGAGACCGAAAAGTGTTCATTTACCGAAGTGTTATCATGTTTTCTCTCTAAAAATGAGCTTTCTTCAATTAGTGTGTATGTGGCTCTTAGTGCCTCTGCAGCAAGCCTCAAGTGGACACTTGAGGAACTGCAGCTTTTAACACTTCAGCCTTACTCCTCAAGACTGGAGGTTATCATTTGGCAGTAATGCACTATGTTGAGATTAATTCACTGTTAATGTGCATTGATGAAAGTCTTTTAAACACTCTGTTTGATATGGAGCTAATCCGCCCCTGTTTCTATCAATAACTCTAACTTCAGTAATGATGAAGGATTTCTTTTGTAAAATGTCTGTGGCTCATTGACTCCAAATCTGTGAGCTTAAACAATGTTTGAGTTAAAGCCAGCCCTGTCTTCATGATGTCACAGAGAGTAAATCCCGGACACACCTCATTAGGACTGCATGAAGGAGTGAAAGGCAGCTTTGTAGCCACGGTGACAGCGCCCAGGGCGATTTGAACACATCTTCCTCTTCATAACTCACATGGTCAGTCAAACATTTTTACTGTCAGTGGGGCAGCTTAATGCTTTAGATGACCTCATACAGTATGTGCTAAAGGTTCAGATCCCTGCCTGTGTGTGTGTGTGTGTATGTGTGTGTTCATGTGTGCAGTTGGGGTTGAAGAAAAAGACGTGACCCGTGTTGGAAATCTGCAGCCTGAGAGGCCAGAACCACTCCACTTAACCCCTGCATCACTCAAGAGTCCTCGCCACATTCATTCAGTGTAACCCCCCCAACATATGGATGCTATAAATTCAAACAGACCTATAAATTCTTGAGTTTTTTTCTGCAGAAATGTTCAGACTCCTTTGGGCTCCCTGCTGGCTTTTTATAGGAAGTTGAAACAGTATTTCTTCTAAAAAAGACAGCTGGCATGTGAAATCCTGCGTGATATTATGAAGGCGTTCACTTTGACATTGTCATCTATGTTTGAGTTTGATCAGGAGGAATTGTTCAGGCTGATTTTATATTTTGTCCTCGCATATTTGAGCTTGCAAACGGTTGTTTTTATGAATGGTTCAGTTCTTGACATTGCATTTCATTCTTAGCTAATAATAGAAGCAATGAACCGTGCAGATGTTGCAGAAAAACCCCAGTGCTGTATTAGTTGAATTAGTACAACAATAAAGTTAATGAAAGGAGGAAATTCAACCAGACAAAGTTTAAGAGGCAACACATTTGAGGCTCCATTATGCAGCATTTAGCAAGTGCTAATAAAAGGAGATCACCAAATAATGTGTGCAGGCTGGTGTCGGGTAGGAAGTGAGTGAGTGAGTGCTGGGAAGTCTGGGAGTATTTCATGACATCCTAAACTAACATTCTTTAAGTAGGTCAAGTAGAGAAGTGATTCCCAGCCCCTTTCCATAAACCTCCTGATGTAATGCTGACCTACAAAACAGCAGCAGCTGCTGGGATCAGGGGTCTGGACCCCATCTTATTCCCTCCTTCCTCCTCCTCTTTGCCCTCCTGCTCCTCTCCTTTCATTTTCCTGTCCTTTTTCTTCCTCAGTTACACTTTTACCCGACTGGAAATTGTCAGTCTTATTACATCATCTTTTGTAAGTATTTCTGTCCACATGGTTTCACCGTAATTCTGACTAAATAGCCAGAGTTTCCCAATCCTAACCCTAACCACAACCACAGCTGTATACATGTCCAGACTTTGACTCTTTGACTCTACCTGCAGTGTCCCTTCAAGCACACACTGGTTTGTGTACCTCCAGTATCTCACTGATGCAGATCATGTTCTTGGAATGTGCCGACCGTGACGATTGAAGTTATTACTGTTTAAAGGTGTTTGGAAACTCTTGATTTTAAGGTTTACACAACAAAGCCGCAGTGTTTAAATCTGGATTTCATTGCAGCGGCTTGTAGTGGAAGTCCCCGGCTTGTCATTGGACCAAGTTTCAGCTGTTCCAGGTGATGATACTCTCAGCGGCACAGAGGCCAGGTGAGGAATTTGAGTATGAGCTAAACCAATGGATTTTCATGAATGAATTGTAACCTAAAGATATCGCCAGTAAATTCAGCAGCTCTTGGTCTTGGTCTTGGTTCAAACAAAGTGACCATCTCTGGTCTTGAGAAGTGAAGTCAAAATAGAAGCGCTAAAAACTGCAGTTCCTGGTGTGTCTGCCTGAGGCTGGCTGCAAAAGCATCAAGAAAGAAGATCTTTACAGCAAAAATCAACGTTTACAGCCTTGTTAAAGTAGGAGTTCATTTCTTTTTCTGTATGTACTGTAAAAAGGTAACTTTTTGAATAAGTTATTAATTTTGAAGAAATTACTGTCATGTATTTAGCAAATTGGAGCTGCGACCAACTCGACAGGTAGACACACTTACTTAGGAGCCTGAAAACTAGCCTGGCTGGGCCATTCAGTTGCGTGAATCACTTGCCGTTCCTTCCCACAACAGTCTGGACTTCGGCCAATTGGGAGCCCTAAAAGTGGGCAGGAGTACTTTCCTTGATAGACAGACTACTGTAACCAATCACCGTAATATTTCAACGTGTACGAGCAAACAATGTCTTATATGTCTTCTTCTGCGGATATAAACGATTCTGCCGACTTTGCAAAGTCAACTGCAGAATTAACGGCGTTCTGAATAAATAGCACTTTGAAAAGTCCAGCAGCATGTGTTTGACGTCTCCATCTACACATGGACCAATCAGGGGCTGCCTTTCCCTGTTGTCCGGGGAACAGTGGAAACACAGTCTCTGATTGGCCTGGTTATTTTCTGATTTCTAATACATGCTCCCAATTGGCCTAAGTCCAGACTGTTGTGAGAAGGAACGGCAAGTGATTCGCTGGATGGCCCAGCCAGGCTAGCTGAAAGCCGGCCTCAGCTCTACCTATTAGCTCAGAGTAGACTGACTGAGAGTTAGGTTGAGTCCACGTGTGCAGCATGGTGTCTGCAGCCTACAGGCTTTAAAAAAAAAACGAGTGACATTACTGCATCTGTGTCCATGTTTCCTGCCCCTTGCCACCCCCTTCTCCTCCTAGATTTTAAATAAATCCACCATCCGCTAATCCCCAACCCCAAGCCCTGTTAAAAGTTGGTGGAGGACATGTTCACTGCAAAAATGCAACAGCACAAGCAGCAAGGTTGTACTTGGCGATGTTTTTGATCATGACTCAGAGAAACTCAAAGCGAGATATTGATTCCCTTGTTAATCTTTGCCTAACAATGCAAAGCCTTTTAGCCTAAGACATGATTGTCAGTCTGTTCTTATGAGATAAGTATTACAGCGGAACCTGAGATCATTTCTTATCAATGTGGAGGACATCCACTGTAATTTCCAGCAGAGACTCACTTTGAAACACCAACTTTTTTTTCTTGTATTTATTTTGATTCTTAAGTTTGGAGGAATGAAATGTGCCATGATGATGTGTTTCATTTGGTCAGTTTCTCCAGACTGAAAAGTAAACGAGGAAGTAGGTCATCGAAATGGTTGTGAGTTTACTGTACCAAAAAAAGAGAGGCTTTGTTGGAAGTTGTATGATTGACAAGACAGTCCATTGTCTGTGAACTGCTGTGAGTGTCGAGTCTTGGCCATGTGTTTCTCCTCCTGACAGCCGGGCTGACGGGTGAGATTTAACAGACGAGGCTGGTAACCAAAACAGAGGAGGGGAGCTGGAAACGCACAACACACAACACAATACAGTCACACACTATTCACTGAGTGCAAGCATCACACACACATAAACACACATCTGGAGGCATCTTTCTGTGAGTGCAAGTGAGTGACAGCAAGTGTGCTCAGGGGTTTAGTCAGCAGGGAGGACAGAGACAGGGTGTGATAGTTTGTTTGTCTGCTTAGGACAAAGACTGTGAATGTGGTCACTAAATCTAAAAGTTAAAAGTTTGAGTCCCTGACAAATATTCATCCAAAAAGAAGACTTGGGTTAAATAAACTGTACTGACTCAAGGCTTTACTTCAGCTGAAGTTTGATTAATGCTGGCTCTGAAATGTTGCCTGTATCATAGAGTATCAAAGTATAAACTCACCCTCCAAAAGGAATGTCAACCTTGTGTTTCTGCAACTTCAACTTTTTAAACTCTTAAAACTTTTAGTTGGATATGAAACAGACTGAAATTGATAAGGATATCTTTATATGACATATGGATGGTCAAAAAGCTGCTATAGTGGATTCTACAAACCCTCCAGCCGTGGGGCTGCCATTGGTTGTTAACGCAATGCCAGGATACCACATTGCCACAAGAAGCACCAGAATCAACAAATCTAGATTTTCTTTAAGATGCTTCAATTTTAAGGTGCTCAAATTTAATTGTGTAAATCAACTGGTGGTGAAAAATTTGTTGTTTTGAATCATCTTTGATGTTGTCAGTAAGATGAGCTCAGTGTATTCTGTTGTTGTGGGCCTTTTAAAGTCTCACTCCGATTGTATTTTTTTTAACTACTTAAAGTGTTCTCAGTGGTCTTAAATTGTGATTGTGAAGTTTTTATCCACAATCACATTACCTGTTTCATTTTCAAGGGCTTTTCCTCTGCAGATCTCCAGCAGCTCATTAACAATTCACCTCTGAGTCATGGGCGGAGACAGCGCTGCTTTTCACACTCCTCTTCATGATAGCTTGTAGCCTAACATTGTCGGTGTAGTAGAAGTAGCAGGTAACATAGGAGCTATTCAGCTCTCGGACACTAATGTCTTTAGGGACATGATGAAACCTAATATCATAATTGACTTTCTTTTGAGCATTGCAATCCGCTACCGCACTTGCTTGTTCCGCGATCGTCCTCTCTACTTCTCTGAGTCTGACCTGCATAGCCGGGCTCCGGGGGGCTGAGCGTGGATTTGCTATGTAGGAAATCTCACTGTGTCTGAACCTGTTTGGGTTTGTCAGAGATTCACAGAGATTTGAATCCAGAAATATTCAGAAATGCATCAGAAAAAAGGCCATGTAGACAACAAGAAAAACATGATTTTCATTGGAGTGGGTTTTTGAGTTGTGCTCTACAACAACAGATAAACCAAAAAAATCTCAGTTTGGGAAATCAGCTCGAGCTGACACAAGTCCCATGTCTGAGATGCATTAAAAATGAAGGAAAGAGCTTTTGTTTCACTGCTGCAGAGCTGAGGTGCTGGTTTATTTCAGTCAGTAGAACAGTGAACTGGTTCAATTCCTGTCCGGCCACCCCAGTCAAAGTCTGAACACGCCCTTGGATGCTGCCAAAGGGCCCTCTTACCTCCATAACAAGAGGATCTGAAAGGTACTATTTGCTTTCAGTGCACTTCTGCAGCTCTAAGAGCATAGAATAGTGTCTACCCGGACCACAAAAAGGATCCGCCCTTTTGTATTCAGTTATTTTAATGATAAACACATTCTCTGCTTTGGACACACACCTTCTTTTTGTAACGCACACATGCATACACACAGTCCTTATGTTTGCCGTACATTTGACAGTGATGCACTGCGTTGTTTTACTCGGCCAAAATGAGACTCAGATGTGTTGAACCAGTCTGATAAACAACCTGCAGCGAGCCAGCTGCTTCATCAGGCTGCATTACACTGAATCGATGGAAAAGCCTGCAGATTTGACCTCTTACTTCTAAATTAAAGCAAGGAATTTTATTAAAATATTTCATCCAGGGGATCCAGATGAGAGTTTAGTGTCTTACTGTGGGAACGGGGGACTACATATTGCGAGCTTGTAGAGGCCTGCAACCTATTTTGCGCCCATAGCCCCAGATTAAGAGACCTGGGAGGGAAACAAAGTCGAACAAACAACTGATTCTCATCATAGAAAGTGATGTAGCCCTGCTCTCTGCATCTCCACCCTGATTTTACTGATTTTGACTCAGCACACATCATTTTTCGACAGAGAGCCCTCGAAACCCCCAAAGAGGAGAAAAAAAGTTCAACTTTAATTAGTGTTTGGTGCTTTTACAAGTGGGCTGTAAAGCTATAAGTCAGGACTGTTGATGTAATTAAAAAAATAGATGATTTTGGATGGTTTTCAGCCCAGGCTCATATGGCTTTTCTATACTTGTCTTCTCACAAGAGAGTTAGCATAAATACAGCAGTGACGGCTCATTTATCTTAACAAAGTGATCTGTCGTAGTTTTAAACACACAAACCCAAACATGCTCGCTCTTTTTTTTATCGAAGCAAAAAAAGACTAATCATATCTGTTCCTACCATTTAAATCTGTACTGTATCTCAGCACTGTTAGAGAAATGTGAAGAGACTTTTAATTCAACAATACATCTCTGGCCTGTGAACACAGCGTGTGCAGCACTGACCTTAACTGTGAGTCTGCAGTGTCAGATATTTAATGCATGTTACACTTCAGACCGCATTATAAGTCCCATATTATGCCAAATTCACTTGAAATTGGTTTTCTAACAATAATTTGCATCCCCAGCCTGTCTACAAGCCCCCCAGAATGAGAGATTTCTATCCTCTCCCTCTCTTGCTTGTTCCACCTTTCGGAAAATGTCTGCTCAAATGTGTAGATTAACACAATCACCTTCCATGATGTCATGGGCGGCAATAACTCCTCCCCTCCAGGTTGGTGACCCTGCCCAAGATGTTTGTTTTACCCCCCAAAAAAATTTCCACGCAGACCCTACTTTTCGCCCTCGCTCAATGGCGAAGGTACAAGCAAGGCAGTTGCTCTGTTGTTGGAAGGAAACAGAAGTCTGTTTCTGTAGACTGCAAGAACAAAGTCAAGAGAGATAACAATACTTACAATACTGCGCATTCACCAAAAGAGCTTCAAGTAACTGAGCTAATGTTACCTAGCTACATTCAAGTCATTGTGTACCAACACATGAACAAAGTAAAAAGAAAAATATCGAGACATAATATTTGAAACTAACCATCCAGAAATGTCCTGCTGCAGCCACATGGTTGGAATTTCTTCAGAAGCCTCTCCTTCTGGGTCAGACTCTGGATCAAACTGGTACGGCTGGACAACAGCGCTTCTAGGAGCCATACTTAACACCCTGGGCTCTATTTTCATGTTCGGAGGTGAGGCAGCGGAAGGTGGCGGACCCCGCGCAGTGGTATTTTCGTTTGGCGGCGCATGGCGTACAGCCAGTTTGGTATGGGCGTGGTGGCGTGGCAGAGGGAGGTGTCGACAGAATCAGCTAGGGCAGGGACATTTTCGTGCTCGCCGGTGGCGTGTGAAGTGCGCTTAAGGCTCGCCGATTCAAACCTGGTCAGCTTTCAGCGCAGGCGGAGCGCAGCTGGTCTAGTAGTATTTTGGTAGACCGGCGGCGTATCGGCATACGTCACCCATGCCTCACCGGCAGGTTTCCACAGTGTCAGGCACATTTCAGTGCAATAAATAATCATCAACAACTAATAATCTGAGTCAGCACATACATTTAGATCTATAGATATATTCTGATCTATATCTGATCTGATGAGCACGTTTGGCACGCCTTCGGACACACAACCTGACCGAATCAACACAGCTGAAACCACATTAAATTAAATTAAATACCTAGTAAATAAACACACATGATGAAGTTAACAAGATATTTAATTTGTCTCCCTCCTTTTCTTTCTTCTTCTTCCTCTTATTTCTCGCGCAGCTCGACCTGGACATGTCTCCGTGTCCTCTCCCCGTCCTGCTGCAGCTGCTGCTGTGGTGGCTGAACAGATGATTTGTTTCAGTGATAAGATGAGTTATTTACTTTAAGTCTACACACGAATATTATAATATTCAGTTTTGTGAGGCAAATTTATTTAATATGCCAACATCTATGAAAGAAAGAGCCAGGCCATGGAGCGCGATGCATCCTTTATGCACAGATGGTTCCGATTTTAATGCCATTTTTGGAGTTAATGTTGTGATCTGTGTGCACAACCCACCTTTGTCACATGAGTTTTGAATATGTGCAACTTTATGTAAGTGTCTTTATTTGTGGAAAAGGGTGTTTGTCTTACCAGTGGGTCCAACATTACACACACCAAATCCATCTGTGCTCATATGAGAGAGTGTGCAGGACGCCCTCTGCAGCGTTTACAGCGACACATGTTGAGGGGCTGCCTTCTGTCGCCATCTTGTGGCATTACTGTCTTCAGACATCTCTTGATCTCTTTGACTACTTCATGAAAATAGTAATACGCCTCGCCGGTGGCGGATTTTAAGGCAAGGAGAGGAGCTTATGTGATTGGTGAAAACAGGTCTCGGCTGTGTTAAACCCACTCCACGCCCTCTCTCCTCCCTCGCTACGACTTACGCCGCTGGGGGGAGCTGAGTTAGGGAGGGGGGATACTTACTCCGGGCTGCGCCGCTCACCAAAATACCAAATTGTGCTTGGGAACGCCTTGTCGGCGCGGCGGACCTGACTTACGCTGTGCGTGCGCCACGTATCCGGCAAAGCAAGAAAATAGAGCCCTCTGTGTAAACATTAGCACATGGTTCCGTAGCGCAAGCCACAGCCCCACTCTAGAGGGACGGGGAGGGGTGTGGCTTGCGCTGAAGGAGGCATGTTCTCGGTAAAGCTCACTTGCAAGAGTTTTAAGGCTGGCTGAAGTCCAGGAAAAAAATGGGTTTTTAGACAACAAACTTCAAATGGACTGTTCTGAGACCTATGTGAACCTGCTAAAACGGGTTTAATATGGGACCCTTTTGCATTCAAGTTTTATCCTACTTTCCCAACAGAGAGAGAGATTGTTTTCAGAAGCATAAGTAAATATGAAAGTCATAATGCAGAAGACGCCAGGAAATACATTTATCTTTAGTATGTTAAAGATCAGTTTTTATTGCTAAAGTGATCCTCTGACACTACTCTAATATTCTTATTCTGCACAGGGTTCATTAAGGATCCAGATCTGATGGACCAAAAAGAGAGAAAGATGTAAACAACATTTGCAGATAAAATACGTTTTGTACCAGTAAAATGATGCAGATGGTTTTGGTAACTTTGCACTGCAGGATGTAAAGTCCTAACCAAGATGATGTCCAGAAACCTCCAGACTTGGACAAACAGCCATTATACTGATGAACATACTGACGGAGACCCCCACCTTTTTATTTTCTCCGCCAGATTTTGTGCAAGCAGCTTGTTCCCTTCAATAACTACTCAATCAGTTCCTCCTCATGCACTCACACACACAAACACACACACAAAGGTTAACCCGGGGGGGAGGAAATTGAATTAGCAGGGTGTAATGCGGCTCCTTGTGTGTGTAATCAGAGCAGGCTCAGCATACAGAGCCATTGTAAGACACTGTGGTCTGAGTCTGAGAGCCAGCGACCGCTGGGGGAAGCTGCTCTTATCACTAGATATGATTACAGCCGGGAGAATGTGTGTGTGTGTGTGTGTGTGTGTGTGTGTGTGTGTGTGTGTGTGTGTGTGTGTGTGTGTGTGTGTGTGTGTGTGTGTGTGTGTGGGTGAGTGTGTGTGTGGGAGTCATGGCTCGGGGATTGCACAGGGAATGTGTCTACATGCTTTTGATTGCGCACAAGTGAGTAAGAGAGTCATTTCTGAAAAATGATGTGTTTGAAATGAACAAAGCCGCTACACTCATGAAGACAACCCCCACATTTTTTATTTGGATTACCTAATTCTCTTATATTTGTCTTTTCTCTGAAGAGACTTAAGTGTTGGATCAACCTTAAAAAGAACTGAAGTAATCGATCACTCTAAAGTTAGGACACAGTCTTTCAAACTTTTACTTATTCTACACCTGATGAATTATGTGGACTGAAACTTTCTGAGGCCAAAAAGTAAGGTATTTTGAAGCTAACATTTAAGTGTTTTTATGAGTGCTTTTGAGTCAAGTACAAGTAACACTTTGGTTTATTATATTGCACTTTTAGATAAAGTCAACCTGAAAGTGAAACCAGCTCAAGTTTTTGAGTGGCCACTTGAAGCGGCTCTTACCTCTGCGGCCTTGGCCTTCCAGCACATAGGAAGGGCAGGGAGCTCTCAAAACAAAACCTGATAAACACGCATGCAGGTAATGAAGTCTTTTGACAAAAGTACTAATAAATATCTCATCAATGTCATGAAAGACCCACTTCAATGAAAATCATATTTTTCTTGTTTTCTACATGTTCATATGGCATTTTTCTAATGCTACAGGACATATCATGAGAAAAGTAAGTGCGAAATTGCATTTCTGAGTATTTCTGCATTCAAGTCGCTGTGAATCTCTGGCAGACCCAAACGACAGACTCAGATTCAGTGAGATTTCCTAAGTAGCAAATCCACGCTTTGCCCCCGGAGCCCCACTTTGCAGGCCACACTCGTAAAAGCAGAGACGATGATCGCAGAACAAGTGTGTGTGTTAGCGGATTGCAATGCTCGTAAGAAAGCTAATTTTGATATTCACTTTCATCGTGTCCCTAAAGACCATAGTGTCCGAGAGCTGAATGGCTCCTATGTTACCTGCTTCTTCTGCTAAACTGGCAATTTAGGCTGCAAGCTAGCGTGAAGACGAGTGTGCAGAGTGCGCTGTCTCCGCCCACGACTCAGAGGTGAATTGCTAATGAGCTACTGGAACTCTGCAGAAAAAAAGTCCTCGAAAATAACACAGGTAATGTGATTTTGGCTAAGAACTTGTTATCACAACTTAAAGACCACTGAGAACACTTTAAATAGTAAAAAAAAATGTTTGGAGTGGGACTTTAAACATTTGGTTTAAAGATAGATGTTATTTTTTTGTTTTTTTGGATAAAAGTAAAACTGAAAGCTATGAAACCAGATCTGCTTACAAAACCAATGACAGAGATTATCTATAAGGAAGCTGGATCATTGGTTGACAATGACTCACGGTGGATGGGTGGATGAATCAGTGTTGACTCCTTTCTTCTCCGTTATGGAAAAAAACTTGAACTAACTAATCATCTTTAGTTATAAAAGTATAAGTAACAACAATTGCATAACATGAGTTTTGTTTTCCTGGTTTTAAAGTAGAGACAACTCAAAGTGCTGTCTTCTTGTTGTTTCCACTATCATTGTTCAGTGCCGGCTGCAGCAGCCGCCTGTGTTTTTTCCACTCTGGCTGTCATTGTTTTTCACTGTCTGTTAATTATTTTTGTGCTGGTATTTTGCCTCCTTCTGATATAGTGTTTCCTCCTATTGTCTTTTTCTACCAGGCTGCTTGTGTCTGGACTCCAGCCAGCCGGTCCCTCCTACCCTAAAATACACACACACACACACACACACACACACACACACACACACACACACACACACACACACACACACACACACACACACACACTGTAACACTAACACATCCATGACCGTGAACACACACGTACACACACACAAACTCTCTGGACTCCCTTCCTCCTCTTGGCACTTGAGAGAAAACACAAGAAGTCAGTGATACGGCAAACCCACTGTGTGTGTGTGAGTGTGTGTTTCTGTGTGTGTGAGGGAGGGAGAGAGTCCAGCAGTCAGTTCAAGGAGGTTAATCTCTCTCTCTCTCTCTCTCTCTCTCTCTCTCTCCCTCTCCCTCTCCCTCCCCTCTGTTGCCTTTTGTTGCGGCCCCTCACTTTCTCAACACTTGGACAGAAGGAACTGATACTGTGCCTGTGTATTTTTGTGTGTGTGCATGTGTGTGTACTTTGGGTGTCCTCTTCGGCGCTTTCTGGACTGAACTGTACGCGAACATGACTGACGGGACTTTCTGACACGCTCCTCATGCTGAATGTTCACACCACAGACGGGTAAGGCTGCACCTTTTTTTGAGAAAGTCACCAGATTGTGTTTAAGGCTTGTCGAGGGATGAGTGTGTGTGTGTTATCTGTCACTTTTAATGTGTGTGTGCATGCTGGGAAAGCTGTCTGCAAAGCAACAGGTCATTTGTAAATGAAGTCTTTATCCATGCCAGCTCAGATTTCATGTTTCCAGGATTTGGAGGCATGTAAAGATGTGAATCTCTCCTCAGTCCCTTGCTGTCTTTCTCTTTACTTCGCTCCCCATTCCTCCTCTTCTTCTTCTTCCCCTTATCCCCCCCTCTCTGCCCGGTCCGAGTTACTCAAGTTACCGGCTTCCTCCTGTTGTTATGAGCCCCGTGGTTTCTATGCAGCACTCTGAGGGCGCTCCCACGCTCTCCCAGAAAAAAAGAAAGGAAGGAAAACAGGGCTAATCATTCCTGAGGCACAAAAGAAGTGGTAGAAGCAGGCTCACTCTCCTCTCAGCATCTACCTGCATCCTTTTGGGAAAATGTCCTCTGTCCTTGCCCGTCCTATTGGTCACTTTATTGTTATCAGGACAAAAGTTTTCTCTTTCCCTCAGAGGTGGTGGGGTGGCCGAGGTGGTGAGAAAATTGGAAACAGAACCACCCACAGTGGAAGTGAGTCAGCCCCGGCATTTAGTGGTGTGTTGACTTTGGAAATGGCAAAGATTGAGGGGGATGTGGTGTTGTTGTCTGCGGGGGACAGATGACATTGTCAGAGAAAAATAGGAACAAACAAAATGTCTCAATTTGTTCACATTTTCTGGTGAGAGTCCCCAAACCCCTGCAGAGGAGCTCTGCAGAGAGGGAGCTGAGTTTTGTACGAGGGGCATTAAAGGGAAGAAAAGGAGATGGACAGAGAGAAGAGGGGAGTTAGAAAGCCAGGGGCTGTTTATAAAGGGAGGGAGCGGCTTGTGTCCATCTGGGACAATCCCAAGTGCTGAAAACCTCCCCACCCTGATCCCAAACATCTCTCTCCCCCACCTCTCCCTCTGTCTTTCTCGTTGTCTCTTTTTTGCGCTGTTCTCCTTCAGAGTGGGTACATTTTGTTTGCAGCCTGCAAACTTGTTGCAAATGTGCAGCATAGTTTGATTTTCCTCCTGTTTCAGTGTCCCTTGAATTTCTTGGCTCTGTGATATTTGTCACTGTTTCCTTTTGTATCAGCATGCAAAATGCAGTTCATTTCATAGAATGGTAATCATGAAAGAAGAAAAGATGTTCTGAAGCAACTAATTTACACATTACTCAAGTAGAAACTAAAATTCTGATTAACTGACTAATGAAAAAAAAGACTCAGAACATGGTCAAAACTGAAAACAACTTATTCAGCATGGCTGAGTTTGGAAGCAAACAATGGTGACTTGTGATTGTATTTAAGGTCAGCAGAGTTAGCACCAACTCTTTAGTTCCCTATGCAGGTAACCCTCCACATGTCTGTTTTGGTTATACATCAGGCCAGTTACGTTGTTATATGCCAGTTTAACCATACACAGCCGACAAACAAGAAGATCAAAATGCTGACAAAACTCGCCAAACTGCAAGATACCATCTATCGTTTGTGCTCATTTACATCTGGAGAGTAGAGAATTGTGAATTGCCAACATAATATACTTTGTTTTTTCATATAACGTACACACTTGTTGTGGCACATTTCATTCAGATAAATACGTACAAAATACAAACTAAGAGTGGAATCCAGCACAAAAATTAAAGCCAGATTACTGTTATTGATCAGTCAGTTAAACCTGGATGCAGCTCATATCAAGTCTTGGTCCTCCCAAAATGTGGTTGCAGCAGTGCAGTTAGTGTTATTGTTAATGGTGGTGCATAGCTGGATGTGCAAAAAAAAAGTTGCATGCATTGTGCATTCGTTTGCATCAGGTGCAAAATGCAGATGGCAGAGGAGCAGGAAAAAATAAGCTGCAGCCCCATCGAAAAAAGGTAAAGACGCAGTAAAATTTCTTTAAAACAGGACTTAGTCGGTGTAAATGTTCACTGAGCCTGTTGCTAAACTGTTTTAAGTCACCTAAAAGTTTGTTTATTCAGGGACGGTTGAAACGCAGAGAAAAGACTATGGTTTTAAAAATATCGGCAGGTGTATGACTAACATTTCAGGTCAACAGTGAAAAAAACAGTGATCATTACTAAACCGAGCATGCAAACAAGTGAATTGTGTCATTAATGCTTGAGTCATATATGTAGGCCTGTATTTAAGTAGAACTGCTCTGCAGCATATTGCAACTTTTTTATGTGAGAGATAGAGTTTGAACTCCAACAATCCCATTATTGTTGGTAAAGTTGGTGATTTTAAAGTCATGCATTGAGGGAATAACACTGTGGATGATATGTCTCTTTGTTTACAGGGCATGTGTGTGTATGATGAATGATATGCAACTTTAAATAAGGTGAACAGAAAATAGAGTAGACTCTTATGGACGACATATATCTGTTTTCTCATGGAGACATGGAGACAGCTGGATAACATAACAAGGAAGATGAGTATAAAGAGTGACAAAAAACTGTCATCCTTTCTTTTATCAGTCACTGATTCATTTTTCTATCAGAAGGAGAAAAAGTACATCCAAACAGTATAAATAACTAGTGGCCACAGCCATATCTTCCTCTCTACCCGTCTCCCTTTGTCTGCTCGACCACCCTCCTTCTCCTCTTCCTCTTCCCTCCCTGTCTGCCTTCCTCCCTCTGTGCTGCCTGTGTATCCAGCGATAAGGGGACAGCGACGGTAGCACTTCCCCTCGCCACAGGAAGCAGGAAGTGTTGATTTCCAGCGCTAAACCCTGTTCTCGGTCTGCAGGGATCCTCAACCACAAGCTAGCAGCAGCAGCACACTCTTAGA
Organism: Xyrichtys novacula; assembly: GCA_962446985.1. Lineage (NCBI taxonomy): Eukaryota > Metazoa > Chordata > Actinopteri > Labriformes > Labridae > Xyrichtys > Xyrichtys novacula. Next base: position 24,105,488 of record OY660867.1, on the reverse strand, counting down.
TGTGCACTAAAGTTGTGAAATAGCCATAGCAAAGTGTGTTTTGTGTGTGTGTGTGTGTGTGTGTGTGTGTGTGTGTCACCTGTCTGCACACAATGACTTCACTATATCTTTGCTTGCCTGATGGTTTTCATGGGAAACCACCTGGGAAATAGTCCACTCTCTGCCTCTCTGACCTCAGGGTTGGCCCTGAGGTCAGAGGACGATTGGTTAATTATTCCTCTAATCACAGCTAATGTTTTGTTTTCTGCCTCTTTGGCCATGGAGGCCAGAGGGGGCGCTGTTGAGCTTAAAAAAACACAAACAACCATTCATCAGTTAATGGATTCCAGTTCTACGACAGGGTGGGAGGGCTGGGGTGAGAGAGAGCAAGAGAGAGAGAGAGGCTGACATAAAAAGAAAGTGAAGGGATGATGAACAGTATATTTATTTAATTAAGAGTTTTATAATCAAGGCAATGATTTTCTTTCATGTTTTAACTAAAAAAAAGGGTCAGACCAAATCACTATTAATAAATGGCATGCTTGGTGTCCTTCATAATGCAGATCATGGCAAAACACTCCAGAAAAACCACAAAACTGCTCTACATTTCGAAAATTATTGGCTGTGAACAGTGTCAGGCTCACTGACAGTTTTCCCCTCTTTGTTCACAGTTAGTATTATGAAGGATTTTTAGCACTTGACACACCGCACAATGAGTGGAATTAGTCAGGGTAAAAATAGATGGGTTTAGAAAAGAGAAAGTTTCAAGAGCCAAAGCTGACTTACTGAATACACCTTTTTCTTTATGCAATATTTTTCCCTGTCTTTAACTCTGAAATCTTCTTGAAAATAATGCTATGGTCATACATCACTGCCTCATTTTAAATTTATTTCATATTTAACTCAGCTAAACCTGAGTTTAATGTGATGATCTTGCAGACGGTCATTGTATCTTCAACCATGTAGCTTTGTAGCTGAAACCGTGATGCAAAAACGCCATTAAGGTCACAGAAATAAGATTAAAGTGAAGTAATAAAAGTCTAGATTTGCGGTACACATACCGAGCAGTGTTATTAGTCAATCATCTTCCAAACAATTTTCAACATTGCCTCATTTTTAGTTAGTTAGTATGGACTGTTCAAAACACGGACATTGGTTTCTGCTGAGGCGTTGTGAGGCCAAATAATGGTAGTTACATACATAAATTGCTGACACGAACTGACCCTAACTTTGGACAGAACCCTTTTTGTAAATGAGAATTGACTTTTTGATGCAGAGCTGAGAGCTCCCTATCCTCCCATGTGTGTACTTGGAAAGCACACCTCCCTCCACTGTCATATCCACACATTAACAGCTAAAGCAGGGAGAGCAGCAGCAAAGACTTGTGGGGTACATAGACAGTAAGCTGCTGAGCTGTCAGCTGATCGTAGCTGATGAAGATCAGGTGTTGCACTTTCAGATGAGCTTAATATTTGGTTAACACAGCAAGCATCAGAGCTGAGGTGGGCCTTAAACCTCTGGTTAACAGCTACATCATATTGCCCTGCCAGTCGACTAAGCTGTACACCAGTTATGCAGATTGCACTACATATCTTTGCTGCTGCTCTCTCCGCATTAGCTTTTATGTCTAAGTATCTCCAGAACAGATTCACTTTTTCGTGCGAGGAAGTGAATGTGCATTTCTGATGTAGAAATGGACATTTTGATATTTGTGAGATTTCTAGGCTTTTAGAGCCAGCCTCAAGTGGACACTTGAGGTACTGCACTTCTTTTCACCTCTGCTTTGGCTCCATTTCCATTTGGCTCCCAAGTTTATTTTATTGGATTAGATAAGTACAATATCTAAAAATGCTTAAATTTGCTTTTTGGATTTGTTGTCAGAGAAAACTGGAAATTTAAATCAAAATACTCAAAGGTAAACACAGATTTATTACAGACAGATGTGACTATCCATTATTAGCCCTTCACATTTGATCAATTGAAAAGTTAAGATAACTTTGTCTTTGGTTTTGATGTCTGATAATCCAAAAAGACTGAATTCATCCAGTCAGGTATGATTGCTGTGATTTAGTTTTTAATGAGAGAAAACTGAATCTCGAGAGGGTGTGATGAGGGAGGAGGAGGCTGGCAGAAGATAAAGAGGAGGCAGACAAAGGAACAAAGAGGAGAAGGAAAGAGGAAGAATTAAAGTGACACCTGTGAGGATGATCGAGGAGTGAGGAGGGAGAGAAAGCAAAGAGGTCTGGGCTAAATGAAAGAAAATGAAGAGATTTGGGCGATTAGGAAACGATGGAGATGTGAGCCTAAGCTATGAGCAGGTCAGAGGTCAAGAGGGGGTGAGGAGGTCAGAGTGGGCCCAGCAGCTCAACTTAGAACAGGATATCCTGCAAGGGAAACCCATCTGTCTCTCTCCCTCGCTCTCTTTTCTGTGTAAAATTCCCACAGCGGGCCGAGCGGAGAGCAGAGGTGTAACCTTTCACTGAAAACAGCAGAGAAAACACAAGTTCTCGAGTGAGACACTTCACTTTCATCAATCACCGCTGACAGAGACAGACAGCAGAGATGATCACCTGATGTGTCCTGACCTGACAGGCTGAGAGTGTGTGAAGTGTTTTTTATAGTGTGTGATCATAGCTGGGTAATGTTTCCATCCCGGGCTGCTGTTTGTTGCTGTTTTCATCCTCTCGCTTCAGGGGTGACAACAGCCAAGATAAATCTCCCTGCAGGGACAATAAAGTTTATCTAGCAGTATCTTATCTGAGTCAGGCAGACAGAGTGTGAAATTAAAGTTACATCCCCCTTCTGTTTAAAGACACTGCAATGGTGTTCGAAGACCTCAGGGCTGCATTGTTGCTAATGACCACTAGGGGGCAAAGTGTCTGATTGAACAGAGGACCACCAGCTACTTACTCTAGCCCCACTCGATTTATTCCCTCACTGTACATGTCCCTTTTTTTTTTTTTAACAGAGCATGATATTTATTTTGTGAATCATGCAAGAAAACATGAAATGATTTTGATTTTTATAACTAACAGTAAAATAAATAATAAAACATGCCGATGAAGAGCTATAGTAGAAGTATTTCTCCACCTTAAACAATAACTAAACAGAAAATAGGTCTTCTGACACCTGCAGCACTGTAATGTTAAATCAGAGGAGAGGTTAATAATGTCATGTTACTCTGTTGTGTAGAATATGGGCCAAGCCTCCCAGAAAACTGGGTTCACAGGGATGGACTACATCTACATCTAATAACTTACTGCAGAAGGATCAGTTTTGTGTTAAATGTATTTGTTTGGAACATAAAAATATTGCGTCAGGGATTGATGGCCATTTCTCTGTCTCCACTTTGTCCTCTATGTGGTCCTCTGAGAACAATATTGCTCAACCTGAAGTGTCACCAAATATTTACTCCAGGATGGCAGGACCAGTGAGGCCCTTCTCAGAAATTTGTGCTGTGATCTGTTGACACTGAAAACTCTCTAATAAAGGGGAAACAATCAGAGTACAAAGTTTTGCTTTGATTGGTTGACAGAAAATGTGTTTGTGAGATGTCTGAGCTGTTTTATTATACATATGAAAAAGGAGATTTGTGCACTTGTAATGCACTTCATCCTTGTCCATCTTCTGTTTTGGTTTTGGAAACAAATACTGAGATTCTTTTTTATTTTATTTTATTTATTTATTTATTTTTGGTTTGAAATTGAAAATCAAATTAACTAATAATAATAAACTGAATTCGTCTTCAATTTGTTGTTGCACACTAAACATGGGGTTTGTTGCCTCAATGAGTTCTTGCAGCTATTGCACACTGTTTAGCATCTGCTGGGTGAAGTAATCAGACCCGCACTCAGTAATTCAGACCTCAAAATGAGTAAAAAAAAAAGCCCAGGTTATAAAAATACCAGGATCTCCCTGGAAACTCACTCTTAGTTAGGTCAAAATAGCTCAGGTTGGAGATGTCAGAGCAATGAGTGTGCACCAAAATACCTCCTTCATTTATCAAAGTCTGCAATCAGATGTGTTTGAAAGAGTCTAACCTTGCAGAATGACGGGTTACTAAAAGTGAGCAGTAAACATGCTTTTCTGGAGCCCATTTCTCTTTTGTTTACAAGCCCTGCTTTACTCCTAATTGAGTGTCCTTAAAATAAACACAGTGACAGAGTTGCCACCTTGGTTTAGACAAAAGTGAAGTTATGGAGGGTGTGACAGCGTCTAAAAATGTAAAAATACTGAGGAATATTTAGTAGAATAAGGATTTGTTGCTTTGAATTGTTAAATTATCTAAAACCTGCAAGAAAATCATTGAATAACTGAGCTACTGTTTCATTTGGCTCCATATTCTGATGGGATGTCTGACTCTCCTGGTTCATTTTTTTGTGTCAGACAAACAGAGAAATTTCAACCTACTTATTTTCCCTCCTGTAAGCTGCTTTATGTTTCCCCTTGTGCAGCAGTTTGACCAAAAATAGTCCCTGTACACTCAATCATACACTCAGTCTGATTTTCTCACATTTAAGTGGGTGATATTTTCCGTATGGGAACATTAACTTATTTTTTTCCCCCTCCATGGTTTCTAATGACACAAAGAGAGACATACGAGTGAGCGAAAGAGAGAAAGAGCGAGGTATTGAAAGCGAGAGATGGGGAGCTCGAGAGTGTGTAGCTATTTTTGGCCCGTCTGGGTGTTTCCTACACACACTCACGCTTCTCAGGCTTGTTGTTGTTCAGAATGGTGGGTGTTAAGGGGTGAGTTTTGATTTGATTTGACATTTTGTGTGTCAGTGGTAGATAGTGTGTGTGAGTGTTTGTGTGAGATGTTGATATCCCTGGGATTTTCCTGCGGTTGCTATGGTTTCTTGCAGTGTTTTGAAACAACTTGCCGTAACTCCAAACATCCTCGGGGTGTAAAGGATCTTCAGCCGCTCATTACACAGACATTACACACTCTGTTTGTGCTGTCACAGGGGCTGACCTCAGTTCACTTTCAATTTAACCAGATCAAACACTCAGACCACCAACCTTAAATTTTAATCCCTGACTTTTATCTGTTATCAGAAAAAAAAAAAAACATCCTTTTTCAAGAAACTTGGTGAGTAAATTTTTCTCACTGCTTTAGTGAGTACTAAGAGCAAATCAGGCCTCATGTTTCAGTTGTAATTTCTTGAAATAAGATGTTAATCTGGATTTGTCATGTGAATGTTGCATATTCTAAAGAGAGAGTCTTATGTGAGAGGAAGACAAAAACACTTGTCAAGATTCGAGAGCTTGCTCTATGATAACCTGCTGCCCCGAATTACTGCTCTGACTGTCGAATGTCGTGCAGTTAAAACAAAACATAACTACATCAGGACAAAACATTTAAAATTTAAGGTTATTTTAATCTTAACAGCATCTTGGATGACAGCGTATGCAGATGACACACTGACATTTACACTGTCCACAGTCCAAATAGCTTATATTCTTTCATCAGTGTAATGAACACACCTATTATTATAACTGAGACAGATGAAACAGATTTATTTATTTATTCTTTTTTTTTTTTTTATAGGACCATATGTATTAATGAACATTTACATGTAAATATAAGAGGTTATATCCAGGTGGCTAATTTCCATCCCTAGTCCCATTCGCAGGTTCATTTTAACACATAAAGCAAAAATGAACATCAGTTATAGGATTTATCATTTTTCAACTTTAAATGTAAAGTTGTGTAATATCAGCTTACCTAAGTATTATGGACATCTGTTGCCGTGAAAGTACCACAGCCTGACTGATCACATACAGAATCAGCTGCACTAATTTACTGATTCTGAGTGCACATTTCTTAAAGTATTAGCTTAAGTTACATAATTTATTATTAAATTACATAATAGAGAAGTATTAAAAGATTCATACCAGTAATTTAACAAAAATATGGTTTTATACTAAAACAATATGACCGCATACAAGTAATATTAATTTTGTATGTTAGAACACTCATTATTATTAACTTGTGCAAATAATTATATTAAGTAACATTAAATGTAAACAGGTATATTGCAGAGAAGCTTACTGTAAGGGTATACTTAGTCATGAGATCGATGTTTATAAATACTGCACAGTGTACATAAGTGTTTATGTATATACTGTATGTATTATATGTAGATATATATAGAGAGATTTATGTGATATATGTTATACAGTATTTTCTGAAGTGTTGATTATTATTAGTCTGTTTTGTTTGTTCTCTTAGGGGTTATTTGAAGACTGGTGGTTGTGCTTGAAGAGATTTATTTTTCTGTGAAGATGACTGCAGTGAGCAAAATGAGTTTATTACTCGTGTATTCATATTGTCTCCATGAATAATGACAGCTGGTGATGAATTATGTTTTAATTGATTATTGACTCTAAATTGTAATGAAGAGGCAGGACTGGATTAGCTCTTTGCTTCATTCTGTCCCTTTTCAAACTAGACATTGTGTTGACATACAACAACTAGTGTGAATGTATTTGATGAACATGTACAGTAGTTTGGTCATGTGTGTTATTTTGCTTTAACTTTGCTGTTGTTATTGTTGTTGTTATAGAGAGAAAGAAAGAAGCTCACAAAAGTTGTTAGAGGTCAAAGATTAGAGGATTGTGTTAATTTGTTCAGTGTTTCTTTTATCTATTTACGCTTTTTATTTTAGAGAGCATGAAAACCATTTCTTCCATATCAGAAGCAGATTTTTTTCAGTCTATTTGTGTTACAAGTCCAAACTTCGAGCTAAATTTTCTTCCAACAAGCACTAGCTACTTTAAAGCTTCACAACAGTTGATATTTCCCATGTTTAATTGATTAAACACTCTGAAATAGAGCAACAGAAAAAATGATTGTGAATGTGTTTAATTTTTGGACCATGGACTAAGTGGGTCAGTGTTCAGGCTTTGGGCACATGAAACAAGTTATTTGTAATCCTAAACTTTGGAAAACATGGTGCTGCAACCATTTTACCGATTAACCAGCTGACTGAACCGTCTACTGCCAATCTAAAAGTTTGGTCTGCTCCAGTAACTTCTACATGCTCTCTACAGGAAGCTTTTTCTGACTCTTAAAATGTTTACAGTGAATTGTTGAATAGTATACATAAAGTTATTCCATGAGCACCCTGGAAAACTTCACATCAGGCCTGTCTTTCACCTCTCAGCACAGCCGAGGTGATGACTGCACACATGACACACTGTTGCTCTGTTGTGGAAACTGTCTGTCAGCGATCCTCTGTGTGTCTGTGGACCGCTCGTGTCACCAAGTCTTTCGATGTGGCCAGACACAAACACAGCATGGAAACACATTGAACATGCTTGTGTGATTTCAGAAAGTGTGCAGGCTGAAAGGGAATATATGTTTGTGTCTTGCTCAGGTTTCCATGATGTAAATGTGTGGCGTATATGAATGTATGTTAGCATATGATGTGTGAGAATTTCTGACCAATTCGAGGTTAGAGATTGACATGATTCTAGGGAAAACCCAGACGCAAATACAGCAACTCGTAGCTGATCTTAAGGAGCGTTTTCTGACCAGAATATTTCATCTTGCTCCCTCTCAGCAGTCAAAAGCGTCACTTGCTTAAAAGCTTTCGGTGGAAATACTTGATAATAAAAAAAGGTGTTTCTGCAGGATGCTTTATCTGACAGTTTCAGGCAGCAGAAATAACTGTCAAGAAGCAGCCTCATTGCCGATGCCTTTGTTTGTTAAAGCTGCTTTAGTTTCTCTCAGCTTCATCGCCTGCTAAACACTCCTGACATGAGCTTTAGGGTATCTGAGATGTAAAGACAAACATCATGTTGATGGCATATCTCTCTACAAATGGATTTGTTCTGTAGTTGCAAAAAGAAGACAGATTTGAAGGGAGTAGATTAGATGTAGTACTATCTTACTCCTTTTATGAGCTTACAGTCTGTTTGTCTTAAAGTTCTTGACAATAGACGAGGATTCTCACCTAAGAGTTTTTCCTGATTTCATTGGAGTTTATTAGCGGTTTGATATTGTTTTTTACCGTCTATATCTGCCTAGTTTTATTCTTCAAAACCATTTTGAACCTGAACATTTAATTTTTATAGTATATATGTGTTATCTTTTTTATGATTATGAACTCAGATAGTATTTGCAGGGTGCTTTATCATGCTTGAGGATGTGCTGCCCTATCACAGACAGTCTTACTGCTAAGGTGACCTGAGCAATGTTTTAAGTACTTAAAGGGATATTCCGGCGTAAAATTAATTTAGGGTCAAACACACTGTAACACCGAGGTAGACATGCCATCGAGAGATGAATGTTGCTGACTGTAGTTATACCAACTTTAGTAACGACCGCAGATAGCAATACACAGCGGTCTGAGGAACCACACAAACCTCAACCAAAACACCACTCTGTAGCCACAAATAATGTTCAGAACAGCACCTAACTTCATCAACAGTACATATAGGGTCCCAGCCATAGCACTAGCCACTAAACATCTTTTTATCTTTGCCTGATTTCTTTAACAAAGAGACTAAACACAACTCACCTACTCTCTTTCAGCAGCCGCTTGTTTGTAGCGAGACCTCAGGCCAGTCCATTACGGACTGCTGTGGGGTGACACAGCTCAAGGTAGAACATTTATGATCATTTCTTTATCATTTCCTTTAAGTAATATTCACCATATTAATCATTTTGCACTGTAGACGCAGAGTTCTTCTGCCTCAGTGTCTCGGTCTGATTGCATTTCAATGAGAAAATGATCATAAATGTTCTTAAGCAAATAGTCGGCAACACTTATCTCTCGAGGGGGTGTCTAACTTGGTGTGATGGTGTGTTTGATCCTAAATAGATTTTATGCCAGAACATCCCTTTAAAGCTTCTGTGAGGATCTTTTGTCACTTCTTTGCTGAACTCAATGAGTTATCTTTTGATTAAAACAATCTCATGCTGCTGTCTTTTAATTTTCAAACCTATCACTCTCTCTGAGTCTTTGCTGTTCAAAATGTAAACGGAGGCTGTCCTGCAGATAGATGTCGCCTGTCACTTTGTCTGACACCTACCCTGAGCAGTGGTAACAAGCTTTGAAGATAAGTATTTAGAAATGATCAGTTGTCTTGTTTGCATTCTTTCGATTATAGACAGAGCTCAGTATTAATTTCAGTCTGTTTCATGACCAGCTAAAAACTCCTTACTGGAGCTTTAAAGAGACACAACAGAGTCTGCTTTTTATGTTTTTGATTCACACAGTTTAAAGCCTGTGTAGCCTTTTTTGGACTAACTAATTGTTGTATGAAAGAAATGTTATGTTAAATCCTGGCATTACATCTATGTGTTTTTAAATATGGCTTGAAAGTGACTCTGGAGAAAGGCCGTCAAAATAGCTTAAATGTCCTCCTTTGGACGATAAATAAACAAGTCAATGAAATTTAAAGACATTTCAAAGGAAAATAGTTTTGGTTGAAAAGGCACTCCTCAAAAGCTGGTATGTTATTGGCCAAATCTGTAGACTTCAGAAGTATGTCCCCCAAACCAGGAGACTGTACACTGGCTGCATCTACCTCTGTCAGGGTTGTGCTGTATCACTATGAAAGTGTCATCAGTCAGTTTGGTGCCTACACACTGAATTCTTGGCCTTTTAGTTCTTCTATAGTTGCACTTACTATGTTCGGTGCTTTAAATAACCTCCGTTTCATCCTCCATGAAGCCGGAGGTCACACATGATCTGATATGCCGAGCTGACATGCAGAGTCTCAGTCTGTCTTTACCTCATGAGAATCTCCTGACTGCCACAAGACTGAAGCAGACTCTCACTTAAACCTGCAAAGAGTACATTTCCTGTAGGATAATGCAGGTGTGAAATGTGCAAGGCTGAGATTGAGACAAAGAGAAACTCTCAAAGATACATTTAGAAAACTGGAGCCTGCAGCTGACCACACCCTAATGCTCTGCACATGAGTGTAAACACAAACATATGGTGGTGCACTTAGAGAAACATCTGCATGCATAAAAATAAAAACACACAAATAGCTCAGGGTTTTCCTGCCTGATATTTTCCTTCTGTTTTATTTTTATCTTCTTTGTTCTTGTGTTTACTCAGCCTGCAGAAGATAATAAGTCTTTTCCTCTGCCCCCCTCCACTTATACTTCATCTTCCTGTCCCCTTCACTCTATCTTCATCTGGATTCTCTGATTTCCCCCTCCTTCCCTCCTCCCTCTCCTCGCTCTTAACTTTTTTCCTCACATCATCCTCCTCTGTTTCTCCCCCTCTCCTCTGCTCCTTTCTTTTTTCTTCTCTTGCAGCATTCCTCACATTCCTGTTGGCTTCTTAAGGGGAAGGACCCTGCTGGCAGACCAAGGCCAAACATTATTACAGTCCATCTCTCTCTCTCTCTTTCTCTCGCTCTCTTTCCTTTTCTTACCCTTCTCTTTCTGACTTATTTTCCCCTCCTGGGTCATTTTATCTTCCCAGCCCCTTCCCTCCATCTTTCACTCCCTCATTTTTCCCTCTGAAACCTCCATACCCACTAATTCCATTTTCCAGATAGCGTCTGTGTGCTTGTTCTTAAACTATGTTACAACAGCTTACCGAGACCGCTGTGTTTCATAATTAGTGGAAATAAGGGTCATACCCCTCTGTGTTATGTAAAACAGACCCGTTTATGTTTATACAAGCGCATGTGCTTCGTTTTTTACAGCGACACACTGGGAGATAAAGTATCACACAGATAGAGACAAAGCAACACACTCATAGCACTCTGCAGTTTTTCTAATCAAATGGAAAATGTAAAGTGTCATAAATTAACTGAAACGATCAGATTCAAGCGTAATTTGACAGTATGTTTTCACTCAATGACCCCGATTGTCTTCAGATTTCGATTTCGATGATTTTATTATGATACACACAGAAACATGCGTCACTGAAGAGAATCTGAGCAGCAGACGCAGACTGTGAACTAATGCTGTAGGACAGCTGCTTTGGTTTGATTTGCAGCGTACCGAAGCAGAGACATTTAGAAAGGACATGAAAGAAAAAGTTATGGTTGGATGTCTGATGGATTTAAGTTGATATTGCACAGTAAGTATTTTTTTCTGTTTAACGACATCCAAATAATGTCAGCAGCGGTGTATTAAGGCTGTTTGAGGGGCAGGGGCAAAACAAGATAAAAAGGGCACCTGCTGTACGCCATGAGGCTGCAGTGCACAGAAAGTTGTGTTCAAGCCTTAACAGCTTGAACAGTAGGCTTGGAAAAGTTTACACAAGTGATTAATTAAAGTTATTTACCAATGAAATAGAGAAAAAAAAAATTACATACTTTTTTAGGCATCCAGGGGGCCCTTTGTTATATTTTACACAATAGAAGGGAAGCCACTAAAACACTTTTTCATGCACTTTTTCTGGGATGTTGATTCAGTATCAGTCTTTAGACCATCTTCACTGTGAATAAGTTTCCATCATAAGATTCTTCACACATCCACTCACGAGTTAACAGGGATTTCCGAGCCATATCTTACAGACAGAAGCTGAAAAGACTGTGGAGGTGAGCAGGGCATTACACTCACCATTGGAAAATTGAGGACACAACCTGGAGTCAAACACAAGCCAGCCATGCTAATAAACCACTTTCCTTCATGATAAGCTGCAGGAACACTGACATAATCACATATTAATAAAATGCGGGGTCTTCTATCCTCCACGGTTTAAGTTAAACAGCCTAAGTGCCTGAGCAGGTGCAGACTCCTTTTTCTTCTGTTGTGCAGGAAGGTTAAAACTTCTCACTTTAGGATGTCTCCAGACCTTTATGTTAACATCACACTGCCCATTAAGTGCAGTGTGTATGATTTTTGTCTAAAAAATAACATGCATTAAGAGCCCAACTTTGAATAATCAGGATTTCAGCTAATATTGGAAAGATACTTCAGAGAAATGTGGTTAAATAATAATGTTTTTGTTAGTTGGTAACTGCTTGTGATTTGGAGTAAGATGTCTTAGAAGTGTTTATAACCAGATTTCAATGTCACAATATGCTTGATTAGTGGGAATTAATGTTAATGTGATTGTTTTTTATATTATATGTTTGCAAAATGTACCACAGTCTTGCCCTGGGTGTCATTAGAAATTAAGAAAAAAATAAAAGACTTCATACATATAGCAGTAATCTAGATCGAGTGACTAAAGACCCTTCATGTCATCACAAGAGCACAAACTCAAGAAAGGATCACTAAAGTACCTTTTTTGTACTCTGAAACCTTTGAGTATAATTTAAACTTAGTGTACTGTTTCTTACATTATAATACAAGTTAATACATTAAAGAACTGTAAGAGGTAGACTTTGGGGAGCACAACAATCGCCCTCAAAGGGTCAAAGGGAGCATCTTTGCACCCTTTTTTTAAATGTCAGACTCCATTATTTTACCAAAGAATTTTAAAATTTTTAGATGTTTAACTTAGCTTGCTAAACCTGCAAAATATGATTTGAAATCTGAGACGTGGTTGAAAAGAGTTTGTAAAAATAAAAATGCACTTGACCCCAAGTTTATGCCAGCATTAACAGCTTTCTTGAGATCTTCACTCTGGCCAAGAATTCAAATCTTTGCCCCCCTTTCACACTCTCAGTGAGGATCATAGTTCACTTTTTCAGACCCTTTCTGTATTTTGTGAGCGATCACTTCATGTGTTGAGTGTTGTGTTGTGGCAGGAGCAGATCTCTGCAGGTGGGAGGCAGCTATGAAGCGATGTAGCACACAGCTGACCACATCCTGCCTCATAAAGTACAAACAAAAAGCTCGCACACGTCACAGTCACTGTTTATAGGTGTTTCATTTCATTATAACTGACACTAAGGTTCGACTTGTCATAATGCACGTTAAACTGATCTAGTGTCCAACGTCTCTGTGCGTTTGTCACAGCTTGATGAAACTGATGAGCGGGGATTTACTTTCAGATATTCTGCAGAGGACAGCGAGGACAGATTGTGTGTTTTCTATTTCCATTTTAATCATACAACGTGCAAAACCCCAATTTGCATCACACCAGACGAGCAGTTGCACTGGTGAAACTTTTACTTCAACTAAAAGTTAAATTGAATGTTATATGTCAGTTCACAGGACAGTCTTGTGAGGAGTATTTGGCAGGTTACGAAACAGACTCACATTTGATCCCTTTTAATGACCTAAATAACAAGCAGGACCATCAACAATGAGAGTAATTATTTCTGTACTGATCATTTCCAGTCTGAAACCACTGAGACCACGGGATATATTGCAAGCTGCTTTGACAGTTTTTTTCCACACATTAAGTGACAAAGATTCTTGATGAGTGGCACATTTGACTGTTTAAAAAGAGGAGCACTACATTTTCTGTCAAATAATATGAGATACACATATGCAGGTCCAAAATCACCAATGTAGCTCTATTCACAGGGACAGGACGCAGCATAGGCCCCTATTTAACACTGGTAGGCCACCCCAGGTTTCACCCTTAAGTCCTTTATAGCTGGCTGAGTTATATCACTACCTCTGATGCTTACTACCAGAACTTGCATGAAGTGAATCCCGTCCGCCTGATTTGGTCCGTGGTCATTTAAACCTCAACTTTGCATCTTACTGTGGCTATTTATTATGTTGTATTTTAATGTGCTGCTTATGTGATTGTTTTAAACTTCAAATATTACTCATATCAGCAAGTCATAGCTTCATGCTAACTTTGGGGAACTTGATATTTAATTCTCTTTCAGTTATTCAGAAATGTAAGTGGGATGATTAACACTAGCCACCTCTTTTTCTCTTTGTCTTAACACGAGAATAAGTAACACATACTAATAAAGACTGTTATAGACTCTGTTCTGAAACAGTGATGAACACAGCACTGAAGCATATTGAAAATATGATATGAGTTAGCTGCTAGGACCTGGACAGAGGTGTAACTTCACTTCTTAACGGCAGGACAGAATAAAGTTTCTGTTTTTCTCAAGCGCCACAGTTGTGTTTTACTTACAGAGTAAGAAATATACATATCCGTCAGAAGTAGAACACTATACATGATATGTAAATGTAAGCAATTAGATTTGACTGGTGAACACAGAGAGGGAAAGTAGTTCTTACTCATGTATATATGGGTGCCCAAACTGGGCCCCCTAGCATTAAAAGTCTGGATACAGCCCTGCACACATCAACAGAAGGTTTGTGGCAGTTTTACTTATATTTGTATCCCTTACAAAGTCAAAGAAAAGCCAAGAAACAAAGATGAAAACAAGCAATTTGATCAAACATACTGCAGCTGTTAGTTTCTGTTTTTATTCTAAAAACTCATGTGCAGTATATAAATCTTAGAAATACCTCCTTTTACTCTAAAACATCATGCAGATGTGTCACAGTTACTGAAGGAGCAGTTTTAACTTTGAAATCTGAATGAGTCAAGAATGCAACTCAGTGCAGGAAAACTCTTAATTTTGATTAAAAAACAAGGATGTTTGTGGAAAAATCTTACTGACCAGGACTGATTATGTTTTTGTATATATATACAGTATATGTATATATCTATTGTGTGTGTGTGTGTGTGTATTCCTCTCTTCCTGTGGGCGGTTGCCTGCTGCGCTGCTTTTCTGTCACCCTGTGGTTTTGTTATTTTCAGCATGAAACCGGATGTGATTCAGACTGCCTGGTAGATTGTGTAATTGAATGGACTAACCACATACACACACACATACGTGCACGTACACACTTATAGTGTATATAAATGCTTGAACACCGTTTATGTGAGTGCACACACACACACACACACACACACACACACACACACACACACACACACACACACACACACACACACACACACACACACACACACGGTGCTGCCGCTCTGTACACCCACACACTGAGGGTTTCTGGGAATGGTGCCGGGTTCCCCCCTGTTCACAGAGGCACCCGAGGGTGAGCGAGCGGACGATTGAACACCACCACCAGCAGCCAGACTCACACTTCTTGTTTTCAGAATCGGTCTAAACATTTGCTGTTGACCTGGCTGACGCTGAGATCGGAAAAAAGGATAAAAGACACTTTGATAGAGCTGTGTGGAAAGAAAACAGTCGGTTAAAAGAGGGGAAATTTGCAGAGAAGTGTCTCTGAAACTTGTAATAAATATCAGTTTCTGTCTCCAAAAAGTTACAATCTGTGATATGCAGATTAGGTTTATTTCATTAAACATAATAAAAGGTCAGGGGAATACAAAGTACATCTAAATTAGATTTTTATATGTACGTCTCTGCAGAATGCATAGAAATGTTTATGATGGTACAAAAATAACAACAAAAGAGACATGTAATTGGACATTTCCATCATCGTGACCACATGTCAGCATGTGTGACGTGTTTTTTGAGGATGTGAGTGACAGCAAACAGTCAATTCTGGGAAAGACTTGACTTGGACTAGAGAAACTGACAAGTTGATGGTCTTGCGTCACATCTGCCACCACAGTAACATTGTGTTCTGTAGAAGTACGCCGTGTCGTATGTAGACAGGATGCTGTGCTTCCTCTCTGCATGGGCCCCCGGTTCCCAGCATTAGAGGGTCTTATAATAGCAAGGAAAGATTTGCACCTGCAATGTTAGAAAAAGGTTCAATCTGTATTTTTATCATAATTGAAATATGTGACCCACAGCAAATATGATTTAAAAAGTGACTTCTACAGTAATAAATGTGAACCGTATGATAAAGCAACACTGGTGAGAATATGTGAGCGCACAAAGTTGATTCAAGCAGATTTACATTCCACACATTTCTGGTTACACAGTTACTGTTGGTGAACTGCCTCAGACAAATCACCTCAAAGGTTCCCTGTTATGTACACGAAGAGTTCCAGTCGTCTGATGTGGGGGTACTGATGGATTATTTCTTTTTAAGGGCATTAATGAAGTGTAAATACTTTGTTTTTTTCCATTTTAATATCTGCGTAATAGTTGCAAAGGTTAAACAACACAGGAAGCATGATTTATTTAAAGGTAAAGCGTGTAGAAATTTAGGAATATTTTGCAATATCAAATTCTAGGATCAAATGCCTTTTTGCTCACCCCTCCCATTGGTGAAGCAATGTTGGCCTTTAAAGAATGGAAGCTCCCAAGACACATAATAAGAAGGATTACCCATTAGTCAAGTTTTTACTGTCAAAACCGTCTATCAGTACAAAATCCTTGGAGTACAACAATCTCTCCTTTTCCTTTTTCTCATCTGTTAACCGCTGCATTTTGCATGACCACTTGCTTTTTCTAAGAAAGTGTTTGTTACTTTTGCAACGCTACAAAGTCATTGCCGTTACGTCAATCAGTGTTTTAGTACTTGAAATGTCAAATCCAGGAATTCTGCCAAGTCTGAATCAGAAAGTTTGGAAAGGGACAAAAAGTTCTAGCGGCAAAGACCAGAGCAGGGTGTTCCTGTTTTGTAAGTTTTATGTTCGTTATGCTTTTCAAGGAGATTCACGATTTGAGTAAGTCTTGTGTCCCTCTACATCCAACATTTTCGCTGATCAATATTTGTAAAGTATGAAAAAGCACAACAGTATCCCTTTATTTACAGTCAGTGAGGGATGTTAACACTTTTGCATGACTTTTGAGACAAATCCTTAGTTAGGTTAGTTGCTGAAAATGGATGCATACTGACCATTTTGGTGAACTCAAACATTGTGCAACCAGTGGCAAAAATGCTGATGGTTCTTTTTTCCCCCCATATGTTACAAATATTTACTCCGAGTCAAGAGAGGAAACTTGATTAGATCTGGTTTTCCAGATTTGATTAGAGAGCTTTCCATGCAGAGAAAGTCTGCTTCATGAAAGCTGTTGCTTACCTCATATAAATACCATGTAAAAAAGTGCAGGGGTGCGGTTTGGGAGAGAAAAGTTTCAAATGTTAGGACATTTCTGAAGGTGAGGGGCTGCAAGGGGAACTTAAAATATCAGCACATTTGAGGTAGTGATTGGGCTTTATATATATTTTATAAGGTCCAGAATCCCTGGTGGTAGCGCCCCTGTAAAAGCGCACCAGCTCACGCAATCTAAAGCAAACCCTCCCTCAGCCTCCCTCCATAATCCAAAAGCTCACTCTGTTTACTCAATCCTCCTTCACAACATTCAACTGATCCGCTGACTCAATAGTGAATAAAATGTACGTTTTTCTCTGTAACTCTGCAACACCATTACGGGGCAAGTGTGTGATTTGTTTCACAACAGCCTAAATTTGCTCAGATTTTATGCACATAAAATCATTTAAACCAAATTACATGTGTTAATTACTCTCAGTTGGGTTGACGTCTTTCGTTGAATGAACTACAATGTTCCAAGCAAAGCTATTTATGCAATCAGTTCAACAATATGTGACATTGTTATTTGACCCAAAGAAAGTATGCCAAACATTTCCCCAGGACGACCCTGCCAGCACACTTTCTTTTTTTTTCCTGCTGTTACTGAGGATGTCAAAACAATGTTCAAGAGTCCTGAGCTCTGCTGCAGTGTGGTTTAGTTTTTGATAAAGTGTTGCAGAAACTGCTCACTTGCAATGCAAACTTGCAATGTTGGTACACTGGTCTCTTAAACCAGATTTTTAGAGGTTTCAAGAGATGACTGTGCATAAAACTTGATTAATAACGAGTTGTGCTATTAGTCAGGGGAGTCTGTGAACTTTTTTTAGCAGCGACTGCCAGTTAATTTTTTTGCTGAGGTCTTTTATGGACATGTGTTTGTTTCTACTTTAAAGATTCAGAAGTGCAGTTAAAACACCAAGTAGTTAAACAGTCATAGTTTTGTGCAACTCTTCCGTTATTGGGTCATAATTAAGGGGCACTATCATAAAAATGAAGGCCTTTCCTGTCATGCCATCAGACGTCATGGCAAAAGATAAAAGTTATAGTAGAAAAATCTTTTTTTCATGCTCAAATTTGCTGCAAAGCTGCTACACATTTTGTAAAACACTCACAAATAAAGACAGCTGACAAATAATGCCAGTTTATTTCAAACAAGAGCGCTGGAAACCAAGCCAGTCATGTATGAGGGAAATTCCACATTACACAGCAGACTTGTTAGTTGATGTGAACGAATGCATGTACAACGCACCTTTTAGAAAACTTACAGTGCTTTACAAACTGCAAAATGATTACTAAAAGTTCACACATGCACACATAAATACTCAAAAGAAGAGTATGATTTAAACTGGTAAAAGTAAGAACTGGGGCATGTTTCATCAGGGCAAGTATCACATGTTGGTGTAGATACTTTGACACAGTGACAAATATAACACAATGAGTCATTTATTGGAGACAGTAGGACATGAAAATGCTGAAATGTAAAATATCAGCATAAATGTTGTCTGGCTGTATGCAAAAAAAAAAAAAAAAAAAATAGGTCAGGGAGGGGGTTAAAGTCTTGCAGTTTGAGGTGCAAAAATTAAAGTGAGACTTAACAATGTTCACTAAGGACGCTGAAGGGTGAGGGTTCAGGCAAGTGCATCACTTGAAGCTTCACCAGCTTTGGTTTTGGTCACTTTGACAGCAGATGGAGCCACAGTGTTGAGGCCTTAATATTAATTGACACAAGCCTGACACTGTGGAGACAAAGTTGGGACTGTTGTATGAGTGATACCGACGGCAGGCGCGGATTGGCTGCAGTGAGCACCCAATGGGAGTCAGTCAGAGTAGGAAAACAATAGTTCTGCAAGTCCGCGTCAAGTCGAGGCTATTTTTGGTGGGACCCGCCTTGCTTGCTATTTCTGTCAGCAGGAGAGGAGCGGAGTGGAGCGGAGGGGAGGGGCAGGACGACTGGAGGGGCCGGACTTTTTCTTCTCTGCAACTTGGTCTCCGATAAGTCTCTTCTTTTCCTCCTCCTCTGTACTTTGTGCTGACAACACCAGCGGAGCCCTCAACATCACCTCCCGGCAGGTTTTTCGCCGTCTTTTGGATGCATGAGGACTTTATTTCAGCTGGATTATCTTCAAATGTTTTGACTCAGGCTCATTCAAGAGGCTGTGAGCTGTTAACGGGTTCTGTCTTACAAGGTAGGAAACATAAGGTCTGAAGTGCAGGAACCGATAGAAACTCGTTAAATGTGCTTATTTGACACATTTTCCACCGTTTATACTGGAGTTTTGCATTGCTGACTAAACAGCCGACATTAGCAGTTCGCTATCTGCGCAGGTGTCGCTGTTAATTGCTCTCGAGCGCTTTTTAGTGAGACGTTTATTTACGTCAGGAAATAACTCTTAACTGATATTCAATTAAAAATAAAGAAAATAACTACAGAGTTGCTGGAGATATTTCCATACTTCTAGTGATGTAAATGTGCCCACATCTTAAAGTATCATTTAAGTGATTATTTTTCCTACAGAATGCACTCGAAGTGTTTTTAAAAGAGAAAGACAAAATATAACGAAGTAAAAAAGCCCAACATGGTGCTCCAGACCCTCCCAACATGCCCACACAAGTATAGCCATTTCTGTAAGTCTTTGCAGAATAAAATAACAATTTCGTGTTATTTAAGTTTGGCAGAGGTGTTATTTATTATCAGTTATTCATCAGATAATTTCCAAATATTCCTGACTTACGTTCAAGCTGCAGGACAGATGTTTACCTGCATCACAGCAAAAGGTTTAACATAGAGATTAGTTGTAAGAAGAAAAAAAAAAAGGACTATGAAACATTTGCACCTGTCTGCTCAGATTGAGTGCATTTGCTTCATTTCTGCACTTCCACACAGGTTTTGGTGGTCTCTCTCCTCAGATTTGGGTCAGATTTTAGACATTACAGAGGTTACATCACATGAGGAGTTCACATCTTGCCCAGCCGCACCCATCAGGTGGCCAGTCTGCTGCTAATATGAACCTTTCATGAGCATGAAGCCATCCATGACTTCTATCTCCCCCTGTTACCAGGAATTGTTACACTTTCTCCGGGACAGTTTGTGGTGCTCTGCAACTGACATACAAAAAGAAAATGTAGCATGACTGCAGTTGATGCATAATATGAGCAAACTGTGCTCTGTTTATAATAATTGGGTTGAGATGACTGGTTGAAAATTGCTCAGATTGGCCCCAATTGGATCCCTGTGATCACGATCAGGACTAATCTACTTAATGCTGCATGCATCTTGTGCTCTGATCTATAATTTTTTATTTAATTTATGAACCTTTCTGGATGCTTTTTGGTCTCCTGTACCAGCTTTGCTTTTGTGTCTTGTGTTCTGTTGTTTGATTTAAAGCTCCTCTGAGGAAATTTTGACCTGTGTCAATTATTGTGTTTCTTCTTCCCTCAGCATACTTAAACAGTGTCTTCTAGAAAATAAATCTAATCCTGTTGACCTTTTACAGTCCGATGTTTCATTTTGTGAGAATATTTTGTTTGGAAACTATAAAATCAGGGCTGTTTCTAAAGCTACATGACTGACATCTACCCCTACTATAGTTTTGTTTTGTCTTTGGACACCGTAAAAGGCAGCAATATGGATTTCAGCCCACTTCATGGATGTCAAAAACGCCCTCACATGGGCTTTAAAGCATGTTGTAACATGTTTGAAAAGGTACTTATTTTTATTTCATCTACAAGAGCTGAATTTCATTAATTTTTTCTTCTATTTGTATCCACAGATGGACTCAGCACCTCTGTTAACATCCTAAGGACAAGCAGAAAGGACAACATAATTCATCCAGTAACAGGTATGACCCTAAACCTCCACAGAAACCGTGCTGAACACCAACTTCAGCTTAATAAGTAGTTGTGTTGTGGGTTTGGTAATATTCTACTCCAACGTGTTAAAGTTCGGCCACAGCTGTCAGCACCAAGTGGAAAAATGCTGCAAGTCTGCAGACGGCCGCCCCAGGACTACATCTTGTCCTCTTTACGACATTTTTTTTTTTTTCATAATACACATGCTTTACACAGCCTGGGTGACAGCAGTTTTTCCAGTGCAGAAATGATCTAAGCTGTTTGATTCTCAGACAAGTGCAGTAAAGTGCAAAACAGGTGTTGGCCTAGTTGGAAAGGCAAGCTTGTGTTTGTCGTGTGTGTGTTTACTGCTGCTTTCACAGAAGTTCAGTTTATATTGAGTCAAAAAAAATCCTCCAGACATGCTCTAGAGCTGAATTGAATGCATGCATACTTAGCTGGATTGTGCATACAGTGGATTGTAATTCTTATAAAAGCTCATAAAGCCCCAGTTTAAATAAGTCTTACAGAGAACAAAAGGTAGTAATAGGATTAACTTGATTTTTTTTCAGTTTGACCTCCTTAACTGTGCCATTTCTTAAAAAAAAGTATATACTGAGCTTTTTTTAGGATCTAAAAATGAACTAAATTAAAGTTATAGTTCAGATACAGTAAATGTAAGACACATCTGGAGTCATCCAAATTAGATACCTGCACATTTCAGTTGAAGTGTCTATTTTCATTTATTAAATATTTGTGACTTTCTTTTCAGCTTTTATCCATAAATAGGTGACTATATAGTTAAAGTGTAAAGAAACAACTCATCAAAGTTTCTGTGAGCCTCAAGTTATATGATAAGATAAGAAGAACTTTATTTATCCCAGAGGGGATATCCGTTATGATGATGTCAAATAATCACTTCTTTTTTCCTACAAGAGTTAAAAACCGCTAAAGTCATTATTCAGTGCCATAATGACGCAAGAGAAGCCAAAGTTAGAAATTTGCCCTTTAAAAAGATAATGATTTTTTTTAATGCATGACAGGAGCTTTAAAGTACAGTGCGGTGAATAGAGTAGGAAACTGGGAAGCGAGAGTGGGGACTAATGTGTGGCAAAGAGCTGCAGATCCGATTTGACCCCAGGTCTTTACTTTGAGGCAGTACTGTCTGTACAAGGGATGCAATTCAACAGCTGAGAGACATTACTGCACCCCAAATGGTTAATTCCTGATAAATCATTGCATCTTTATTACTCACTACTGCATGTGAGCACTTATCTTGTTCTGCTTATAATAGAAAGGAACCTACTGACTAAATATTGGGTGATAAGAGGCGTGTTCGGACTTCCTTTTCTATATCTAAACAGTGATATTTTCCACCATGACATCAGTGACTAAATTCCTCTCCATACAGCTTCCCACCACTGTTATACTCAGGAAACGTCAGCTGAACCCAACTTGATGGTTGCTGACTCACATGGGAAACAGTCCAACGTTTCTCCTTTAACCTGAGATCAAAACTCATTTGATCCGCTGCTCCACCCATCAGAAACAAGCCAGCCGGCTGTTTCTTTGTGTCCTGCCTTTTTAGTTTAGATTAGCACCCTGCACTGTGAAGCATGCCTGTGTGATCACACTGTGTAGGATTACAATGCATGACTCTGTGAATGGATGCTGCTTCTCTGTGCCAGGCTCCGCAGACTGTATGCAAACCCAGGAACTGCTACATGCTCTTTGTGTGTGTGTGTGTGTGTGTGTGTGTGTGTGTGTGTGTGTGTGTGTGTGTGTGTGTGTGTGTGTGTGTGTGTGTGTGTGTGTGTGTGTGTGTGTGTGTGTGTGTGTGTGTGTGTGTGTGTGTGGAAAAACACAGTGAGGTCATGGCCGCTGCTGTAGCGTCTGGTTACATGTGTGTCGTCCTCACAGGGCAACTGACACTGGCTCTGTCTCTCCTTTTGTTTTCTTCTCTAATCTCTCACTCTGTACCATTTACCTAACACTCTCTCACACACACAAACCATACATCTGATCATAACTACAACTGTTTTTGAGAAACTGTCGGGACTTCCTTGCAGTCCATGTTAGCACCAGATGTGTGTTACTGCTATTTTAAAAGCCTGTAGACTTGTAACAACCCTTTAAACCAACAAGACCTGCTAAAAGACCTAAATACATCCCACTTTTTACTCTGGACACTCACACATTCAAAGAAAGTATAAGAAATGACTCGCAGTGTAAATCACAAGTTTTATCCCAGCTCACAAAACTATATAATATCTAATAAACTAATATGGTTGTAAGCGCAACACAAAGGGGTCTTAATAAAGTCTTCCTTTTCTTACTCAAAGCCTTCAAAGATTGTTAATTCAAACCTTCTTAACCCCAAAGTCTTCATCAGGTGGTTGCTGGTGAAAAATAAACAAAAATACTCACCTAAAGCCATCTTTGAAATGTATATGGAAGAAAAATAGACAGCTAATTAATTTGGGTTGATTAATGGAATTTTGATATCATAGCCCTAATATCTGCCCTCATAAGGCCAATATCACCTTTATCATTACTCTATAAAACACATTTACTCTTTCTAAATGACAGAAAATCAAATCTAAAGCAGTTTCCAAATAGTGTTCTGTTATGAGGTATAAAACAATGTTGTTTAATATTGCCTCTGACATAAATACCATGCATGATACAATGTATTTGTCTTTTTCATCTACTCATTAAAAAACAACCCATAGTACACATTACAAGTTAACATTTTACTTTAATCTGCATGGAATAATAAATTTCTAGACAACTTTCTTCTTCTTTCTTTTTGTACTGTACAGAAGTTCTGACTTTAAATAAGCCTGTATGAATATAACTAAATAAATGCAACTTAGCAAAACGGAGTAGAGAGATACTTCAAGGAACAGTGGAGAGCACCAGCCCTCTTCCTGGTTCGGTCAGCGGAGAAATATTCAATTTTCAATTCAGAGTGAATTTAAATGATTACAGGGGGAATGATGGAGGAGAAATACACAAATAATAA
This sequence comes from Xyrichtys novacula, assembly GCA_962446985.1. Classification (NCBI taxonomy): domain Eukaryota; kingdom Metazoa; phylum Chordata; class Actinopteri; order Labriformes; family Labridae; genus Xyrichtys; species Xyrichtys novacula. Next base: position 24,081,827 of record OY660867.1, on the reverse strand, counting down.
AGTACCACTTCATACAAAGATATGATTGAAATACATTTGGTGATCATTTGGATCATAAACAGCCGTGATAGAGCACAGAGGCTGTTACATTGTACAGATACTCATATTATTGGTTATTTCTATTCAAGGCTGAGAAAAAAAAAATTTGAAACTTTAAATACCACAAAATTCACAAGACCTCAGAATCCAGAGATGCTTTAAAGTATGTTTAATATATGGTGAAACCCATCCTGGAGACTGTCTAACCACAGCGTTGTAAAATTTCATATCCGCAGGGTGTTAGATTCCTTGAACGGGACCACTTTGATACGATCAGAATAAGGAGTTTTCTGGTATGACTGATGTGTTTTGAAGGCATAAGGGTCACATTCCTGGTACCAGCTCAGTATTTTCATGCTTAAACAATGAAAAGTAATGTTAAGACAGATATAGCATTACTCTAGCCAAATACTGAGTCCATATATTTAAGGATATGGGGGCATATTTGGTTATTTTATTAAGTTAGGAAAATTCTGCACTGTATTTGCTCTGGTATAAATCATTTCAATAAACCTTAATCTGATACACCCATATTAATGAATACATTGAGCTTTACATTTAGTGTCTTTTTTTATGGAAAACCCAACTTTTAAATCTTTATTTGAATATCTGAGCTGTAAATAGATAAAATGAGGATTATACTTTTCAAACTTTGAAACTTGTGTTTCCTCATACAGTCACACATTAAGGGAATAAAAGAAACATAACAAATACAAACTAAAGCACACACACATATTTAGGTGTTTTTCTTTTGTCGTAGCATTCAAAACAACAATCAGAGGGAGTGAATGGGCTCTTGTTTAGGCTCAGCTGTGCTTTAATGCTCTGCTTTCTTCCTCTAATCTACCTTACTCCTGTTTTCGTTGAGTAACTTGACCTCCCTTTAACTTTTAATCAACGGGTTTGAGGCTCATTGAGAATAGAGGTAATGTATCACTAAACAATACTCTGCTGCAGCTACTACACTATTTATCCATCACTGAATTCTGCTCTGTTGTTGTGAAGTGTCCTCGCTCCAAAACAGTATCAAGTAAGTCATTAAATCCAGCAGCTGCTCTGAGAACTGATTAACTTGTTGTGCTGATCAACAACCACATTAAACTGAACAGATATACAGTATGGTCAGTGTGAGCTCCTGAGGCCCTTCAACAGAGCTGTAGACAGCAGTTTGTGGTATAAATGGAGGTAATAGTAGACGGCAACGTATGAGGCAGTTATTTTTGACCTGCTGAACAAATGGCTTTATTGTCCGGACTCTAGGTGCGTGAAATCACTTGATATGTCGGGGTAATGTTATATAATACCCTCCAAGGGGCCCCATGGCAGTGTGTGTGTGCCTTTGTGTTACCTTTTTATGTCTGGTGATTCTGCAGGCATGTGTGGTTTTGTTCTCCTTCTCCGTCACATTAATATTAGATATGTTCAGAGGGGCTGGATGTAGGTGTAAGCAGCGGTGCAGCCCGGGGTAACATTGTCCTTAACGTTTTATTACTGTGTCAAATCAATTCATGTTGTATTAACCTTTGAGCTAAAGGCTCCTTGCTGCGGTCAGCTGGCCCAGCCGCAGTCTGCACACCCCTCGGGACAACTCTCTCACCCTCCCGCTTTTATACACACAAGCATGCACAAGTACACACTTAATCCTGTTGAAATTTATGGATTTCGATGGATTTATTGTCTTAAGGATTTATTCCTGTGGTATTTGTTGGGAGAAATAGTCTTTCTCACCCTTGAGTTCAACTCGCTGCTGCAGACTAGAGGACTCAGTCCAGGATATGAACGAGTGATTTTTACTCTTGAACATTTATTCTTACTGAGAGCTGATTAAAAACCACAGCACTTACGGAGAGGAATACTGAGACCACAAATACCGAACATTTCCTGTGTATGATAAGTTTTAGGAGGCATTTTGTGAAAATTTACAATTTCTGCTCATGGTTGACATGTCTCAAAGCTTAAAAATCCATTCACTTTGTGAGACCAGCAGCTTTCAGGACAATAAACTTTGTGTATTTCAGCAACATCCAGGAGCTTTTCGGTGTATTTTCAGGAACTATTTGGTGTATAAATAAAATCTTATCGATTTCCATTATACACTAAATTTTACAGTACTTTTAGTAGATGTCTTATATTGTTCACTTACTGAAAAACAGGCAAAAGTAAGGCTCTGAAATCAAACCAAATCAAAGGATAGGTAATATTTAGATCTTTATTGCCGAGTTACAAAGTTTGATTTTCTTGAGGCATTGGGACCAAAACCCTCTCTAGTCTGCACCAGGATTCTTTGTCCTGTTTGGCTCTGTGAGGAAAAGCCATCATCTTGCACATAGATGATGTGACAGTCTGCTATCTGATATCCGATATAAGGCCAATACTGACTCAATAAATCAGTCTGGCCCTGATCACATGTTTTCTAAACCAGACTCCTCTCTGTACTTCGATCTTGTCTGACCTAAAGCTCAGTGGAGAGTAATGGGCAGCTCACATTCACTCCACATCACAGAGGGGACCGACACTGACCCTGGATCAGGTAGCCTGTAGTTAGTGCCGATGTAAGAGGATCCCCTCCCATCTGGGTGGACTCTTGGCTTTACGTCTGACCATGTGTGTGTTTGTCTAAGTGTGTAAGAGGTGAATGCTCTCCAGTGACGTCGTCTACAGATTCAGACTCATTTGAACAACTTGTGGAAGTGTAGGAGGGGGGAGAGACACAATGCATGTTTATTTAATGTGTATGTCTGTGTATGTCTGTGGGCGTGTGCATGTCTGGGTGTTTTGTATATGTGAGCGTGTAGATGGGTTCAGACGCCTCTGTGCACAAAGACGGTGCAGAGAGCAGGGGTGAGAAGGGTTGGGTAGAAGTTGAGGATGCTGAGCAGTAAACTGTGAAGGAAAATAGTCAAAGGGAAGTTTCTCTGCTTTTTTTTTACTCAGTAAATTCAATGATTCTTGTTTTTCACAACAGCACAACAATTTTAAAAGTTCTTTCATGATGTTTAGTTTGCGTGTGTATTTCAGACATCCTTGTATGTGTGTGTGCGTCAGCATTTGTAAGTTTGTTTGACACTGTGTTATTGTCTGGATTTTAAGTCTGTGTGTGTATATCCATATTTGTGTGTTTGTGAGTGTGTGTGTGTGTGTGTGTGTGTGTGTGTGTGTGTGTGTGTGTGTGTGTGTGTGTGTGTGTGTGTGTGTGTGTGTGTGTGTGTGTGTGTACGCTTTCCTTCCTGACCAGAGTGCAGAGCATGTGCAGGAATGTTAATGTCTTCTTCCTTTGTTGTCCGTGCAGACAGCCGAGTGTGACTGTGCATATTCATGAAGCCACTTTCCTGGAACACATTAAATTTTACCAAGAGAAGAAAAGAGATAAAAAATCAAGAATTAAAAGAGAAGCAAAAGACAGAGAGTCAGAAGTTTCCTCTTTATTTAGACATACATTTAAGTCTGTGCATACCAGTTGTCTAACCTTTATTTATCTGCTTCTGTTGATATGTACATAAAGTATCCTGTTTAACGGAAACAACTCAGTTTATTGAGATTGTTTTAAACAAACCTTTTCCCTGTTAAATCCCCTGGCTGTCAGCCAGTTCCAGATTTGTTATGCTGACTATAAATAATCTCCATGTGAACCTGTCATGTGGCTCAGCATTTCATCATTAAATCAGGTTCAACTTCTGAACTCTGCAGTGCTCCACCAGTGTCTGCACCACAGTTTTGGGTCATTTAGAGGTTAAACTTTTAGACTGTCTTTAAATGTTTCATACTTCTAGATGAACACAACCCAAGCTAAAAATGTATCAGTCAAGAAAAAGGAAAATTAATAGAATTATTGATATTCAGTCATAAATAGAAAAAGAAATAAAAAGAGGACAGTTGCCATAGAGGTTTATGAACTCATCACAGTGGTTGCTGGTTCGCCTTTCAACCATGTGTCTGTTTCCTCATCCTCCAGTATACAAGCAGAGCTCTAGGTAGGCCTGTCACGATAACAAATTTTGCTGGACGATAATTGCGCTACAAATTATCGCCGATAAACGATATTATTGACACCATTTTTTAAATTATAGATAATGATATTAGATGGCAATAATGCGAGTACACCATGTCAAAAGTGATAAACTTTAATTTCCACACGAGAACAACACTGGTTGTTTTTGTTGACTAAAATATTTCCCTTTTCTCCCACGACGAAGACGTAACGTTGACGAGCTAAACATAAGTCGAAGATGACTAAAATGTGACGAGACGAAAGTGCGTTTACGTTGATGGGACGAGACGAAAATGACGAACAGAGTTGCAAAACTCAGTCAGTTAAACGCTAAACATATAGGAGCAGCTTCAGTCCGCTCTGACAGCTCTCATCAGCCTGCTGTGCTCCTCCAACACACAGACACACACGCGCGCGCGCGCACACACACACACACGTGGAGTTTTGTGGTTGACGAAAACAAAACTGGATTAAAGCCGAAATATTCCCACACTTGGGCTGTTGCGTTCGGTTTAGACACCAAAGCTGTCGTGTTCATTCTGTTAGCTTGCTTTTCACTCTCGACGCTCACTTGAAGCACTGTAACCAAAAAGTCTGTGTCTGTGTGCCTGTGCGCGCCAGCCCCCTCGTGACAAAGACACTGAATGACTGACAGGAGGGTTCACTAACTCCGTTCATTCCGCTATAGAGCCAACGCCCCCAGGTGCCGAGAACAATGCGCAGAGTGAGACCTCTTCTCTCATCCAGCGTGTTTGGTAGCGAGAGAGGAGGAAAACAAACGCACGTCAATTATCGAGGCTGGCAAAGTTATCGACCTCGTTTTTATTTATCGAGCGATAAGGCGATTTATTGATTATCGCGACAGGCCTAGCTCTAGGTCTTTTGAACCGTAGGTTTATTTATAACCATTGTAAAATGTTGTTGCCCTCATTTACACTTGGGCCCCTGGGATTGGAAAAAATCGGGGAACCTCAAACGCTTTGTGTCCCTAAACATCCTTACAGTTTTTGGCAAGATTTGTGTGTGCATTGCTCTAGCTCGTGTTCTTTCATTATTTTGGATCAAACAGTTATGCAAACTAGGGATTTCTAAGGGCTGGCATCAAAAGCTGATGTGCAACCACCATTTTTTAGGCTGCACATTTCCCAATGTAAATTTGTCAGAAATAATACCTAGTTTTCTATTGCATGAAAAAAGAAAAAAAAAAATCTTTAAACAGCCATTTCACACCGCCACTTTGGTGAGGAAGTCATTTTTTAGAGTATCACAAACAACAAATGAAGATATTCTTTTTATTTTTAGTCAGAGTTTTAGTCCTAATCTTGCCTCATTCAGTTGATCTGCAGTTTGTCTGTGAATGAATGCCCTTATTTAACTTTTGAGAAGACACGATGAAGCTCAAATAGCTGTCCCTCATCCATTGTTAAAAATATCCCGAGTACCTCTTTTCTGTGTCAAACAGAAAACATATTCAAATGAACCAACTATAGTTGGTGTCTAATTTTGCCGGGTGAAATCACACAGTCTTGTGCCTGCGGGGTAAACTGAGGTTTCTGTGAGATAAGCAGATATCTCCCCTCCTCCTTATCTGCAGAGGAGCTTTTGCAGCAGATTGTAGGTTTTTTTTTTGGTAGCTCTGCCAATCTCTCCCTCACTACCACAGTTTATCAGCGTATCAGTCACCAAGTCACCGCTGTTTTCATGACTCACTGTTTGCAGAGCTGAATCACTTGAACGTTTCAGTACCATCAGTGATGAAAAGCAGAGTGAGCAGAGATTAAATGATGGATGCGTGAGCAACAGTTGTGACAAGTTAGCATTCGTCTGTGTTTCTGATCTGGTGTTGTGTTTCTATGTGAGTAACTGTGAGTGTGAAGTGTGAGCGTATTGTGGGTTGTGATGATAAAGGTATCTGTGTGAGTGCGTTTGATAAGTGCTATAAAAGATAAAGAGGGGGATCCCTTTGAGTGAGCTGCTGTGTTGAGCGGCTCTATCAGTTGTTGGAAATTTGGAGAATGTGTTTGATGTGAAGGAGAGCAGGAGTGAGTGTTTATTTGAGAGGGAGAGTGATGAGAGACAGAGAGCCTGGACTGCAAAGTGCAAAGGATTATCAAATATTTTGTTTTGCGCTCTGTAAGAATGAAACTCTTTTTGGATGCAAACAAGTGCTGGATGAGGATTTTTTGCACTGGAAAGCTGCACAGTAGGTGTTAAGCGGCTGTACATGCAGACGCTTGAATAAACATCGCTTCACCAAAGAGCATTTCCTCAAGGTTTTTGTCTTACAAACATTTTGCGAGTTGTTTAATCAGACTCTACATTCCTGATGGGTTACCCACTCAGAGAAATGATAAGATACGAAACAACAAGTCCTGCGAGGATGCAACAAAGTGAGCCTTTAGATCCTCAAAGAGTGCAACCACTTCGGCACGTTTGAGGCCAACACAGGAAAGAAAAACTTCAGTTATATAGGACCACTTCAGTCTTAATAACTATGTTGATATATTGTTTTGTTGAACTGACTTGGGGTCGTATGAGGTCTGGTAAGTGTTGAGGCATCAGGATTTTTAACACCCCATACCCAGATTATAATCTTTCTTAGCCTTAATTCCCTCTAGCTATTCAAAATAAATCTCTTGGCTTTTTCCCTTTGCCTTCTTTTCATAAGACTGTAACCACTTAAACATGTCAGCTATCTATACATTTAGAAATGTTTGTTTTTAAAGTGACCTTTACTGTCAGCTTTGTTGTGTTTTTGTCCGACAACACTGATTATTAGCTGCGGGACAATATAGTTTGATAAGTGGCGTATTTACATGTTGTCTCAGAAACAGACTTCATAATCGGTGTTTCAATTGTCACAGAGTTCACTGGCAGAATCCCACTTGCCCTCCAGTTTTAGGATGTCTTTTTATAACTGGACATGACCTCTGACCCCGCTGTGGAGGACAGCACTGTGACAAAATGAATTCACCCCGAAGGAAGCAGTAAAAAACATAGATCAGCAGCTGATTCTGGGCGTGACAGAAAGGAATGCTTCAAGATGAGTTAAGTAACAGGTTTCGGACAGATCCTATATGTTGCGCTCTCATGACTTCCACTTCATCTGAATCACAATGCACAGGTACTAACAGGATGCAGAACAAGTTTAGATACTGTCTTACCCATCAGTCAAAAATAAGTGGAAACAAATGAGAATTTCTTTGAATCCTCAAAGTAAATGTTACCCTGTAGAAAAACCCCTGGAGTGGTGAATGTGCCGGTGTGCTGTGTCAGGCAGCAAACAGCAGACACTGTTATTGACAGGAAACAGAGATAAGAATGTCAATAGGCTCCTGAGTGGATCTCTTAGCTGTGCTTTTGTTCTCTGTGCAGCAGACGGAGGATTTACTGTCATCAGTCAAACCGGACAGCACACCTGGTGTCTCTTCTCTAACACGCAGGCATGCACATTTATCAGTTTGTGTGGGTGTGAGTGTGTAGGGTGTGTGTGTGTGTGTGAGTGTAATGAATGAATTGTCCTCCAGTTTCCATCTTCAGGGGAATTGCAACAGCGAGTCTGAGTGAAGAATGACAGATACACCTGGAATGTTTATGTAATGTTTCCGTGTGTGAGTTATGCAAACGCTGTATTAGTGTATGTTTTCTTTTATGAGCTGCACGTCTCTCTGAAATCTTTGGGAGGATGAAAAGGAGGCAAATTGTAAAGTTGCGGATTTATTGATAAATAACAGTCAGTCATGATTGACTATGTTAAACAGATGTTTTATATATGGATTATGGGCCCACTGAAGTTCTAACAGCTCCTTTACAAAGACCTCCCTCTGTCATGCAGTCATGAAGATAAATCCATGACTGCTTGTCATTTCATTCATTTGTGTATTCCCTCTCCTCTGCTGACCTCAATTTGTTAAATGTGTCAGAAGAGGACAAGGATCTGGGAGGCTTTTTAGAGAGCCACAATGAGGATCCACTAGTGCAGTGGTTCTCAAGTCCAGTCCTCGAGGCCCACTGTCCTGCATGTTTTGGATGCTCCAACACACCTTTTGGATGCTCCAACACACCTGATTCAAATAATCAGCTCGTTATCAAGCTCTGTAATGGCTTAATAACGAGCTAATGATTTGAATAAGGTGTGTTGGAGCAGTGGAACATCCAAAACATGCAGGACAGTGGGCCTCGAGGACTGTATACGTCCCTGATGCTAGAAATTTAAAAGGACCCTCAAGTTCTCGAAGGCAATGAAACTTTCAGGGCATAACTATTTGTCTCAGATTAACAAATATGCATGGAATATTCCGTTTTTTTCAAAGCTGTTTCTAAGGATGAGACACGGAGACAAAATGCTGCACCCAGCATCTTCTTCAGTACGCTCAGAGTTTGTTTAGTGTACGTTAAGCTGCTCTGGGTGTCATTGATAAAGCATCTGAGCTTGCTTTGCTCAGGAGGCGCTGGTGTTGCTGCTCCGGTTATACACTAATGAGGCGGGACTAGTCACCCAGGTAACCAGGAAAATAGATGACTGTTAGATGACATCAAAAAGACAGAGGAGTCCACTTTGAGGACAGATGAGCTGTTGTTGCTGAGTGCTGTAATTGACAGTGAGGAAAACAAAGGGACCCTGCTGACTTTGAGGTTGTTACACCATGGTAATTTACTTTTATGTTGCTGGGCTAACAAAATTTAGCAGGACTTTATCTGAACTTCTTTACAGTATTATGTTTGAGAGTATCTGAGCATGAGGAGGAATCAAATCATCCCTCCCTGAGAGAAAACTCTCTGAAAGGCCTGAAGCCAGAGATCTACCAGAAACATGTGGATGAATTACTCGTCCTCACTTCACCTCCTATATATGTGAACACCTTCAAAATGTTCCAACTTAAGAGGGTTGTCCTCATCTAACTGTCCCTGTGACCCAAACACACACCCGGACTCACACACACACACAAAAACACAAACACACACAGGCACACACACAAAAACACAAACACATACACACTTGCACTCTTGAACCTGTCGACAGCCACACACAACCATTTACACTTGAACACTCAAGTATGCACCAACAGAGCAACACCATAAATATAGAAAATAGTTTGGCGACAGTTGTAGGCAGGCAGTCCTACACACACAAACACACTCGCGCACAGAGACACACACACACACACAAACCTCGGTTAGGCCAGCTGCTGGGAGAGACGAGAAGTTTTGAATGGGAGTGACAGCTGTGGATTCCTCAGGATGAAGTGGGGAGTAAAACAGATAGAAAAGGAGAGATAAGTTGTAAGTTATAAGAAAAGGAATGAGAGAGAGGAAGAGAGCCAAGGAGAAATTAAATGGTTTGTTTTTATTTAATAAAAACAGATTAAAATGAATTTGAACTTAAAGACAGGAGGGAATAGAGCTTTAGTGGAGGATGGTGAGTCTGAGTTTTAGTGGAAGGGGGAAAAAGTACTTATTTTCTTTAGTCATGATTTGATTGTTTTTGTGACATTTTATTAATATATAAATTATTGGTTTGTAAGTAATAGTACACAGTTTTATGGCAATATCTTGATTGTTACCTATTGTAGCAAGATAAAGGTGCCTTAATTTACTTGAATCACCAGTTCTGTCTGTTTAAATCTGATGTAAACAAAAAAAGTTGAGGAAGCTCAGATCTATTCTTCAAAAGCATAAAAACTGAGTCTTTACAAAGGGAAAATAATAAGGGTGTTAACAAACCACCATGCTCATAACACAAATTGTAGTCTACTGAATCATAACCTCTGTGCCATCATTCTTATCACTGCACTCTTGCCCAAACACAGATCCAATCACTACATGATAATCTGAACTCAGGTCCTGACACCACATTTATTCATCTTCAGTACTCAACTGACAGTTTTAATAAGCTCATACTTTTTGAGTTTTCTGTAGGTACATTTCATAAATAATGAACTAAAACACCAAGTTTTGGTGTCCAGTTTGACATTCTCAGGTTTAGTTGAGCTCCTACAGTACAGAGCATGTGATCCTAACTGCCAGTAGATGACTATTCATAGAGATCCTGTGTTGCACAAGGCTGATTTAGCAACTTTGTAGATTTTTTTTTTCTAAGTGAGTCTCCCTCACATCCTGACTCTTCAAAATTTACATAATAATCCCCTTTAAACTGTTAAATATATTTAGTTTCCCACTGGATTCTTAAACAGCAGTGTGGTAACACTCAGTGATACTAAGTTGACCTTTTAATATCATTTTTTTCTCTTTCCTGAGAAATCACTTTGGTTAGCATGAAGTGGTGAGTTTTACACTCCCCAGAAAAAAAGTAGATTATGACTCAGAGGAAAGAGAAAAGTGGATATTTTAACAAGCTCCGACTTTGTGGTTCATGTCATCAAATTTGACCAAACAGATTATAGGAAAAGAAAACTTGTCAAATTACTACAACCACTTTGATTGGCAGGAATCTCCATAAAAACACTGCTATGTTTATCCGGCAGTAAAAGGAAAAAAAGGGTAACAATCTGCCGAAATGACCCATGCTGTTAAAAAGAGTCACTTTTAAAGGCTTTTAGGGACTTATCGGCAAACTCTGAAGGAAGACTTTGTCTGTACTTATCTTTTGGGGATCTCAGACAGTTTGGGAACTATGTATTCTGTTTAGTTTCTTTGAGAGTTAGATGATAAAATCAGTCCTCTCTTAAATCTGTCTCATGCATAAGATTGGTAGCTGAAGAAACATTTCAGTATTGTTTTGTCTAAAGGAAAAAAATGGATGTCTGGATTTTTGTAGAGGATTGACCCATTTACACTGGAAAAAAACAAGCAAATGTTTTTGACTTATTTCAGTTTTAAAAAGTTTTTTGAACTCAATATAAGCACTTTTCTCTGAAAAGTGAAAAAAAAGTTGTTTCAGTATGTTATGATAAAAAAATAAGACCTGAATTACTTTTAATAAATTATTTTAAAATATCTTGAAGTGAGGTAAAAACAATTTACTGGTTAAGTTTCTTTAATCAAGAATAATTTTATAAGGTACTGAGTGAAGACATAAAAGTATTTAGCAACAGTCTGCAGACTGGTTCTAGATAGAAACACCTTTGCTAACCCTATCATTAAGGGGGCAATGGTGGCCTTTGAGGACAAAAAGCTCCTGTAATGGTTGACAATATGATCCTTTAGCAGTTGGTGCATTTTGGATAAACACTCACCAAATACAAAAACATGCATCAACTATGTCCTTTCTGCAGCAGAAACAGGGTGGTACAAGATGGCAGCCTAGGTGGCCTATTTTAAGTTTAAAAACCATAGTTATGTGATTATAAACTTATTTAAACTTATTTAGATTATATTCTATCTCTACCCAGTCTGTCCTGCTTAACATCTTCAAAGATAGCAAAGTGCAGCTTTTAGGACCTTCAAGTCTTAAGGTCCTTACACACCAGCGAATTTGCGGAGCGAAGCGAAAAAGCGAGACGAAAATTGCGAATATTCACTGAAAAATCGCTTTCGCCTATACACACCGGCCGCGAAGCAAATATGCGTATATTTTTTGCAAAGCGAATTAATAAAGTCGTTTTGCGGCACGGAGGAGAGGAGATGCGAGGTGGAAGACAAGAGAGTGTCATCTTGTGAGGAAACTACTTCATTAGTAATTAGAAAGAGTTTTGGATGCACCTCAGCTGCCTTTCTCTGCGTATTCATAATCTCAAACTTCTCCCTCTCCTCCAGCCGTATGGGTCTGTGACGTCATCAACAACATGACTTTTGATTGGCCAGAGGTCTAGCAGGTCCAGATATTCGCCTGCGAATATCCGAAAAATTCGACACAGGAGCGAAAAAATAAAAGCGGCTTTTCGCCCCGCGGAAAAATCGCCGCCGGTGTGGAAGCTTGCATTGACTTTAAGCTGTTTTAAAAAAAGGCGAACAATTCGCCTGGCGAATTCTCGCCCGGTGTGTAAGGACCTTTAGAAGATTCTTCAGGACAGACTTGCTTAGTTTAGTCAAAAAGTTGCACCTGAAACTGTCTTTTTAATCTGTCATCAAAGTTTTTCAATTTGTACTTTTATCTTTGCATTCTTAAACTTAGTTGTGCGCGTTTTGTAATCTATCTGCAGTATAGTTCGCAAGTATGCACATTTATATGCATGTTTGACACTTGCATCTTGAGGACAAATAGGGCAAATGGTACTTATTAAGTAACAACATTATAAAGATGCCGCAGGGAAACTCATACCATTTAGATTTTATTCTCTTATTCTGGTGAAAGTGGAGCCACTTTTATGGGGGAAATAATTTCTGTTTTCATGCTAACTCTCAACTTTCTGAGATGTATGATTTTTGCTGTCTCTCCCACTGGTCCTCACTCATTGCTTGTTTAATAACTGAACTTTGTGTTATGTTAAGGAGGCTCTTTGACCTGTTTCCAGTCCTCATAATAAGATAAAAGTGTTTGTTTTGTCCAACCCAACAACACGACGCCTGAAGTTAATTTAAGTTTATCAAAGCGATCATTAATCTTGCAGCTAACTTCAGTTAAACATGAATGAGTCAGGTCCATTCAGGCTCAAAAACAACTGCAGTGGATGAAAGAGAGTTTAACCGGCCTGTCAATAGCTTATGTAGTAGTTTTCCATGTCCCTGTCATGGGTGTGTTTGTGAGTGGTTGTGTGTTCAGTACATTAGTGTGGTGCCTTCAGGGCCGCTGTTAGTCATTAATCTGGGTTGTTAATGGATGTCAAGCTCTCAGATTTGCACACCAGCCGTGATATTAGAGGGGAAGAAAAACCCTGATGTGGGAGTGGTTGTGTTGGGACAAGGGGACAGGGAGCCTCACTTGTTTTGGTTTCACAGTCCAGGGGGACACTTGACTGCCTCAGGGCTCAAGGGCACTGCGGCAGCAGCGTCACAGCAGCAGCAGGGGGAGGAGGAGGGGAGGAAATGGGAGTCTAAACTCAGCTCTTAAACAGGAAGCCACCCTGCTTCTTTCATTGTTGTGTTTTTATAGACTCAACTTCCTGCCGGCCGTGCTGCCCTCGTTACCATGGTTACAATCCCTGTTGTTTATGGGATGGATTGTAAAGGTCCAGCAGAGGAAAAAGCTGACGATCATCAGTAAGAGTCAGAAAAGTTGTTGTGTAAGTGGAGCTGAAATGTTTTTATTGTGCAACAGGGAGCCAAGAAGTGTAAATGCTTTTTTTCATGTCAAGAAATGGTGACAAGACATGTTTATTTGCACTTTATTGGAGCATTTCAACCCAATCTCCATGGTTTTTAGTGTTAAGAAGAATAAGACACACTTAGTTTGCCTTTATTTAACTTCCTGTGAAGTTTCAGGACCCTTTAAGGACCTCTTTTAGTCCTTAATCTGCATATTCTCCACCAAAAAAAAACCCCTCATTTGCTCGCAGGCTTGGCACCACCTCTGTGTGAATGAAATGATGAAATCAACAGCTTAGTGTCGGCCAGCATCAACAAACAGAGATAGAGAGATAAAGAGAGAGAGAGAGGGAGGGAGGAGAAGAAAGAGAAGGAGTTAAAGAAAAGAGGATGTGGCCGGCTGTAAAAGATGACTGGAGGGGAGTGGAGCTCTCTGTCTAATTATAGATCCTGCTGTGAGCTGGCTGAGGCAGAAGTGCTGCTGGGGTTTTCAACACAACGCAAACACGGGTATGTGTTTTTTGACTTTATTTATTGTTTACTTTATTTTTAGTTTCTGCCATTTTCGTGTTCATGTGCACATTTATATCTGGAGAAAAGGAGTGGGAACCTGCTCTGTCAAACTTTGTAGCTCTCGCAGCGCACCGGGAGCCTGCTGTGGTGTGTGTGTGTGTGTGTGTTTGTGTGTGAAACTCAGATGGTTGAGACTTACCTCTGCGGCGTGAAGTTTAAATGGAGAGGGCAAGAGAAAGAGAAAGAGAGTAAAAGAAAAATACAGAGAGAGAGAGTTTCTATTAATCCTCCTGTGTCTCTCGTTGTTCTTTAGCTTTCTGCTGCTGACAACACTACACTTGTTTCAACAGCCTGTGTGTGTGTGAGAGAGAGAGAGTGTGTGCATGTGTGCATGTGCATGTGTGTGAGCTTGCTGACCTTACAGACAGCAGCCCTGGATGTTTATGGAAACTTAGTCAGGACTTAGGAAACTGGACCCTCGCTGCATTATACATCAACCTTCCTCTGTTACTGCCACACACACAAACACACACAGGAGCCAAATACACTCATTGTCCCTCATGCACTTATGCACACACACACTCACAAGTTTAAATGTGAAAAAATAGAGCATGCACTCTTGGATCAGGGGTCACTCACTTAGTCTGGGTCTGCTTATTTTGGATGCGTTAACCAGCACTCAGGTTTTTCTCTGTAGGAAATGCTTCACATGTTTTCGTATCAGTTTAGATCTTTAAAAAGACTTCAGATATTTTTTTGCAAATTTGATCTCAATAAAAAACAAGAATAGTCACGCTTTAAGCAATGAGCAGACTCTGTTGTCTGGACACAAATACCTCTGTGTATATGAAAATGGAGGCAGTATTTTAGCCAACAGTTTAGAGGAAGATTAAAAATGCACTTTCAGCACAAAGTTCAGGGTTTGTTTTAGTAAAGAAGGAAGTGAAGGGTAGTAAGATCCTCATAATATGGAACTGTATCTTAAATTTGGTACCAGTTAACTTTACGAGCTTCTTTTGGAGTGTCTTTCAATAGCATTCAGCCGCAAACTCAGTGTCCAAGGTCAGAAATCAAAGTTTTACGGCCAATCAGTCAAGCAAAAAAAAGTTAATCATGTTGGGAAATCCTAGTTTGGATAAACAACCGCTCAAGCAAAACAATTAAAAATGACTAAATGCAAGTTTAAGTTCTTAAATTGGGTGTCCTGCTGCTCTTATGACGTTTGGATCATCCATCAAATGTCTTTCTGTCACAGAAAACCACTCACATCTGGGAACATTGAATATAATTGTCGAGTTTCTGTTATGAGAGTCCTTGTTTTGGTGCTCTGGAAACCATCAGCCTTTCTAGGTTTGAGAGAAACCCCCAATATCAGCATGGCTGTTAGCAGGATAACTATTGAATTAAGAAATGGGAATTAGGATTAGGGTGATCAGGGATCAGGTGACACTTTGGTCTCTCTCCTCGGCTCTCCCTCTGTCTGCAGCACTCATAAACATTACTTCTGTTTACACTAGATGCTTTTAGGTCCAAGCAAATATCAGTATTTGCCGACATATGAACGAAGAGAGTGACTTGACCCCTACAGCTTTAACCTCGTGTTTGTTTGTTTGATGAAGTAGAAACTAGTCTGTTCTTCGGCAAACAGTTTGAAAGACATGCGATGAACCTGAACCAGCATTTCTCTGGAATGAAAACTCACGCATGTCTGCACAGACACTTAGATTCTCTCTTAAGTGAATTGGAATTACAAGGAAACAAATCACGCATGCATCTTTTTGTTGTGGGCTTGTACGGAGAGAGATAAGGAGAAGACAAGTGAAGTTAATCTCGGCATGCTTGCACACACATGTTGATTTTATCATAACACAGGAGGATGCATTTTCAGGCTTGAGTAAAAGGAAGGAAGGGAGTGGGTTCATGAGGAGATATTTGACTTTTACCAGCTGTGTCAGGTCGTCCTGTCACTCCTTCAGCTCTGACATGTTCCCTCCTTTACTCACTCCATATTCACGTCTCTCTCTTTTCCTCGTCTGCTTTCATCTGCTTTGCCTTCTAGCCCCCCTTTTCTTTTCGGAGTCTCCCCCCTCTCTTTAAAGCACCTTAATTTGCATCCAAGTCTTTTTCTGTCCTCGCGGCCTCACAGACACCCTGAGGTAATGACATCGTTATCTACTGAAAGTAGCTGTGGCCTTTGAAACTGCAGTGTGATTTAGACACACTCACACATACGCAGTACAGTCAAAACAGAAGAAGGCGTTGCAGCTATATTTGGATGTGTGACAAGACAAAGTGGCGGCGTCTGCTCACTCAGTTGTTGACTTTGTTCAAACTGAGTGTCACAAGTGGAGCTACGGTGGCTATCGTTGCCTTCAGTGTGCAGCAGGACTTCTCAGTACTCAAGAAAAACCCCTCCTCTTACATTTTAACACTCTTGTGTAGCAGTTTTTTGGCTCTTTTGCATCATTTTTTCAATTTTCTTTAACTTTACAGTATAAACGCATGTCCACTCTTTTGGAGGAGCGAGATTGAAGTGAGGGAAAAAAGGAAAGCTGAAAGAGAGAGACCTTTGTGTATCCTTGTCTTACCTGTAAAACCAGTCCTGGCTGAGCAGAACACCAGTTCAGAGTGAAAGAACAGAAAGGGGAGGAATCAGGAGGAAAGGATTAGCTAAATGCCAGGCCGTGGGACAGACAATTAGTCTCATTTCAAATAACTTTATTGGCTGGAACAATGCATGCTGTCGCCAAAGCAGTTTACATTACATGCACTGTAACCAACATAAAGCACAGGTGCAACATAGGAGGTTCTGCATAAGGATACCGTCCAGAATGATATAACCTTGCAGGAAACTAAGCTGCATTTGAATCCATATTATTACAGTAATTGACCTCTACACAAACTCTATGCTTAGAATCAAAGACTTTTATACCTAAAACAATGTTTTTCTGCATTCAGAGCACTTGTCCGGTCCCCCTAATTTGTCAGATAAATAAGCTCATTGCCAACGGTCCTTATAACCAGACAAAGAGTGTCTTACTGCAACGTTGGTGATTTTTATAATGACACTCTGACATGTACTCATAAACACCTTCACACGCCCACACAAGAACAAAGTCAGTTTTGGTTTCACTGAGCATTGTTTCAAAAGAAGATCACCGTGCTGTACATAGTTAATGGGTGCCATCATTAAAGCTGGCTAGAAATAAAATCTCTTTGTGTCAGAGAGTTCCTGAACCTTCACACTGAAGTTCTTTTGTATTTGATGACACCAGATGGAAAAGCACTGCGTTGATAATCAAAGTGTTACGGTTCAAGATGACCGTAAAATCGACAATGCAAGTCACACTAGAGTTTTTGACGTCCAAACTGTGTCCCTCTGTGAAGACAGCATTGCGTTCAGCAATGTGCAGTCTCAATGCATATGTGTAGCTCTATATTTCTATATATTATATTTTTTTTTTTTGCCTTTAATAATGAGGACAGCTGAAGAGGGACAGGATAAGGGGGGTGTCAAGAGTGAGGGAAGACATGCTGCAGCGTTTCACTTAGTGAGTTTCTAGGAAATGAACTGGCGACTGCTGCAGTGAGGACCATACCCTCCGCTTTGGGCCCCTGTGTAGCTCCTTTTAAGTACCATCTGAAACGCCACCCTGCCAGCTCCCTGTACAGCAGTAAAGAACGGCCCATGGTGGCTGTGAAAGTAGAGACATACAGATGGTCTCACACTCTGCAACAGATTCATCAAGACTTGCCCCGACCCTCATCTGCTGATTTAAAAATTTTGAAGCACTTCACAAGGTTTATTCACCTAAAGTGTACCACTGTTGTCTGGCATGGTTATGACCTAATGATGCAAAAAAGCATTTAAAAGTGATGCCACTAGACTGGTTGGCCTCACTGTACATGTAGCTTTCTCTGCAGCAAAGCAGCTGCTTTGGTTGCACGAGTGATAAGGAAGCATCTCACTTTGTCGATGACAGTAAAGGTATTTAAAGTGCATTATACACCCAGCTGTATGGCTCCTGCAGCAGTTTGTCAGAAATACAGCAGAGAAAACAAGTTCTGTGCAATTTGTTTGGTGAAAGAGTCAAAGATGGTCAATATTTTAACCCCTCAATGTAACAAGCATATTGTTTATTGCATCATGCAAAACTCCTGTACATGCTTGGATCATTATGTGCTGATCCTTTTTTCGTGGATATATAATTTAGCTGGAAATTGAAGAAAACTAACAGAAATGCTTGTATAGGAAGGGAGTTGTGTCCAAATTTTTCCATCCCAAAAATCCACAAGTGGTATAACACTCAGGTTTGAAATGTTTAAAGGGATAAAAGTCATCTTCTGACAATTGTAGCTTTCTGACGACAAACGTATTATATCCTGCCTTGCTCTCACATCAGAGTTAAATGTATGTGTCTACATGTGTGTGCATGCTTCGTGTGTTATTCTTGCACATGCCTCTCCAGCTCTGCCTGTACAGAAACCCCTTTTTTTTTCTATTCTAGAGAAAAGTCAACACGAATCAGAACCACAGGGTCACAATGTGTTTTTCCTCCATGAGTACAACATGGAGATGTAACGAGCTGTAACATCATACCGCGTTTTTAGAAATCTAAAAACATTAGAGCTTCATATTACAGAGAGACCTTTGAGAGAAAGGCTGTGGAAAGATGGAATGTGGTTACAGAAGTCCAGGGACTAAACCACGACACGGTTTCTATACTTAAAGTCATGTTTGCTAACTGGGTACTGTGTTATTATCAGTGATTTAGCTATTATAAAAGAAATCATGTGTCTGCTTGGCGGGCAGCAGGAAGGCCAAGCGGTCATGGAGATTTTCCCCAAACTTAAGGGCTTAGTTTTTATGTGCTGCCTCAGGGTTATACAGTTATTTGTGAAACTCAAGATCTGATAAAGCATGTGTTTACTTACTGTTCTTTATCTAAATGTGCCGTCAATGAATCTCCCCTTTGAGAAGCAGTAGTTTTATAGTAAACTTAAAAAGCAGAGATGGACCTCAGCTCACGGGACACGAGGACTTGACCGTGTTAATGGGGGATTTACGCGAGGCCTGGAAGGTAGAGATAATCCTGGGATGTGTGACAACAAAATTCAGTTTTATAATGGAAAAATGACGTGCTATAAATAAGAAAATCACAGTTCAACTGATGTTCAAGCGTGTGTACAGAATCTTAGCCTTCTAGCAATAACAGAAGACAAGTGCAAGTAAAGAGCTCGATGTCTTACTGGTGGGCCATAACCATTCGAAGTGTCCTAGGTTTGATTACAGCTGCATTACATTAGAGCATGGGCAGGGGGATATCGTAACTCTCAACAACCAGCTAGTGGAAGCAACCAAGCCCCTCTGATTGTCAACTGAGAAAAGAAAATCAAGACAGGATCGATCAGGGATCTGTACTTGCTATTTTAAACTCCAACTAACCAACAGAGGAAAGAGAACACTGAGAACATGACGCACAATTTATCTTACATGAATAAAAATGGGATCAAAGAGTCAAACGATGTTTAATCGGTTGGCCAAGTGAGGCCGCCATTGGCATGGCAAGCGCCACCGGTGTTAACCAGGTCCAGCTGTCAGTTTGATAACCCCATTACAAGTGGTTATACATTCAATAAACCAACAACTTTGTCTCCATTATCTAGATTGAAATCCCTACAAACCAGGTCATACTATGAGATATCTGTGCTTAGGCCTGTCGCGATAATCAATAAATCGCCTTATCGCTCGATAAATAAAAACGAGGTCGATAACTTTGCCAGCCGCGATAATTGACGTGCGTTTGTTTTCCTCCTCTCTCGCTACCAAACACGCTGGATGAGAGAAGAGGTCTCACTCTGCGCATTGTTCTCGGCACCTGGGGGCGTTGGCTCTATAGCGGAATGAACGGAGTTAGTGAACCCTCCTGTCAGTCATTCAGTGTCTTTGTCACGAGGGGGCTGGCGCGCGCACAGGCACACAGACACAGACTTTTGGATACAGTGCTTCAAGTGAGCGTCGAGAGTGAAAAGCAAGCTAACAGAATGAACACGACAGCTTTGGTGTCTAAACCGAACGCAACAGCCCAAGTGTTGGAATATTTCGGCTTTAATCCAGTTTTGTTTTCGTCAACTACAAAACTCCACGTGTGTGTGTGCGCGCGCGCGCGCGTGTGTGTCTGTGTGTTGGAGGAGCACAGCAGGCTGATGAGAGCTGTCAGAGCGGACTGAAGCTGCTCCTATATGTTTAGCGTTTAACTGACTGAGTTTTGCAACTCTGTTCGTCATTTTCGTCTCGTCCCATCAACGTAAACGCACTTTCGTCTCGTCACATTTTAGTCATCTCCGACTTATGTTTAGCTCGTCAAGGTTACGATTTCGTCGTGGGAGAAAAGGGAAATATTTTACTCAACGAAAACAACCAGTGTTGTTCTCGTGTGGAAATTAAAGTTTATCACTTTTGACATGGTGTACTCCCATTATTATGCCATATAATATCATTATCTATAATTTAAAAAATGGTGTCAATAATATCGTTTATCGGCGATAATTTGTAGCACAATTATCGTCCAGCAAAATTTGTTATCGTGACAGGCCTATCTGTGCTTGTCTACATCTAGATAGTACTGTGTTGTTGTAGCATGATGATAAGAGCCATTAAGTGGAGCTTTTTTTCACGAATGAGCGTTGAAGCACTAAGACATGATTTATCCTTGCAGTACTGATACACACTATGAAGGAGAGGAGTGGTTTAATTAACTTAATTATACTTATAAAGACAGGAAAATCTTCAATCATGTCTCCTCTGTTGATGACTTGAAGAGCGTACCTGTCACCTCTGTTGATGCATCTGTTTGGGCAGCTTTGTAGCGTTTCTAGTATGTGTCTATTAATAATGTGATTTCTTCAAAGACTTTGAGAAGGTTGAGGATTTAAATTAATAGATTCCCCTTAATGCTGTTGGTTTGATCACATCCTGAACTAATGATATCAAATTCAAGTTTTCATGACAAATTGATTGAGTCTTATGCTGTATCTTTGTCAATATAGAAGCAAGCTCTGCAGCGTTTTACAGTACAGGATCCTTTTTCTAATATTGCAGAGTGTTAATGAATTTAATTATAGTGTGATGAAGAGGTTAAACCGCACCACTGTCAGCGAACTATAATTAAAACAGCTCATATCCTCATTTATCTTTGGTTTGTATTCTAACCTCATAAGTTTTTTTTTGTGCTGTACTTGTACGTTACCAACAACTGGAAACTGGAGCTGACATCATGGGCTTGCTCCACAAGTGTGAGTGCATGTGTGTGTGTGGTTTTCCTTGTTGAAACAAAAAGCCCTGTGTAGGTAAATGTTGGAGCGGTGTGTGTTTTGCTATTTATAACCCAAGGGAGGGAGAGACGGCGGTGTTCCCGACTCTGACTGTGTGTGAACTGTAGCAGCCTTTGTTTCCTTGTATAAGCACGTTTCCTCAGAATAATGGCTTTGTTACACTTCAGTGTCATTACCGTGACTGTATGTGCATAGCTCTGTGTGTGTAAGTGTGTGTGTTTGTGAGTGTATTTGTCTAGGGATTTGTGTTATCCCAGCTATTGTCGGCATTCAGTCTGTCTCTGCATTCGTAGCTCCTAATATGGAGACTGACACTTCACAGACAAACACGCACACACCAACTCACTGCTATGTCACTTTAACCAAAACTGGAATGTTACTCAGGCTTGTTGTGTGTGTTTGTGAGTTCTTCAGCACACATTCACATCCTATACTTTTAGAGACAACACAAGTAACATATCAGTCTTGTTTTACCCTTTCACCTCAATCCTGTGCTGTTTTTGGCACCGGGCCTAACCCCTGTATGATTGACATTTACCTCACACACTGCAGTCTGACATATGAGCAGCAGCACTCAGGTGATGTCACCCCAAATTATTTCAGCGCTGGCTCTGTGTAAATTTCTAAGTTGTGGTTTTAAGAGTAAAGGCAGGTTTGTGCAATCGGTGTTTGCTCCGGCCTGTTTTGTGTGTGCAGCTGTGTGTGAGTGTGCAGCAGGTGACTGCGTGCACGCATGTGACGGTTTGTGTGTGTGTGTGTGTGTGTGTGTGTGTGTGTGTGTGTGTGTGTGTGTGTGTTGAGTTGTGTTACCTTTTGAATAAATGTATTTGCAGGTGAGTGCGCTGATGTACATTGTGCAGATGTCTTGATTTGTTTACAGCTGTGTTTCTGTGGTGGGATGCTTTTTGTGCAAATGCATGTGTGTATGTGTGTGTGTGTGCGTGTGTGTGTGTGTCACAGTCAGAAACCACCCCCAGCCTTTCCCAAGCTGTTCCCTTCCTGGATCCTGTTTTTAGCGCTGGATGAGGCAATCTTTCCCATTGACTCAACCATGCAATGCAAATAACCCCAACAGCATGCAAAAAGCATGGAAATTTATGTGAGTGTGTGTGTTTCTGTTTTAAAACTCAGATACACACACAGACAGACAGACAGACAGACAGACAGACAGAAAACAGACAAAGAGTGAGAGAAAACAGAAATGCATTTCATTACTAGCCTAAAGAGACAGACATACAGCTGAAAAACTGCTTTGAAATTGTTTTATCTTTACCTGGTATGTGTACAAAAACAGAATTATTAAATCGATATACTGTAAAATTCCTTTTTTCCTCTCTGTTGTCTAGAAGAAAAGCTGTATTTTTCGAAGACTTAATGATCCTTGGCACCAAACGTACTTAAAGATATTCACCACTTTACAGACGTGTTTCCCACCTGCTTGATGGACTACTACCTGATAACTGGCAACTGTTATGTTTAAAGGTGCAGTGTTTAAAATATAGCTGCATTTAGCAGAAAAAATGTCAAAGTCAAAATTAAATGAGTTATTTTTACATATGTTGAAATGAGTGGACAGTCACCTGGATGTAAAAAAGGTTTGTTTTTATAAATCTAAAATGGGCCTTTCTATCCATACAAAGGAGCAGGTCTCCTTCTGTAGAGGCCACTATAGTACACCTTCATGTTTCTACAGAAGCACAAAACAGACAGGTAATTTTAGCACTAAAGCACTTGAACACTTAAGTGGACCACTTTGAACACCCGATGCACTTAGACTCCGACTATTACTAGTTGGTCTGAAGTATGGACATACAGCTTCATTCTTTATTGTCATATGTGGTCTTTCTAAAGTTTTATAGTCTATGTCTGGTTTTATGTACTTTTTGAATTGTTGTGCATTTGTACGTGTCCTCATTTGGACATGTTGTACCTTTAATCCAAACATGTTTCTCACGGTGATGTAGGGCGCTGTGAAAATCTAACTGGGTGAACTGAGGTTTTGACACACCTTATTTTTTTACGAGCCTGCTTGGTAGGAATAATAACAAATACAGCTGTCTTATTGTGAATATCTGTGGTAAACTTTTTGGCGTAGCCCTTTAAATGTCCATTTCCAGTACAGCATATGCATCCCAGAGCCTGTGAACAGGAACATGAAGAAAATGATTGGGCACACCAAAGCTGTTTTTGTATAGTTTGGATTATAGTGATTTATCTTCAGTGATACAAGAAACTGTCAATGGAAATGCATGGTAATTGCAACAACCTGTGGAAGAGGAAAGCGTTCAGAGAAGGTGGTGATTATACTGAGTATCACCGCACAGCGAGTCGCTATTAGACACATTAGCCAAGTTTCATGTGATGGTTTCATAATAATTTTCCTTGTTAAATGTTTTATTTGTCAGAGTGACAAAAGGAGCTGCCAGCCTAGAAAGTCTAAAGCAAATGTTTGTTCACCTTGACTGACTCTTTAGCTTCGATTCAGGGTTGTTATAACAGAGATTAAATAATGGTTTACACAGACCGCTGTCTTGTCTTGTGTAAACTTTACTTTGTAGCTTTAATTTCCATTTGAACAGAAGTCTACCATCACTTATCTGACTCTGGATTTTCGTGAATGGATCCTCTGGTAGTATTTTTAAGTGATTTTTGTCCAGCCTCCAAGACTGTTTGAGAAGAAGTGCGAACGATCTGATACATGAAACTGATTCTGGTGTCCTTTCTTTTGGGTTTCCCACCAATCCTGATCTGTTTTGCTCTGGTTTAAACAGTCTATACTCAGAGTTTTTTGACTTATGTCATACAAAGTAATTGCAAAATTGACTGTTTTAATTGAAGATGTGAATTGACGCCTCTCTTCTTTGCCTCTTCCTTCTCTTTTCCCAGATTCCTCGGTGGCGGTGCCGTTGTTGAACACGGCTTTGTTTCCCATGGACCTCAGGATGGGAGAGCGGGGGATGCGCCCTTGTTCAGACACGGCGCTCCTCACCCCGCTGCACCCACCTTTACTCCTCACTCCATTCTCCTCTCAGCCCCGAACCTCCTTCTCCCAACAACAGTTACACCAGCACATCCGGGTAAGAGAAATGAAGCTTTTTCAATATGATGATGAATGTGCATCATGTTGCTATAAAACGATTGTGTTGTGTTGCTTTTAGTTTAACATGGAGCAGAGGAGGCGGGAGCAGGAGCACCACGAGAAACAGGAGCTGCAGCAGCTAAAACACAAAGAAAAGAGTCAACAGAGTGAGTACAGTCACATGCACAAATAAACAAACACACTAATCTTTAACTACACTGACCCATGACCGCAGGCTTTGGTTTTCACTTGATAGAGTCACTTCTTCCTGAGTTTTGTCAATCTTCAAACATGATTGTCATTCCTCACTTCCTCTCTCCTGCTTCCTGTCCCCTCAACAAATCATTAAAAAATAATGTCAATTTGCGTGGTGAGAGGAAAGTCCCTGTGAAAGATGTTTTTCCTTGATATCAAACAGCATGACTCCTCCTTCAAAGCTGTTTCCTTTTGCTATATATAACCCAACAAGTGGAGCTACAACAGCAGGGTTAAATATAGCCTCAGGACTGTGCACATAAAGTCACCGGGTCAATATTGACTCGATCACTCCCAGCACCTCTTGTCACCTCTCTGTGCACACATTTGCACACACATGCAGACAAACACAGACGCTTACAGCTATGGCAGTGGAGACACTCCCAGACAAACCCGTGACCTTAACCTGTCACGCACATACTAATGATATACTGCATGTGTGTTTCCTGAAGCTCTTGACTGATTCTGTCTGATATTTCTTTCACCAAAACTTAAGTCACTGATTATACCTGTGGTGCTCACTCTTACCTGGACCCTCCTTTAATAATGAAGCAGTTTGTGAGTCTGTCCATCCTTTAATCGGTTGCTTTTGGTTATTAATTGACAGGCGCAGTAGCCAGTTCTCTGGTAAAACAGAAACTCCAGGAGGTGATTCTCAAGAAGCAGAAACAAGCAGCACTGGAAAGAACGAACTCCAACTCTCTGGCTACGGCTCCTGTAGCATACAGGTGACACGAAATACACCAACTTTTAACCTGTGTTTAGTGCAATATCTAAACTTTAACATTTAACCATGATGTGAGACAATTCATCAGTAACAATTTCTCATTTTTGTGTCTTGTGTTGTGCAGAAATCTGGGCCCAGACCCGAGTTTATCCTCCCAGCCTCTTGTCACATCTCCATCACAGCCGTCATCTTCTGAAGGCTCAGAGGGGACGCCGCTACGCAGGGCAGGTAAAACATCTGCTTAATGTTTTAACTTCTTACTGATGGAAAAAAGAGGGGAAAACAGAGACAAATTTAAAGGTACAGTGTGTGGAAATGGAAATATTGTCAGGGATATCTGGCTGCTAGATTTCAGACTGGAACGCTTCCTTGCTTACCCCTCCAACTGTAATGCCTGATCAATATGATCACCCATTTATTGAATTTTTGATCTTCAAAACCTAATAATAAACTTTTTGTGTATATCAGTCACTCTCTTCTTTGTTTGATGAACGGTTTTAAAAGTTCCTTAAATTCCTACTCCCAAAGAAATGAAAAAATCAATTGTTCAAAAGAATCTCCAAAGATCCGGTGTTGGTGGCTGTCAAAGGCCTAAATTAATGTGTTTAGTCAATTAGTTGAGACTTATACTTTTGGCAGTATCAGTATATGCTAGTGTAATTAAAATGTAGCGGCCATTTGCAAACACATTACTTAGATTTCTCATGTTGATCCTTATTTTTTAGCGTCTGAGCCCAATCTGAAGGTGAAACACAAGCTGAAGAAACACCTGAACACCAGAAAGAGCCCCCTGACCCGCAAAGAGAGCGCCCCGCCTACTGTCAAACACAGAGTACCTGACACACTGGGTAACTGCACACTTCTGCACAATTAAAATAAACAAGACAGGCAATGCAGTGCTTGTGTTTAAATTTGGGTTTTCTTTTTTGTTGTTTGATAAGATTTAAACCACATTTTCTAAAGTAACATATGTCCCTTCTCTTATCAGACTCGTCCCCCAGCAGCAGCAGCACTCCGGTCTCCGGCTGTAGTTCACCCAATGACAGTCTGCCCAACGAGAATGGGATGCTGCCCTCTGCAGGCGGTCTTTCGCATGAGGTAAGGAAAACACGCTCAGACACAAACACATGAGTTTATTACACTTTTTAGTTCTTTTGGATTGTGCATAAAGTAAAGCTTCCATTAACAAACTACACAAATAAGTGCATAAACAAGAAGCTGAAGCTACTTCTTATTATAGAAAAACAGAGGGAAGTTGCATTTGTAAAGAAATAGAAGGGGAAATATTAAAAATACTGAAGATAAAAGTACATGTGTTGTCATTTAGTATTTAAAATGAGCCCTTTTGCTTCACAGTGTTAAAAAAAATCAAAATAAAAAGTGTTGTTTCATGTTCATGAGCCGTGGGGAGACGCTGAGTAATGACATGTTTTAAGCAATGACACAGGAGCAGTGTTGCTCAGCTGTCTATGCATAATTCATTTAATCACATAAAGCTGACCTCTGTCACACCTGCTGCAGGTGTCTGACTCATGATTCCCTCACTGACAACACTGATCAGAGCCAAACACAAGCTCAGGTTTAATTAAACTACAAAGGCTTCGGTCACTCTGGATTTACATCTGGCAAACTCTGACATTTGGTCCCTCTTCTCGTCTCTTACTGGCAACAGACGATTATAGGCGTGTATATCAAAGTGTTGTGAACAAATTTCACTTCAGATTTGGAAAAAGTCTAGTATTTTGGTTAAATAAATTTTATTTCTTGCATTTTCAGGCCCAGAAGCTGTTGCTCCGAGACGGCACTCTGGCAAACTTCACCATCCAGAGTCCCTCAACTTTGCCCACCATCACACTGGGACTACCAGCCAACGCCAGGGTAAACACTCTACTGAAACACATTTCTGTCAAAGCAGCCCTTTTTTCCACTTCATATTTTATCCAAAAATTACAGCATGTTCAAAACATTTCCAAAAAGTTGGGTACTTTTTTATATTTCCTAAAAGCCTCTTCTCTCCAAGAAAAATCAAAAAACAGACTTAAAACAATCCAGTGGCCTGAAATAAATCTGTACTGTCATTTAGTTTAGACTGAAACTGACATGAAAATCAGTATAAAAAAAGGGTGTAAAAGATTAGAATAGTTTACACTGCATTAATAATTCTAATGACTTGAAAATCTTATTTATTTATTTAAATAGCACTCTCAAAAAACAACCACCACTGAACCAAAGAGCTGCACAAGCATAAGTAGACACTATCAAAGATAAATAAGGGTTAAGATACACTAAAAACAAAATAGGTAATACAATAACACAATAAATTAAAGCAAATTAAAAATCTCAGGCATTGTCACACTCAACTAGCAAAGAGATTTGATTTAAGTGACGATTTAAAAGTTTCAACTGCAAGGATTTGGTAGGTAGAAAAGAGGAGAGAACAAATACCAACAGAGACACAACAGAGAGCAAATATAAATGATCAGCAAACAAAACTGAAAGATAACCCTTCTTGGATGACTCATTACAGAGCTCAGGGATGACATACAGCAACAAAATGTTGTGTGGGCTTAAAATCAAAGAGCAGAGAGAGACTAAAAGAAGAGGGTTTATTTTTTACACTGGATGAATAAAACTTATTGATTACTGTCAACAATCTGTATTTGTTTATCTTTAGCTGAGATTGAAAAACAGCTTCATCTTTTTTCTTATCTAAAAAGCTGTTTTTCTGCATGTGTGTGTGTGCAGGCTGAAGGTGAGCTCTCCTCTCTGAAGGTGGGTCGGGTGCCCATGGTTGCAGCTGCAGGTTCGCCGGTCTTCCTCCCTCTGAGCAGGAAGGATCAGCCGGGGCAGCTGAACCCTCACCTGCCTGTGATCATCCTGGAGCCCTCTGGACTGGTGCACTCTCCCCTGCTCACAGGTGAGACACACTGACTGACATTAATGTGCATTTACACACTCAGTTTGCACACACATAGGTTCAAAGGCTCCAGAATTAAGGATACTGAAGTTCAGATACTGAACTCAGACTTTATGCAGATGAAAAACTACACAAGGCTGCAAGTATTTGCATCTTAAAAGCTGCAAAATGGACACAAATGAACTCAAACAGCAACTTAATCAAATTTTTAAAAATTCAGAATATTAGAGCACCATCTAGTGGTTATTTTTATAGCACATTTTTAAATTTCCCTGACAGATAAGCAAGTTAATTTTTTCTGCTTCAATACATTTCCAATAATTGGTCACTTACTCTCTTTCTGCTCTGCTCTTGTCCCTGACCAGTTCCAAGCCTAGACTCCGTCCCACTCCAGTTTGCCCCTCAGATAGACCACATGACCCCCGGAGGCCCTCAGCACCACAAGCCCCTGAGCCGAACACGCTCAGAGCCCCTCCCACAGAGCCCAGGGGCCCTTCACACACACCTCCTCCAACAGCAACACAGCACACAACTATTGGAGAGGCTCAAGCAGCAAACTCACTTGGGCAAGGTAAAGACGGCAGTCCCTAAATCACTCAGTCTTCATTCTCACAGGGATAAATGTGTTTTTAAGGCATCCAAAGAGATCTATATCTACAAAATAAAGAATGGAGAAAATGAGTAAAACAAAAAGAGACTAGGGAGGATATGATTTTGTTTTCTTGCACCTTTATTTTGTTGTGCTCACAACTTAAATGTTTATATATTCATTTGTCATTTAAAAAAAATCTTGTTCTGAACATGTGTGCATGTACAGCTGATGTCCAAGTCCAGCGAGAAGCCCAGACTGCATCAGATCCCCTCAGAGGACATGGACTCAGAAGACGGTGGCGGGTCGTCGCCCACAGAGCCAACCTATCAGAGCAGAGCAAGGGCAGAGTCACTGAGGGAGGCGGGGCCAACAGCATCCAAGAGCCATGAGGAGCAAATAAATCTGCAACATGCACTCATACTTAACCAGGTAGGAAAACACAACAGCCTAACAAGAACCCAAAATACTGTGTAAAGTGCCCAAACGCCTGTTCCTCCAATATTCCTGCAGATGGCAGCATAACTCTTACTTGCTTTTTTCATGCATTGCAAAGCCTTGTGGTTTAAAAGCTACTTATTACATCCCAAGTGGTTATTCCAACATATGATGACAGGGTGCGTGAACTGTAAGATGAGCTATTACTCCTTTAGAAATTGTGTTTATCACCTATCAGATGAACCACATAGTCACAGGGGGCGGTACTGGAAGGAACAAGAAGTACCAACAACTATAGTGATACAGATCCATTTTTAGGGAGCAGAAAACAGGATTTTTTAAAGAAGACAAAGCAAAAACAATACTTGCAGATCTTGTACATTGAAAGCCTCTTACTTTAAGTGAACATAGTGCTCCTGAAGAAACAGAAGTTTGACTCATGGCACTTCGTTTCAGTCCTGGTTTTAGCTGCATACCATGTGTGCAGGGATGTAAGTGAATGTGATTAGTGCAGATATGCTGCGTGGTTCAAAACAAGAGTCTATGCCTTCTTCATTTTTGCATCACACTTTTCCATGTCTTCTCTCATGACTTTCTGCCTCACCACCTGCACTCTTTCTCCAGTCTTTGCTATGGGAGCAGCAGAAGCAGCTGCAGCATCTGCATCGACAAATGGAGACCCTGGCAGTACCCATGCTTCGTGTCGGTGGAGTCGGCGGTGGGTTGGGTGTCCATCGTCCCCTGTCACGCACGCAATCCTCCCCAGCCTCCACCTCTCTCACCCTGCCTGAGAAACCTCTGAGCCTGACCACGCAGGACACTGGCAGCAAACCACGCTTCACCACTGGTGGGTTAGACTTAAACATTTCTTTCATAATGGAATTTAGAATGTACATTATTTGTAGTTAAGACTCTGTACTGAAGCTAACAAAGTCAGTTAAAGCAGAAAAAGACTTATGTGTAAGTACCCTGATAGAGAAAGAGGAGGATTTCTGTCCACAGAGCTGTGCCAGCACTGCCTGCTTGTACTAAGATGCATTGCATTGGAGCACCTGCAGCTGTTGATCTGTAGCATCTCTAAATTAAAAATCCTCCCAAAAAGCAACATCATTTTTAGACAAAAAACATGACTTTTCTGTTCAAATGCTTATCGGTAACAAAAATAAATAAATAAATAATAATGAAATTGCTATATGTGTATGCAGGCTTGGTGTATGACTCTCAGATGCTGAAGCACCAGTGTACATGTGGAGACAACAGCAGCCACCCAGAGCACGCTGGGAGGATACAGAGCATTTGGTCTCGGCTACAGGAGAGAGGCCTGAGAGGACAGTGTGAGGTGGGATGAACATATTTCACACATTAACCTTCAAAAATCTGATTTTATGAGTGGCCTGAAACATATAAAAGTTCTGTTTGCAGACTCATGTGAGTCAGCTGGATCAGACTCTCCCTTTTTATTTCTCTGGTTTTAACTACATATTGCTCCCTTTCTATATGCATCTTAATTCATTATTTAATGTGAATACAGTATGGACGTCTCTTTCTATTGCCTGAATGTCTTTTATGTGAGAAGCTTAATGAAATATGTCCTGCTGGCACAGAGTATTCGTGGTCGTAAAGCCACTCTGGAGGAGCTGCAGTCTGTCCACACAGAGCGCCATGTCTTACTCTACGGCACCAACCCACTCAACAGACTCAAACTGGATAACCGCAAACTGGCAGGTAAGCTTCACCTCAGATTTCAAGGCAACCTGTCAGAAACAGGCAGGATCAAGCAAGTTTTTAGATTATGCAACAAAGCCATTTGTTGTGTTTTTACATTTGTGTTTGATACAAATATGATTTCATCAAACATAAAACCAACTGTTTCTGAAATAAACTCCCTTCTCAAACTTTCATGCCATGCAAAAATGTAACCTTAAAATGATGTTAAGTGATGTAATTGTGAATATAACATGCTTTTTGCAGCATTAAACTCAACGGGTGCTCTTGATGAACAATTCTCCTCAGTGACAGCATCAAATCCAAATTTAATGTTTTGATGCAGAAGAGTTAAGATGTGCGCCAAATTTTGTCTTTGAGTTTCACTGAAAGAAATAAAGAACATGTGCTGGTGCTACGTTGTCCCTACAAATGGTTTTCTGATGACATGAAGAGTCTATAGTGAAGGATGCAATGTCAGCGTTGGCTGACGTGGCATGTAATTATTATAATTAAGGGCAGACAAACAGAACTTTTATTGAATGACACAGTTTTTCTTGTTTGTTTCCTCAGGAATCCTCTCTCAAAGGATGTTTGTGATGTTGCCATGTGGGGGTGTAGGGGTAAGAGAAGCACACATTAACACACACAAAGCTCTATTTTTGAACCTACTGTTATCCTCTGTAAGCCCGCAAGGAAAGCTATACACTACAACACAATGGTCGGTTAGAATATGATCTTATTTCAAAGAAAAGCTACAAACTCTTAAAAGAGAAAATGAGAGAAAAGACAGGATATTAAAAAAGAAAAGAGAGTTGGCAAACGTTTGCCTGACAGTCCGTGTCGGACCATGACAAGTCAGACTAATAAGAACAACATGTCCATGACTGAGGATGAAAGAAATGCCAATGATTTCATTGTCCAAGCCAGATGGACAGTAATGCCACTTTGTGAACAAACAAAGGGAAGAAAAAACACAGAATGGAAAGAAAAATAATCAGAAATATGGATCTGGCCTCAAAATGTGAGGCTGTTTTCACTCTTGAATCAAATCTGGACATATTGTGTGTAATGCTGCAGGGAGAATTCCTGTTTTGATCTCATTGTCCCAGGGACACTTCAAACGTAGTCAGGCTGCAGACAACAGAAACTGTGTTTTTTTTTTCTTTTCTCTTTTTTTTTCACATTAATTCATTTGTTTGTTTGTCCATCGGCAGGTTGATAATGACACCACCTGGAATGAGTCGCACACTTCTACAGCATCTCGAATGGCAGCAGGCAGCGTTGTTGAGCTGGCTTTTAGAGTGGCCAAAAGAGAGCTAAAGGTGAGAAACCAATGAAAAGGCTTCAACCTGTGTTTAGGGGATGTCAAATGGAGGCCTCAAGCTTATTTGTTTTGTAGACTTGTCAATAACTTTTACAAAAGTCACTCCGGGCTGTTTGGCAGAAGGGGGGTGTTTTCAAAAGGTAGTTTTCACCCTCTTGCTGGGAACCAGAACATCACAGTGTTGTTAAAAATTAATGAAATTTTGTCTTTTATTCCACACAGAACGGCTTTGCTGTGGTCAGACCACCAGGACATCATGCAGACCCAGCCAATCCAATGTAAGTGTGTGTGTGTGTGCGTCTGTTGTTCTCATGCACAGCTTGACCGTAGCAAGTTTCCTACTGTGGCTGTGCTGTCAGCAGCTTTTATTGTGGAAGTTTTTAATCAAGTCATTCTTGTGCAGGACAGTTTCTTCCCCTTTTGTTGGTGCTTGGATGACTCATGTTTTTGTCCTTTATTCTGATCACAATCATGTGCTGCATTTCTGACATAAACAGTAATGCATGCTCTAATCAGGCACAGCAGGATGCATCATGAATACTGACTTGAATTTTGACAGTCCTGCCTCAGGTCACTCATGCATGCTTGCAAATTTCTGTTCAGCTTAAAGACTTAAAAAATATGTTTATTTACCATTTTCTCAGTTTAAGCCTTTACTGTCTTCAGACTCGTCTTTAAATATTTGTTATATTCTGTTTGTCTGTGTCTAACAGGGGTTTCTGTTACTTCAACTCTGTGGCCATCGCTGCCAAACAGCTTCAGCACAAGCTCAGCGTCAGCAAAATCCTCATCGTTGACTGGGTAAGATGGTTAAGCTTTATGCTGATAAGCCAAATCTACCAAACAGCAGCTCCTCACAGCAGATTAGAATTACTTCAACACAATCATCAGTCCATGAGTATTTCCAATGTCACTTTTTCCTTTTATCGTCAATTTTAAAGTGTTTCTCCTCTCTTCTTTCCAGGATGTTCACCATGGTAACGGCACCCAGGAAGTATTCTACAGTGATCCCAGCGTTCTCTACATCTCACTTCATCGCTATGACGACGGTAACTTCTTCCCTGGCAGTGGCTCACCAGCTGAGGTTTGTGACACTCAGTGCTCATTTTGACTCACAGTTTAAACATGAAGTTGATGACATAAAAAAAATAACCTTTATTGAAACATGCATGAATATTTTTGTCATGTAGGTCGGTTCTGGTGCAGGGGAGGGCTTCAATATCAATGTGGCATGGACAGGGGGTCTGGACCCACCCATGGGAGATGCTGAGTACATTGCTGCATTCAGGTAAGACTTCTGCTTAAACAACACAGCATGTTTCAAAGTTAAAAACTGTGTTAAAGATATGATTTGAGGAGGGATGATTGACTGAGTATTTAAATTAAAACAGGGCTGGAGAACAGCTTTTTTACTGCCTCTTATGGAGTCCAAGTC
The DNA here is from genome assembly GCA_962446985.1 of Xyrichtys novacula. Taxonomy (NCBI): domain Eukaryota; kingdom Metazoa; phylum Chordata; class Actinopteri; order Labriformes; family Labridae; genus Xyrichtys; species Xyrichtys novacula. The sequence goes on along the minus strand of OY660867.1, from coordinate 24,048,337 downwards.
AGTGGGGAAAAAAATTTAAACTTTTTATGTTGCACAAAAAAATCCCCAATTATTGCTCTTTTTCTTTGACATATGATCTCTGCAATGTTAAATTTCCATGAATTTCACACTCATGAGAATATCTAAAGGCAGTTTGGGTCTTTAGTTACATGGACATATTTTCAATTTTAATGCTTGTCAAGCTCCCTGTTTAAAATGGAAAAAAGGAGTCCAAGGTTAAATTTTTTGAACCCGGTGCAGGATTTCGATTACAGCATGGTTATTAAGATGTGATTCAAAAAGTTGTCTTTTTGATTCCTGAAAAGAAATCATTCTTTTTATTTACCCATTCACATAGGGTGGAAAACTTAAATATATAAGTGGATTATTGATATATTCACTTGGATCTGCTGTACGAAATTATTTTCTTGTTGGGGATTTCACAGTAGATTAATTACCACCTTATCATAATGCTTTGTGGTACTTGACATAGCTTTAGATTGCTTTAAAGTCGAGTAAGGGGATTTACCAGCTTTTAATTTCCGCAGTTAGCCTGTTTGAAGACAGTCGAACATGAAAATTTACACTCGACAAACAGTCCAATAAGAGAAAAGCTTTTCAGTTAGATCTCCATCATGAATCTCTGTGGTATAACCAAACAAAGGTGTAACTTAAGTACCAAACTAATTCAATCCATGGTTTAGTGTGGACTTAACTCCTAATTCAAGACAGAACTTGTGCTGAGTTGGTGCAGCAGGGCACTGTCGCATTATGAGCGATGAGCTGCAACACTGAGGCACCATTTCTAGGCCGTGAATTAAACCTCTTCTACTAAAAGTTTAGTCTCATTAAAAGTGTCCGGAAAAAAAAATAGATATACTTTTTATGCAACTGGGGGTCTGGGGTTAAAATTTTGTTGAGCAAATAAACTCTGCATCAAAGTAAATTTTCTCTTTTACGACGTGCTCTAAAGTTTTGACAGTGCATGTTGAGATCTGAAAATTCATCATTCATTCATGCTCATATGTTTTCATGATCTGGTAGATTAGTCAAAAGACCCCAAAAAAATGACACAATTTTAGTTTCAGTTCCTGCTGATCAGGATGAAGATTTTTATTGAAGCTGTAATCAGTCCATTTATTTCATTTCCTTCACACTGAGCCACAACAAAGATGCTTCAAATCCAGCCTCTGATCAGCTTTACATCACCTCTGACGTCCTTCCGGCCTAATTATTAATCCTCGTCATTTGGAGAGCATGTGTGTGGTGTGCCCTGTTTCCAATAACTTCAGCGGCTTTACAGTAAATAGTCTACAGGTCTTGTGTTTGACAGATTGGGGACTGTCACTTCCTGCCTGTGGGTTGGATAATTGTCATCGGTGGGTGTGTGGCACCAGTTAAGTCTCAGTTGTGTGGGCTCTTTGGTTGTCTGGGGCATCAAACCCGAGGAAACTGTAGCAACCGCACAGTTACAGGAAAAGGGGCACAGTGGCAAAATCTCAGGAATCAGAGGGAGGTGGGGGCATGTTGGCTTACGGACACACGTTTCTATGTTTATATACAGTACGAGCACAAACACAAGAGTTCAAGACCACGTATACCAATCACGTGGGTGGCCCATAATCCTTAAACTACTGAAATAAGACTCAATCAGGGATTTTCCTTGTTTTGTTTAGCTCTTGTTACAACTAGCCCCCCAAGCTGTATCCAGGATCAATGTGGGATTTGAGGAGTTTTTGATTTCAAATGGATGTTGCTGTGTGGCAAGAGGAGGCTTCCCCTTTTTTCTGAGGTGTTCTTGAGCAAAGCAGTGATTCCTGTGCAGCTCCAGCACCACCGCTTTGTACCGTGACCCCAACCTCTGACCTTCACGTGGAGCAGAGACAGATTTTCCAAGCAAGTAGGGGGGGATTTTCACCGAGTGTTTGTGAGGTTGAACAGTCCTTGTGAAATGACATGCGAGAGACATGTCAGATTAAGCCAACTTCTGAAATGCACAACCCCGATTCTCAAAGAGCTGTGACCCCATTTAAAATGCACGGCTCTGCATTTAATTGAAAATAGTTTTATGACAACATATCAGATGCCAAAACATATACCAGAGAAGTTGAGACAGGGACATGCTTACTGTTGTGTCATCGAATGTTGTGTTTCCTCGTACCACAGGACAATTTTCCACTTCCCTCAAATAGGCTCTGTCCCAACTTTTTACTGACTGATTTGCAACCCCTCAAAATGTCCTTCTCTATCCACATTTTACACAACACCCCACCTTTTTGGGGAATGGGATTAGTCAAACAAGCTGAACATTTGGAGTTGTATTGGATAGCACCTCTGTGAGAGTTCAAAAAGCATTTAACAATCTAAAATATCTAATGTTCTCCTAGCTATAGGGAAAATACTCTCAAATAGTGGATTTAATGTACAGCGATTGCTCCAGATAAATAAGATTTACACCGAGATTCTGGATCTTGATTTGAACATTTTTCAATACTGATGTAATCTCTTGAAAAGCTTTTAAATCAGCTTTAGATTAAGTAACTTTTGAAGTTTGCTGATCCATCTGTTTGTTATTTGGGTTAAAAAACGATCCCCCTTGTTTTTCACTTCACATCAAAACTGAAAAGAAAAAGATTTGCTGCAGTGTTTGAGCTAATGGTGGCTTCAGGGTTTAGTTTTCATGCTGGGAGACCTCCCTAAAGCTTGGGACTTTAGGGAGTTTGTGTTCTCCAAGTAGAGCATTGAAAGACTGGGGTTCATTCCCCCCACAGCTTGATATCATGATACATACTTTTGTTTTTTCATACTAATAACAGAAAATGTTCTGAAAATTATTCACTAACAAAATTGAGTTACCAGTCTTCAAAGTCATCAGATCTAGGGGAAAGTTGAGAGGACTGTGCCTCCTTTAGTTTAGTGGATAAAATACAACTGATCAAACGTTTTGACTCTGTATTACAATCATTCAGCTTAGTTTTAAGATCTGGACCTAATCGAGGTTCAGAGTAGAACTCCTTTTGTTTTAATCTGCCTGCAGCCCCCGATGGTGACAGCCCGCCACATCAAAAGTTTGTCAGATTGAGCGACTAATTTTAAGTCAATGTGATTTTCTCTAACTCAAACTGTATGCTAGAGAGCCACATATTTCCACCAGTGCAGTAAGCTGACATACAGATCATGTTTTCCCAGACAAAACCAAATTTAATGCACTCGTTGGTTACTTTTCAACTTTTAAGCAAGTTTACGGATGATTAAATTGATGATGTGATTGCACGGTGTCTGGCAGACAGGGCGAATCCATGCACATGTAATGTCAGCATTGACTGGCCACAGAAGCAGTGTCAGAGTCAGTTGTCAGAGTTTTTAGGGAGACTCTTCTGCAGAAATCAAGTCAACAGAAGATAAATGCATGAACAAGATTTTCCAGGTCCTGCAGAGACATGATCCCTTTTAATCTGGATAAATTCTTCATGAAGTGTTAGCCAGTCTTTGTAATTATCTTTAAGTGGTTTTTGAAATTCAGGTCTGAGTCCTTGACTACACCCAGATTTCTGGATTAGTCACTGGTTTGCAGCCATAATGACTGGAGCTGCTCATTGACTTTCAATTGCTCATCCTTGGCTCCTAAACCTCAGTTTTCTCTTTGTCCTCCCTCAAACTGTCTATCCAATTTGTAACTTTTTTTCAACAGCAGCTGTTGTTAGCCTTTGCTTTGTGGGTTTTACACCATTTTTTAGACAGCCTGAATTTTTGGAGGAACTCAAAAAGCTGGTAAAAAATATTGCTAAGAAAAAAAAGGGTAATTTGTGAAATACAATCAAACATTTCTATGGCGACTCCAGTCTGCTGAGCTGTGATACTCTGCTGAAATGTGCAGCAGACATAGTCAAGAGAATTGTGCATAGGTAAGTGGAGGCAGCCTCTGCTGCACAGGTCTCTCATGATTTCTGATCAGTGCATATTGAAAAACATCAACACCAGCATGTCTTATTGGACTATATTAGCCCAATATTATCTATCAGTTAGCCTCAGTGAAGAAATAGCCAATGAGAAATAAATAAAAACACGTACTTTGAATTTATCAGATAGCCTATCATATTATAAGCTGTTTTAAAAAGGACAGTGCTCATTTGAGTCCGTAATTATTGGAGATAGGCTGATAAAAAGGCTCATTAAAAGTGTCAATGAAGTTTTCTCATTTGTTAGTTTTACCATCAGCTGACCTGCTCTCTCATCAGCATTGGCCGCTGTTAGACTGATATTGGCCAACCACCACTGCTTATTCAGTGATCAGCTTTTTGTCGACATGATTTATTTTCTGTCCCTCATAACTTTTTTATAGGAACATTTTTCTATTCATGTCGTTAAAATCTGCCCACACTCACACACCGAGCCCCCCTGTAATTAATAAACCTGCTAAAGTCAAATGGTGCATGTAAGAAAAAGAGTCTGTACGGGTTTTTTTAATGGAATAAACTTAACGGGTTGAAGTTTGTGAGCGCTACAACTTCAGAGAGGGAGCTTTGGTGCATTTTCACCTTATCCTTCAGTCGCACCCCCCACCCGTCTTTTTCCATCACCCCTACCCTCATCACCACACACACACACACTCACACTTCCCTTCTCCTCCTCCTCCACTGATTGATCTTTAATAGGCTCCCCCTCCTCCCCTCCTCTCCTCCATCTTTCCATTAGTTTGTCTGTAGTTTCTCTCTCAGGGGGGAGCGGGTCGCTTTAATGGGTCTACAGGGGAGGTGGGTCTTGGTTTTGCGGTTAGACGTGTGCACACTCTGATGTATATCCACGTGAGGATGATAAAGCTGATCGAAATCAAACTATTAATCATAACTTGACAGGGTGACACAGGGAGATTATTTCTTATGAAGAGTGTGTGTTTGTGTGTGTGTTTGTGTGCGTGTGTGCTTAGGCGAGAATGTGTGTTTTATCTCTGTGTGTCCTCATCTTTGTCTATGAGCTCATGTTGTCCATCTGCATGCAGTCATGACAGCAGTATGTGCTTGGATGTGTGTGTGTGTGTTTCTGAATATGTGTGTGCATGAACCGGGGTGAGGGAGGGAGGGGGGTCTCCACAGTCCCCAGGCAGAATAATGAAGGTAAATGGATCCCAGATGGACTGTTTTTCCTCTTTTCTCTGTGTTGTCAATGACGTGAGGAGAGTGACAAGCCTCTAATGCGAAACAGACTGGCTCACGCCGACTTTGAACTCGGCCGACATCATCATCATCGGGATGCAAAGCTGAGCCTCTGTCTCCGTCTTTCTCTCTCCGCCTTGGGACAGCGCATCTCTCTCTTCCTCACAACAACAGCATTAAAAAAAATCTTCCTTTGTTTGAAGTCCACAAACAACTCAGAGCAGACGCAAGAGCTGACACAACAATGCGACTTTGTCTTACTGGAGGCTCTGCAGCTTTTTTTTTTTTAAACAAAGTAACAATAGTCGTTTGTCAGCGCAGTCTGAGCTGCTAAGTGTGGGATCGACTAAACCAGGCTTCACTCATCATTTTTATAACTTTCAGAGACTTGATTGATGCGTGTCTCCTCCCAGAGACTGCCTAGTTTGATTTGAATTGACCATGGGCTGTTTGGAAATGTCTTCATACAAAAACCAAATATTATAATCATTTTTTTAGATATATAATTGAGCTTACAGGACTGAGGATAGACCAGGAAACAGAGTCGAAAGTAGGGAGTGAAATGTATTAAAGCTGCAGTCCACGGCGAAACTGAAGGGCCAACTTCTGCCACGTCACTTCTTGTTTGACGCAGCTTTCTGCGTACTTTATAGTGGCCCCAAACTAATGATTTTGACATGATGAGGATGAAGAGTTGATAAATAGCAGCGCTTTAAAGTTTGTCAGGGATGCCAAGAATTCCAGAATGCTTTGCGCCCCAGATCTATTCACTGTCAGGACCGTGTGCACTAAGACTGCGAGACCACAAAAACTGTGACTTCATACCAGCTGACTATATCTGTTCAATCCTCTGCATATCACAGTTTCTTAATACATTACCCATGATGCTCTATGTGGTTCTCCTGTCCTATTGTGGGCCTTGCAGGATAATCATTCAACTGCTTTGGTTGCAGAATAACGTCAGCCACTGTCCTCTCTTATCCATCTCTGTCTCTACTGTGTGCACGCGAGTCTTTCAGCGAAGGCAGATGAGTTCTTTGCACCACAAACCAAAGCTATACAGTTATATCTGGAAAACTGGATTTGAACATAGTGGTGCAGAGATGCAGAGGTTTTTCATCTGGCAGAAGCGGATTTTTTATCAAATGCATTTTCTGAAAATCAGCACTATCTTTTGGTGGCTGTTATAACCTGGATGTGATATAAAAGATTTACTGACACTAGCTGCATAACACAGATGCAAAAAAGTGAATAATGAGAGTACCAGCACATAAATTTTCCCACTTAAAGCAATGTGAAAACTGTCCCGTAGACCATGGGGTTACATCCTTGTATTATGTTGATTTTATGAGATACTTCTGTATTATCAGAGAAGAGAGGGGATCTAATAAGCATTATTTGACCTTTTGTTGCTTTTACCCAACATCGCATTTTACGTACATTTTTTGACTAGTCAGTATCAAGCTTGCAAAATAGCTGATCAGTCCTCAGAAGTCTTGTTTAGTTTGTGTTTGGTCATACAGGGAAAAAAAAAAAACTCTGGGCTGACCGGTAGAGTTTCTAACCTTTGTCTTATAATCACTTTTTGTGGGAGTATGTTGGACGAAGTTTTCAGGAAGAGATATTCTCTGTGCTCTTAACTCGCTTCTCAGTACAGAGCCAGGCTGTGATTTGACTCTGAACATGTGTATTTCCTTCGTTCCTTTTGTAATTGTCTCTCCAGTTTAATGCAAACACACTTTTAATGCCAACAGTGATTTCATGTTCCTTCTTAAACACCTGTCGAGTCGTTAAATATAAGCAGCAGCTTTTTTTCACAGATGTTTTGGTAGAGACGTCACTAACCTGATGTGAACTAAACTTTGATTACAGTTTCAATTGTAAACATTGCTTTTTGAGAGCTGTTCCAAGTTGAATCATTCAGCATTTCTGCGCTGTTGAACAGAGCTCTGTGTTGAACTTGCTGCAGTGCGGCTGCAGAATCACTGCCCTATTGTTGTTTTTATATCTCCAAGGGCAGTTTCAGAGGATATCATTTCGACGTGGAAAAACATAATGACTGCATTCTTTGTTATTCCACCATTTCTTTTTATATGATTGGAAAGAAGAGACTAGCTTTCTCTGGAAACGTATAATTAAGGCTTAAATAATCCGAGAAAAGGGCAGAATAATTAGCATGCATTTAAATCTGTGGATTCAGTATAAAAGGAAGTTGTACTGATAGATGGATGCATTGAGAGCAAAGTGAGTACATCCATCTGTCAGAGGGAAACATGTTAAAACACAGTTATTAATGCGTGCATACAATTTAGTTTTATTCTCTTGGGGCATCCAGCCGATTTGCAACAAAAAACACATCTCCATTCACAGTTCCCTTTAAGTAACAGTATCCTGCATGTGTGTTTGCAGGTCTGTGGTGATGCCCATCGCTCAGGAGTTCTCTCCAGACGTCGTTCTGGTGTCGGCCGGGTTCGATGCAGCTGAAGGAAACCCTGCTCCTCTGGGAGGGTACAAGGTCTCCGCCAAATGTAAGCACTGTCCTCCACCACAGAGTGCACAGCCTCTGCCTCCCAGGCTCAGTTTGAGCCAGATGATGCCAATAAGAACTCTAATTTTTGGTTCTGTGGGTATTCAGAGGTATTAATAGTTTATTACAGCTCCTGTCCATCATAGAGCAAAGAGAAGGAGACGTACCCTCTGCCCTTCATCGCTTCATCACTGATGTGACCATAATTATGATAATTAGTAGCTCATAGTTTCAGTGGGAGGATCCACAAGGTAAAAATATCTGTTAGTTTTCAGGAAATATGAACTCTTTTGGAGCATTTTACAGGAAGAGGTCTCATGATTGACGTTAATTTACTAAACTGAATTTATTGCCCTCTTCTTAATTCACACTACTTGTTAACTATTCTGTGTGTTTTTGTATGTGTGTGTTTTCTGTGCCTCAGGTTTTGGCTTCCTGACCCGTCAGCTGATGTCTCTGGCTGGAGGTCGTCTGGTTTTGGCTCTTGAAGGAGGTCACGACCTCACAGCGATCTGTGACGCCTCAGAGGCCTGTGTCAGTGCGCTCCTAGGCATACAGGTAAAGCATTGCTGGAAAATGAAGTATCAACTCTTGAAATCCTTTAAATCCTTTTTTTTCTTTTTAAAATGCAATCACACCGAAGAAGCATCTGAATTCCCTGATTAAGAATGATTGAAAGTTCTCTTCTGTTGTGGGATTGACATGTCATATTTTAATCCAATCAACATTTTACACAGCATCTTGTTTTTTTTTTTTAAAGGGATTATAATTATGCAAGATAAAGAGCTCAAAATAATCAAGTTAATGTGATTGTTTTTATGTCTCTTTGTCATGTAGGACCCTCTGGCAGAAGAAGTCCTCCTGCAGAAGCCCAACGCTAATGCAGTCCGCTCCCTGCAGACCGTCATACAGATACAGAGTGAGCAGCTTTGACTCTTTTTACTTTATTCAGATTACTGTTTTAAACCTTTGCGTAACCATAGATGTGATCACACTGAAATCAGCCAGCACATCAGTGTGGTGTCTCTATGTTAACATGTAGTGCATGGGTCTTTCAGGTCAGTACTGGCAGAGTGTTAAGGCCTGCAGTGGGTCAGTGGGTCTGTCGTACCTTGCTGCTCAGAGGAGAGACTGTGAGGAGACAGATGCTGTCAACGCTTTGGCCTCGCTGTCAGTTGGAGTGCTGTCCAATAAGAGGTAAAAAATGAGCAGAAACGAAACACAAAAATCAACCTCTCATGCTTTATTTCAACATGACTCTCTGATCACACTGTCGTCTTTTTTCCTCCAGCCTTCCCGACGAGCCAATGGAGCACGACAGCGACTCCATGTAGAACCAAATCGACCACTCACCTCACACATCAGGATTTTAGTCCCACCTGTAGCTTCAGATCTGCTGCGATGTCTTCACGACCACAAAGGGGATGTTTTTGTGATACCACTGAGCCCCTCCCACCTGCCTTATTCACACCACATCCAACACACAATGCTGAACCTCGACAGACCTGCAGTATGAGCACCTCAGCGCTGGTGACCACTCAGCTGACACCAGCAGCACAACCTGCAACTGGGAAACCTTCAGTAACCTCACCAAAGAGCAACACAGGATGTTTTTTTTTTACAGACTGTTCATTTTTTTCCTGACTGACAGTGGATTGTGAAAACAACGAGTACCAAACCCTAGAGCTACAGACAGAAATCCTTGAAGCACTATGTACCAGCAGCTGTTCTGTTGCCTTAAACTTTTGCCTTAACGTAAGAACCAACATCAGGTTCAGAAGGAGGAAACTTTGGATTATAAAGTTCTTCCTCTTCTGCTTCTTCTGCAAACGAAATGCAGACCAAATGGGATGCCAAATGGCACACAAAGACGAACTTTGAACATCAGGTGAAAGCATATCCAATACACCTGATGAACAAGATACAAGAAATAAAAAGAAGAAGAAGCGGACAGTCGTTAGAAATGTAAAAGAGATTTTCTCACAGTTTAACCACTAAGAAAGAACTTCTGGGCCGGACGAGAAATGAAGACACAAAATGGACAAAGTGTGGTTTTGCTGAAACAAAGAAAGGGCTGATGTCCTGGTTGTTTTATTGCACTGTTCATTCCATAATGTGAACTCTGAGAGATTCCAAAGCTCTGGGAAAAAAAAAAAATAACTGTAGGTTATTTAATAGTTTTGGATGTTTTATTTTTCCCACTCTTCATCTGAGATGTCTTATAAAGTCTCTGACTCAGCTCAAAGGCAGAGATACTGTAGAGTTGTTTTTCCTATGAAATTAATCTGTAGGCAACAGTTTGAAAGCAGGATTATTTTTCTGTGCTGTTCAGTGTCTTAAACACACATATACTCTCTCACACAGACACAGACACATGTATAAAGCAATGATGAACTCATGATGTACCACTAGTATTGATTACTGTATATTCTTGTTTATAGTTGAGACTAAAGGAGTGTTCATTCCGCCGCAGCAGCACCACTGAGGACCATTGTATTGTTCTATAGTAGCAATAATGTAAATGCACTTAACGACAGCACCCAAAGACAAATGCCTTAAAACAGCCCGCACACCTCTGAGACTGTCCAGAGGCGACACCAGGGACCAGTGTGAACACTGCTCCCACAGTGACTCGACTCTAAAGAACCTGTGGATTCTGGTGAACGTCTTATATGCAGACTTTTGTATACTGTTTGAGTACAAAGACCTGGTCTGGTTTGAATGTTTTCTTTATTATCTAATTAAGACTTCCAGGCTTTATCACAGTCTAATTATGGAAACTCGTGTATAGTATTTTGTTTGGAGGTGAAGGTCACACTTTCCACCTGTCATGTTACAGTCAGTGCAGACAAAGTCTTAATAAACGTGGCAGTATGTCTTCTAAGCAGATGAAGATTACTGGACTTTGGTGATGCACAGTATGCTGATATTTTCTGACTATTTAGGCCGATTGCAGAAATATAAGCAGATACTTCTTCAGTCTGACTACCAATACCATCAAGTCTTCTCTGTAGTTAAATGTTTTTAATGCAGATAGTTTACTTTTCAAAATGTATAAACCCACCAGGTAAAAGAAGAAAAAAAAAACTGTAACCTTAAGAAAACATGCTCCATTAAACTTTTCCTAACTTTTTAAGCAGCCTTGATTTTTGACACAGTTTGCAAAGGAGGATTGGCATCAAGGGGTCGACTTTTTGGCCTGTCATGTGTGCAGAAGCGTAAATTTTACACCAACCCTAATAGGCTGATACTGACTATAATAATAAAACTGTGTATTGAAGTTTTAATGAGAAAGGTTATACAATCAAAAGAAAACAATAACAAGGTCATGTTTCTTATTCTGGGGGTAATTTTTTGGTGAAATATAACTTACCAGAGTCCAATTTTTAATGCACATTTTGCAGTAATCGCAAAGGCTCTGATAACAAAAGTAATATAGGATTAAAGCTGCAGAGAAGAGAGAAAAATATAAAACAAAGTTTTTATCCAAAGTGAAAAATGGTGCTGGTTTTTTTTTTGTGAATATTTTTGGTGTTAATGCTCCTGAAGAGCACTCAGACTTTAGAAACTTTAGAAACATCCAATGAAAACCAGATTTTTATTTTAACATTTTTGTTTGAGATTGTTTTGCTTTAAATCAAGATCTCAACTCTTATCAGACAAGATTCAGTGCAGATTTGATGTGATGTTTGAGCCTAAATGCAGCTTTTGTAAACTCTAAACATCCTGTAAATCTGACTGACTGAGGAAGTATTGTAAGCTTTGTATTGGGTTTAGTTTCCTTTCATCGGACTCTGGGCATCATCTGCCCACCAGAAGGCCTTAGAGCTCATATCAGACAGCAGGTAGGCAGTACAACCCAACAGCCGAAGTTTGCATACTGCCTCATCCCTGTTTGGCATCATCTAGAGACAGAGTGCTATTCTGTGATTGGTGCAAACTTAAAAGTGTGTTATTCATTTAGTGTTTCGTGTCATAAATAGTGTTCTTAAAGAGGAGGCGACAGCATTGAAACAGTGTGCTGTGTCTTTGTTACAAGGTGTGTCCTGCAGGTGTCTATGAAGTAAACGCAGTCTGACATGTCTTCAGTGTGTATGAATGAGTTTGGCATTTGCATAACTACACATGTGCATATTTCTGCCATGTGTTTTGTGCGTGCATTTGTACGTGTTTGTCTGTCGTATACTGTAAATGGCCTCTCCTGTATTATACTCCCAGTAGCTGTTTTATTGTTCGTCTTACCGAGGCCAGTAACGCCTCACCTCTTAATTCCCTTTATTAATGATGTCATTTGTACCTTTTCTCCTTAAAGACACTGTAAATAGAGACTCAATGACCAAAATACACACGACACACACATGTGCCTTGATGCATTTAGTATGTTTGTGTATTGGTATATCAAAACTAACTGGACTTACAGTAACTCTGTATCTGTAAACATGACATTGAAATCTTGGTTTCATGCTTTTCTTTATTATTTACCTACATGTGTTATTTTTCCTACACATTTCCTACCATTTGTATGTATAGAAAGATTGTCTATTTTGTACTTTGTATTTTTGTCTTTTCCTCTTGATTAAAAAAAGTAATAATTTCCAGTACAAGTCAAGCTTTGTCATGCATTTTGTGACAGCATTAATACACGATAGCGGGTTTTTACAACAGCTGTCTCAGTAACAACCCCAATTTTTCAAAAACTAAGCAAATTGTGAACAAGTTTTGCAAATATTTAGACTCTAAAAATAATGCAAAAAAAAAAAAAACAACTATCCACTGTTGACACAAAAAAGAGTGCATTTAAACTTGTTGGCCAAAAATTGGACAACAACACACTGAAAATGTTGTTTAATGGTCTTAAATTAAAGGAGTTGATTAGGGTGACCTTATTCTGAATCCCCAAAATAGGACACTGCTATGTGGGGTGAAATCGCACCAAATTTTGAGGGTTTTTCGGGTCGGGTTGAGTGTCTTTTACGTACTTCTAACTTAGTTAGTCCATGCTACACAAACTCAAAATTTCCATACAAAAACCCGGACACTTGGAGGATTTTATAAACGCCCCCAGATAGGCCGGACAGCCCCCAAAAAAGCGGACATGTCTGGGTAAAAGAGGACAAATGGTCACCCTAGAGTTGATGAGCAAGAGCTGAGAAAAATGCCAGGATATGAAAAGTCCAGGTCTCTGTAGTGTTTATCACTGCATCGGCTCAAAACCACTTCCATTAAGCATTTATTTAAAAAAAAAAAGACAGTCATTGTTTCCTAAAATGATAGTCAGATTTGTACTATGTTAAAAGGAAACCATAGATAAACACACTACAGATATGGCAGTGGCTGCTCTGGTTCATGGGCTCAGGCACAGTTGAAACTGTCCTTTTGTCTGTCTAATTAAATTTCACTTCTTTTTTTTAAAGATTTATTTTCTCTGTGGGTAGATAGTGGATGGAAACAAAACAGATAAACTGCTTGAGGCATACAGGGCTCACACGTAGACTGCTTTGCCAGTGCCACCCCAGAAAAAAATTGCAAGGGAACAGAAGTTTGCAGGCAAAGACGTGTACAAACTCTTGAATCATAGTTTGATTGTATTACATTTACCACATCAGGAAATGATTTGCCATCATAACATTGAGCATTAGGAGTCACTTAGCCTGATACGAAGCTCATATGTTTGAATTCAGTGATGTCTGGGACAATTTTGATGTAATTGTTAGAAAGCCAAACATGATCATGAGTCATCCACACAGGCCTTTTCTCTCAGTCTTTAATTAGCCTTCCCCTGCTAACTCTGTGGGTGTGATTGACATCCAGCATCATTCTGTTGTCATCTCTGCTGCACCGTTATTTGTGACAAATCATCAATTTGCATGTCTAAACCATGCCGCTATAGGTGACTTGAAGTGATTTCTATTAAAACAGAAGTCTTCAATTTGCACAGAGGTCTAATCAGAGGAATTGGAAATGCCTGCATGCTTTGGTGAGTTGAGCTTTGGTTGATGTTTTGCATGTTTTTATGCTCCAGTTTTGCACAAAAGGAAGGGGAAAAGGACAGAACTAATAAAACATTACACACTGTATAGTAGTCAATATATTCAAGGAATACTTACAACAATGATGCACGTGTCAGGTTTCTTTTTTTAGCTCAAACTTCTGTCAGATACAGTCTGGGACAGCCATGTAAAAAAATGCCGTATGTTTCTAGCCCTTTAATGTCGATCTGTTTATGAGTTTTCCTCCCCCTTCTGTGGAGTCTTTTATGATTTAGTTCAGGCTATACAACCGTAAACCTGCAGACCTCTGAAGAGGAACTAGAACCATCAAACTACAACTAGGACCAAAACAGCACTATAAATATTCCCACAGGCCTTAATTGCACATTAACGTGTTCTTTTCTGGAGGAATTAAGTGTTCCTGACTGACCAGGCAGAGGCACACAGACCTCATTAAAGAAAGACTGGAGGAAGGAGGAAGTGAGGGGAAAACAAGGGAGACAGTTTAACAAGAGAGGCAGGAGACAAAGAGGGTGTGGTGAGCGTGTAAATCTGTGCTCTCTTTACCGTCCAGTTTTTCCCAAAACAACAAGAACATCAGGGGTAGTTTGAGGACAGTTTTATTTTTCGTACAAATGATCGTCTTTCTAATGTTTCGATCAGCACATAGAGTTCTGCCACATCAGTGAGCCGTTTCTGCTGAGCAGAACTCTGTAAATACTTCAACTAATCCTGCTATTAAAAACCCAAACCCCCTTCTCTAAACTGTAAAACACAAACACACTGATCTCTGCATGACACTGAAGTTTTAACAATCAGGCAATGACACACACAAAAAGAAACAGAAATACAGCTCTGACTTGACCTAGATGTCAAGTTCTTCAGCTCCTGGTTGGTTTTTATGGTTCAGAGAAAATGGTCTTTCCCCATGTCAGTCCTGATCATTTTATAATATTCTTAAATATATGTCTCCACAGGTGAGGTCAGTGAAAAAAAAATCTGTTTTATTCAAGTCCATGTGATCAAGAAAACAGAGTAGTGTGAGGCAGATCCCAGTCCCTTCATTCAGCAGCTGGAACGACAAAAACAGACACGTTACTGTAGCATCCACATGTAGTCGTTTGAAGAGTTAGCAATAGACACATCATTCAGTAAAATATTCAGCATTAAATTTAGATGATTTTCATTTGATTTAATCACTGTGAATAGACATGCTTAATTTTTATTGATTTACATGAGTACTTGCATAAACATTACCCAGAGTTTAGGGGTTGAATTGGCTCTGTAATTGGTAAACTCTACAGAACATTAATCAATAAAAATGCAAATAAGAACATTCTTGTTGGTCATTTTGATTCAACACTCTCAAAAAAATTTATATTATTTAAGGGGGTTCTGTTGATGTTAACTTTGGCTCCTCCTGTGGATGATTGAGACTTCTTAAAAATCAAAATGGAAATGATAAAAAAGGAGGGCTGTTTCAGCTCAGTTGACACCCACCCCCTTGCACCAATTTTAGTTGTCAAAATTGATATTATACAAATTGCCAGTCTTTTTGCCAGCGCTCTTGGATGTCATGAAAAGACATAAATGTGAATCTCAGTCCATTTTGTCTATGTCTTAAAACTCCCCACAGGAGCTTTAAGTGAACTGTTCAAACACCTGAGGAAAGAAAATCTTCACAACAGACCACCTGGTCTAACAGTCATCCCTTTTCAGTCCAGTCATGCTCTCTGTATTTATGATTACTGTAAGGGTTGTTGTGTTTTGTTAATTTATTTTGAAGAAGAGTTGGGAGTGGATCTGTAAAAGCAGCTGACAACACTGGAGTTTGCATGTCAGGCCAGTAGTTGGTGATATGATGTTGCAGTGAAGTCAATGTGTACTTCAACAGAGCATGGCATACAGACTATTGTAGTAGGAACATACAAGCGTGTGAAAAGGAGGCTCTAAAGTCCCTGTTTTCACAGGATCAGCGTTTCACTGGTTCACATTTTGACAGAGGAGGTGGTGTTTTCTGTAGGTTTCAACTCTGATACTGAGTTGGAAAAAATTTAAATATTCAGCTGCTGATAATTCACTTTTTGTATAAAGGAACTCAAATAGTTTATCCAACTGTTATTGACTCAAATAGTTTAAAGACCTTTTACCTTCAACTTTAAACAAAGCAGTGAATCTTAACATCTATAAACTGGAAAAATACTATTATTGCTTGAAGGTTGTGAAAATGGTGCATAAGTTGTCAAACTACATGGTTATTCATTCTTTTGGTTGATTATTTTAATGATGCAGCTTAAATCATCCTCCCAGTTTCCTGGGAGGGCTGAGTCATTTACTGGGGCAAGATAAACATTTAACAAGTGTTAACTGTGATCAGATTGTCTCTGTAGTTGTACTGCATAAAATTTGCGTGTACTCAAAGTAAATCTCCCTGAAACAAGATACCAGCCGGTTTTATTTCAATCTGCCAAATGTGCAGAAACTGTCTTCTTCTTTGGCCTGAAGATGAATTCCTAAATGTCAAGTGTCTTCAAACATGTCCGTGAAGGTTAGCTTCCTGAGACCACACTTTGGTGGCTGTGGGACTCCAAAAATGTGTTGCACAGTGAGTCTTCTTGAGAGCTGGAAATTTACCTCCATGGGATGTTGTAATGAAAAGCTGCTGAGCTTCGTGATTATTGGAAATGAAGTAAAAAGTGTTTTTTCTCATGCATAGGTATTGAACATGAACAACATTAACCTAGATCTATTTAGGCCAAAGCAGACTTTGTAGAAAAAATTCCTTTTGTCTGCATTAGGTTTCCATATAGGATAAAAATCAGCTGTAAAGTGATACAAAACTAACTTTTGGTTCATGTACATGATCATGAATGTAGGCGTTCAAAGAAAACGGCTCTCAGGTTTTGTTTCAAACACAAGAAGTGGGGGAGGTGTGTGGGGTTTTGGGGGCATGCACATGGCTACACCTATGCATGTGTGTATGCATCAGTGTGTGTGTGTGTGTGTATAAATCAGCTCTCACCTCCTCCATCACTTCCAGTGGTTTATGGGAGCCCAGCAGGGAGCCACATCAGCCTCTCCTTTGATGGTGACACTCATGATTCATGGCTTTTCGAGACCGTTTGTTTTCATTACGCCTCCTCCTCAGCTCGCTGAAGCTGCATCACGGTTTCGTGCAAGGCCAGCAAATTTGGGCCAGAAAGAGAGGAAAGAATTTCTAGAGGAGGAGAGTTTTTTTGGCCCCAGAAGAAACAAAGGGGCTTGGTTTGGGTATAAAGTGGAGAAACATAAGTCAGGATGACTGCTGCCCGCTGCTGCTTTTTCCACTGTTGCTCGAGTTCAGAGGTGGTCAGGGATTCAAAATATGTCAGGGTCTTGGAAAAGTAGGAGTAGAGGGGTGATGGAAAAGTCAAAGGTCCAGCCTCTACTGAAACATAAAATCTAACCCTTTCCAGTTCTTCCAGTCTCTCAAATCTATATTTTCAAGTCATGGCTCGTTCAACAGAAAAAGTACAAACTTGCTTGTCAAGGAAGAAACAAAAACTGGAATTCAGCTTGAAGCATGAATGATGCAAAGAAGTAGAGATAGTGGTGAACCTGATGGTGATGAAATGAAGGATGATGGTACAGATAAACCTAGAGATGAAGCCTCAGGACCTGAGAGGCTCCAAAAGAAGTGGCATCCTGTCATTTTCCCCCACTGGGACAGAAATGGTACAGTGGGAATCACATTTTTCCTGTTTCAGTATCTGTCTTAAACCCTACCATCTGCACTCATGAGTGGTAAAGGTGCTTATGAAAAGAAAAAGCCGATTGATTTGTAGTGTCACAGCCCCCAAAAGCACAATTTCCTCTAGATCGAAGTGGTTGATCAGTCACAGTCTCTCTTTTGTCAAGTATAAGATTGTCTTTCCATCATTTCTGACGTACAGAGATGATATACATCAAAACATTAATTTCTATCATGAGTGACACAGTTCAAACATCGCCCCAACTTTCTGAATCAAGCCCAATTGTTTTCAGGTCATGAGGGACTCTCTTAAAGACAACCCTTACTTCAAGGTCAGTCTAGTGTCCAGCAGACATGCTCGACCAGGCCCCCTCCATCCTCCACACAGAGAAGGCGTAGCTGAGCCTCTCGTGGGCCAGGTAGTTACATCCAGCCAGCTTGGAGTCCATCTCATCACTCTGCAGAACCTGGTACAGAAAGTCAATGTAGCGTGATGCCAACTTTAGGGTCTGGATCTTGCTCAGTTTGTCAGAGGGTAATGTTGGGATTATTTTACGTAACGAGGCAAAGGCTTCGTTGAGAGACTGTGTCCGCTGGCGCTCCCGAATATTGGCGATCACTCGCTGGCCGTGTGGGTCTTCATTTGCCGAGAGGCTTCCAGGACTTGGACCAGGAACAGGAGACAAGGACTGTCCTGAGGAAGGTGACTGATGTTGGGGACTCTTCTTGATTCGTTTGGGTCCACTTTGGGTGTAGATGTGGATGTTGTCCCCTGGCTTGTCCTTGCTGTCTGCTGCTACAGTTGGAGTTATTGTAGTTACGTGATCATCAGTGTGTAAGCCGGTCTGTCGTTTACGTCCATTGATCCCTGGAGTTGGAACAACAACAGGACAGGCATTGGAGGGTGGTTTTACCATGTTCTCTTCATTGGAAACCACCCCTCCCTCAGGGTGGTCATCATTGGAGGGCTCCTCCTCTCTCATGCTTGGCCACGTTTTTCTACTATCCACTATTTGACACCTTCGTACTCCTCAGGATACCTCCCGCTCTTTTCTTCTCCGTCAGTCTGCCTCCTCTCCTCTTCTGCTTCACTTTACCTCTGGCCTGTTCCTCCCCTGGAGTTTCTTCTTCTGTTTCAGTTTGGTCTTCTTCCTCTTCTTGAGCAGCAATCAGATTGACTCTTTGTCACATCTGAACATGCCAAACCAACGTGGGTGATGTATCAGCACCGCTACTACGACTCTTCATCCACACGAGAGAAGCTGTAAATGATCTCTTGGCGCTCTCTGGGAGTGTACCATGCATCAGGAGTCCGTCCTGCTCTCACGTCCTTCTCCCATAGCTGTCTGTGAGACAACAGCAACCTGAATCTGACTTCTTAAAGGGAGGGAACCATGAAACTTTCAGCTGCCCACCCATTCGACTCGCTGATTGGTCTGGAGAACTTTTTTTGGGACAGCTGAGCTTAAAACAACAGGAAGAGTGAATCTTGAGCGATTGGTCCGATCAAAGAGACGAGGCGGAGACAAAGGTGCGCCGTACAGCCAACCACACTGAAACGTTGTGACGTCTGCTTCTTGTCATCGAAGTTGCCCAAGTTTATAGGTTCCAGATTCCCTTCAAAGCGAGGCGCTACCATCCCCCCTCTCAGTGCTTGGCTCTCTGTCCCCCCTCTGCCTCCCCTCACAGAGCCAACCTCAGCTGCCTTCATTATAGTTCAGAGAAAGAAAGAAGGAAAACTGTAAAAGAAGCTCCATACAAATGTTTTTGTTTCTAGTTTATAAGTTGGACAACGTTCATCTTCATTTTTCTGCCACATGGTGGTTGAATGGTGATATGTGATCCTCTTTTCATGCGTGATATTATAGGCAAATCACATGGAAAAGGAAGCCATTAGTTCATTCTTTAATTTATGTTTGTTAGTTTGCACTTAAAGTTGCTTTAGTGCCAGATCTGTCAGCATTAGATGCTGACAATACTACAATAACAACAGTCCTCCTGAAGAGCAAAGGCGATATAATACCCAGTCCAAAAATATTAGGACACTGTGTTTTTTAAATGGGAGTTTATGCTCATTTAAAATTTGATATGAACAACATCTCCCAAAAAATGAGGACAGAAACAACAAAACACCCAAAATATGTAACTCTGTCATAAAACTGGAGGAACATTCCTTTACTAATGAGGTTAATTTGCAACAGATTAGCAACATGATTGGGATTAAAAAGGGCTTCATTGGCAGGATGAGTCTCTTAGAAGTTAAGATAGGAGGAGGTTCACCACTCTGTGAGAGACTGCGTGAGCAAATAGTTCAACAATGTCGGAGTTCCCTGGCGTAAAGTTACATAAAATTTCAGGATTTCATTATCTGTGGTTCATAATATTATCAAAAGACTTAAAGTATCTGGGTTAATCTCTGTACTAAAGGGGACAAGGATGAAAACCAAGACTGGTTGGTCATAATCTTTGGTGCTTCAAATAGCACTGAATTAAAAACAACCACCACTCTGAAGCAAAAATCAATGCATGAGCTCAAAATCACTCCCAAAACATGGTGAATACAGTTTGTCAGGAAGGAGTTAAAATTGTACCATGAAAGAAGGAAAACAGCTACAAATACTATCTAGATACTCCTGAGACTTCTAAAGATCGGCTGAGGCAGAGTGGGAAACCGTCCCGAAGTTTGACATTCTTTTTGGAAATCATGGACACTACAAGTTCACCGCTTTATAAAATGCAAAAGTATAGCAAAAGACCCCAAACCCTTGAGTAACTGAACTCCTACACCAGGCCAGACTGGGGAAACACTTCACTTTTAAAACCCTGGAAACTGATACTCTGGTTCTCAGAAACTTTAAGCATATTGTCAAAAGAAGAGATGATGCACCACAACAGTGGACATGCCCCTGTCTTTGCCAGTGTCATGAGGTTGCCCGAGTTGTAGTTGTAAAGCACGTTGGCTGTGATGGAGCTCCTGCCTTTTTATGCCATGTGAATACAGAGGAAAATCCAGTTGTGTTCATCGTATAAACAACTCTGACTGTGTTCTTGCATGTGATGGTAGGAAGGTTGCAAACAACAACTAGTGAAGGAAAAAGGAAGTCTTAGCCTTTATGAAAAACGTTATGTAAATTGGCTGTTTGAACACTCGCCTGCTGCAAGAGGGACTCCAAACTTGGCTTCACCATGTTCAGACATCATAAAAGAAATATAGATTTTACTGCATGATGACCCAGATTAAAGATGAACAATTGTTAAAAAAAATACCTAGAAGAACTTCATCAAAAGAAAGTCCCTCTTGTTTGTGAAACAGCAAAGACAGTATTTTTTGTTTCCCTGCCTGGGACTTGGCTGTGGTTTGTGAGGATAAACCTGAAGGGAGGAGACGTTGGCACTCAGTCAGCGCTGCAGCCCTGAGGTCTAATCACAGCATTAAGGAAAGAATGAGTCCTGTGGATCAGAGAGGAGGGGCTGAGCTACATCTAGAACAAACCTCAGTCTAGATCCAACATGGACTCTGCTTTCCAAACTTCTGTGTGTGAGCCTCCAGCATGGCTCACAGCCACACTTTTGTTGGTGTTTTGTGTTCTGTTTTTGTATCAGCACCGTTACTACTCTCAAAGCTTTTATACTGAGTCAACCCAAAGATTACATCGTCCTCAGACAGTAGAGAAACCTTTATTGTCTGACCACAGATGATACGCTTTCTGTAGTCTGGAGCATACACCTTCTGCTCTCCATGGCAGTTTGTGTTGTGTTGCCACAACAAAACTTGAAGTAGTATGTTTACTATTTATATATCGATGTCTACAAAAGTAGTTTGAGCTCTTTGAGCCTATTGTGGGGTCTAGTCTAGGTTCCTGTAATGGAAAGGACAAAGTCCTCTGATTAAACAAGCTGGACAAAAAACCCCTTTGGAAAAAAATAAAAAATAAAAAAAAGTTTTTAAGTCAGTGGATTTTGTTGAGCGCTGTTGATTGTTGATTTGGCCTTGAGAGTCATGCTAGCCACAGCGCCGATTCTAGAGTGTGCTCGGGCCGCAAGCAAAAATTCTCAAGGGGCCCCTCTCTGACATGCGTAAAATATATAAAATATCTGAAACCAACAAAAGAGGTCATAAACAGAAACTTTTAAAAAGGAACTATCATTATAACTACATTAATTTCATGCAGAAAGCGCACTGTCTAAATTTAGGTCTAAATTTCAAAGCATCAGTAGTGTAAGAGTTAGGCTAGTTAAGACACAACTTTCATTAAACGTGTTTCATCAACAGTGAAAGCTGTTGTCTGGATTAGCTGTTTTTTCCATCCAAAATCACATCCTTATTGGTGTTCTAGTTACTTTTTTTTTCAGTGTTTTACCTAACAAGCACACTATCTCTCTGTTGGCTAACCTTGCAAGACAGCGTGAGTGTGTCATCACACAGTAACAGCGAGTCAACGAACTGGGTCGGACGTCTCCCGCTCTGCTAACATAGCTATCTAACCACCAAACAATTAACAGTCGACCTTACATCTAATGCAAGTTAAAGTGTTTGCCACACTTAGCTATCTGCTCCACTTACTGCTGTATTTCTTTCTCTTTATTTCTTTCTCCACTTAACGGCTGATTTTGACGTTACTTTGATTGACACACTTCAGTAAAGATGGACATAGGTCACGTAGAAGTGTGACAGGGATGACATGGGGTCCCTTCAGGGGGGATCGGTCTAACATGTCATTGCAATTAGACCCCTAGTTGTTTAATGGGGTTGGAATATTTCAGGACATTTTAGTGGAGTAAGGTTTGTCAGCCCTTGGGGGCCCCCTAGTGACCTGGGGCCCCAAATAATAATAATAATAATAATAGATTTTATTTGTAACGCATTTTACATTTGAAAACAAATCTCAAAGTGCACAATGAAAACAGAAAAAAAAAAAAAACAACTGCCTGCCTTGCCTGTTGACAAGCTCTGGCTCTGGCTAGCTGACCACAATTTTTATACCAACTACCAGAGCTGAACGGTTAATCAGCTCCACATTTAACTTACACCTTAGTGATTGTTTAATACAACCTTATTTCATTTTCTTTCATCCCAACTATGTTGATGCTTTAAATAACTCGTCTAAAGCTACGCTCAGTGATTCTTTGGCCACTTTGCAGAAGCAGAGTATAATTCTGCACTTGTCATACTGTTCTGAAGGTAAAACATGGACAATTTGTTTGCAAGCAACAAAACAACCATAACCTCATTGTGATCGCAAACATCATTTCGTTTCTTTGATTTAAGTCAAAAAAAGATTCCCAGTCTGCTGGTAATTATTAATTTGATCCATTATAAACAGATATTTGCAGTTTTACTTATTTGAGGAATCTTTTTAAGAGACTCAGCAAGTAACAATCTTAATCTTAAAAAGGCAAAATCAGGCACGCAATCACACAATGATCACTTTAATATCAACACAATCAGTCTGGATTTAAATAACTAGAAATATTTACAACAGAAAGCTTCAGTTAAAGTAACATCCTGCTCTCTGACAATGCTTTGAGCTGTTGTTTCAATGAGTTTCCATAAATACTCCTGTGCACGGACCACTGATTTCTTTTCATCTTTTTCTCTTCAAACAGCATCAGAAAGTGCGTCCTCTCTGTGGGCGACGGTACACCTGTGATGGATCACAGTTATTTACATATCACAGCTCTTTTGAAAGTGTTTCTTCTAGCTAAAAATAAATACCTCTGAGCTACAGGAGTGGTGACTGAAAATGGATATCAGGCTCTGACATAAACACACATATACCGGGGCAGGGGAGCGAGGAGGGGCTAGCTGCGCTCACAATGCTTGGTGTTGTGTGGGAAGGCCCCCCAGAGGCCGGCTGAGTCTGGAAAAAGAGGAAAGAACACCGGACCCACTCTGTTTGAACTGCATGCTCAAATGAGGACTTAGCATAAATATTTCCACCAGAAGAAATGGGAGAATGTTATCACATGTGGAGCTTATGTATACACACACACACACACACGGCACACACGCATGCTTGGACATTCAGGGGTTTACAATATGGTGTGCATTCAAGCAGACACACAAATAGTGAGGACACACATTACAAACAAGTCAGTTAGAGGATGTCAGGTGATCAACCAAGTCAGTTTTGTTTGTAGTTTTGTAAAAATGAAACTCATTTCCCGTATCACAGCTTTCATTGCCCTCCATCTGAGGAGTTTTAGTTGATCTTTTTCTAAAACTTCCATCCAGTCTCACTTCACAGAGCTACTCTCTGATTCAAGGCTTTGATTGGATTAGACAAACGTCTGCGCATCCAGCACTAAACCTCAAGTACAAGTTCCCATCATGTTTGTATGATCCTCAACACTTTTTAACAAACTGGACTACCTTATTTCAGTGAAAAAAATCTTCATTTCAGTTTAAACTATTTTCTGATTTTGATTTTGCGTAGAAACTGTGCATCTGTCATTGCTGTTGCATGATTTACAAATTATTTGTATAATAAAATTTCAGCATTTGGTTTGTCAAGGTCTTGTTGCACAAAACTGAGCATTCAATTCCACAAGAAAGAACAAAATAATATGTTTACTTTGCACTCTCTTAAAGGATTACAAGAAAATATGTGATGATTCTTATTATGCTGATAATTTTGACCTTTTCTGCACGTTAAGTGTGTAAATGAGTTTTGCGATGTTGAAGGTAATGTAAGAGGACAGTTTTCAGTGTTTTCAGTGTCCTCTACCAAACCGTAGTGCTGGATGTTAGTGCCACCCTGTGCTTGATAAGTGAATTGTCTAAAAAACACTTCGAAGTATTTCAAAAGTGGAAACAATGTACTTTAAAGATGACAAATTTTACAGTTACCCCGCAATAACCCCAATAGATCATTTTTGGTGCTACTGTAAGAACATTTTATCAATGAAAGTGATGGGAATATTTTCTCTTTTTAAAATATGTCTCCTCTTCTGACTATAAAATCGTCCTTCATTTAAATCCTATTTACCATGTCTGAAGCTTTTTTGCCCCCATTGTGTCAATTCCTAAATTTACAGTGACCAAACGTCCTGTTTTCCCAGGACATGTCCTGTTTTTATGTCCTGTCCTGGCCGTCCTGGTTATTCTATATATTTGGATAAAACATCCTGTTTTTTTTATTGGGCCACGAAATTGGGCCTCTAGGATGAAGAAGAAAACTAAAGAGATAGATATTTTTTGTTGGTTAGTTTTTGTGAGTTTGTGAGAGCAACTCTTGTTATTTGGATTGCTAAAATAGCAGAGGAATTTGTTTTAGTTATTAGTTGTTTTTCTATTTATAGGAGAGACATTATTTCTATTATTATATCATTTGTTATTTTTGAAACATGTCGTAATGAAACATGTTGAGTAATCTCTGAGAAGCCTATCTGAATTTGTGTCTTTGGTTATAGAGGGTAATTGGCAATATAACAACTTTCTTTCCAGAAAGAGGAGGCTTACTTTAAATGTATTGAAATGATAAGGCATCTTTGAGTAAACCTCGAAAATCATTTGAGTATCTCCGAGTGTCCTGGTTTTTGGAAATCAAAATGTGGTCACCCTAAATTAGTCACAGTAAATAAATCAATACTTAGATGCTGCAGCTGTTAGCCTGTATAGGATTTGGTCAAAAATATCACAATCCAGTTAAAATGTAATATAAGGCTGTTGCTCTTTCTTTCATTTTTCTTTAGTTGAAATGACCCATGGTGTACACAAGGTGGGGCCAGAGATGACACCTGATGCCTCACTTGTCGTAACTTGATCCAGTCAGCTTAAAGATACTAGAAGACTATTTATGCACGTGCACACTAGCCTACTTGCTTTGCTATATGTACAGCCAGTGTGCAAATAAAACTGATTTACATTTAAGTATCTATTGCAAGTTTTACACCACCACCTTTTGTGTAAGCTCCCTGATGACACCCAAACCAGATTAGAGTAAAAGGGTCTCCAATCAGGTTTTCCGTTCATTAAGATTTTCTTTATGGCGCACTGTCCCCAATAAGGAGGGGTTTGAGGACATCATTTGAATCTTCTGGACAAAATAAAGTGACTGCATGCTTAAGTCTGGAGTTACAGGTCGAACCTTCATATCGTTTATATCAATGTTGTTAAAATTGCACTATAATCAGACTTTTTTTGTGATTACAAACTTAAAATCACTTGAAAGATAATGGTTTGAATATGATTTGTGATAAATTTGCATTACCTTGTCTTTTTCCACTCTGCTCTATTTAATAACAAGCCAGCAGTGTGTCCGAATTTTTACATAGTCCATGATAGTCTGTTGCTGTTATGCCCCCATTATTCTTTTTGCATGTGAATGATCTGCAGCGTGAAGTCTTGTGAGCAGCGTTAGTATTACCAAAAACAAACCGGATAAAAACAGGGGCTTGACACGATTAGATTCCCGTGATATGGATAGGCTCTGTAACCTGTATTGTAAATATAATCTTCTCTCTAGCCGGTTAGGTTAGGTGTGCAGTGTAAGTTACCTTTGTGATATTGAAGAGCTCAGATTTAAGTCCAACATACACACACACACACACACACACACACACACACACACACACACACACACACACACACACACACACACACACACACTTTGTAGTTCATCCTATGGCCGGTACATGCCATGTAATGTAATGTAATCGTTGTCCCTCTACAAGGACCTAAACTTGACTGTTTGGGAGTCCTGCGTGTTTTTGTCTGACAATGACCTTCAGCTATCTGATATTTTGAAAACAGTCCACCTTCAAACTAGTGGATTTCTAATTTTAGTGACACTTTCCCGCTCACACAGAAACCTCAAATGCTTTTTTAACTCCTGACTTCTTGTTTGTTGACCTTGATTTCTCACAAAAAAAGTTATTGATACCCAGATACTATATGAAAACATAAAACATAGCAACACCAAGGGACGTGGACATGTTGACAGTCAACAGACTGTGCCAGAACATGTGATCCTAGTGTGTGTTCAACACCAGGTTCTTCCATTTATTGTTCAACCTGTTACTGTTAGATAAAACTTTCAAGAAAATTTAGGGCACCTTATTAAATATAAACAAACAAGATATACAATATTTCATAAATAAAAATTAAAGTTGAAGCTTAAGGTCAGGTTAAGGGCAGAGTAAGTAACTGTTAAGACGGTATGTCAAAAAAAAAAAAAAATCGCCAGGTTAAAAAAACCCTACATTGTTCCAACTAGAAACATATGGGCATCCTTCCATTTAAGCATGACCCCACACTACATTTAGATTTATGACACGGAAACAACACAAACACTCATCACAGGGGCCATGGTGGCAGTGCTTATGTCTTCTGCTCCAGGTCTTTGTGGAGTTTGTTCTAAAAACTATCACTAAAACTATGAAGGACAGTTTTTGGCACTAAATAATAAAGGGGAAAACTTGGCCTTTATTGAAAAAATAAATAATAATGATTGAAAAAAAGGCTAATTGTCAAACAAAATAATTTAGTTCTAAGTAATGAACATCTCAGAGTTTAGACTTTTTATCTCATAAATGTCTCATTAACACAAATTTTGACTTTTTATCTCATAGTTATGACTCACTGTCTCCTGTGACTAACTGATCATTTTGACTTAATCTTATTATTATGATATACTATTGCAAAAATATGCCTTGTTGATCGTAATTCTGGCCTTTTTTCTTAATTGATTTACATTATTTTCGGAGTTTATCTTTTTATCTCTCATTTGTTGCTAACTTTCACAGTAATGATTTTTTCTTTCTCTTGTTATTTGACTTACTATCTCATTGTCATGACTTACTAGCTTGTGAGCTTGACTTCTTATAATTGTGACTAACTTATGACTCTTCATCTCAGTCCTTACTAACATAATTGAATTACTATCCCGTAATTATGACATGTTACATCATACCTGTGAATCACCATTTAGTTATTTTGGTTTTTGGTTTGGTTTGGTTTTGGTTTTAACTTTTTCCATAATAATAACTTACACTCCCATTATTTTGACCTTATGCTTTATAACTCTAACTTGCCATATGATTTTCACTTCTTTCAGTTATAAGGTTCTTTCTAATAACTTTGACATTTTATTCATATCTATGACAAAACATTCAAAATATTAATTTGATTCAGGTCAAGTCTCTCACTTTTTTATCTCGTAAAAATGTGCTTCCACAGCTTCCATATGAAACCACAAAAATGTGATGAAAATTAGAAAAGCTCTTATGGTTTTGTTGTCTTCGTTTTTCAGAAAAGACAGGCCCCTGCTGACATTTAGCCTTCTCTAATTTTCCAAAATGAGTCCTCGTGTCACGTGTTCTGTATTTTTGCTGTCAACAGCAGCCCGTACGCCGGTATGAATTCCCGGTAGAAAGGACAACAGGGCCTCTCAGACAGGAATGTTGCCAGCACACATCAGTAGATGCACCTCCTGTAAGTAGTTTAAAACTGCTGACTTCCTTGTTGGCTCAGCATTCTGCACACACACCTGTTATCATTGCAGACTCACCTGTAGTCTCTGCATTCATGAGAAGACAGAGTGAAGAGGAAACAAGAGAGGGAAGTTGGAAGTCAAGTAGGATGGATAGGAGATTCTGACTAAAAGACTGAAGAGAAGAGAATCAACCAACAAGAAAAGATCTACAAACCTCATCAGCTCTCATGTCTTCTTGTAAGCCAGACGAGCAGTTAGCCTACGAGCTGAGCTGCCCCATCTGCCTCCAGCTCTACTCTGAACCAGTGGTTCTTCCCTGTGGCCACAACTACTGTCGAGCATGTATTTGCAAGACTGCAGACACGGCTAGCAAGACAGACAATACACTGCCGAGATGTCCAGAATGTCGTGAGGAATTTCAAGGTGATACCCTTCAGAAGAACTTCAAACTCAGCAGCATCATTGAGGGATACATGGCCTCAGCTCCAAACATATATAAGCAGCCTGAGACTGAGCTGGTGAGGACAGGGATTTCCTGTGACCATTGCATCGATGAGCTGTCACCAGCTGTGAAGACCTGTCTGAAGTGTGAGGTGTCGCTGTGCACCAGGCACCTCCAGAGACACCAGGAGAAGGAGTCATTCAGGGGCCACACTGTGGTGGGGCTTGTGGATGGGCAGGGAATGAAGGGCTGTTCACTCCATCGGCGACCATTTGAGTACTTTTGTTCCACTGATATGGCCTTGCTGTGTGCCACATGTTTCATAGAGGGCTTTCATCAGAGCCATGATGTTCTAACCTTCAGTGTAGCCGAAGAGGAGATGAGACGAGCGCTGGAGAGCCGTTGCAAGGTATCAGACTTTTATCACAAAGATAGTCTTCATACTGCATGAGGAGAAAAGCTATGAATCTAGGAATAAGCAAGTGTGCATGTAGTTGCGTTAAAATGTCAACAATAAGTAAAAATGTATTGTGAGCCAGCAAATATTTTGGCCTTTAATTGTATGCTGAAGGTGGGAAAAGCTATTGGGTCTCTTTTCAGGGTCCAAAACATGTGGACAAAACTCAAACACTGGTTAATATCAGGATGACAGCTTTGTAGCTGGCAACAGTGGAAGAGGCTTCCAGAATGCTGAGGGTCTTGAAGAGACAGCAGCTGAGAATGGCATGTTAACTGTCTGATTGGTTTCAGTCTGAGGACTGCACCAGCCCAGCTGCCCTAACACAAGCTGTGGCTGCATCAGCACAATATACAAGTGACAGGAGATTGTATCCCTGGGTTTGAATCCAACTTTTCTTTTCTTTTCTTTTTAAAACTATTACATTCAAGTACTTTTCAATGACACTTGAAAGTCCAGAATTTAGAGACAGGTGAGGATAATTACCAGCAAACAGAGCACTTTTGAGGGTGCAGTTTGTTCAACTATGATAATAAGGCGTCATGTTGCGCCCCCGGGAAACATGAAAAGTAACGTGACATCATGCTTGAGAACAGGTGAATAACAATACTGAAGTCTTTGACAGACAATATGTCATGAAGAATCATTATAACTGGCTCAAAAAGTTCTAGCTCCATGTGACAGATGAAAATACTAAAATTACACGTGCACTTAGAGCCTTCTCCACCTTTAGAACAAAAGAACATCCAGTCAGTCCAGATTTTCTGCTGACTTGTAAAGACACTCATGTCACACTAATTAAATGTGTCTTTGCAGGTGATTTCCAGCCGGCTGCAGTTGACAGAAAGTCTCCTACTAAAGACAGCAGAGGAGCAAGGAGCCTCTGAGGCTGTTGGGGACAAACTGGTCTACAGTGCTGTCAATTTGATGGACAGTATTGCTGCTCTGGTGGACAGGTAATACTGTGCTTCCATCTGTATTGATAGTGCCTTGAAAAGCAAGATTCACTACTCAATTAAAGGATGCAAAGTCCAAAAACATTCTTACATATCAGAGTCGTGCTATGAGCTGTGTCAGACATGGGAGCGCACAGTCTGGTTATCTGATATAAGAGCTCTGTCTGAACTGTTTTCTTTGCCGTTACGTCATAACTTCTGGGCTGAGCTTTATCGTACAAAGTGAAGACGCACTGTTTAAGGGTTGCCTTGATTTTAATCTCATGATGACTTTTGTTTGTTTGGTTCAAATACAATCTGATCAAAGTTTACCTTCACTGTCCTGGTGAAGAAGATGAGCAGATTTGTTCCCCTTTTAACCCATTTAATTGTTTTGTAACAGTGTCTTTTTAAGCTTAACTTTTATTTGCTGCTGATGTTTCTATTGCTTTTGTGTAGAAAACAATGTTTCTGTTGCTTAAAGAGCATAGTGAAGGGAAATACCTTTACTGACTTAAATTTTAGTCATGTACAATAATACCACAGTAGGCTATACAGTCATGAGACTTAACTGCAATAAAGCTTGGGAACAAACTTACATAATAATCTGTCCTGTAATACGAGAATACAGATGATTTATAATTATGTAAAGCAGTACTTAATGATACTTTGAAGAGTGTGGATTTAATTATCTCTAATTACATAAGAAAAGAATAGGATTTCCTTACAGTAAGTCAATTTACCATAAACCACTATGTAATTCCAAAGAAAATGCTTTTTGTAAAGATGGTTCAACCTGATCAGGTTTTTCTGAGTGGGAAAGTCCTCCCTAGTTTTTCAAGTTAAATGATGATACATGATGTTAAGTCACTTACAGTAATTAAAGTTTCTCTGCCGGACTTGAAACGCTTGACCAGGGAGTGACTTTTGTAGACAAAGATGCCTAAACCCATTGTTCCCATTATTTCATGTAACAAATCCAGTTTATCGACATTTTTAACACCAGTATGTTTTGTGTCAAAGTTGCAATTCAGACGTCACAGACTGTAAGAACACCCTTTAACTCATTTCTCAGATCATAAAATGCTGCGCAATAACAGCTCTTATTATTCAGAATTGTTAAGACTGTTTCCAGTACATGCAAACTAAACTAAGACCTACTTTTCTTCCATCACTGCAGCAATGTGAGGTTGTAATCTGAGCACAGTGGTACTTTACATGAACAGCATGCTGGGGATACTGTGGACATACTTGCCTAAAACATGTTTGCCTTCATATTTGACAATTTTTACACGTTAACATTGACTTATTAGCACTACACAAAGAGTAAAGTTGTGGTTACAGGAATTGTTCTAGTTTTCTAGATATCTGACATCAAAATCTGATCAGGGGCATGACATGACTGTTTTTGCTGAGGTGGCCTGACTGGAGAAGTGACTTATGTAAGGGTGACCAAACACACACATGCTCAGTTAGCATGTATTTATCATTTTTACTTTGTTTATAACCTCCTAAACAACGAACAAAGCCTCTTGGGTGAAACTAACCAGATTAGAAATACCTCCAGTGTTATGTCTTTATCAACAGAGTGGCAACACTTTAAACTTGCACAGTCACATCAGACATAAGTCATAAGTACTTTCCCCCTAGAATAGTTTGTTTGATCTGTTTTCACGTTTACTGAAGTTGATGACAGCATGTGCGTCATGCTTCATTATATTCAGATTATTCCCCCAGAGTCAAACCAATATTATCATGAACACTGAGCAAGGACAATGCAGGAGGAATTTTGAACAGTTTATATCATCACATCTCTCCAGCATGTTGTCAGTCAGTCTGGAAATCATTAAACATGTCACAGGTGTAAACTGATCTGTTTTCTTTATATCACTATAACTTTGACTTAAAGTTAGAGTTTTCTTACCTAATAACTTTGTAAGTGCATAAAAAACTAGCTCTTCTAACCAAAGCTATGTTGTGCTCAGGTACAGGGAGCGCCTGCATGTGCTGTTGGAGGAGGAGAGAGGACAGCGCAGGAACAGCTGGCAGCAAGGACTGGGTGCTCTTGAGATCCAAAGGCAGCTGCTCATGGAGACCCAGCTAAGTGCCACAAAACTTCTCAATGAGACAGACACCTGCGTATTTATACACAGGTACAACACCACACTACTTTTACAACTAATAAGTATAAATGTGTTCAATCATTATTTTCAACTTTTATGTCTACTATCCCTTTAAAACTGGACTTACAAAATAAATGTAATCATACCTTCTTGTTGTCAGAATAACAAAACTAGATAAAAAAGTTGAGGATTGATTTTCTTCTTCATATATAGGCCCTAATTGGACTCAAACTGGTCTTTGACCCTAAAGTCAAATAGCATAAATATGTAATAGAAAGCTGGGTAGAGAACAAAAACATAACAGAAGAAGAAGGGAGGTGATAAAAAAACACGAGCTGTCATTTCATATGTACAAAAAACTGCAGAGTTGTCTATGTTTTAATTGTTGTAGCCTTCATACAACCAGTCAGCTTCTTGCTAATTCATCTGTTGCATTAAACCAGATAGCCTTATAGTAACAGACTGTAAGGGGGCATATCTACATCAATAAGTGTGGCAGAGGTGGACATAGTCATTAATTTATATCCTGTCCGCTGCTTGTAGGCTGACACAGGGACTCGATCAGGTTCAATCACCTTACCAAGGATTTAGCACCAGCCTCTGTAAAATCACCCATCTGATCAATCAACATATGAAGATTATAATTCAAAATATTTTGCCATTGCCATCTCAGTGTTTCAAAGCACACTCAAACAGAGGGGGAGTCATTGCTACATTGCTAACCTGGTCAACTGGTTGCCATGGCAACAACTTTATCCAAAGATCACTCTGCCTCATTGCCTCTTTAAAAGTAAATGGTACAACTGTATACACCACTTTAAGAGGATGTATTAATGATCAAGATCCTAGTGTGATTTCAACAGGGTTGGGAGGCAAGGTTGTTTTCATATCCTCTTGTAATAAAGGGACTTTTTTGTTACAAGAACATTGCCCCTGCCAGCTGTTGTATCGCCCCCTGCTGACTGTTGGAAAGAATGC
The DNA here is from genome assembly GCA_962446985.1 of Xyrichtys novacula. Taxonomy (NCBI): domain Eukaryota; kingdom Metazoa; phylum Chordata; class Actinopteri; order Labriformes; family Labridae; genus Xyrichtys; species Xyrichtys novacula. The sequence continues at coordinate 24,015,587 of OY660867.1, read as the reverse complement.
AGGTCTTTGTCTCTGCAGCTTCAGACCTGTACACTTTTTAAATACCAAACCGTTTGAGCAAATAGGCCCACACACTGAGTTTTTTCCAGGTCTCTCACTACAGATATGTGTGCACATTCATGCAGCCTCCTTAAGTAGAGACATATGATGTTACATCATGTAGCAGAGCACATGGTAGCTTTGTAAGTCATATGATTTCATCTGTGTGAATTCTTCCTCTCTCCCAGGTTCATGCTGAATGATCACAAGCTGAGAGAAGCGGTCACCACTCCCTTTCCTTCAAAGATCCCCTCAAAGGCCCCTCTCAACACCAAGCGTCTCCAGGCAGGCCTTAAAACTCAAGACTTCCGCTCCGACATGATTTGTCTACTGGAATCCCTCCATACCCTCCTAAACCCCCTGGACCTCACCTTCAACATCTTCACTGCCCACCCAAGTCTGATCATCTCCAATGATCTGCGCACAGTCAAGTACAGCCCCACCAAGCAGCTGTACGCAGAGCACCCAGAGCGGTTCACAACTGCACCCCAGGTCCTGTGCAGCCAGGGGTTCTCTGGGGGAGAGCATTTGTGGGAGGTAGAAGTCAGCCCAAAGACCCAGTGGTCCCTGGGTGTGTGCTATAAAAGCATCCCTCGACGTGGTGACCACAGTCGCCTGGGACACAACTCTGTGTCCTGGCGACTGCAGTGGAAAAACGGAAAGCTGACGGTGTGCCAGTCCTCCTGTAACGTGGCTCTGGGAGATGTGACCAAACAGCCACTGAAGATAGAAGTGGCACTGGACTATGAGGGAGGGACTCTAATATTTCACAGTACCAAAGGGCGCAGGGAGCACCTTCATACCTTCAGAGCTGTGTTCAAAGAGCCGGTTTTCCCAGCATTCAGTATCCATTCCAGCACAGCAGAGTCTTGGATCACACTGCAAAGTGGGATGTGAACCAATGTCACTGTATGCATCAATTTATGCAAAGAACTTTTTCTGCTTTCTATGAAATGAAATGGGTCTCTTTATAATATTATCTGTATTTATCATATTTATGACTCTCTTTCAAAAGAAGATGTAGTCAAAAAGTGACTACTTGTTTAAAATTATGTTTAAACAATTTATGAAGCTGTAATTGTAGTGGAGGGATGACTTTCTTTTTTGAGTTATTTACTGTTAATTATAATAAGTGAATATATTTATCATGATAATTAAGGCCCAAAATTGACTCAATATTTTTTTACTGCATGTCTTTTTTGTTTCTTTTCAGCACGCCATAGTTAAGCCATCTTACTGATGCTACTGTTATGGGAAAAAATACACTGTTGCACTTATGAATGGCTCCTCTCTACTCTTCACTAAAGAATTTTTTTTTGCAAGTTTTACTAAAAAAAAAAACAACAAAAAAACAACAACACTCTTTTATGGTTCAGTTAATAAGTCAAAGAAATAAGTATATTATGCCAAATGAAATCAACTTTGAAAAGTGCTAATAATAACAGACCTGTGAATAAAATCAAAACAAAGAAGTCAAATACTTGCTAAATCGGCTGCAACTGACCGCAGGCCAGTCAACTTTGCTAAAGGCTTAGGTCAAAGTGATGTCTTCAAGTGAAATCAGCATGTTGTGTTATGCTTTAATTTCGCAAGGAACAATAGTTCAAACACAATTGGGAACTGTATGAAACAGAGAAAGCTATCAAACTGAAACTCCTGAAAAGTGCTGTTCATGTGAGATCACTAGACGTCACTAAATATGCTAGAGTAATCAAAATGACAAATAAACACACAATACATGGACAACATATTGGAACTTATAAAATGTTTGACATGCTCTCCTGTGTGTTTTTTCTTTTTTTTAAAATTTGTAACAATGTTATCCTTTGTAAAATTAAATAAACACCATATGTGACAGATTATGCACTTTGAAACTGTCCCCTACTTCTTTGTCATTGTTTCAGACCGAACTGGTGTAGTGATGCAGAGACAAATGAACTCTGGGGATAATGTCAGAGTTTTTGAAAAAGACAGTCTCCTGTTTCCATTGTTTTATTTATGGATGATATTATGTAAGGTACAAATGGGATGTATTGTGTCTGGAAAGTCAATCAAGTGCGCTTGAGGTTATGACACGGGGTTGCCAGGCTTGGCTGTAAATGGGTAATTATCAGTGTTTCAACGACTGCAATTTTTAATGGATGCTTTAGTGCAAAACACGGAGAGTAGTTGTATTATGTGTAATATGCTTTGGCCCTAACTCTATCTCATCAAGTTATTAAGCTATTGGGTAATACATACAAGAGGGGAATGGTTTACGAAGAGTCTGGCAACCAGTATCCCATCTGTCACTTATCTGTCATCGGGCAGGACAGTCACATTATTCTAGAAGAGAAGCATTATTTCACTGAAGACAATTAAAAAGCTGTCACTGACAAAACGGGAGGTATGGGTGCTGGAGAGAGTACGACCAGAAAAGTGTCTTTTGGTGTTGATGATGAGGAAAGAGTCCGAATCCTCCGCGGAGTCAAGGTAAAGCTAATTTAGCTAGCGTTTGATAAGCTAACATTACTTTTATGTTACGCCCATCGCCAGGCTAAGCTAGCTGTTAGCATGTTGGTGCACATTTAATGAAGTTGCCAGTGTCTTTTGAAAGGAAATTATTGCTAAACGTACAATGTGTGAGAAGGCTGCTGACAGGGGGAAGATGTAAAGGGATGCAGGGGCTGGGGCAGGTCGAGATGAGACCTGAAACAACCCCTTTTTTGGATGCGCCAGACTCCATTCATATAAAGCGATAGATGTGTATGTGTCGTGGATATCAGTGAATTCACATTTCTGAAGGATAACTTGCATCGTAATGAATACTCTTTGATGCCATGTGTAATTCGGCGTATATATTATCTTAAATGAAAGGCATTTTTTTTTGCAATTCACCCACAACGCTTGTCAGTGATGTAGATAACGCGTCTAGCTAGCTGTCAATAAGGCGAATGAATCGTCAATGGAAGCAAGCAGTACGATGAAAAGTATCATAGTGATCGGTTGTTAAATTTGGGACATTTTTTTCTTTCATGTCTCAACAGTATCCTTTGTGGCTCTAGCTACAAAGATGTTTGTTACAGCCGGGGTGACACTAAATTGACCAAATACTAAATGGGGTTTGGCTATCTGTTGTCCTAATGACACTGCTGACTTCACGTGTTGCTGTAGATTTTGGATTTTTGCCCATTGAAAGCTGTGGATATATAACTAAGGAATACAAGAGTATAGCTAAACAAAATGTCTGTTAGATCCAGGCTTCAATTCATTTCTAAAGTTATGATATAGGGGCGCCAGGAATGCACGCACTGTAGCTGCACCATGAATAAAAACGGGAATATTTTGATGCCCTTGTGCAGTATGTAGTAATAGAGAAAATACAGTTTACTGGAGAATTGTTCTTCTAACAGCAACTCCCTTGGTGAAGGATGAGAATTCATGTCCTCACATGAAAACCTGTGTGCAGGTGGGGGCAGTAAAACAATAGGATTATGTGCAGGAGAGTGAATAGGTTAAAGGAACAGTGTTTGTTATTCAGCAGCATTCAGCAGAACAGACTGTATAGAAATAGAATATAATATTTAAAGGTACACCTGAATAAGTGAGTAATCCCCTAAATACACAAATCAGTTTGTGTTTGTGAACTTAAAATTAGCCTTTTAGATCAGGGAAGGAACTGGTCCCTTTGCACAGGGTCCAAGGTATTGCAGTAACATGCAGTAACACAGGATGGACAGTAGTCAGTGAAGAGGAAGACAGTGGTTGTTGTGCACAAAAGAAGTTCTGGTTGATGATTTTGATTGTAAAAACTTGTCAAATAGAGTTTATACTTATTATGTGTCACAGGAACCTCCTGTCCTTAAAGACCACCATCACTGCCAAGAGGGGTGAGCAAGGGGGGATCTGTTATTGATATTCCTTTTTATATTTTCTACACAATACTTAACACAACTTAAAGTTACCTGAGGTGACTTATTATACAAAAATGAATATTATGTTATCGTAAATGAACTTGACACAAGCAATTATGCCAAATATTCCCACCTCTATGCACTCTAAGCATCAAACTGATGAACAGATGCACTTTGTTGATTGACAATAAATAAAAACCTCAAAATACTTGACAGGCTGAGAAACCTTTACTACTGCATAATTCATGTGCACAGCCTTTAATCCTTTAACATCATCCTAACATCCACCATTAGGTTCTCTTTAGAGCATGGATTGGATAATAGAGTTCTATGCAACAGCATTACCATATATAATAAAGCTATGTTTTTCATAGCATCTAGCAGCACAGGTTTTGTTTTGGGTTTATTCAGCTGAGGAGCAAATTTACTCTAAATGAATAAAAAAAATTCAAACATTGACTGTGAAGAGAGTAAGTGAAATCTGCAAGTAAAAAAGACAGGATAAGTTGAAAATTCGCCTTGGAGTTGAAAATATTACCACAGCAATTCACGATCAAAAGCTAAGAGTCATTTAGATTCTGTTTTGTAGTTTTAATCTACTCAGAGGACTTTTTAATGTTTAGTTTTAGTCGTATTTTTATCTTTTAAGGGCAGAGAGAGGCTTCAGTATGTTCTTACTGTGCTGTAGAGATGGGAGAAATTGTGTCAATGCACCTTTATTTCACCAGCCTGTTTGAGGGTGATTCCAGGAAGAGCTCACTCCTGACCACACCCAAACGGTGATCCATGGTGTTTGGTGTAAACTAGCTGAGTCTGACAGTATAAAGGCCCTGAAAGAATAAAGGAGATAAACCTGTGCAATAGCAATATAGAAAAGTTTGTAGTTGTGGCACTTGAATGCATCGTAGTGATAATGAAATGTCTGTAACACGCATATAAGTGTAGAGACTTATGGATATTCTTATTTTCATACTCTGCCTGCACATTCAAATGTTGTGAGTCATAGAAACAGTGAGTCAGAGAGAGTGCCGGTCTGCTTTGGGTTTTTCTGGAAGCTATATTTAACAATTTCCCCTGAACACACACACACACTTACACACACAGTCAGAGGAGATGGGCTGACCCTGATTTCAGGCAAAGTTTTCAGTTTAATGTGTTTAACCTTAGAGAAGATAAAGGAATAATTGATTTAAACAGAGGTGCCAAATGATGTGCATGATGCTTTGTACTCCAATAAAATGTCATTAACTTTGTAGAAACTTAAAAGCACCCAAACCTTAAAGGTTTACCCTGAAGTCTCAGTTCTTTGTTTTTGTGCTTGTCAAGACTAAATTGTCTGTTTTGTTTGCACTTTATCTCTCCGGTTAGCTCTCAGAAGATGTTCTCCAGAGGATGAAAGGAGTGGCCAACATTGCTCCAGAGCGCAAACCTCCAACAAGCTCCAACAGCCAGAAAGAAACGGGTATCTCACACCATACAGTGTTGCTCTCTCACCAAGCTTTACCGATTAGCAAAAGTTCCTGGATAACAAAGTTAATTGCAAAATCTATTTTGGGGTTTCCTAATTTTCACCTGCGATTTCATCACTGTGGATCTTTTTCTCCAACAGAACACAAGCCAATAATATTTATTGTCTCTGTCAGGTCCCTCAAACCCTCGGCCCCAGGCGAACTCCCAGAACCGAGCCCAGCCCAAGCCCCAGTCCACCACCAACCCCACCAGCAACAGCAAACCAACCTCCTATGCTAAAGAAGAACAGAAAAAGTAGGTTGAAACAAATTTGGGAATTTTATAATCCACCTCTTGGCAACATGTTTCACACTTTTCTCAGAGATCATTACCCTCTAAACTGAGGTTACAGAGTGCGACCCCAATTCCATAAGAGTTCGGAGGCTGTGTAAAATATTATATGCTGTTATATGTGTAAAATTTGGTTTAGCATTATTTTGTTAAAATGTGCTAGGTCTTTTCTGAGAAAGTCATTGTCTAGATGGCAGCATCGGGTGCTTCAGAACCTGTATATATATATTTTTTTTTTTTCAGCGTTAACGGTGCCATCCCGGATGTGTAAGCTACTCATGCCATGGGCACTAATGCATCCCCCAAAACACAAGTGTACTGATAGCAAGCTTGGTTGTCCCTGTCATACCTAAACATCCGGGATTTACAACTGTGTTCACTGTAGGACTGGGCGATTATATGATTGTAATTAATGATTGTCATAAATTTCAGCTCGATCACGGTGATCAGCTGTGAGCATGTTTAATCGAACAAACATGGCGGAAATGTGCGTCACAAAGGCCAATCAGAGTCCAGCTTTTCCTGCTCACTTCTGTAAGTTGCTGGAAAGTAAACAGAATGACCAAACGTGGAGCTAAATGTGGAACTGAGGGCAGCAAAATGGATGTCTGCCATGACTTTGAGTCATCCTCTGAAGACGACATTATTGAGAAGAAAAGTTATTTAATGTTGGTTTCGTGGCGGTGGTTGGGGTATCTCCAAAGTGGCGTTGAACAATTAAGCCGATGTGAAAGGGTATGTCGGTGCCCTCAAAAACCGGCAACACAACAGATCCATTTCATCATTTGAAGAAGTACAGCCTGCCACTGCTGACAGCACAAGTAGCATTAGCAGCTGAGCTACAACTAGCGGTGCAGCCACCAGACCAAAGCAGCAATCAATCATATCATCTACGTTTACATCATCTAATGTTTACATTTTAAGGCATCTTCATTATCCCTGAGGGGGCGATTTATTTATTTTGGGTCTTGCATACCTGCAAAAACACTCAGGGCTGTAAACTAGTTTACTGTATTATTTAGTATTTATCTACATTTATTGTACTGTTGAGTTAAAATGGTTTTATATTTTTTTTATTTTTATCCTATTTGATTTGCTTTGTTATTTACAATGTATGATAGTAAAATATTGAACCAAACTCTAGTTTTAGTTTTTAGTACAGATGCTTTAAAACTGGCAGTTTAAAAAAAACAATAAAAAAAAAAATAAAATCATGATAATAATCAAGATCAGATGATTTGACAAAATATATTGTGATCTTTTTTTTTCTTCCAAATCGCCCAGTCCAAGTTCACAGCCAAAAGTTTCTGGAGGTGATTTTGAGCCCATACGGTGACTTCTACAACAGAGTGATGATGTCTATCTTAATTACCTGCCAGACATCCCTACAGGTTTTGTTGTGCCCATTCCAACTTTTTTTTGACACGTTGTTGGCATCAAAGTTTTCACAAAACATTGAAATTTCAAGGTTCAGCATTTTATATATTGTCCTCGGGCTTATTTTCAATGAAAATAAGGTGTCAAAATCTGTTTATATCAACATTTTGTACAGATCTAACCTAGTGTAAGAACTAGGCTTGTACAAACAGAGCCATATCGGGCCAAGTCAGTGTTAGGGTCAGGTGTCCTGGGGTTCGACAATGATGTAAATAGACTGTGCATAGATGACTATGTCTTCGATGGAGGTTGAGCAAAAGATCAGAGCTAAATTTAACCCATAAGCTTGTAGTGAAACAAGTGCCACCTCAGTTAGGTTTACATTGCACTGTGTTTACTAGTATCGGTCATTTTTTATAGATGTCCTTAATACACACAGGAACACACAGAAAACTAACTGCACTGAAAATGTAGAAAGTTGGTCAAATTAGTTACAAACTGAAATTTAAAACATTCAAAAGTTCGATAAAGAGTAAATTACACCTTGTAAACCATCTTTTTAACTGCTGGAGATCAAATTAAAGCCTTAAAAAGATCATGTTTGTCCTCACTGTGAGTGCACTTTGCTCAAATTCAACTCATTATTCTACCAAATAGACTTGACGTCTCATAAAGTCTGGTATATGCTGCCCTCTTCTGGAAAGATATGGAAAAAGCACTCTCACTGCAGACTTGGAAAGCAGAAACTGATGATGGAAGTGTGTGTTTACGTGTTTCAGGTTTGAACGCCAGCAAACAAAGCTGAAGGAGGATTTGGCGAGGGCGTCACAAAAAGATAGTGACGCGGCGAAGGAGGACATGATCAAAGCCCTGAGCCGGGAACGACACAACAAACGCCAGGAAACAGAGAGGACCAAACAACTGGTACACACACACACGCACACACTTAACACATGATTAATTTTTTTTCCCCCCAAACTGAAAGCTCACTTGTTTCTGTCTGTGCTCCTTTCTCATCCCCCTGTTACACAGACCTTGTGTCTTCAGGCGTCTGGTCTGAAATAGACACCATCACTTTAAATGGGCCTCTTTGTTGGTCTCATAAAAATTTGGATTCTTGTTGCAAAACACCAGGCACACATGGACCCCTTTTACATGTTAAGTCCTATTCTGAGTCAATTTTTGGTCCTCCCTTTCCTGCCATATCTTCAACAGTGAAGGATTATCATGGTCCTTTCAGATGAAGGGGGTGGGGCTTAATTGTGCAGGTCCAGCAGTAGAGTAGGTATGGTATGTGATAGTGTCTATTTTTTGGGTTCATATCCCTACTTCTATTAGAATGTTTGTGCTGTATAAAAACAACAGTAGAAAAAGGATACACTGGCATTTGAGGTAAGATCAGTAAGGAGTATAATGCAGAGAAACTCAATGTGGACGTCATTACTCAACCCTGCTTGCTTATAGTAAATATTTCTCTCAAACACTTGCAATTTTTTACATATAAACATATAATTTTTTGTGGCAGTTGAAATCTACACAAAGCCAGATCAAACAGGCTTAAGTGTTTGACTTTTCACATACACCCTTCCTCGACAAATTCAAGGACTGCATGTATGAAAAAGCCTTTAGATTACAGGCTGATTGCACACTCTTATTTGCTGCTGTGTAATATTTGGCCATCTTGTTTGAAAACTTTATTACAAGTTGATACAGAATTTAATGATATGGTTTTCCTCGTATATGAGGCAACGTTTGTTGTAAGCACTCGAAACTTATTCATGGGTTCTTGTTTCTTTATTTGTTCACAATGCATTGGCAGATGAAATCACTGTGTTTTGCATTTTCACCATTAGTGAGGAGCAGCTTGACCATGATTAGGTGAACAAGCACCTCTGCAAAATCATTTAAAAAAGTTTTCACTTCATTTGATTTGAGGAATCGTCTTCCTCCTGTAACATCCACAGGTGACCTGTTGGTGGGGCTGTTGTCATCTGTGTCTAATGTTGAGTTTTGTTCAGCTGTCATTACAGCACTTTTGACTGAAGTTTTACACGCTGTGATAAAAGTGTGAAAGCGGATTAATAATTGAGTGTCCCTCTTGAGATAAGTTTGTGGACGGTCACGTCATGATTCAGTCTGGTCAGGTTTTCTCTGGTGTAATCACGTGTTGGAGCATTTGCACCGGCACAAATTGGGTCTCGGGATTGTATTTGTAATTTCCATGCTTATACTCCCTCTGCCTCCTCCTCTCACTTCTTATTCTCCTCCTCCTTTCACCTATTACATCCCTGTTCTCTTTCTATCTCCACCTCTCTTTGCATTTTCCCTCTCCCTCCTTCCTGTCTCCTCGCCAACCCCCCACCCTCTATCTCTCTCTGTCTCTCCCTCTTTCTTTTCTATCCCAGCCCATCACTCTCTCCCTCCTGCCCTGGAGACAGTATTATCAGTGCAGTGCAAGCCGTAAATTGCACCCTGAGAGTTTCCTGAAGCTGGAGATAGGAGTACTGCGGGCCCACAGGCTTAATCGTGGAAAGGGGAGAGCTTGTTTTACACTCGAGCCGGCGCCTGTTTCACGTGATTCCTCCGCCCCTTCCTCCACCTGCCTCCCCCGTGTCGAGACATGCTGTAGTTCTCGTCTTATCTCCACTCCAACACACTCCCACCACTAATAGAAAGCCGCTGGAGGGACGTTGTGAGCAGAATGACCGGTCGAGCGGGACCGGACCTCCTGATGCTGTAGTCTCCTTGTAATTACTGTTGCATGTGCGATGAATTCATATACATACGTACACATGTAGAGCAGCAGATTGCTCGTATTCTGTTGTCAAATGAGATTTTTCCTCCGTGTCATGAAATCAAAAACATAATCACCTATCAACTCCTGCAAAATCACTGTGCAGTCGAGCATGTAGAGTGACACATTTTCCTATCTGCTGAGAACTTGATAGTTTTAAAACTCAATCACACTAACAAATACCACCAGGTTATGGCACGTGATTATGCATCATATTTGGTTGACAACTTTCACAGCGGTTATTCGCATAACATCATGGTAGACACAGTGGCAGAGAGCTCATGCTAAGATGCAGTGTCAGCATTAAGTTACAAAGCTGCAAAAAAAAATTTGAAAAAGGGAAAAAGCTGCTGTGCAACAGACTCAACATATAAACAAGAAGTTGCAGCTCTCTTTTTGCAGAACTAAAAAGCTTGAGCGAAGCAAATGGGTCTTTGCAGTTTGGAGAAACAGCTGGAATCAGGCCACCATCCCTTTTCACCTTACAAATCTGCAGCTGAGCCATAATGCAGCTCTGCCACCGGCACACTTTTGGAGTAACATATCAATTCTGTGACTGTGATATTGGAGTTACAGTGTTTGAATTCACATTCTAGGCACATGAGGTTAATCAGAGGTATTAATGCCTCTGAAGCTGGTGTTAAGTTGGTCCGCCATCACACCTCTATGACATTCACATTGAAGGTGCAAAGTTCTATGGGTGTAAATAATACACCTTTAATTGGTAGCATGAAAAGGGCGGATGAAAGATGGATTCTTTCTTTAACAAGAATTTGAGGGAGGCAGCCACCGAATGTTCATTCTGCTTTAAAAACCCACATTATAAACTTAATGTAACCTTATGAGTGAATGTTTTAAAGGTACTTTTTTAAACATCTTTAAAATAGACAAATTGAATTCATATTGATGTCTTATTTTTAACACCTTGGAGAGATCAAAAGAGCTCCAGCAACACTTGTAATTCAGGAAACAACTTTATTAGACTGACGCGTTTCAGCTTGTGGCCTTCATGTGTTCATCAGAAATGCAGTAGTTGTTTGTAATGCATTTTCGATGACCCTGATGAAGGCCACAAGCTGAAACGTGTCAGTCTAATAAAGTTGTCGCCTGAACTACAAGTGTTATTGGAGCTCTTTTGATCTCTCCAAGACCTTTTCTCTCCAAGCACCATGGAAGTTGGTGAAGTTGTGCCAAAACTTCTGACCTCTAATTTTAACACCTTAAAATCAGTGTGAGGGGATAGGTGTCAACCATAGACTGTATATACTATGGACAACTTGGTTTCGCCTCCCGCTTGTATATGGATTTGAAGCCAAAAAGCTCTCGGTAATACAGGGATTTTTTTTCATTTCCTGAAACCAGCGCTGCGCAGTAGAGTTGTGCGCATTCGACAGGAGAGTTGCCGAGAGTCGCTGTGATGACGCTCAGCTCAAACAGCGTATCCCCCCGGTGAGCTACACAATCCCTGAATGCCAATAGGCTGTATCAGGTGTCAATTAAAGAAAACATGAACCCCCTAATAACTTTTAAAAACGGAGCTTCACAGAAAAAAGAGGACTTGAGCACAAACCAGTCTTACTGTAACTACATGTCAACATCACCAGCAGGGGGGAGAAAAATTTATGTTCTGTGTCATAAATTTATAAAATTTGTCCACAGCTCCATAAGCTTTGCTGGTGGAGGCAGGATTTATGACCTATACTGCAGCCCATCAACAGAGGGTGCTGTTCTCGGAGTGGCTTCACCCAGCGAGGAGGCAGACAGCGTCCATTCTATATACAGTCTATGGTGTCAACAGAGCAGCTGAAGAAACAGTCCTGCTTACGATACCTGGTACATTTCACAGTCAAAAAGTCAACAGAATGAATTTTTTTTGTAAGATGACTCTTTGAACGCGTAGAGGGCTGCTTTGTTCACAGTGGGCGCCAAAATTGTCACAGATCAAAAGTCCCTCACAGGCACTTTAAAGAGAAATGGGAAAGGTTACATTATAGCAATGGAGTGCACTCACACAGTTGCTCTAAAACAAATAATGAGGTTTCACTTGTTAAATTTTGGGAGTATACATAGAAAAGTGGTTGCAAGATTTAATTGGTAAAAAACAAACAAAAAAACATATTGAGTTGGTGACTAAGCAACTTTAATTTTACTAGAAAAAAATCTGTTTGAAGTACATCTAAGCATCAAAGCTTCTATTATACCATCAGGCTATTCATTATGAAGCCCCTGGCTTTTAACAAGGTAGACATAAAAGTTAGGAAACCATATGCATTGCCACATATCAATATCTACAGACCACTGTGTCTCGAGATAATTGTGGGGAGACATATTGCAGTATAAATTTAATGACAGGGAAGTGACACGTGGGCTTTATCTCAATGTGAATGGTGGCTCTCATAGTGGCTCTCATGGGGCTTTTATTTAGGCAGTTCAAGTTTTTGTTAATCCTTTTGGTAGTTGTGTAACTTTGCTGTCACTTCCAACATGTGTAAAGACTAACATGAGATATCTGCTCTGATGGGAACTTGTACGGCTCATCAGCTTGAGACAGCCTGTTAATTCAATACAATTTCAGGATTCATTTGCAGTGATGTAATTTTTGCTCGGAGGAAAAATGAAGCAGACTAAATATATGTGAAGATGAAGAATAAGGAGCGACAGCTGATGAAGCAAGAAGGATGTGAGGGGGAAAAAGTGACTAAACATTTTGTGAAAGGGTTAGTATGAAGAACGAAGAGGAGCCGAGGATGAATGGCAGTGAAAGAGCAGATGATACGCATTTCCTGCAGAATTGAGCTGAGGGGGAGGGAATGAACCGGGGGGGGGGATGTTCACAAGTGATGAAACATTTCCAGGAAGATCATGAGGAGGTGGAGGAGGAGGAGAAGGAGTGACTGTTGCTAATTCAACTTCTCCGATCATTTATGAAAGGGGGAATAAGAAAAGCAGGGGGAAAATTTGAAATGAGGGTAGAAAAGGACTAACATTTGGCACATTTAGGAGAACTTAGAAAGAAAAGAAAAGAAGGGTGATGAGGTGAAACGAATCATATGAATAAAGTATATCTTAAAAATGACTTTCCCTCTGGGGATTAATGAAGTGTATCTTTAGAGGGTAACACAAAATGTCAACCATGATAAATGAGGGAGACTGGAAAGAAAGGATGGCCAATTCATCAACAAACAGATAGATGGAAAACAGAAGAGTGATATTGTCAAAGCTTCATAATGAAATAGGAAAATAATGTCATCGCTAGGGCTGGGGGATATGGCCTCAAATCAATATCACGATATATTGAGCAGTTCACCTCAATAACGACAAATGGACAATAACTACTCCACAAGCTGCTCAACCCCTCCCACATTAACTTTGTCAACTTCAGCCGCCTCTCCAGCCGCTACAACTTTTGAACTGTCCTCCATCTTCTCACCTGTTTTTCCCTCTTTGTTACGGACTGGATGGGCTGGAGTCACGTCGCAGACATAGGACAGTTTCTTAAAGGGAAATGAGACCATAGCCTACCTACACACATCCAAAACCAACTTTTATTCATTTATTTTTTTGATACTGAGTATATTGGCATGGGCAAAATAATGTCAGTTATTTTCGTAAATTTTGGTATCTGTAAATTTTCGGTTTTTCACCTAGCCCAAGTCATCGCACAAGTGAAAGTTGTTCTTCATCAGGTCTTTAACAGTAAACAGTAAATGTACTTTTAGAGTTTGATATCCTAACTTGCTTTTTCAATCAACCCAAACAGGGTATCTAAATTGTGTAGCTAAAGTGCAGGCCATACGGTCTGTCTTGTGGCACATCACAGGTAGCCAAGAGATGCCACCTTGGTGAAGTCTTTGATTGAAAAGTCTATTTGTTAAAACCAACACAGTAACTTTAGTATTGGTTTTATGGTATCAGCCAATTGCTTTAAATGCATGGTTATGACTTGATGAGGGAGAAAAGTCCCAGGATGCCAAGAGTCCCACAATGCCTAGAACAATGAAGTGACTGTTTTCAATGCACAGCAAATAGAAGCAATTCTAATATTGAACACAAAAGTATTTTTCATTAATTTTGTGAAACAGTTTGAGAAATCGCTGAGGTCTTTTTTAAATTCTGAGCTCCAAGCAGAGGTCCACCCTCCCACTGTGTCTGCAGCCAGGTCCTTCTCGATCCTTTGGGCCAGTTGATGGCACATTGCAATAACCCACTCTGGCTGACACTTGACAGGCTGCTTCAAAAACAATCCAGATACTGTTTGCAGACACTGCAGGCAGTCTTGTGAGTGTGACTGCAGTGATAATTAACCATTTTTCTCGTCCTAAATGACAGCATCACTGATCTAAAACTGGCCAGTGTTTAATTTGTCTTCTATAGACTACCTTAACAGGTCCATTAATCTCAGAAAAGATTAGATTTGAAGCAGAAACTCTTCTTTAAAACTCTGCAACATTTAGCTGTACCTAGGTATGAAAGTCTTTCTATTAGAAAGATTAAAGAAATGTGAGGAAATCAATCATTCTGCTCAGTGACTAAGATTTTTTTTTCAGTGTTGAGGAGGAGTTGGAGATGTAGGAATGAAGCCGAGCATTTTCAGCATGAATTTGAGATCATTCACTTTGTAAAGAATCTCCGAGGAGCAGACAGACCCATGAGTTCAGCCTTGAGAGTGGCACAAAGGTGTGAGCAGGAGGGAGACAGGTGACTAAGTGCTTCCTGTCCTGCATGCGTGGGCGCAGCTCTGAGTCACTTGTCAGGGAGCCAGACAATGATGAGCAGCATCTGCTATTTAGTAGTGTTTTTCTCCCCTCTTCCTTTCACTCGCTCACTCATTTCATCCTGTCTTTTGTCCTCTTCTCAGTGAACCGCCTGATCCCACTTTTCCTCTGGCTCTTTCTTCATCTTGGAGCCAGAGGCCCTCACCCACTGTATGGCGCTCTGTGAATAGTCTTTGTTAATAGCAAATCTTCTGCAGATTAATTTCAGAATGAGTGTGGGGAACGGGAGAATGGAATGAAAGGAAGTTGAACTAAAGGGCTAAAAGGGATTTTCTCTTTTTATAATGTATTAATGGCCTTTTGGTTCCTGTTGAAAGCAAAAAAAGGTTATAAGTCAAATTAGCATATGGTAAATTTGTCTCCCTCCCTCTGCTCTTGCAGAACAATTAGAACGTCTATTTTATTAGTTGCCCTTTAACTTCCTTTTGTGGGGATTCAGCTAATTCAAAATGCCATCCACGCTTTTCTTATTCTTTGAAAACGCCTGTAACACACAAGTAAACCATTTAGCATCTCAACCAGGATGTAATGGTACAAGGGAAATATAAGCCTGTAAATTGTCAACACATTCTATAAGTCTAGTCGCACGTGTTTGGGTGTAAACCATAGATTGTATATACTATGGACAACTTGGCTCCGCCTTCTGTCAGTATACAAATTTGATTCGGAAATACATTCGATATTTCCGGGATTTTCTCAACTTCCTGGAACCACCACTTGCACAGTTACATTGTACACATTTAGTGGGAGGGTCATTGTGATGACACTAGTATCAAACAGTGTATCCCCCAGGTGAGATACACAATCTTCCTAGGCCCATAGGCTGTATCAAGTGTCAATCAAAGAAAACATGAACCCCCTAATAACTTTTAAAAATGGAGCTGTACAGAAAAAAGAGGACTTGAGCACAAACCAATCTTACAGTAACTACATGTCAACATTGCAAGCAGGGGGGAGAAAAATGTATGTTCTGTGTAATAAATTTCTAAAGTTTGTCCACAACTCCATAGAGATTGCTGGAGGAGGTGGGATTTATGACCTATACTGCAGCCCGTCACCAGAGGGTGCTTTTCACACAGTGGCTTCACCCAGTGAAGAGGCGGACAGGATTCCTTCTTTATACAGTCTGTGGTTTAAACACTTTGAAATGATGTAGTTAGAACAAAGAGGTCAATTTTCTGCACCCAAAACCTGACTTAAACTTTGGAGACATTTAAAAAGCTTGAGACATTAACCAAACCTTCTTTGACTCTTAAATAGTTAACTCCAAATGTTTTCAGACATGAGAACTAGAAATGGAAACAGCACTGAAATATGTAAAAACATGTTTTAAAAGAGCGGTGAGGAGGCCTTTTCATCGTATCATTCATCCGTTCATTGCTCTAAAGTTCTCTGACTATGGGAGGTATCATAGCCTCTGAATCTGGTGTCCATGTGGCCCCATCTAATCATTTAATGTAGCTCTCAAGGGTTTAGCATTCATTTACAAATATCCCTGCTGAAGAGAGGTGTCCACTTGATACCTCCAGTGATGTGCTGGTTTCTCCTGCCAACCCCTGACCCATCTATTAGACTGTGGGAGACATTAGGGGCCATGCAGTAGGCTACCAAATTTACCTTACCAGTGGGATGAGTTTCCTCAGTGAGTGCTCATCAGTATTAAAGCACTGGTGGGATGGGATTGCATCTGTTTGCTCTATAGTTTCAGGCAGGTAGTGAACAGTGGGTCTAAAGTTATTTTTAGCACACCCAAACCTGTTGAACCTGAGTATTCTGCTCTCAAAGACCTGATCCAAACTGTGAAGTTTTGAGCATGAGAGCTAATAAACTTAAAGATACCTTTACACACCTTAACACAAAAGAGCCCTCTTTTTGCATAATGTATCCTCTCAATCTAAAGGGACGTCTTTTGATAAGATAAATAACTCTGAGGTTGTCATGAAGATTATATTAGGATTAGATTTAGGATCTCCAGTCTAAGTGGCTTCTCCAGTTTTATGTGGCAGCATGATCACAGTAGAAGTAAAGCCCAGTTGTTTCTGTCAGCTTCCTTTCTTTTGTGAAATATCTGCACAAAAGTGTCAGCTGTTGAGTTTCAGCTTTAAGGACCAGGTATGCTCTAAATGGCTGAGCCTCCACAAAAAGCACAATTTACAGGCTTACAAACTCTGGGCACTCTCCAGGGTACTGAAACTTGAGTCATGTAAACCTCAGGGGGGATTGCAGTTTGACAGGTGCTGAAAGCATGGGTTTGCAGACTTTCCAGGGTTAAAGACTGAGGTTAGGTGTTAATTTGCAAATGCAGAGGTTCAGGAAAAGGTCCAATTTGAGTAAAACTCATAAGTTTTTATCTATGTTTATTCATGACACACCTGTTTGAAAAGCTGGAGCAGCCTGTTCCTCTAAGTGACACTAGATGGCAACAAAAGCCTATCCCATGTCTCTTAAAGGTGAATTCATCTTTTTCTTTTCTTTTTTTTCCCCCCTCTCGCTGTCTTTCTCTTTCATTCCCTCTGTGACTGTGTCTCTCGGCCCATTATGCGTGTTATTAAGTTAAATTTGAGGTGTGAAATTCTCTCATTGGAAAGCCGGTCACAAATGTTATTGTGGAGGTTAATCTAATCAAAGTAATCTGTGCTCGCACTATGACCTTTTATCTGTGCTGTTGTTCTTATTGCTTCATGATTGGCAGCACAGCGGCACAGTGACAGAGAGCGTTTGATTGTAATGTGTTCAATTTGTGGTCGTTTTCAAGGACAGTGTCACATGTTGACCTTCTCATAAACTATACGTTGATATATCACTCAATCTTTCCACAGAAATAAGCCTAAATCAAATTAATAGCGTGGACTGTCCATTCCTTTATGTGTGTTAATACTTTTTTGGTTTCTCCACATTTGTGTGAGTCAAAATAGAAAGAGATGAGGCAGAGAAGAGGGAGATTAAAAAGAAGAAGATGCTATTTGAATGCAGAGGTAAACACAAATCAAAAGTTGTCCTGAGACTAAATGAGGAGGATTCTGTTGTTGTTGTGTTTTACTTACCCTTTGTTACAGAAAATGCGTTCAGACATACTTTTGAGAGAGGGTCACCTGCCTATCAGCTGCAGATGTAACACAAGTAAAACACAAGGTTGCAGCCTGTGTGGACAGCCAGGTTTATTAGACTCGAGGCAGATCCTTCCCATCAGACGTGCAAAGACTAAAGAATAGAAAACAGCTCTCTGTGCAGACACGTTTTTAACCAGTTCAGATCATGAATGATACAAACTGGAGTGCGTCTATGATTGAACCTCATTTTTGAAGTCTCAATGTACCCTATCTCAGAAATCAAAGATGCACTGGAAATACTGAACACCTCGTTTGCTTGAGTGAAATACTGCCAGAGTATGTGTTTGGTTCCTTTGGGTTGTTATAGTATCCATGGCATTTCTCTCTGTCAGTAATCATGAGCAGGTTTTTTACCCTGTGGTATTGGTCAGTGATGACAATAACAGAGATATTTCACTTAAAGCTCGACATAAGTAATAATGTAATAATAATACACAATAAGACTTTTGATTTAGGAGTAAAGCATCATTACTTAATTTTTCCACTGCGTAAATTAGACAATCTATTTTAAACTTATTGAGGTACTCTTTATCATGTAATTATGTAAGTTTATGGATAAAGGGTTTCTCAACTTTCACATGTTCCATGAAGCCCCTCTAGCAGAGATGTTAAAACTTTGTCTTAAAGGGACTCAAAACTTTCTTGAAACTATATTTCAGTCAGGGGTGGGAGAAAAAATTGATTCAGCATAGTATTGCGTTATTTTTGCTGGTGATATATCGTATCGTCTCATTTACCAAGTATAGATTTTTTCAAATTAATTGTTAATATGAATTCAAGTCTATGATAATGGAAAAATAAAATCAACAGTGAGTCCAGTGAGGTTGGCAGAGGTGACATCATAGAGCAGGAGAAAGTTAGTGCAACAAATATATATCAGGTTTACAAGATGTGTTACATGAAAATAAAATACAGTGTAAATAAGACAAACATAAAGGAAAGACAAATGCTAAATTAGTTAAATTACAAAAATTGCAATTATATTATATTATATTATTATATTATATCTCAATACTCACCCTATTGCAAAATGTTAAAAATCGCAATAATATCACATCGTGTGGCCACTGGTGATTCCCACCCCTAATTTCAGTGGTTTTATATTTCAGTGGGGAGTTGTTTTGAGTTCAGACTACACTCCTGTAAAGTTTGGGGGACTTAAAGGGACACCTGAAAAAGTCGAGCAAATACCAAAAATATCCCACCACCATTCGTGGTTGGCTCTACCCTTCTGAAAGAGCTCACCAATTATGTTCCTACAACACTGTTCCCCTTTTTTACATTTTTTTATTCACCTTTTGTTTTCATGCTTTCTTCTCTTTTTAGTTTGGTATTAATACTCATGTAGCAATGAAGGAGGCAGTCACAAATTTCTCAGTCATTCTTCAGCTATCATTTGACATGACAGTTGACCAAAAGTCATGTAAAAAAGGATTGGAGCAAGAAAGGTTTCGAAGCCTTGACATGGACGATCAAGGATCAGAGATGTGTTGGCTCTCATCAAAGGGCAGTTTGTATCACAGCCTGCCGAACGACACAACCATCTCATTAAATGTAAACTATTCAAAAATAATGAGCATCACAAGCAAAAGTTGTATGTGCGAAATGTTCAGTGTGGATGGAAGAACGGTCGCTGACACCAGTTAACGATTCGGTGGGAGGTTTCCTCTCCTGGAGTTTGGGTCAAGCCCCCAAAGTTAGGAAAGTTTCTGCCTGAAAACACCAGACTATTTTTACATTTTTAATTTGCTTTGGCTTTTTATGTTAGGTATTAAGCTTTGACTCTGCATTGAGTAATCCTGACGATATGGCTCTGGCACCACATGGGTCATGTTATTATTTTCTGTTATTATTTTCCTGTTTTTATTCTGATACATGATGCAATTTAGCACAGTGTGTTGCTGCAGAAGCCGTTTTTGGTCGAAGGCAGGTTTATAGATGGTTATAAAGTTTCTTAAACCTTGAGATCTTTTCTGCAACTTTACGGTGTGTGTGTTTAAACATTTATGGGTTCTTATGCATCCCTGCCCTGTGGGTCTGTCAGGGTTGAAGTGTAGTATGTGGACTAAAAATAAGGCACAGCATTTGTTTGAAAGTATACATATATTTTTTATATATCCAACCTGATGAGTATTGAAAATGTAATCGTATATGATATGGTAGTTAAAAGTGAGAAATTCTTGCTGTTTTGTTGCCATTGCCAATAAAATACATAACATAAGCACAAGTGCAGTACACCTTAAACATCTCAGGTCCCTAAGCAACACCGCTACAACTTTACAACATACCACAGGGCCAAATGTCACACTAAATTCATTCCCAGATGCTGTTAAGAGGCAGCAGCACCACCACTTCAGAGTGATATTGTGCCGGGATCCCTCTCCTCTCTGTCTCTGTGTTTGTTAAGCAGCCCTAAAAGATGAGCCAGATGTTGTCTCTGATTGGACCAACCTGCCTCTCTTGTTTCTACCTAAACCCTTGTAATCAGCCGCAGATTCTCCACTGATGGAGCGACCGTGTTGTGTCTTACACACTCAGAAAAACTCATTCAGACTTTGGTTAAGAGAAGCAGCTGTGTTCTTGCACACACGCACATAAGAGTGGCAGACTGAGGCAGATGGGGACACGCTTCATTATAACCGTACATATGAGCTGGTGAGGAGCTTGATGTTGTATCATGTACTCCTCTGACTGCTTATGTAGTCCGACATATGGTTACACACAGCTATTATGCCATTTAGAGGAGTGAAAAGCAGGTTAAATGAGTTGCTTTGCGTAGCGAACAGGTTTAGGTTTTTGAATTTCAAAGGCTTTACATCCTTCAAGCCTTGCAGAGATTACTACATGAATACAAAACACACCTCTGGTTAAATTAACAGACGTAAGAACACAGACACAGTTTGTCGGCGAGCTTGTTTAAAGAGGAAAAGAAGGAGAAATGAAGACTGAAAACAGTAAAGGGAAGGAAATGTTTAAGAAAAGACGTGAGGAAGTGAAGGGATGAAAGGGAAAGAGGACAAGGGACAAGTTAGACACAGATGAGCTTTGATTATGGTGTGGAGTGACTTCTATTTAGATTATTTAAATGTCTATTATCATCCTTTAGGTGTTGATTTTTAAGTATTTTCTAAAGTAGTAATAATGGTGCATTCCATTTACCTTGGAAGTCAGAGCTGGAAATGACATCACACCCGAGTTATCAGGGTTTCAGTTTTTCAGTCGGAAAAAAGTAGCCAGTGGCTACGAAACTTATTCTTGCACTTGCCTTGTCCAAATATGAACAACTTCTGGACAAATATGCAGTCCTTCGGCAACCTGCAAACATGGTGGATGAAGAGGAAACACAAAGGTGCAGGAGTGAGCCTATTTTTTCTTTCACAGGAGCTTCTACTTACTGTTTACAACCAGCGCCGCCATCTTTAAATGTCGACTCTGGGGTTGTGTGGATCGTCGGAAATCTGACCTCGGGGGTCATTTCAGTTGAAAGTTTCGACTCAGAGCTCGGAAATCCTGACTTCCAAGTACAACTATAATGCACTATAAGTGGCAGTGGAATTCGGTTGGGTTCTATTTATTCTTCCAAACTAAAAACCACAGAAGCTGAGAATCCAGTAAGTTTTAGTACCTCAAACCAGAGATCCATCGACTGGTGCAAATAAATGAAACATGGCAGAGAAAAAAGGGAAAATATGTTTTTAGCAGAATCAGTCTTTTTTCAGAGTGTCATATAAAGTGACATCAGTTTATGATGCTGCTGGATCAGCTCTCCATCAGCCCAAACTGCTGTTTGTATCTGCAAACGTACTTTAATAAGTTTGATGGAATCAACACAGTATTTTTTCTCTGAATGTTACCTGCACTGCGATCATTTAATAATGTCCTGGTGTATCACCCCCAGCTTTCCCTCCGCTCTCCTTGTTCCTCTCTCCTCTAAGCAACAGTAATAGCTTTAGGATGCTCCTCAGCATGGCTGCCCAGGAACTACTTCTGGTTCAATCAGGGCTGAGGAAATATCCTTGAGAGAGCTCTATGATTGTTACACTGCTTGTTAAACATCAAGGAATCAGTCATGTTTGCCATCATTACATAATTCAGTGCAGCAAAGTTAGAGCAAACATGGTTCCATTTTAAGTCTCAAAATAAGTCAAATCTTTGGTATGGCCAACTTGCGTAAGGTTGAACCGCCAGCAAATTTATAACTGGACTTGCACAACCACCTTGTCCAAGATATCTTTGTGTAAGTGGCTCTGGAAATGGAAGAAGAAGGAGTGGGAATGTCAGGAAATGAGGCTGTGGGCTGTGAGATGGGGAGATGGCAGAAGTGGCATTGAGGTAAATGGAGGGAAAGAGGCGAGGGAGGGAGCAGGTGAAGCACAGATAAGCCTGCAGTTGTATCAGTAATTGTAATCTGCAGGACGTGACATGGTTCTGCATGTAAAGCTATTAGCTGGCTCTGTGCTCAAAAGCAGGCATCCCTCACCTTGATGGGAGATAGCTGGGCGAGGTATCCAACATGTGAGCATGTGGGCAGATGGGAAAATCTTGGCACTTTTAAAACATCAGGGCCTAGTAAAGAAAGAATAGTCATCAGAGTCATTGCATTTATCTCCATTCTAAGTGACAATGTGAGGAATAAATCGTAGTCTCTGGCTCAGTTACAGGGGTCAGTAATTGACAGATTTTCATATGAGAGAGAGAGATACTGTAGCTCCCTGAAGCAGTTAAAAAGTAATTGTGTGTCATTATGCTAACTTATGTATTTAAACTGTAGTTAAATGATTGAAAGGACTTCAGGACAGTGTTCCTGTGTTCCCCACTCGACTTGGGATGCTCAGTTTTTCATTGTACAATCAATATTCTCAACATTTGAAGTGGAAGGTCCATGTATTAACCTCCTGATTGGTTTTCTGAGTATCTAATTCTTATTGAAAAATGATAATCTGCCTGTCCTTTACAACTGGCCCTCAAACTAAAACACCAATTTATGCCTTGGTCATGAGAACCATTAGCAGAGAAGAGGACAGGGACACTACAATAAAGATAAGCAGATTTGAGGCTGGCTGAGATGAAGTAATTTAAACCTATTTTTTGTGTCTTTACTTAAAATTCACGTCAGGAAAACAGTGGGTTACTGCCTCACCTAAGACAGTGAACATGGAATATCAAGTTACCTGTGAAATACAGAGTATTAGCAAGTGCTGGAAAAAACAAACAAACAAACAAGCAGATAGGGTAGTTTTTCATTTGGGCCTTATATAATACACTGCAGTACATTTAAACATATGCTGTCAGCAGCAAAATAAATAACAAAGAAACTTAACAAATGAATCCATCAAATCCCAGGTTACACGCTTCCTCATTCTCACACATAGCAAAGGTTTACCCAAGCACACTGGATGGACAGTGTTTTCATCCTATTTGTTGCTTTTTTTATATGTTAAAAACAAATGTTGAGTCAAAATTTTGGATGACAATGCTTAATAGGCTATGAGCAAAGTTTTAAATTATGTGGTGAACAGGTGTTGGAGTTATCCAAGGGTGGACACAAGATGTACTCAATCTGTGATGTCACCAATTGGCCATTCTCCGGAAGAGTGTAAAATAAACATTATGCTTACCAAACAGATATGTCCATTTTTGCTGGGGGTCCCAAACTTTGCGAGTCAGTCCAAAAAATATGGCTCATGGATGACTTCGTAGCAGGGCAACAGTGGAGGAGGCATCTGGAGAGCAAGTCAATTAGAAAGAAAAAGTAAAGGTGTGCTGTGCTCTAAATCACACAAAGCTACTACAGAGGTATCAGAGGGACGGTTTCAGGCCTGAAAATGAACAAAATAGCACAACACTTCCTCTTTAAAATCATTTGAATATCAAATCACAAGTTAATCAGTTAAACTAAATTCTGATTTAAAGGAGATAATGCAAACAGATGGGCATACGGGCAAGATCTGAAGACAAGATGGCTCTGGTAGTGGTAATACAAGTCCATTACACTACAGTAGAAAAAGGCATTAACATGCACTCTGACCACTCAGGAGATCTGATACATGCTGGATGAGCAAGAGTAATGAGTTTAACTTTTGTTGAGCTTTAATAGGGTGCAAAAGTTCCTTTTAAAATACCACAAAATGTAAAAAACACAAATGATGTTGTGCATGGTACTGTGTTTGGTCAAGCAGATGCACAAACATTATGATCATTAGGAGTGGTTCCAATTGAAATGAACTCCTTTTTTTTGTAGATTTGCTAATGTGCTTGACCCCATGTAAAAATGGGAGTATTACATGACAAAAGGAGCAGTCAGAGTGAAAAAGAGTTAACTACAAATGGAGAAGAAGGGCAAAGAGGAGGAGAGGCGCTAGTGGCCCATATTTCAACTCCTTCCACTGCTTATAGCGGCCCGCCTGTAATTATCAGTCAGATTATTATTGAGTGCTAATTTATTGCCTCGCTGGGAGCTATGTGTTAAATAAACGCAGCGGAGTAAATAAAGAGAGGGGGAGAACCAGGGAACGGGAGAACAGACTGCTGCTGCTATCAGATGGCAACACAGCACACACACTGCCCACAGGGGGAAGAGTGAGATGCGTGAGTGTATATTTATACGTGTCTGTCCCCGGCACATTCACAAGCCCAAACACGAGTGCACCATGCCCATGTGTTGTGTTGATGATCCATTGGACTGTTAACATTGGGGCACTGCCCTCAGATGCGCACTTCATGTGTTCCTTCTGCACTGGATCAGGGAGTTGGCCCTCCACGGCTGATATCACTATGGCGTCTACCCGGCAAACACACTGACTAACAGCCGAGACAGACGCCATCTGTTGTCCCTACAGCTTAGCCTCCAAACCTGCAGTGCAGTATGACTGCTGAAGAGCAGAGCTGTAGCACTCTAAAAAATGATCTTCTGCTTTAACTCAGTCTGACAAGTGAAGATTTTTAATGTCTATAATACATCTTGACCAATATGTCTTTCTTTTTAGCTCAATATGTAACTGCGTTTATTCAGAAAAAAATCACTTGTTGTGGTGGTGGCTGATTTAGTGGATTTCAGAAAAGGGCCTGCCTAGTTCACTGATGTCTGTTGAAGCTGTGGCAAGTTTTTGGTCGTATCGCATGTTTAACTGGTGGGCTCCACAGCTTGGAAGGTAGTCTTTATATTTTATTCTATCCTGCAATTAATGCAACAGTTGAGCACATCTCTATGGTGCCGAACTATGGAAACCAGATTACTGACATTCAAAATTGGCATAGAAAACAGAATCTAGCATTGTAATAAAAGTTGAATCGACATTGAAACAAGTATTGGCATTGAAAAATGTTGGAACAGAGGCATAAAAGATACCATATTTCATTGGGATATGTTCAGATTTCTACCTCATGTCCCATCTTTTTTCAGTGTCTTTTTTTAGTGTCAGTCTTTGTTTTTGTTTTGTTCTTTCTCAAAAAAAAAAGGGAGAGGAAGTGCTACATAGAGTCAAAGTGTTCAATACTGTATCGTCAAGATAGGTTGCTCTTCGGGAAATGGATGATTTTTTTTTTTTTTTTTTCAAAAAATGAGAGCAATGACCTGCCAAGTAACTTGCCATTAAAGTCCATAATGGAGACGGCAGTCAAAACTGAAAATCCAAGGCACTCTGATGCAAAAAAAAATCCTTTATTTAAACAGGGATGTCAACACATTTTGCCTTCAAAGAGTCTTCATCCGGATGTCCTGATGTCTTGTTGTGACAGCCTGTTTGTTTCAGGAACACACATAAACAAGATTACATCTTCCCCTAGTATTAATGATACATATGTTCCTTATCAAATATAGATACTCAGTAAATGTAACTTTTGTACAGCCAACATGTTGTAATCATGCACATGTAATTTGTGCATCATATTTTAAACAGATAATGATCTTAGTCAAATATCTCCCTATAGGGGTATTTCATCAATAATACTGGGCAGTCCTACAAAGGACCTCCTCTTACACAAAGTCAGCCAACACCCTTTTTTTTCATGGACTTTATTCCATTTAGCTCTCTTTTTGTCTGTGAAACTTTCCAAGAGCAAAGGAAAAATCAGAAGAATAGATGCATATTAGGACTTATATATGCAGTTGTATCTTGTTGTTGTAATGCTTCCATGTTTGGACTATGGCCCATAGTGTATACTGTTAATTCATTTGTTAGATGCTTTGATGAACTGTCATTGTGTGTCATCAGTGCTGTCTAGACAAAATGAATAAAATCAAACCAGAGGGTTTTTTTTATTTTTATTTTTTTTAGTCTGTCTGGACTGCGGGTCACTCTGCACTCAACTTTGATCAAAGGTTGTATGTTTCCCATTTGGTGAGCGGACCATCAGAGAGATCACAAAGAGGTTGATCATTAGCTGAGCCTCCAGCTCTGCACTCCCTCTGCTATTGATGACAGGACTCTGGAAACAGAGGGAGCACAGAGCGTGTCCCACCAGTTAAAGATTGGAGACATTAGAGAATGTGTTTAACTTTTGAATTTCCACATGTATAATTAATCTTTACTACAGAATCCTGGAGTGAGTTTGGGTTTCGTCTCTAATGAACCACACCATAGTTCTCCTGGAGGCAGACCAACACTAACAGCTCAGTTTGCTTCGCTTAGTCCACCTTAAGACACAACTGGCAGTGTGACCTGTGGGCAGAGGACTGCCAAAAAAAGAAACAAGGATTGGCTCAAATGCCGCTGGATTATTGCAAGTTGTTGTACAGGCTCCTTTCTCATCATCGAAATCACAAGTGGAAATACAGAGTGAGTCATCTGTGTTTTGAAAAGCTGTACTTTATATGTAGCCTGAAGAGTGGGATCTATTTCTCTATACAAAAAAAGGTCACCACAGTTACTACAAAATTGAGTTGAGACTTAAAATACATAAACAACTTTTTATTTGATCATGGAATAGAATAAAGAGGTAAGTGTCTTTGAGAAACTGATGGTTTGGTTTTAATGTGAAGAATGGTCCAGGTTTTCTTCATGGGTAAGAGGTAAGACAGGAAAGAAAAAGAGTTGAGAAGGTGGAAAGGTTTGAAGATGAGGTACTGAAAATGTAAATGTGAAAAACCACACAGCGTGGCTCTAACTATGGACCGTTAGGCCGGATATCAGAGTGGATGTTTAAAGGATAGACGTCTGACATGCCTTCTCTTCAAGCGCCCATGCATTACTGAGGGCTGCCATGATAAGAAAGGTTGGAAATGCACGTTTGGCAGGTAGTTTTTCTCTTTCTGAAATTCTCAGTTTTGCTCTGTTTGGTTCCAT
Organism: Xyrichtys novacula; assembly: GCA_962446985.1. Classification (NCBI taxonomy): domain Eukaryota; kingdom Metazoa; phylum Chordata; class Actinopteri; order Labriformes; family Labridae; genus Xyrichtys; species Xyrichtys novacula. Next base: position 23,988,515 of record OY660867.1, on the reverse strand, counting down.
TTTGCAGTTTTTTGACCTGTTATTTCCCAGTCGCTGTTTTGCATGCACATTTTTTACAAGGATGCAAAGTTTTCAGTGACCTAAAACTCCCTTTGCAAGAAATCACAGACAGCTGTGTTTCAATAAGTACCTGCGAACATGAGGACTTTGTCAAGGACTAAGAAATGAGTCACTCCTCAGCAGGTCAGCTCCAGAAAATGATGCAGTGTTTGCTCGGTGGAGCTGTCAGTTTTTCAAAAAGTAGACTTTGAATGAATATTAACTATGACATGTTAATGTGAGGATATGTTTGAATTTCGCAGTCCAATCAACTATAGCCTTTTTGAGGCTCGCCTTCAGCAAGTGTGCTGCCTTCAAAAAGGAAATCATACAGGGTTGGACACATGTTGCTGTTGCACTAAATTACTTCCACACTGCTTGGTGCTTCGTAACTTGTCCATTTCTTCTACTTTTATTGAGGAACTTTCTGTACTAGTTTACTGAGATCAAGAGGGCATGGATTGGCCAGGTTACAATGATAGCGCCCCCTGCCCGATCAAACGGCAAGCTATGTCAGGCTGTCTGTATTATCATAACATTACAGTCGTAATATGAACTTTTGAACAGTAAAGGTTGTTACACATCGGCAAATTCGTGAAGCGAATTTGGGAAGCGAATAATTTGCTTTTTACACAACCTGATAAAGTCAATGCAAGCTTCTACACCCCCTACGAACTTTTGCAGAAGGAAAGTGTACAATTTTTTTGCCCCTGTAGCGAATTTTGTGAACATTCAGAGGCCAACTGTTATATAAATTTATAGCCCAGTATAAATGTTACCTCAGACGTGGCAAGCTGTTGCTCTGGATCAATTGGCTCTCTGTAATTTGTCCTTTTCTTCTGCAAATGCGGAGTCGGCTGATGGAGCAGTTCTTGAAATTGTGCGAGGGACATTCTAATGTATTGTAGGAATTTCTCGGGATACAATTTGAGCTCCTGGATTGTTGTGTGGAGCTCCCCCATCTCCTGTATCAAGCTCAGTAATGGATGTACCCAGACACTTTGATTATTTTCCTTTTGGTATTTACTAGGCTTACAACCATGACCATGTCATCACCACTTGAGGTTGTTTCTCCCTCTTCTCTGTCCTCCTCTGTTCTCTCGTGGCGTATTTTTATGCAAATTTTGTTATATTTTGCATTTTTGCGTCACTTTTTTGCGTCGCTTCGCGAATTCACCAGTGTGTTCCAATCCAAGAGTTCCAATAAAGGTTTGCATTTTAGACAAAAAGTGACAACTCTATTTCTCACAGCATGGAAAACAGACACAATCCTGCAAACAACTACTTATCAACAATTAAAATTGATGGCAGCTAACTTTGTTCAAGATATTTATGTCAAAATAAAATCTGTAGATTTTTGCTCCCTTTCTCTAAACCATGGCCAAATACCAAGGTCTGCTTTTGTAAACCATAGGCTGATTTTACTCTCTACCAGTTCACCTGATCATCTCTGTTAAATGTCATCATCTGAGAGAGAATGATGACACAGTAAACATCAAAGGGTTCAGATGATTATATCATGTGACATTAAGTATATGGAAAGTAATAAGCACAAAATGAAATACCCTCATAGGCTTATAGACGGACTGTGTTTGTGTAATCCTCTCGTTTCTCTCTTTAAATATATGTGATTCTCCGTCTATTTATGAGGTCAATTCTGTAATGAAGACTCCTGATTACTGTTTTGACCTTTTGACACCATAACTGTAGTAACTGCACTCTTTTGCAGCATTGCTATTAGCTGCATTGAGTCAGTGCTGAGCAGAGTATGGTGACTATATTTATGTGGTCAAAGATCAAATCAGCCTTTGTTGTATTTTGGAACAAGTGTGTCTTCTTTTCCTATTTTGGTTCTCTTTCGTTCCAGCTTTGTTTTTTCTTTGTGTTAGTTTTATTGTAACTTTTTGTCTAGTTAACTTTTAAACCGCACTCTTCCTTTCCTATCCTTCCTGCTTATCTTTCACCTCCTTTACTCCCACTTGCTCCCTGTCTCACACTCTTACACATTTTTCTGTGTGTGTGTGTCTAGCTTCTAAATAGATGCTTCACACCTCGAGCTGTGAACTGAATTGATTTATATGCAGAAGCTGCCTGCAGCAGGGGTGACGTACGATAATACATTTGTAAGCTAATCTCCAGTTTGGCTCATGGCTAGCAGCTGCCGTATTCAATTATGCACCTTGTTAATAATTGAAAGTATTTTTCTTAACATTTGTGATGTGTTTGGCCTCTTGTCTCTTGCATTTTCTCATTCTCTCTTCTTCTCACTCTGACAAGTTTTTACCTCCTATCATTGCCTTGATTTTAATAACTTTCAAACAACTTAAAAAATGAAATCATAATATTACGTTACCATCTTTTGTGTCAAGTTTTGCTAAAGGACACAGGTGGTGGTGGTGATACTTTGAGTTGAAATGGCAAAGTTTTTGATGAAGATATTGACATTTAGCACCAGCATGACAGTACCTGTATGGCAGCAATATAGGAATGCGACAATAAAAGTAGCTCACAGTTAAAGATGATTTTCCATTTATGGTCGAGGTGTTTCGGTTTGGTTTCCACTGCCTAGTGCACCGTTTCTTGAGAACATTTTTGCACTTATACCACGTACAGGCTTAATGCTTTAACTGTTGCTTGGTTTTAGTGCTCTGTACCATATTTTACTCCACATGTGACCACAATGAGGTGCTTGGATGTTAGGAAGTAGAGCAAAATAGAACTAATAACAGTTGAGAATATTTTGTCCCTTTCCTAATCTTGCTAAAAATACAAATGTATCCAGGAAGTAGGGCTGCACGTTTAATTGATTTTAAACCCTGATCAGATTTTTTGATTTTGACGTTAAAAAAATCGTTAAATTGATTTTCCTCTCTATTCTGTCTCATGCCTCCAGGCCACCATAGGCTTCCCCTTCCCGGGGGAGCGCTCCCCAATTCCCACACACACTAGTGTAAACAAACATGGTGTTTGCCACAGGACGCAATAATTTTGTGGATAAATCATTTGTGTGGAATTGGTACGGCTTTGCAGTTTTGTAGGAAGAGTAAACCACTCCTTGCTGTAAAGTCTGCGTGAAGGCGGTATCAACTCGTCCAAACAGGTAAACGCAAAAGTTTTTTGTTGCGTCATCTACACAGAAATGGCTTTTCGGCTGACTGTAAATGATACTTTCTGAAAACGGGTACAAGATTTACATAAATCTGTAAATGACTACCATTTCGTCTCTGTGTGGATGCCCATCTGCATCTCTCAAAATGATTATGTGACACAGCGTAACTCTTTTATGGCGCCTGCGTGTGTCCTGCCTAAATAACCTTTACACGCATGCTCTGTACTCTTATTCTGTCTTTTGTGTATTTCCTCGGCAGCGTTACAGCCCCACTTACTGGCTTGGCATATGCACTACAGTGTTTTCAGTGGTTTCTTTTTAAAGGTTAAAGAAACATTTATTAAAGTGAAGTTTGGTGAAGTTATCAATGAAAAAAAATCGAAAATCGAGTTTTCAGAGAAAAAAATTCAGGATTTAATTTTTTGGCCAAAGTCATGCAGCCCTACTAGGAAGAAAAACAAAACGACATTTCCGCATGTTAGCAAGGACATAAGAAGTTTGTCCACAGTGGTCAGCAATAAGGGCGGAAAATAAGATCTTCTTAGAGTCGCTCTGAGTGATAAAACACAGAAAAACTACGGATATTCATTGACACACATCAGTAGAGACAAAGACGGTTAAATAAATGAGGGATATTAAAAGACAATGGCTTGTATTCCCAAAAGAGAGTCACAAATATGAGCATGTAAGCTTCAGTCAGCCTCTGTATTTGTCTGTGACTTTTTGTGTGTGTGTGTGTGTGTCTGTGTGTCTGAAGTCACGCCTGGCTGCCTGTTATCTACCATAGACTCTCAGGCCCCTAGAGGGACACCAGAGGAGTCATCTGATTCACTTGCAGTTTCTTCTCTGACTGCAAATTAAAACAGGACCAGCACACAGATAGGGAGGAGAGCTGTGCTTTTTAATTAAATCCATTCTGTCTCTGCTTAATCCCCGCCAAACTGATTCTCTTTTAACATGTAAAATTAACACATGAACACTTTCAGCCGCTCTTTTTCACCTGCATTAACATGTGGCAGCTGCGGCTTTCACCTGGCAGTGGAAGTATCTCTCCCATCATGAGTCGCTCGCTCTTTGTCTCTCTTCAGTTAAGGTCTGTTTATGAAACACAGACGATCAGCTCTGATTTGATTTGGCGTTCAGCAGCCCTGATAATTATGATGAATCTTCCTCTTTCTCTGTGTGAATGTGTGTAGAGTCTCTTCACCTTTTTGTACTGGCGCTGCTTTCAGCGCTGTTGAGCTATTAGTCAGACCTGGGACAAAAGCGACTGCTTGATTGGCGTTAATTTGCTGTGTGCACCAGATGTGTAAGATTTTAAACATTAGATTGGTTCAAAAGTGTCTGGCAGGCTGTCAATCTCAGATTTTCTCTGCAAAGAATAAACAAACTCTGTTTGTTGACTGTAATAATCTGACAGCAGACCCATCTGGTGTCCAAATAACTTTAAGTCAAACTTTTTCTGATGTTGATTATTTTTTTATAATGTGAGCTTTTGTCAGAGTTTGCTAAGATGACAGTTTCTTGAAAAACACCCTGAGGCAACAGTGTAAGTATTTCAGCGGCGATGCAAGTGATGAATGGTCTTTGCATGATGGATGTTTCAACAGTGATAAGATAATGACTGGATACATAATATTTTCAGCCAGTGCCTTCCTTCTTGGTAGAACCAGGGATTTTTGTTTAAGAACTCTTGATAGAGAAACACATGGGTATTATACAGAGTAAGTCTGTTAACATTTGAACCCCATGAACATTAACACAGGTTGGCAGTTGGACCTGATATGTGATATTAAATGAAATTGTAGCCCCTACTGACTTTGGTTTGAACTGTAAATTTGGTACCACATCTTTGAAAATGCTGCCCTTTAAAGAGGTAACTCTTGACAAAGTATATAGTAGTAAGAGGTGTCACTTCTCCATCCAGTTCATTACCCAGGACCAATACGAGCTCTGTACTGTAGAGTGGAGATGCTGATTGTACATCTCTACAATTAGACACAAACTGAGAGCTGTCTGCATGGTAGGGTTGCTCAAACAAGGGTACCTCACAATTTGATTTGATTTCGATCATTGGAGCTTCAATTCTTCGATTATATAGATTTTTGATTTGATTATTGATGTCACGATTCTTCGATTATTTCCATTTTTTAAGCTTTTTTCCATACAAAATAGATTTTGTTTTTATCTGTGGCTACATTTTTAAATAAATAGCCTATCAATTAACTCAGTTCCTCTAAAACTACACTTAATAAGTAAATAAGGTTTTTTGAACATTTGACTTGTATTTTTTGAAGGCACAAAATATTTTATTTTGCGACTGAATGACTGTTATGTAAACATTTGCACTTTGACCTACATAACTTCAAGCGGGAAGTTTGGAGACAGTCTCCAGGATGGTCCTCTGTGTGGCGGGCACAACCGGAGGAGTCCTCTCTGTTTTGGGATGAAAGCATACAAGGTGCTGCCTCATGTTTGTGGGGTTGCTGAGGTACTTTATTTTTGCTTTGCAAATCTTTCAAATCCCATAGGTCTTGTCAGTGGTCTTGTTTGCGCTCTCACGAAATCCAAAGTACTTCCACATGGTTGCAGGCAACCCTGGTGGCGAGAGAATCTGTCGCTCTTTGGAGGCTGCTGAAGCTGTTGCCATTTTGCAAAGAAACTAACCTGCTCTGTTTGTTTTGGTCCCATTCACTAAACAGTCTGGGCAGTGTGTTAAGGTTCCGGTTATGTTTTTTTTTTTGTTCCGGTCATGCAGCAAAGCATTGATGTTATTAGTCATTTGTTTATTTATTTTAAGCATCGTCATTAATTTAGTGATGCCACATCGTCATGTGAAGCATCGCGATGCATCGTCGCATTGATGAAGCGGCAAACCCTTTATGGTTGTGTTTGCACTTTAAAACTACGAGCAAAAAACGCTTTGAGATTGAGACTTTGGTTCAAAGCAGAGCAATAGGTGCACAACTTTTGGTGTGATTAGCCAGCTGTTAATGAAGAAAACCCTCTGAACTTTTTTGGCTTTGCAAAAATACAGAAAATTTGACTCAATAATTGCAACAATATGAATAAATATGTCAATAAAGTTGAGTATTTGGCCTGAAATATCCTCTCAAAGTGTATTATACTCAGTAAGTTTTTTGTGTCGTGAGTTCCAAAGTGTGACCAGTCATGTTTCAGGTAATGCACCAAAATAAATCAATATCAGTTTCAAGTATCATTTTAGTATTGAGTGTTGTGACAGTGCAGCTATCGTAGTGATAATATGTATCCTGTCATCACTAATCTGAATATCAGTTTATCAAACACCAGACTGAACCTTCTGGTAGCTGCAGTTTTGACATCATAGTACAGTAAGACGTTGGGAAGACTCCTGTTTCTAACTTCTGTCTGCTGTGTTTTACTTTAGATAATGACTCAAGAAAGCCTTCAAATGTCTGATGAACAAATTTAATGCACAGTGTTTGGCTTCCCCTGCCATTCACCCTACCATGAAGCTGAGGGTCTCAACATGTAAAATTAGTTCGTAAAAATGAAGGACATGAAAAACTGGGCAGAATAAATGGCTGTAAGGTAGGTTGAGTTTCTCTGAGCTTAGCACAAGTTTGAGATTTGTTCTTGTGTGTACATTTTGTGATACCGGCGCTCATTTGAAACCCAAATAAGGCCCAGTTTTATGTGGAAACTTGAAAGTTTTAGGACACATGGAGAAAAGAGTTTTTAAACGATGATTTCTGCAGTTTTAAAAACTTGGCCAAAAATCTTGATTATGCAAGTTTTTTTTTTCCTGCAGCAAGGTTCTTGGTCGAAGAAATTAATAGAAAATAAATTGAATAAACATAATTTCCATGTACTCCCTCTGGACATTTGTTCTTTGCTGGCTTTACAAATACAAAACAAACATTCAAACATAACTAATTTTACAACTTGGAGCTCTCTTATTGATTTGGTCGGCTAGAAAAAAGGTCAGAAAAGCTGAAAAGGTTGCAAGTCGACATCACTGTGCATCCTCCTTTTTCTGATCACAGATCCTCTGCTTTTTCTCCTTTGCACATCTTTTACTGAACCTCTGCAGTCTGCAGATGAGGTAGAAGCCATGGTAAGCTCCTCAACCTCCGTCACTGTGTCCATACCTTCCACCTCACTCCATTCTTGTTTTATTTCACTCTCACTGAGGGTCCATAAAGGGATCTCACAGTTAAAAGATTGGTCAGTGGTTCTAAGGTTAATCCACTGGAAATCAAGAGAAAGTTTGAAAGCAGTTTGGAGTTTTAAATAAGTTTAAATTTTGTTTTGTGTGCTTTTTTACGACAATAGAACCACTTTTCTCTTGGCCAAGTTTGATGAAAAACAATAATATGCTCAGATGAAGCAATTGTACAAAAATACAAAAATGAAATAAAATAAATTACAGCTGAAGATTAGATTTAATCTCTATTATCCCAGCATGATTCTGTCTCTGCGTGTGACCAATTTACTCTCCTCTGACCATTTTTCCTTTCCTCTCATCTTCCTCCTTTTTACACTCCCTGTAATTCCCTCACAGATGCTGTTTTTATTTTCTCCGTCATTCATCCATTGAAGTGTGTTTGCATGTGAATGTAAGAGCCTTCCTGCCAGCACGCTGTCACGCACCTGGGCATGTGCATGCTTGTGTGAGTGTGTGTGTGTATTTGTCACCTTCAGTGCTTCGTAACTACTTCAGAAAAGAGTGCGATCCACAGCGAGATGGTGTGTGTTATAATTTTCTGTACCAGCACAGACACAGGCGCAGTGAAAGGATGGAGGTAGATGGATCGATGGGTGGTTGAATAGAGAAGGACGCGAGTGGAAAGTGAAGATTTTCAAAGAAGTGTAATTTGAGGGTTGTTGCCTGCTGTTTGTGGTTTCTTTCTTTTTCATGCTATGCAGCGTCTTTTTACTTTTTGCACTTTAACTTACTTGTTTGCATGGTCAAAAATACCTGTCACTGACATGGGATGTGTGCATGCGTGTGAAATCTCGTTTATATGCTTTGTCCTTTTTTTGTTATCTTGTTTTTTCAGTGGTGTTTTAACAGTCTCAGGATGTTTATATCGTGGTTTACAGATGATCTGTGGATGACTCTTCATTGTCTAAGCTAGGGTTGCCAACCGTTCCTTGAAAAACAGAATAAAACAGAATTATTCCGTATTTAGAAACAAAAGTATGTGTCCTGTATTGAGCTGAAAAGGGACACATCAACTTAAACTGTTTCACACACACACAAAAAAAGCGTCAAACATTCATCATGCTGGAAAGGGTGAAGGCAGTCAGGTTGGCCGGACCTGCCAGTGAGGTGTCCTGCATTTTTTAAGGGAGTTGGCAACCCTAGTCTAAGCTGGTGCTGTCAATATTGCAATATTGGGTGACCTGCTCCGACCATCTATATGTTGAATCTGCTACCATAGTGGCCATGTTTATGTGATGCCCTACTCTGAGTGTGGCATCAGATAGTTATATAGTTATCTCTGGTTAAGGAGCAGCCACACAGACTTGATACACAGGTGATCAAGAGAGAAATACACATTTGATTACTTATTGGCTAACATCAAAAACCAAGGATCATTATCAGTTCAGGTTAAATTTTAAGTTTAAAAATCACAGATCTGACAGGAAAGAGAAATGTTTTCTCAATCTTAATGATCATTTACAGATGACTACTTCAGGTTTTTTTATGTTTATGCTGCTGTTTATTTTTACATCATGCTAGCGAGCCAACGCTGCAAAAGTACAAATCGGTGCATGTGTCTTAAGGTCCTTACACACCGGGACCGTTTTTACCGTGTGATTATTTTGGACGTCAGTATTTTTTTTCAAACCGGTATCCTGTCAATACAAGCGTTCACATCAGAGACATTTTTGCGTACTGCGATATTGCGGCATTTATCTTTTCGGATCATGGTCAATTTCTCTAAAGTTACGCATACTGTGTGACTTCTGACCAATCAGATTGGGTGTTGTTGCAACGTCTGATTCACCGGTATATCCAACATGGCCGACCAGCTGATTGTTAACATGTTGGAGAACAGAGTGCTTTTTGATGAAAGACACAAACATTACAAAGATAACAACCTGAAACACAATTTGTGGTTTGTGTGCTTTAACAGTTTGCTAAACGTCTTTGTTTAACTTTCATCTGTGCTAACATAAGCTAACAGTTGTTACCATAGTTTCATGTGTTTATCTGGTACTGGCCCCGACTCAGTACATCCTATCATGACAGAAAGCATCTCAACACTAGTGTCTAGTGTCTAGTCCCCTGCCTCTTCAAACTTGGAGCTAATTGTTTTAGCAGAACTTCAAATTGTCCAACGGACATCTGAAAATAGGTTCTGAAGCGACTGTGGTAGTTTCAGTTCCTGAATCAAGCAGTGAAACTCACCAAGTTCTCTTCTTTTTTGTAATATTGAGTGCACCCATGTGCTACGTTTCTTTTGAGAAAGCAAAAGGAGTACCAATTCACCATCACTTGAAGTTGAACGGTTCCACCCTGACGCTGTAGGATGGTAAGAGAAGGTCCCGCCCTCCTTCGCCTCTGATTGGCTATAAGCGCTGACCGTTTGGCTTGAGCGTGTGATGACGTTTCCAGCTTTTCTAGCCAATCAGAGGCGAAGGAGGCACGACTTTTCCCGGGAAAAGTTTTCCCCGGGATGCGTCTTTTCCCCCCCAGAAAATCGCAAAATTGCATCGGGCTTGATGTGCATAGTCAGGCTCGTCACAATTCGCCTCTAAATATTTCGCAATTTTGCGTCCTATATTTGCGTCGACCCCGGTGTGTAAGGACCTTTATTTGGATCATGGGATTATTTGCCTTTCAGCTGCTTAATCAGGACTTCAGTACTCTTGTCCTGAATCCTATTATTAAAATTTATTATTAAATTATTATTAAAATCTACCATTTATTGATTTATCTTAAATATTTTGCTGGCACAAGGTTAAGATTTCTTATTGCTCTACTGGATCAAAGTTTATAATGATGAGGGTAAGACTTCTAGTGTTACAGTTTTACCAGCAACCCCTTCATAGGAACTTGCAGTTGAATGAAAATGTAGTTGTCATAGCTACAGGCTTGTAATCCCCAGTTGGGGTCGCTATGTATAACTATAACACCAATCTCAACCTGTACTGTACTTGACATCGTATTGTTGGCGGGCAAATGTAATGTAGGAACAGGCACCAGCATAAATATTAGCCCTTCCTAAGAAGTCAACTGTAAAATTTTCTGTATGCGTAGGCAAATGTTTGCCTCTTTTCCGGTTGTATCTGTGATTTTTAATGTTAATGTTCAATTGAAACCAAATACAGGTTTCCTTTTCCAAGCAAAGCAAAGACAACCTTAGCTGGGACCTTGCTGCAATGAAGCAGTTTGTTATAATGTTTCCTGGGAATAGACATGGATTTCTGATACTCAGGGAAAATCCAAGTTAAACAGCAGGGTGATAGAAGAACACAGAGGTAAATGGTCTGTAAATAGTGCTTTGTATTCTTCCAAAAGCTCAAAGCACTTCAACCCTACATGCCAAAAACACCCTTTCACACACATTCACACAGTGATGGCAGAAGATGCTATGTAAAGTGCCCATCAGTATGAACTAATCCCAGTCACACTCATTTACTGTACACACTACTGGCTTCGCCACTTGGGAGCAATTTGGGATTTATTGTCCCACCCCAAGGAGCTGGGATCAGACGTCTGGCTGAAATATGAGCCATTACGCCAGAGAGCCATAGCCGTCTTCTTCAGTGTTGGCAAAAATGGGATTCTAACCAGTAACTTAATCAAAAAGAAATCCTCAAACTTCTTCTTTGTATGAATAATTTCTAGATGCCTGAAAATGCTGGAGAGGCTTAGATTTTTTAAAGAGTTTCCAGGAAATGATAACTCTAAAACACCACCATGTTTTCCAGTATTTGACTGGATCTTGGCTTGTAGGTTAAGATCATTGTGAAACATATGCCATAATTCAAGCAAAAACATCAATATTGCTGTTGTTGATTTATATATATATTTATATGTATATATTTATATGTCCTTTTGATCTGTTCTGGCTGTCTGTGATACTGTGATTGCTTGGGGCACACAGCCTTTTGAGATGTCTGAGGGTTGATTTGTTAAAATTTGGTTTTACTGCTCATTGATATCTGCTAAGCACATGTTTACATTGTGGTATTTTCATTCAAATTCTGTTTACCAACCATTTTCTGACACTGATATGTGCTTTATGCTCTCCTCATTGTTATGCATGTCTGTACTGCTTGTGGGGATATATGTTCTACTGTATGTGCAGAGTGCCTGAAATCCATTTTTACTGTCTCTTTTTATTTATTCTTTAATAAATGCCCCACCCCCACCCCCCACTGCATGCTGCATTATTGTCAGGGTAATATTGATGGGAAGAAGTCAAAGGGGTCAATACACTTCTAAACAAATTCAATGGCCTAAGGGAGATCATTGACTCACTGTTGTTCTTCATCATACTGTAGTTTTATAACAGAATATGATCACAGTAATTTAGTAAATAATCTTATTCTCATAATTAAAAACATAAAACAAAGTCAGAATAAGTAACTTTACCAATCTCTAAAAATGAAGTAAGAAAAAACAGCAAAACCACTCTTTAATCCCCTCGTCTGTGTGTGTTTCTGTGTGTGCACTCTTTCAGGCTCAGAAGCTACAGAAGAAAGATTCACAGCTGAAAGCGCTGGATGCTTTCTACAAGGAGCAGCTGGCACTACTGGAGAAGAGGGTACAGCATTCACACAGACACAGACACAGACACACACACACACACACACACACACACACACACACACACACACACACACACACACACACACACACACACACACACACATACATACATACATGCACACACAGTATTCATTAGAGGCACCCTCAGACTTCCACAAAGTTGCACATACAGCACACACAAAATGAGATGCATAAGCACACAGATTTTTCTAAAGCCCCCCCACCCCCAAAAAACAGCCACACTATTTCACAATCACAGAACTGCAGGCACAGAGACATTTCAGTTTTCCAAATGTGCAGATGATATGTGCAAACCCACTCAGTCTACCATGGCTGTGTGACAACAAAAAGAGAATAGACATCAATGTTTCTGTTAACTGTCAGTATGCAAATTGTTCAACATGAATGGAAAAGTTGTCTGAATCCAGTGGAGTTGGTTCACTGTAAAACTGTTCCACAGTGAAACCTGGTTCAAATCTGAGTGATTCAGTTCAGTTCAGATCAGTTTAGTTTAATTCAGTTCAATTGAATTCAGTTCATTTTAGTCCAGTTCCATTCAAACCAGTTCAGTTCAACTCAGTTACACTGATTCTTCATCCTTATTCAATTCTAATTAATTCAAGTTAATCCCATTCTGATGGGTCATGGACCCTTTTTCAGTATGTCACAGGCATGTACCTGGGTGAAAAAAGGAAAGCAATTAAATCCTGTGCTTTTATTTTGAAGGGCATTGTTCATGCAGGGGACTGTTGTCTTTTCACACTCCGGAAATGCAGGTGGCGATAATACCAAGTTATGCTGATTCACACTTACAACTTTACAGCATAGAAGAAGAGCAGAAAGTTTGAAAATATGATGCTGACTACATGAGATATGGGTTTACTTACATCAAGGACAAAGAAGCGCAGAAACCTCCATAGTGCAGTATTGGTTGTTATAGATCCACTGAGTGAGTATTCTCAGCTAAAGCTACATAACTTGAGTCTTTTGAAATATTTCTCAGTATTGGACTTTTTGAGTTTGAAAACAAACAGATGCTGTCAAAAATGACTGACTGAAATGCTCTGTTTTTATGTCAGCCTTATTTTTAAGGTTCAGTGTTTTTTAAATATATTTAGTGATTGGGTACTCAGCCAAAGCTACATAGATTGAAGTGATTTTGAAACTTATCTTAATAGCTGGAGTTTTTTCATTTCATGTTTGTACAAGAAAGCATCTCTGAGTACTATGTTAAAAAGGGCTGAAGCTAGCTACAATAATGCATATTGTAACAGCCTCATGATCAATAGTTCTACTTATTCAATATGAGTAACAAAGGGCTGTTCAGTATTGATGCACTCTTGAAACACAGTGTCCTTATGATTCACTTTTTCATTTTATTTCAAATGCAGCCGATTGATTGTAAAAGGGTACAGTTTCCTGACTTGCAAGTTGAAAATTTCCTCGATTTGGGTCACAGCTTGTCATAAAGGGTGAGGGTGGGTCTTTAGGCCACACCTGTTGAGAACCAGACCAGGTCTGTAAAGAAAAATGAAAACTTTGGGTACTCGATGCTTTCGATTCCTCTTGATATGTCACAGACCTAGTGTGCATCAGTAAACTAATAACGCTCTAATAGCCACAGCAGTTACAGTATAGCAATTTCAGTGCACAAAAACAAACAAAAACAAAACTTGTTGGAGGAGCTCTGCACGGAGTGTGTCTATAAATGTGATTTAGAGGGGAACACAGATTTAAACCAGCTCCTGAGTCTCTAGAGAGCCCTCATAAGCCCTTTCTGTCTCTTTCATCTGTCTGACATTTACCAGGCAGAAAAGGTGTGGGAGCTGCTGGGCTCGAGTTAAGTCTCAGCTTCACTAGACAGCCACACAAGAAGGACCTTTACACAGGTTCTCTTGGGGTAGTTCTCCTCTAGTGCTCAGATTGAAAGACCTTTATAGGACATAATGTGTAAAATCTAAGAGCTTTGTTCTGTTTACTATGGCTAATTCAAGAAAATCCTACAAAGGGAATTCAACTCTCATGAGGCAGCTGTAAATGGGAATACCATCACTATAGAGTGTTACAGTTTCCCCATGTGGTTCATGTGTTTGAAGCTGAGGGAAAACTTTATTCACTCAATTTCCCTTAACTAATTTATCTTTGTCATCCTGGAAGATAGTTGACTACTTATCAAAGTTGTTGGGATATTACTGATAAAAGTCTTAGATATTTGGTTTAGAAGGTAAAAGAAAACAATATAGTATGGATGTGTGCATGTGTGCAGGGTTCGTAGAGGTTGTGTTCAGTGCCTGCAATAAGAGGATAGAGTTCTTGGTGGCCACTGACTCGAGCAATAAGCCTTTTTTCTGTTTGGTTAAGCTTTTTAGTCATAGCATGTCCAATCCTGTCCTGTGAAAGAGGAGACAAGAAAATGGGCTTCCTTTTTCCCTCTTTTCTCACTTTCTTTCACCTTACTCCCTTCGTTTTCTTTCTCTTTGTTTTGAACATGCTGACAAAAAGGAATACTATGTATGGGCATACAAAGCATGTTGCATAACAGCATTTACTCTCTATATGGACACCATTAACGCCTGAAAACTAGGGCTATTCTTTAATCCATTCAACAATTTAAATTTAATCAGTGTTGTTAGGGGGGTTTGGACCAATCAGAATCAAGTGCTTAGCACACCTGAGTAATGAGCAAGACAGTCAAGTAATAACATGGTGTGTCATTCTTTGATTAATAATCAGTTATTGTACAACCACTTAATCAGGATGTAATTATTATCAGGGGCAATCAATCCCGTGTCATATCGTATCGGTTCGTATTGTATCATATCATATCGTATCGTATCGTTTCATATCGTATCCAATTGAATCAAATCGTTTGGTATCTTTCCGTTTGCATGTACACTCACCGGCCACTTTATTAGGTACACCTGTCCAACTGCTCGTTAACACTTAATTTCTAATCAGCCAATCACATGGCGGCAACTTAGTGCATTTAGGCATGTAGACATGGTCAAGACAATCTCCTGCAGTTCAAACCGAGCATCAGTATGGGGAAGAAAGGTGATTTGAGTGACTTTGAACGTGGCATGGTTGTTGGTGCCAGAAGGGCTGGTCTGAGTATTTCAGAAACTGCTGATCTACTGGGATTTTCACGCACAACCATCTCTAGGGTTTACAGAGAATGGTCCGAAAAAGAAAAAATATCCAGTGAACGGCAGTTCTGTGGGCGGAAATGCCTTGTTGATGCCAGAGGTCAGAGGAGAATGGCCAGACTGGTTCGAGCTGATAGAAAGGCAACAGTGACTCAAATAACCACCCGTTACAACCAAGGTAGGCAGAAGAGCATCTCTGAACGCACAGTACGTCGAACTTTGAGGCAGATGGGCTACAGCAGCAGAAGACCACACCGAGTGCCACTCCTTTCAGCTAAGAACAGGAAACTGAGGCTACAATTTGCACAAGCTCATCGAAACTGGACAATAGAATATTGGAAAAACGTTGCCTGGTCTGATGAGTCTCGATTTCTGCTGCGACTTTCGGATGGTAGGGTCAGAATTTGGCGTCAACAACATGAAAGCATGGATCCATTCTGCCTTGTATCAACGGTTCAGGCTGGTGGTGGTGGTGTCATGGTGTGGGGAATATTTTCTTGGCACTCTTTGGGCCCCTTGGTACCAATTGAGCATCGTTGCAACGCCACAGCCTACCTGAGTATTGTTGCTGACCATGTCCATCCCTTTATGACCACAATGTACCCAACTTCTGATGGCTACTTTCAGCAGGATAATGCGCCATGTCATAAAGCTGGAATCATCTCAGACTGGTTTCTTGAACATGACAATGAGTTCACTGCACTCAAATGGCCTCCACAGTCACCAGATCTCAATCCAATAGAGCATCTTTGGGATGTGGTGGAACGGGAGATTCGCATCATGGATGTGCAGCCGACAAATCTGCGGCAACTGTGTGATGCCATCATGTCAATATGGACCAAGCTCTCTGAGGAATGCTTCCAGCACCTTGTTGAATCTATGCCACGAAGAATTGAGGCAGTTCTGAAGGCAAAAGGGGGTCCAACCCGTTACTAGCATGGTGTACCTAATAAAGTGGCCGGTGAGTGTATATAATATAGTATGCTCGATCGTGCTTAATCATACTATGTTGTATAATATTGTCCACATATTTCAATTCTTATCCCTGCTGTTGAATGGTATTGAAGGTTTTTTGGACCTTGTTTTCCATTTTCAGTTTTTCATCGTGTCAAACATTAAGCCCCTGTCATTGTGAAGCTGAAATTCCACACTGGTCTGAAATGATGTTTTTCTGAACATACGCATTCCTCTTCTATAGTGTTCATTTTCCTTTGTTGAAAAAGAAAACAGAGGATACTTTTTAACTTGATTTGAATAGTTTTGAAGCTGACATGTCCTCACCATTCAGTGCGTTCAGTTTAATGAAGAGTGGGTTTGTTGATCCTTCCAGAGTGAATTTATTCATGATTCTTTGAGGCTCTTTTGCTGAGGGTTGAAGATTGGGTCTGTATTTGTTCCTTCTCTCTCAAGATCCTGTGGCTTTCTACTTTAAATGACATACAAAGAACGAAACAAAGAGGGTTGAAATTAGCATGCAGTGAGCTTAAAACCTTTCTAACCTAAATGAACAGTTGGGCACACATCTAAAATACAAGCGTACACATACACACACTCAGGTCTTGGTGTCAGATGCTGGCTATTTGTGTTGGTTTCATTAATAACTGGTTGGGTTTACAGAGGGAGCAGAAGACTGGCAGGCTGACACATGGGAGGCGCAAGCTGTGTTTGCAGTTGAGCTTTGAATGTTTGTAGAAAGACCTTCATGTGTTGGTATGTATGAGCCTCTGTGACAGAGACAGAAGGAGAGAGAGGGAGAGAGAGAGAGTAAGAGAGAGAGATGAGTGTGTACTGTATATTCAGGTGTACTGTATATGTAAATGAGTGATTCCTGCGTCTATCTGCAGGATCAGTGTGTTTGCAGACTGCACCAGAAGCCTCCTAATGCCTTGGGTTTAGTCTGTTTGACTGCTCAAAATGTTCTCACTGCTTGAGGTTTACTTTTTTCACACTGCACAGCTGAGCTGATCCAAGATGAGTCAAGTCAAACTGAGCGAGGCTTATGCTAATGTTGTGTCGCCCTTTGCATTAACATACGTCCTGGATTGAGATGTAAAGAAAAGCAAAATCTGTGAAAATATGATATGTGCAATTAAAAGAGCAGTTTCCAATTAAAGTGACAGTCCAACACCTGGAAAACAATCTGGATGGTACTTATTGTTCACCAGTCTTCTCTGAGTAAAAATATCTTTTTGGTGATATAGAGAAATATGATCGAATTTAGAGGGATGTAGGTCTGCAAAGCTTCAGTGCGAACCAGTTGTTACTCCAAGGAATTTCTCAGATTTTCTCTGTCTTTCCACACGATTCCTGGCACATATAATCTTCATATTAGCTCGCAGTTTCTCTGTCTGCTTTCTGATTTTGCTGTTAATATTGAGAGAGTATTAAATATTGAGTGAAATCTAGAAGGACAGACACAAACTGCAAGCTTCTTTAATTTTGACAATACAGTAGCCCATCTGTAATGCATTTAATCCCCATTGTAACCTTTTTTGTTTTATATCATTTCATGAAAAGTTTTTACCAGAGACATACATGATCAGCCATGCAGTTATGACCACTGATCGGTGAAATAAATATAAATTATTATGTTAGTACAGTGCACCTGTCAGCGGGCATTAAATGAAGATTTGGTCCTCGCAGTTCATCTTAAGGAGTCAACTTTAGAATGAGTTAGACTGACAGCATCCAATCCAGGAGCATATCTTCAGAGTCCAGTCTAGTTCACGTGTCTTTAGGTCAGAGAGCGTCTGCACGATATTAGACATGTGGTCATAATGTTATGTGAGATGATAAAATTCAAGAAGGATTGAGGAACAGCACCTCAAAGATTCTTAACTGTGCACAGAGGGAGACACATCACAGTTTGCAAGAAGAAGAATGATATAATGATAAGAATAGTAAAAACGAAAATAATGATTATCAAAATATGTATCCATCGTATCACATCGTGTTGTTTGCACTGCAGAGATACATTGTTTAGTATCATTAGTATTGTATTGTGTTGTGTTACACCGTTCTGTACCCTGTCATTCATTTCAAATAAGCTTTATTTGTCAATTATAGAAGCAATCAGAATCTTGTATTATATTGAATTATATCACCATATCGTGTCTTACTGTGTAGTATTGTATCACATAGTATCCTACCATATCCTATCGTATAGTACGGTATGGTATAGTATCATATTGTACTATGTTATATCATGTTATATAGTGCTGTGGAATTTTCTACTTCTGAAACTTGAAGTCTTTGTTTAAAACTAGTCCTTACAAGCAAAAACTAGCGTCCGACTTTATTTCAGTGTTTGTAATCATGGATTTTTGATGCATCTTCAAGCTAGCATCAGTGTCAGTGTCTCACAGATTTCTTTTCTCTAGCTCACTTCAGAGTACAACCCCTTGCAGTCATAAATCTACTGATGGGTGCAGGAATAACACCAAACTGAAGAGTGGTAGTCCAGGTAGATATCAGAAATGTAGTTGATGTGGGCAAGAGCACTCCGGACTTCCAAATACACATGTTAATATTGTTTTATTTCCCCTTTTGTCTTCTACTCTTGCTCCCTCTCACTGACTGGTCTCTCACTCTTACACAAACACTCCTTTCATTGTAGAGGATAGTTTGAAGATAGAGGAAATAGAGCGTACAAAAGGAGATAATAATCCTCCTCCAAGTCTGACAGGTTGCTTGACACGCTGTCAGCAGGGGCCTCCACGTAGTGCACCAAAAAAGAAAAAAAAAACAAAAAACTGCACACTACACTCAAAAACGCTTTTCTCCAAGTATTGCCACTGGCAGTTTCTTTTTTTTTTGTGGCCAAACAGACTGGCAGAGGACTTTGTTTATGATGGCATGAAAGAAAACACACATACTGCACACACCACAGGTAAAAATTTGCATACACACAGATTAACAGTGCTGTATCAGTATTCATGACATGTTGGCGCCCTCTCAAGTTTTTAAATACTTTGTTAAAACTCCCACTTTTTTGCTGTCTTGCACTTTTTCATGCAATACTCTGAGGGCCCTGTGCAGCTCGAGTCAAAGTTTAACACTTTCATCCTGTGAAAAGCTATCTGCTCAATATGCTGCAGAGAGAGCTTCAAGTCTGCTTATTAGTTTAGCTTGTTAGCAGCTTTTCCACAGAGGCTGCGCCCATCTGGAGATGAAGATATGAGTTTCGTATCATTACTTAACACTGCAGGATTGCAGCTTACATTAGGGTTGCCTCATTATTTTGCTTGTCCAAGAAAAGTGCTTGTGTACTTTCCTAAAGAGTTGTAAACAAAATCAACTGGCTACATTTAATTTAATGCTGCTGTTGAGATTTTTAACAGTTATGAAACAGTCTTCAATTAATTCTGATGCCTCGAGATGACCCCAAAAAGCAAACAGACCATCAGGGAGAAAATAGACAGTTTTTCAATAGACTTCTTAAATTCCTTTTCCCACTGCCTCCATGTAAGTGTCAGACGAATATATTAGCAGTATACTGCTGAAACAACCTATATTTACATTTTTCACTAACAGTGAGCGATGCAGAGACGGATCAAAGGCAACGGGACGATTTTTTGCATAAGAACAAGACAAGATCAGCAATGAGATAAGACACAATGCTTTGTCATCAGGGACATAAAAAAGTCACAAAACTAAACTTGCTCACAGTCTCTGAAGGTGCGAAATTTCCGATCTTTGCAAGAAAATATGATCCATCAAAAACTGGAGATGTACATGTAGAGTATTAAAACTGTCACCGTCAGCATCAGAATTGCCAGTTGGTTTCACTAATTATTAATGTTTTTATTAGTGAAAGCATGAACTGCCAGTCACATGTTGTGTCGAAGCTCCAGCGCAGCCACCCACCACGAGCTGGGGCTGTAGCTTTGGTTTGTGGATACAGCCACAGTCCTAACATGCTTTATTACCTGGATGTGAACAGTCACAGATCACAGATGGCATCTTGGAGCTCTGCAAAGTTTGACACTATTTTGACAGAGAAAAATGAAATCAAGATTTATTAAGTCTGTGCTGAGTGAAACTGGCATATAACCACTTGTTGACTTTATGTTGACTTTAAACTGCAAGGAGGTCTCAGCCACTGTCTTCCAACCAGTTTAGTATAATTAACTCAACCATTCTGTGAGGGTATATTTATGGGGTTAAATTGTCTTCATAAAACTGCTCTTCATAAATGTCACTTGAACTTGCATGTCTCTGATCTCTCTCAGAGACAGTATATTATTCCCACACTGCCAACATTTCTTTCTATCATTAGTTAGATGTGCTTAAACTGATGCAACACAACTGATGAAAAAGGGCAACTGACAATGGTTCATATCACATTAATTCTTAAGCAATTGGGCTAATGTTTGCTGAAACTTAAAATGACATCTGTCCATCTTTACATGTCTTTAAAATTTCAGTAACTTAAAACCAAATCAAAGGAACCTTGAGCTAATCTTTTAGAAAACTGATTGATTGATTGAAGGAGAGTCACTATAGAGAGAGAAGTGAATTGAGAGTTGACTCTTTCTCTGTGTGTTACAGACTTCTGTCTGATGAAACAGTGACAGTTAATGTGAGCTTATTGGAAATACCCAAGACATAGACAAGTGATACTACTATCAAGTCTGAATGTTAAGTAGGATATTCAAGTATTGAAATTAGTGTGTGTATATCAACATGTAAATTTGTGTTGTATTGTTTGGTGACATCTTATGTCAGTATTCATTAGTCCATTAGTGACTACTGTGACCCTTTAGTAGCTTCAGTACAGGAGAAAAATAGAAGGTATGCAGAAAGGAGAAACACTTGAGGAGGACAGACATATGTAAATACGAAGGTGCATAGGATGTGACACTTAGAGCTGTCCCTTTCAGCTCACATACATATTGTGTATATACACATAAAGACGGGGTCAATGGTGTTACACCAGAGAAAACTCTTCTGTGTTTTTCAGTGGATGTAGCCGACAGTGTTAGGTCAGACTTAAAGGTCAGATGGAGTAGGAGTGTATGTGGGTTAAAAGACTGCACCTTTTTCATTTGGATCAAAGGGCGTGTGTATGTGTGTGGGTGCGTGTGTGTGTATGGGTTTAGATGTGTTTGTATGTGTGTGTCTGGATTTTTTTCCACCCACCTGTGGACCTTTGTGTGTGATGTCTAATATAAAAAAAGACATTTTTGGCCTTGGCAAGTGCTCGTGTTTCAGTATTGTGCAGTGTGGAAGTCTGACTGAAACAACCTTTTCAGCACTAAAGCTGGTCAACTGAAGAGTGTGAGAGGCATGAAATCCTCATCTTTAACCTGCAAGTCGTACTTGTTGCTGATTCAGTTACACCTACAAGTCAACCTGAAATCAATCTGTTGGAAGGAGTTCAATTTCACCTTACCCTGTTGACACTGTGGCAAGTTTCTGTCACAGGCTGGTCTTGAGAGTCAGTAAACAATCACCCTGCTAAACGTCACAAATGTGAGAGGTTTTGCTCACCCTGTTAGAATTCTAATTTCTGCAATCATCTGCTTGCCAAACATCATCCCTTGCTTAGTTGGAATGAGTTTTGGTTACTGCAGAGGATAATAGAGGACTGCAGAAGAGGATAAATGTTAGAAAATATCTGCAGATAAACTCACAGACATTGTGTATGGATATGAGGAAGCTCACTGTCAAGAGGAAAAAGATGTGAGTGTAGTAATAAAGGGCAAGGGATAATGGTGACAGAAGCTTTGGTGTGAAAAGTAATAAAGTAATTCACTGCAGATGACAGTGCTGGATAAGAAACCCAGCAAACACGCCTAATTCACTGATATCACCATGGTAACTGGTGATGCCACCCTTATTCCTTTGTTCCTTTGTGTAATCCAAAAGACGGTTTCATTGAAAAGCTCTTTGATTGCATGTTTCTGGGGTTTCATGTTCCTGTGCAAGATTGAGACTTAAAATGTACATCCTGGAACTGATCCTGGAGTGTGTGGGCAATCCTGGGCTAAAAAGAAGCATAAATCATGTAAGCATACTCATACCAAGAAGAAATTAAATAGAGCAACATGGGCAACACTGATGCAAGAAATGCAAAAGTATTATAGTGGTGAAATTCACAGCAAAACCAAAGTCACCAATTGATGCAGAGGTAAAATGAATGTTTTTGTAAATGGCAGCTTGGAGGAGTGCAATGTCGCTTAAATCTGCCCCATGCTCTTTTTCTGTTATCTGTTGAGCTGGTGGCCTGATTAAAGCACACAACAGATAACACATATCAAGTGTAGTTCAATTCAACAGCTCATCAGCATTCTATTAGTGGTCTATCCTGCTAGCGTTTATGCTAACCTGCTGTGTTTTGTAGTTCTTGGAGAGGTCTGGGTGTTTATCTCTGCTGTTTTGTAGCATCTTTTGCACACAGGTTTCAATAATCAGTGGGTTTTCCACTGGAGTTGGCTTTTTAGGCAAAGTACTCCCACAAGAGATTTCAACAGCAGGTTCTATTCACCAGCTCAGGGTGAGGAAAATATCTTACCCAATTTTGGCCAAAACTAAAATCCAGATTTTTTCTCTCCAAAAACTAGATTTCTGATTTCGATTTTTTATTCAGTGACAACTTTACCGAGCTTCACTTTAATAATAAGTTTTTCTATCATCTCTCGCAACGAAAACATTAAAAACAATGTAGTGCATATGCCAAGCCAGTAAGTGGCGCTGTAGTGCCATCAAGGAAATGCACAAAAGACAGAAGAAGAAAACAGAGCATGCATATAAAGGCTTTTTAGCGGAACACACTAAGAGCTGTGTGCCACGTAATCGTTTCACAAGATGCAGATAGTCATCCACACAGAGATGAAATGGTTGTTGTTTACAGATTTATGCACTCGTTTCTGTGTGGACGGGTTGATACCGCCTTTGGACAGACTGTGCAGCGGGGAGTGGTTTGCTCGTCATATGAAACTGCAAAGCTGTACCAATTTAAAATCGATTAATCGTACAGCCCTACCTCCACCCTTCTTCTTTGATCACATTTTTTTATCTCAGAAAACACAATTTTTGATTTCAATTTTTTATTCAGTGACAACTTCACCAAACTTCACTGAAATAAGTTTTTCTATCATCTCTAAAAAAGAAACCACTGAAAATGATGTAGTGCATATACCAAGCCAGTAAGTGGCACTGTAACACAGCTGAGGAAATGCACCAAAGACAGAGTGAGAGTACGGAGCATGCGTATAAAGTTTGTTTTGGCAGTGCACAGGCGACATATAAGAGTTACATTGTGTGTAACATAATTGTTTCAAGAGAGATGCAGATAGGCATCAACACAGAGATGACATTGTACTCATTTACGGATTTATGCACTCTCTGACTCATTTTTCAAAAAGTACCGTTTACAGTCAGTGCCGATACGACAAAAAACACAGAATTCGTTTCCATTTCCGTGTGGATGGGTTAATACCGCCTTCAGACAGACTTTGCAGCAGGGAGTGGTTTGCTCTTCATCCGAAACTGCAAAGCCGTTACAATTCCACACAACTGACTTGCTCTTGCCCTATTTGGCCACGAAATTATCGCCTTCATTTGAAATGCTATGTTTGTTTATTCTGGTGTGTGTTGAATCTGGGGAACGCTCCCGCAGGAAGGTGGAGCCTACGGTGGCCTAGAGATGCAAGACTTGATAGAGAGGAAAATTGATTTGACGATTTCAATTTTTTTAATATCGTCATAATCAAATAATCCAATTATGATTGAAAATCGATTAATCGTGTAGCCCTAGTCGTCATAGGTAGTGGACATGTTTGGGCAGGGGCATTGCTTTTCCCTCTCAGTAGAAGAGAAGGCTCACGCTGTACAAAGAGACGGACATAGACAAACAGACAGACACAAGTCATTATCAGTATGAAATGCCATTTTAGGTGATGCTGCTGCCTTGTTGAGATGCATGTTGTGATATTTAATCCTCTCATTCCAGAAAAGGTGTCTTTCTCAATCACCTACATCAGAGCCACTTTGAACCACTTGACCTAAAAAGTAGTTCAAATTGCTGCATAAAGTACTGCATGTCAGGAAATTCTAATAACATACTGTTTATGATAAAAAGCAAAGAAAAAGTACTTTTATTTCAGTATACCATGCATCGCTTCTGTCAAGGTGTCCCTGTGACTTTAAACATCATAATAACATAAACATAATAATAACATAAAGGGCACGTTAAATATCTTTCAAAACAGCAGCCAAATACAGCCATGACATGACAGAGTTAAAACAGAATACAATCATCTGGAACAGTTTAAAAACTTTTGAATCATTTAAACCACATATTATGTACAAATACAGTCCAGGGTTAAAACTTCCTTCACTGAACGCAGCTCTTTCCTCATATGCGCTAACAAAATTTGGACTATTTTTGGCCCAAGTTGGAAGAAATGTAAGGGCTTTAAGTCCCATCTGTCTACGTTTATTCACATTGTTAGCCAACTGTGTTTATTATCAACTCCACAATTGCAAAGTATATTTTGTTCCACTGTTGGTTTTGGCGTTTAACATAATGGCTGTATTTGGCAGCCGTTTGGAATGATATTTAACCTCAATTGACCGGAAACATTGTTGTGGCTGCACGTTTCACAGCAGCTTCACTCACTCCACTCTCGTCTCATTGTCCCACAAAGGAACGTTTTGCTTTATGTAAATGTTATTTCAGACGTATGTTGCTTTGTGTTGTAAAACCCATTCTTTCCTCAATTACATTCAAATTTAACACCCCAGAGTGAGCTATAGAGTACATCTGTCACGGGCAGAACTCCTTTTGTATCTTGCCTACTTACATATACGCGTACGCTCACTTATCACACTCTCTTCTCCCTCAATCCTTCTTCTCTATCCTCTCAACTCTCACTGCTGTGCCTTCTGCTGCCTCTTTTTCTTGATTTTCCTCCTACCTCCCTCTTTGCTTTTTTTCGTCTTTCCCTTCCCTGTCATCCCTCCCTCCCCAGCTGGTACAGTTTGCTGCTTAAATATTTGGGGGGAGATGCCGAGTGCTGGAAGGCCTAAGGAGGATCAGCGAAAGGAAAGGCTGCAGTTGTTGTGGATTAGCTGCTTGTTTTATCATAATACCACTGCCTGCTTGCTTGGAGTTTGGTGCTCACCGGGCAAGCTGCAATATCACGATTTCTTAAAAAAAAAAAAAAAAAGATATGAGTAACACAACTCATGACGACTGCGCTCCAGCTTTGCTTGAAGAGGCAGGAAGCTCAAAGTTGTCCTTTGATTGAATAACTTGAAAACTTCTCTTTTATGCTGAAGGTTTGGGTTAAGACTGAGAAAGTACAGAGCTGTTATTGACTCAGAGAAATTTGTTCCTCAAAGAAGTCAAGGAGGCACAAATTTCAAGAAAAGGAGAAAAGGGGATGTGAAAATATTGAAAAGGAAGACAAACAGATTGGCAAAGACATTGGTGGTCATATGGGAGGATTTTTAAGAACTAAACTAAAAGACACACATTAGGAGAAACAGAGGGGTGATGGATTTAATGCTATTTTGTTGTTTTTACTTTCACAGTGTATGACAGAGTCTCTGTTGAAGTAATAGCATTATGAATTAATACAGTTTCCAGGAAGTGAAAGTTTGATTCGCTGTCATAAGAAGCAGTGATTCATCTGCTAGCACTCCAGGAACTCACTTGACAGCTAGTTCCAGTTCAGTTTTCTAAAAATGGAGGATGAAAACAGTAGTTTACCTTTAAATGGGCTTTGGCACTAACTTTGGTCAAACCTACTTTCCCCCCAGTTTCCAGTCTTTATTCCAAGGAAGGAAGGCGCTGGCTGTATGTTTTTGTTACGGACACAGACATGAGCATTTAAGACTATTTCCATCTAACTCTTGGCAAACAAGCACAGTTCCCACAATCCTTTACTTTTCTTCAGGTTCATTATTGATGTTATTTAAAATGTTTGACTCAGTGCTTCAGTAATGACTGTGTTCCTGAATATCATCCATTACAATCACAACATAAGTAATTCCATATTTGTTTTTCCTTACATTTGGTCAACACTTTTCTATACTTTGACAATTTCAGTTTGCTTTTGGTATCTCCTAAATGGTATTTGGAGCATCTTGTTCCCACCATGTTTTATGATCCACAAGAGCACTTTCTAAATCGCTACCTTCCCCAGTGGTTAAATGTTTTCTTGGAAAGGCTGCCTACTATTTCAAGATTGTTCCAGTGTCCTAGGAGAGAACAAAAATATTGACTCCTTGAGGAACAAATATTATCCTGCCTTTATTGCTGGGACAATAAGACACCCCAAAAAGTTCATATGGATTTTTTTTCCACAATGAAAATACACATAATTCCAGCACATTGAATGCAACGTGCTGAGGTAAATCCTTCATCATGCTGGATGCGCTTCCTCCATTGCAAGAAAGCTCTTTGTTACTCATGTCAGGCTTAGCCAACCTTTGTGTGGTTATTTTGTGCGGTCCACAGCAATTCTCACAGCTCTGTTGAAGTACTGCAACATGAAAAAAGCAAAGTTATGTTTGCATGTTTAATCATGAAAGGTTTATGCTGCTGTCAGGAGCTGAAGAGAGAAAGGTGCCCTATGTAATCCATAAACCTCGCTTAGTACCAATACGCCCAAGCTGATTCATAAGTAAATGACAGCGTGCGTACGTGCAACACAGACACTGTTGGTATGGGTAGTTGGAACAGTTACTTTTAAACAGTAATTTGATTACGGATTACTCCTTTAAAAAGTAACTTGGTTACTTAAGTGATTACTTGATTTTAAAAGTAACTAAGTTAGATAATAAGTTACTTTTTAAGTTACATTCAGCAGCCTCAACTTATAAATGACAACCATTTTCTTTCCAACACTCACTTTATTGGAAGTGTCATTTTAACACGGATGTCAAAAAAATACGTTTTTTTTGTTTGTTTGTTTTTTTTTGTTGTTTTTTTTGGATAGTCTGTCTTGGCTGACAAACATTAACAATTTATTTTTATAAGATATAAATAAAGACATCTTTACTGACTTACAAAATCTATTTTTTTTATTGTTATCTTTAGCTAACACAAAGTCTGGCTGTATTTCCAGCTTGAGAACGCGCATCTCTCTCCTCCCACCATTGTTGTTTATGTTTGTTCTGTCTCGGCTGCTTTAAGTGTGTGCACATGTAAAAAGTAAAGTACACTGTGACTTGGACAGGTATTTTAAATCTAATCACTGGTTTGGAAATAGCAACGCGTTAGATTACTCGTTACTGAAAAAAGTGGACTTATTGGAGTTACTGGCGTCACAGGTAGTAGTCAGAAGCTGCATAGACCTCTTTTTACTGTTGTATTTGTGGCCCAAAAAGTCTCAATGTGACTGTAGTAACAAAAGAGCTGTCCCCTGTTTACGCTCACTCTCGATCATACAAGATTATAAAGATCAAACTCTCAGACACTCATGATGAACTGGGAGAAAAACTCTAACATGATGTGTTTTTTTTTCCTGTCTGTCTTTAGAATTTGGAAAAATATGAACAGAGCAAGGAGCAATTCCACCAAGCTGCCTCCGAGGCTGAAGTAAACGTGGGGTAAGACACGCACATACAATACATACACTCAAATGCAACACATACACACAAACAGAGTAACACATAGGCTAACTAATTCACTGTTCTAAAAGTGAGAAGATATTATTCCCTTGGGCCCTGGACACCCACTGCTGCCTCACACGTATATTTGCGCACACACACACACACACACACACACACACACACACACACACACACACACACACACACACACACACACACACACACACACACACACAGCAGACTAATAAGCAACGACAGATAGTGATCTGCTCTTTTCCTCATTTTTAACCAGTTAAATGCAAATGTTCTCTGGAGCACACCTGACTAATGTGATAAGTGTTTTAATTGGCTGCTTTAATTAAGCTCAATTTAACAATACTGTTTCACTATCCTTGTTTCTCACTCTAGACTTGTAATGAGCCCCAGCTAAGGAAAAAGGTAGCTAATTATGGCCACTGCTGTCTGCAAAACCTCCTACTGAAATCAACATTAGAAACCAAACCTCGACCTGCTGCTATACCGGGTTTATGTGTGTAACTCAGAGGAGAAACAAGCAATTAATGCAAGCTTATATGGGTTAGGGCAAAACACACAACATAGGTGTTTGTTGTGTGTTAGTATGTCCTTATTCCTGACCAGAGTCTAGCTTTGTGCCAGCTTTTTGCTGTTAAAGTTTTCAGTAGTTTTTCTTATGTTGGCATGATTGCAAACTATAGTTGGAATTGTTTTATTACAATCTTCTTTGTCAGGCTCTTAGATCTTTACTAAGACATGTACTAGATGTGTACAGGAAGTACAGCAGCAAAAAAAAGCATGCAAAAGACCAAACAAATTTAACACGTCTCCAGGTTAGCCAAACTCGTTTCGAAGCAAAGGTGAAGGTTTAAGTTGGTATCAGTAAAGTCACTTACAAATGTCAGAGTTCAACCAGTCTTTATTAAAAACAAACTTTTTATGGACAATAATGTTTCAGAAAGGGTTTTGAGTGAAAAGAAAACACATTGATAATAGTGTAAACTTGTGCATGTACAAGATAAGAAATTGTTATGATACAGGAACTGATGAACTGTTTACTGTTCACGTACCAACTTCTGTTTATTTAATCTGCTGCTCTTATTTCAGATGGGTTTTTCTTTGCCTATCCAATAACAGACTTTGTACATGCATTGTAATGTAGACAGATAAGCCAACTTAAGTCATTTAAAGTGTTGCTTGTAGTTATCAAACTCAGTTAAAAAGAGACTTTAGCATTGAGAGGCTATATTAACAGTATGATAGTGGATAGTAGAGTGGATATTGGACAGAGGTTTGTAGGTTGCACTCTTGATGACTGCTCATGATGGTCATTGTTTTAAGTTCACCACATAACAGAACAAAGCAAATGTTTTGTGTGCAGCTTATTTTGCAAACATTCACATTTGGATGAACAACCTATTTTTTTAAATCCATAAAAAAAGGATTTCCATTTTATTTGATCAGATACCTGCTTTGACAATTTCAGTGTCAATGTGCAGTTCTTTAATGTCCTAGCTCCTTCTGCATTTTGACCCAGAGAGGCAACCTCTAGTCTTAAAAATCAAAACCAATGCAGGAGCTGTAGTTCCTTTAGTGTCCACTTGAGGCTGTCTCCAAAAGTCCAAGAGTCTGGATTAAGGCGCCCATTTTTAGAGCAGAAAAAAAGACAAAGATACTAAGTTGGAGACCAATGAAACATCTTCTGTAGGGACTGGAAGATAGAATAGTTTCTACAAATTCACACAAATCTCTACATTGTTTTCGCCGCTCCACACAGCCCAGCTTTGTAGTTCACATGTAATCTAATTGAATGCTGTTATCAGCAGTTTAGCATTACAAACAGCCCATTACAGTCAGATTTAAAGCAATACTACCTGATTTTGATCTTTGCTAAAAAAAGAGGTGACTGTACCCGAGGGTAATACTGTTAATCCTCTGAACATGGTTAGAGTACTGATGTATGTATGTGTGTGTATGTTTGTGTGTGTGTGTGTATATGTGTGTGTGTGTGTGTGTGGGGGGGGCTTTATAAAGAATGGTTTTCTTTAATCGTAGAGGGTAAAGTGATCTACTTTTCCTGTATGGTATTACCTGAACAATCAATTATATGCTGCTTTTACAGCTGTTAAGGAGTAGATTAGACTCTCATTCATTCTGTAATCTGGTCTGACCCTGACCTTGGGTAACTAAGCACTGTGACTTAAATGAGTGGATTAAAGTGTGAGGATAAATGTGTGTGTGTCTGCTATCTGAGTGTGCTTTATAAATGGAGTGTTTCAAAAATGGACCAGTAGTGTGTTAATGGCAAAAGCAGTTTTCACTGTGATCGTTGATGACCATTATTGTTGTAACTCATCGTGAATAAGTCATACCTCGATTGTGAAAAAAGGTTTACACATTAGTTTATATGCTGAAAGACATTCTGTATATATGAATTTAATTCAACTTAAATTCTAACACAAAGTAACTTGAAATTTTGGATTTTAAACACGTATATGAACCAGAAATAAACTAAAACATTCTCTGAGATCAAAGTGGGAAAATTACAAGAAAAAAAATCATAAATGTACCGTCAAAAAGAATACAATTTTTCTTAAAAAGTGGAGTCGGCTTTAAAAGTAAGAGTATTTCTCAGAAAAAGTACAGCCACAATCAACAGTTTGACTACAAGCACAGCTGCAAGGTGTTTTTTTTTTTTTTTTTTTTTTTTTTCAAAGTAACTACAGAAAAAGATGGCAGCATTTCACGAGCACAAAAGTCCCGATTTAAGATAGAGAAGACAATTCATGATGAAAAAAACTGAAATAGGATTTTGGCAGGTAAATAACAGACAGTAAAGGTTCTCATTGAACTAGAGTAAACAATGTTTTTTATCGATTTTCAAATGTCTTACATGCACATCAACTTTGTGCTCCAGCTTTACAATGTCATTATTTAAAACAGAGTTAGCCTTAAAAAGACCAGAAAACAGAGCCATGTTTTTACATTTCTATGTGTTAAAACTGTCGAGTAATCAGTCAGAAACTTCAGACAGACTTTGGTTTTGTGTTATGAACTGTTGGAGTGAAGCTTCTCTGGGTGCAGAGCTGTAGAACAAAGCTACTGTAAAATATGATGTGGGTGACTTGAATCCACCCCCTGGCTCCACCGTCTGTGTCATTCTGTAAAAGTATGTGAGTGTGTGTCTGTGTCTGTGTCTGTGTGTGTGTGTGTGTTCTGCAGTAATCCACAGTTTAATCCTTCGAGCAAAACAGAGACTTTTGCTGCCAGCACTCTGAAGTTTGACAGAAGCAGAGAGCGTTCACTTTAATGTGTGTGCACATGTGCATAAGAATGAAGGAGGAAAATGAAAGAAGCCAGGCTGACAACAACCTGTAGCTCTCAGAACCGTCCAACCCCAAAGAAAATCAGAAAAAACAACCTCCCTAACTTTTCTATCACTCTCTTGCATCACTTTATCCGTACTAACTTCAAATTTGCAGGAACAATATTCGTTTCCAAATCCTAAAGTTCAATAACCACCAGATATCTCAAAGCTGTTCCATATTTTTGGAAGGAATGTCACATTATTTTGCTTTCCCATCGTTATGCTTCACACACAACGAAAAGTGCATGAAGTTAAATATCAGATAAACAAAAAACTGCACAAAACTTGGAGGAAAAATGTTCAGTGAGAAAGAAGTTAACTAACCTGACATGTTGAACACATTCTCTTAACTGTCAACTATCCTGTAGAGAGAACAGGTTTATACTGCACAGCTGGGATGTCCAACCCTGCAGAGACCTGGCTGATCCGCTTCACCATAGCTTACAATCATCAAACACAACAACAAATAATTGGCTACCAGACTGAACTGAAACACATTTCATTCTTTGGTGCAAAGTTGAAGGTATAAAAGTCCAAAAACAGACCACTCGTGGTGTCTCTGAATGTCAGGGTATGACAGTTAAAAATGTTTATCCTTTCAGAGTCACACCTGACCAGGCCGAGTTCATCCAGTCTTTTCTACTTGCTCTGAGGCAGGACAGCTGCACCCAAACCACATTTAAAAATGACATTTACCTGACTAAAAACTGTGATTATTTTTACTCTCATAATTAATCTAAAATAAACAAAGTAAATAAATGAAAAACATACATATTTTTATGTGATAGTCAGGTTAATTTTGAATCCCAGCACTCACGAAAAGATTTTTTAAAACATCAGGGACCTCGGACATGACAACAAATGATGACAGATTTAACCGCTTTGTTCCTATGCAACAACGCGAGAAACATAGCACACCACACTCATTAAGACTCTGCAGCTTGAAAAGATCATCAAAACTGGATAGCACATCAAATCACACCTAATCAGAGTAAACAAACATGGCGGACTGTAGGAGCTAATGTTTACTAGCTGTGTAGCTTCCTGGTATATCCTCTGCTGTAGTAATCTCTCTTCATTACCCCCGTTGTCATTCACTCATGTTGCTACCATGTATCAACAAGTAGGTTTAGTATTTCTAACTCCCATTTCAGTTTATGTTTCGCATATTTATCTTTGTTCCACCTGGCAATGGACAAAGTGCAAAGTGTATTTCTGGTTGCACTATTAATATTCAATGTTTATATTTTCAATTTAATTTTGAAGACGCTCCGTCTGTTTTTTGCACAGATCTGAAAGAGGACAAATCACTCTTAAAACAGCTCACACCCAAGGATAATCTGGCAAAACACATCCAATAATCAGGCCTCTGCTGGCTTCTGTTGTAACTCAACCCTGTTAAAGTGAGAGGCATATAAACAAAAAAGAGAATTCCAGTATTATTTCACTGTCAATATTTTAAACTTTAAATTTCAAAATTTTGTAAGGAAGAAAAAAAGGTAAACAAAACTGATGAGTCCATTTGACCCTGTTTCTCAGAGGACTGCCCCCTCTTACTATAAAAGTCCCATCTCATATTGATATTCTGCAGTCCCATCCACAGCTGTTTGTTGTTCCCTGTACCTGAGTGGGACTCCAGCAGCTGAAAAACTGATAGACTGCCTTGTGATCCACATAAATGTGTAACTCTGCAACAAAGTAGAGCCAGACTTTTGCTAATAGTTCAGCACAGCTTCTCGGCTCAGTGACTGGTGTGGTGTCACAAGAGCAGTCAACTTCCCCCCAAAACAGAAGGTGAATCTCAACAGTCGCCTTCACTTCTAGGCCATTATAAAACTTTCCAACTCTGAATATGAGATAAGACACACACATTGGTAACTAAACAGGCCGTATGTGGGTATGGAATCAGAGATAAAGTGAAAAAGACAAGAAAATAGAGGCCGTTTTCTTTTGAGTCCAGGTGCGTTTTATGTAGGGAGCGAGGGAGACAGCCTCGCCTTCACAGCTGAAAGAGAAAGAATGATAGCGAGACAAGACAGACAAGGCAGAAACCTGTGTCTTTTCTGCTCAGGTCAGAATCCGAGGCTTTTTAACAAGGCAAACTGTCTGTTGTTGTAGTGGTACATCTAGCCTTAATAGCTGGCCTTTGTCAGATCCTCCCAGTCTGTGTACCAGCCTACGGATATCACTCAGTGAAGAAGTCGGGAACACTGACAAGCTCAGAGCCAAAAGTTTCAAACGCAGACCAAGATGCAGCACTTGTTTTTACTCGGTGTGGTTCACTGAATATGGACCCTACTTTTCCTTTTTATACATTTCATGACACTAAACGTTCAGCTCTGTGGTAGAGGAGAGCAGAAATAGAGCAGATTTGGATTGGTATGTCGATGAGGCCACACAGTGAATTTGATCCAAGTGGTGCAGTTTGTTCCTGTCACCTCCAAATAGCTCTACACCCTGTTTTTACTTACAGCTGCCTTGCTTGTGAGCTAATTACCATGTGTTCGCTGTGTTTATGCATGCATTACTGACAAGGCCAATTACCAAATTAAATATTGTTACAACTGGAGCCAATATGATATCAGCGGCACAGCACCGGCAAATACAACACAGCTGCATGTCTTGTTTCTGGAAAAGGTGAGGCATCGTGAGCAAAAATACCGTTCAGCTGTCACCAGCTAGTTAACCGTTGATCACAGCTGCCCAAATCCTCAACAGAGTGAAGCACAGGGTTTGTCGTGTCTCTGCACTTCACTGATAGTCTGCATTTTCACATGAAATATTTCAGCAGTTAAGTTGCACTGCCAGTCCTCTTCCTGTCCAGCACCTATCTGCCCCCCCCCCCTTTTTTTTTTACCAGTATTCTTCACCTCCACCTAGGGCTGCACGATTTTGTCCAAAAGCAAAAACCTGTTTTTTTTTCTCTGAACACTCGATTTCCAATTTTGATTTTTTATTCAGTGACAACTTCACCAAACTTAACTTCAAAATTAAAACGTTTTTCTATCATCTCTCAAAACAAAACCACTAAAAACAATGTAGTGCATATGCCAGGCCAGTAAGTGGCGCTGTAACGCTGTCGAGGAAATGCACAAAAGACAGAAGAAGAGTACAGAGCATGCATATAAAGGTTGTTTTGGCTGAACACATGCAGGCGCCGTAAAGGAGTTAAGAGTGTCATATGATCTTTTCAAGAGAGCTGCAGATAGTCATCCACTCTCATTGACGGATTTATGCAATCTGACCCTTTTTCAAAAAGTACCATTTACGGTCACCCGAAACTCTGTTTCCGTGTGAATGAAACCCCGATGTGACAGAAACTTTAGCATTTACTCCTGAATTTGTTTCCGTGTGGACGGGTTGTCATGCCTTCAGACAGACTTTGTAGTGGGGAGTGGTTTGCTCTTCATGCGAAACTGCGAAACCGTACCAATTCCACATGACTGATTTACTCTTGCCCTATTTAGCCGCAAAATTATCGCCTTCTTTTGCAAACATCATGTTTGTTTACACTGGTTTGTATGGGAACTGGTGTGCCTACGGTGGCCTGGAGGCACGAGACATGATAAAGAGGAAAAATTTTTTAACATCATCATAATCAAATAATCCGTCTATGATTTAAAATCGATTAATCGTGCAGCCCTACCTCCACCCTTCTCCTTTCATCAAGAGCCCAAAAACACCTGTGAGTCTGTATTTGAAAGGGTTTTTAGCAACTGCCGAGAGTGTGTGTTTATTGAAGCTGTAAAACTGAAAAGGAATATAGTTCAGCAGTACAGCATTCACAAAGACGTGGTTAGTGTGAGAGACGTTGAGCGAAAGAGCTTCACCTCTGTGTCACTGTTTACAAGAGCCGAAGTGAAGTACCAGCACATGGAGGAGACTCTCTTCCTGCTTGTATTTGTGATAGGGATGGAGAGATGGAAAAGTGAAGGAGTGTGGAGATACAAGATAGGGGAGAAGTGGATGTGTGCCCTCAGTCAATTGAAAAGCTGTCAGGGTACAGGTGCATACTAGCTACAAGCAAGAGATAAGAGGCAACTCTGTCTCTCTGGCTGTTTTCCTCTTCACCTCTCCTGCCCTTTTTCTCACTTGTTATCCTCTCCCTGCCTCTCTTTACTTCTCCTCTGCACCAGTATTAATCAAACTGGTAATGTCGAAGCAGAGCGTTCAGTAACTCGGACTCCCTGACACGTCAAATGTCATTTCCAACCTCAACAGATAAGGATGGACCTGTTTTCCTCTCTTCCACTCTTTCATCCTCACCCTGCAGAGCATTGAGGTTTTTTAGGGTGAAAGAGACTCATGCACACTTCTTTTTCTCTGTGTCTCGGACATATTGACTACGGAACCTATGTGCTTTATGAAAATGATTGAAGAACTGCAAGAAATCCTAGATATCTGCATTTCTATTATTTGGAATGATGTTAAGAGAAAAGCTTTAAAAAGATATTGTGGAAGACACTGAGCACATAATTCACCAAATATCAGAGTTAGAGGACAGGATTGATAGTTTGACCTATGACCATTTTTCATTTTGATTAATCCTGATTTATTTTTAAAATCAGTGCCAGCCATTAGATATAACAGGCATTTGTGTGCACTGTTATGTACGGAAGAGGAATAGGGCCACTGGAAAAAAACAAAAACAAACAAACAAAAAAAAAAAAAGCTCATATATATATATTTTTAATTATTATTCTAGAAAAAAAATCTGAATTCTGAGATTAAACTCAGAATTCAGACTTTAATTCTAACTTTTTCTCTGAATTTTGACTTTAAATTCAGAATAACTATTTTTAAAAATTATATTGGTCCTTTTTTTTCTTTGTTGTTTTTTTTTTTATTTCCAGTGGCCATAATCCTCTTCAGTAGTTATGGGGAAGTGAGGCTGTGAATGCTTCCTTCCCGTATTACTTACATTCCCTTTCTGTAGGTGGCCAGAGTCTGGCAATGTCTGCATGAGGATGTTTTTGTTTTTTTTTTGTTTTTTTTGTATCAACCGGTCTCCTTCAGTTCCCCATTAAAGACAGCAGGTTCACGTCACTCTTGCTCTGGCTTGACATTTAATTTAAATGGCATTACTATTGAATTAGTATGAATATGACTTAAAAAATGGCAATAACAAAGACAACCAAAGCCAGGCTTTTATAATAGTAATAAAAAAAAAGTAGAGGACAAACTATCGAACATATGACACAACACACGCCTGTGTTGGCACACCAGCCAGACGTTGCAGACTTTCACTGAAACTGTATTGTAGCCCTTAAGTCAGTCACATTAATGGATTCTCCTCATTTTTTCCCCACTGGCGCTTTCTGCAAGATGTTAACAAGATTTTCTAATTAGCTGCCTGAAACACAGAACAGATAGCAACACTTTGTAGTTGACAAGATGGAAATAAAATGGCATGCAGGACAAACAATGTTTCATATGTATAGCCAAGGCTATTAAGGAAAACACAAAAAAACATCAGTCTAACTCAGACAGAAGCGTGGTTTAGAGGCGATAAAAGCATCTTCCTTATCAGTCCTGTAGCTTTGCCAGAGGCTTTTGTAGTCAGCGGTGTGTTTTGTGTCTTTTCCATTTTCCAATTTCTTTCCTTTCATTCCTCTCCCGCTCTTTGTCTCGGTAAGCTGGTCTGCGTGCTCCGCAAGTCTGAGGCCTCTGTGTGCAGTACGCCTCCGCCTTCGCCGACGGAGATTAAAAATAATGGGCAGCACCATTAATTAAGCAACTAATCTGACTGTTTATGTTTTGTCATATTTACCGCTCATGGATGCGTGGAAAACTCTCCCAAAAATGACTGGGAATGTTTTCACGGCGCCACGCTCACATTGAAAACAAACAGCATCCCTGTACATGGCTCAACAGGCTGTCAGGGACACTGCTTTACCTCTTTCCAGCTTAAAAACGCGAGAGCTCCCCTCCCTCTCACTCGCTCTATTTTTATTTATTTATTTTGTAAGCGGCTCAGTTAATATTGTTGATTTAAAACCTCACCTTCAATTTGTCGTAGCATGTGGACAGAGCTTGAGCTTTTGCTGCGGCTGAGCCAATTTTCTGCTTCAAGCGCCTTTAATAAACCACGCAGCGCTATCAGGAGGCTTCGGCTTCCCTGATGAAGGCCATTTATTTCAAATTAAAGGAGAGTTCCTTATCTTCGGCAGCCTCAAACGGAGAGTGAGATAAAGATGGCGCGCCTTGGTGTCGTCCTCTCTGTGTTGTTAATGTGATGAGAGAAAAGAAAGAGGGGGAGAGCGAGGGGAGAAGTGAGAAAGGAGACTGAGTTTGAGAGAAGACAGAGACAAAAAGTAGACAGATTAAAGAGGCAAGATAAACCACTGGAGGTGGTGTGTGTGTGTGTGTGTGTGTGTGTGTGTGTGTGGGGGGGGTTAATCTGATTGGCTGTCATCTTCTTGAAATGTTCCTGTGATACAACACCAATGGATGCTTCGTTCCTTCTCCTTCATCTTTTTATCTCTCATGTTTCCTTTATATGTTTTTCTCTCCGTCTCCGTTCGTTTTTCCTCTTTAACCTCCGTCACCCCTACGCAGATAAACTCCATGATACTGCTGCTGATGATGAATGGCATCTGTGTGCATGTGCGGATGTTGATACGCTGTAATTGAAACGCTGAGGTCAGCTCTCCTCCGCGAATCAAAGCCAAAAAGAGCCTTTAATTCGGCTTTCAATTAAACCTGGTGTTAAACGCTTCTCGCTGAGAAAGCGTGTACGCAGCACAGTGTGGAGGAGAACCGTGCGCGTGTGTGAACACTGTTTACAGTCTACTACAAAGTATGTATGTGTGGGGGTGTGTACATTTGTGCATGTGCCTTTTCCTACCTGCGTGGGCGAACGTAACAGGCTTGTCTCTGCTTCAATCAGTCAGAATCTATTACAGAGAGGCACCCAGGCAGCAGGCCTGTCATAGTTAACAATCACACAGATAGACAGGCAAAGACCAATTATAATACAGCCCACATATCAAATTAAGCACGGCTGATTCAATCTCTCAAAGCTCACTTTTCTGCTGTATTTGATCAGAACGATCCTGCCCACTCAATTAAATGCGATTTAGCACTAATTGCATGATTTGCATTGAAGCACATTCTTTGCACGCCACAGCTTTTTGAACAGGTTGGTGGGAGTGAGGGTATTAATTCTTCTTTGGTTTGTCTTGCCTCGTTTTGTCAGACCACAAATATCTGATACTTTTTGAAAAAATAATCTGTCTTTCACTTCTTTGTTCGCTGCAAGAACTGAACTCGACCAGCAATCCACAACTTAGACAATGTCATGTCAGGACCACATGCATATACCAAAGGGCTGGACAATTATGGCAAAAATAGTTATCATGGTTATTTTGACTGATATTGAAATCACTTCTGAAGTTGTCTTATCTTACTTCTCAACCAAAAACGGCCTTCCTGCCATGTTTTTAATCGCGCCTCGTTTTAATGATCCACACATGTCGCACACTTGCTGCAGCTGCACAGAACAGGGGTGCATTCAAGTGTTTTTCAAGCACAGGAGCTAACATACACGCTGCACCGTGCGGCGCATTAATCATCTTTCTTCAATTATAATGTTTTTATGATCATAAGAATCCAAAATCGAAATCATGATTAAAATTTGATTAATCGTCCTGCACTAATGAACTATACCGTAGACTAAAACAAGAGCTTTCCCCCAATTATTATGTTTAATAATTTTTCATGCATTTAGAAACATGGATATGTTGTGGTGATTTTTTGACAGTGTTTAGTTGGGTTGGGAGTTGCAGAGTGACCCAGTGATAAGATGCTAAATGCAATTTTTGCACCTTGAAAAGGGCCCAACTAAAATGTGTCAACATGAATTTGGTCTTTGGATATTAGGATAAATCTTGCTTCTCCATGCTTTCTGAGTCCGTCTCTCCATATAAACTTCAGAATCTAAATCAAAAAGTCTTCTTTGATCAAAATGAAACCTCCTCTCTCTAAAAAAATTTGAATCAAACCCTGAGAAATCCCCAAACTTCACTTATATTTGCAAAAGAAAAGTCTGCGGTGTAATCAGGATCTTTGTGTTTGAATTATCTGGTTCTTCTGAAGCACATTTTAGAAATGTTTCTTTGAGTGATGGTGAAAAAATGAGACTGACTGACTGCATATCTGTTCACTCCACTAATTGTTGCATCTTCCTGTGTGTCCTTCTCTCTTTTTCAGGCATCGCAACACCCTGCCTGTGTGTGCTGGCGTCCAGGCTCAGATTTTATCCTGTTACCGAGCCAACAGAGATCAGACCCTAAAGTGTTCAGACCTGGCCAAAGAGTATATGAAGTGTATCGATGCTGCAAAGAAGGTGAGAGATTGTTCTTTGAGTCTGGGAATAATGGGAAGTTGAAAATCAAGGGAAAGATCTGAAGAGTTAAAGAGTCCACAACAGGAAAAAAAATATATTCTGCTCTGTGATTTGACCTTTGGGATTAGAAATGATTTCTCAGATCTCATTCTGTAAATCTTTGTTAATGATAATAACAATAATGGTATAAATGATAACATCATCTTGTACTTCACATGGCCCCTCAAAGACCTTACACTCTGTTTTGAGTGATGGCGTTTGAAGTTTTCCACGGAGAGATGTGCTGTTATTTTTAAAGCAGCACTCTGTATGATGTAAAAGAAAGAAATTCATTTTTTTCTCCTGTTCTCTCGATTATTCTGGTGTAGTTAGGAACAAAAAAGGAGTCAGATTGATAGGACTTTGAGTGCTGTCACTTAAGGTCTTTAGACAAAGAGAAATCTTGTCATTAGAAGCAGCTTTCACAGTGATTGTCTGATGTAAAAGTGTGAAATCCAAGTTCTCCAGCACGACCAAAGTTGTTTTCCAACCACCACTGAAAGTGACACCTTTTCAAAGGCAAACACTCTTCAGGCCTCTTTGAAACAGATCTTCATTTGAAGTTCAGCTTGTCAATGCAACCTTCACCATTATGCTTCTTATTTTAAGTCATTATTGGCACAAAATCATTGAGTGTAGGCAACAAAAGAAGGAAGAACAGGGTGGCATGTGAAAGCAGGCTGTTTAACAAGGTTTCTCCCCAGACAGCATTAATATCATGTTTGATAGTCCCTGTGTCTAGCCTTGCACTGCAGCACACTTCAGATACACTGATATTCATCTGTTTCATCCTCTGACAAATATAAAATACTCTTCAAAACTGAGGAAGATCGTTGAGCTGTTGGGTTTCCAGGCTCTTCCAGTCAACCATGTGCATAACGTCTGCAACGCTAATTCAAGGAGAGTTCAGAGCTGAAATCTTGCAGCGTACGCTGCAAACAGGATTATGTAATCTCAAGGCCAGTTTAAAGCTTCTTTCCTGCTCATTTGCATCCAAAATTTGCATTTATTAAGACTGCAAACTCATGCTTTCAGTCCGTCATCAAAGCAGAGAAGAAGACACACTGCTTGTAATGCTGTTTATGTAAGCCATAGTTTACTTTACCTTTGAGAGTTGAGCTGTGCAGCTTAATGAGAAGTTTTAAGCAACAGATTGCTGTTTGACTTGTAAATGTAACAAGACGGTGCGAGGAGACAAAAACATTCAGAGCAGACTTTGGCTGTCAGGGCAGAAACGAGAAAAATACAATTATGCATGCTTTAATGGAGTCCTTAAATTGAAAAGTGGCAGAAGAAGGTTCTGAGAAAAGGCACCTGGGTGTTTGGGGAGTATATTAGGGTATAAAAATCGAAAATCACAGATCTGTATATGGGCTGTCAAAATTGTTCCAAAATTACGTTGGAATATTTGCTCTAAAAATAACACATAGGTTCGAACATATTCAAATATCTAGCTTACACAGCTTGCACATATCTTTATCTCGCTCCCTTTTTTTTCCATTTACCGTGTCTGCCCAAAATCCGAAGAATTTACAAATGGAGCTTCTAAAGTTCGTTGGCGTCCAGACCACTCTCTCCAAGTTTGGCTCTGAAAACATCCCTCCATCTCTCTCTGCATGAGCCATGGATGGTTTTTGTTGAGTCTCACTGCCAGTACATCACCTGTGACTTGTCCCTGACCTGTCATCATAGTGCACTCACTCACAAAGATACCACTGGTTTTTTTTTCCCACTCAGTTTTTTCCTGCTCTTTGATATTAATTTTCACATTTGAATCCCGTTTTTTTAAATATTCAAATATATATTTGAATATAGAATATTGGTTGACAGCCTCACTGTATACTGTATCAATGCTTTTCAGCATTGTATTAGAAATAAATGAAAGATATCTTTGCCTTTTTACCCGTCGTTTTAAGTGCAGCATTGACCAAACTGATTTTTTATGTTTGTAGCATAATAATAATTAAAAAAAAAAATAGTTATCATCATACCAGAGATCTGAACTGACTACGTCGATGGTTACCCCTCCAGCTCCTGGCTGTAGTAGACATGATAAGCTGAACATAACTCTGTCCCTTCTGTAAATGCTCTGACTACTGTTGGAACTCTCCTCCATCCTGTCAAGTTGTGCCATTGTTTTCTGAGTGCAGCTGGTTGCACTAGCTGTAATCCTTCTTGTTTTGACACCAAAGGAATTAACATCAAGCTTCCTCTTTATGCAGCGCCACTGCTGTGAAAACAGACCATAGGTAGAAGAGAATGAAATCTCAAGATGTTTTGATTTTTGACAAGGTGGTGTGGAAATGAAGTGAGAAGGAGTAGAGATAAGGAGTGGGTTGTAAAAAATTAATACAATGTTTTTTTTTAATCAACTATTTTTTTTTACCATCATTGTATATCTATTATTTTTATATTCATCATTTTATTACTTTCCTATTCCTTTGTTTCCAGTTTTATGTTAGATAATAAAATAAGAAAAACAAAGGCACTAGTAATAAAATGAGTTGTTGAAAAGTCAAGGAGAAAAAAATGAAATTTTTATATTGCTTCTTTTTTTTTTTTTTTACATAAAAGCAGAACTTTTCCACAGAGAAGTTGCCACATTAAAGTGTCACTCTGAAGTCACAGGGACTGTTTATGTCTCTGAGCAGGTGAGTCAGAGTAAACCTGTTTTTTATAAGATGTAAGATCTTACTTTTTTCTCTTTGTCACTTTTTTGTATTTTATTCTAAGTTGAAACCAGTGGAAAACCACCACTTCAGTATGCACTCAGTCAAACCTCCCCTTTGCACTTTTTTCTTAGCTTTTTTTTTTTTTTAATTCCACATTCCTGAATCGGCTCCACGACTGTATTATTCAAAAGCAGAGACAAGTTCCTCTGCTGAAGCGTGTGCATCTCTGCAGAGGTTTTTCAGTTATAAATTCACAGAAAAGTGAGAGAGAGAATAAGTGAGGAGGAGGGGGAGGCTTGAGCACAGGATACTGGAAGCTTGCCCTTCCAAAGTTTGCACAGTGGAGACATTTGAAGGTGCAGGTGCTCATCATGAACCCCAACAACGTATCACTCCGCCTGATGCTGCTCTCTGCTCACATCTCCTCTGCATTGCTCAGGGGCACTGAGGCTTCCCCTGGCATACAGTAATACAGCATGTGATAATCAGTGCGCTGTAACTCTATTCCTCTGCGCTTGTAGTCCTCTAGTGTGTGTGTGAGTCTAGTGTGTGTGGCTGCCTGTGTGTGTTCAAAAGCATCAGGAACTTTGTATCTGTTGTATATAAACCCACGAAGGCACAAAGGCATAAAATATACACACAGCCAACTCCGTGTATGTTTTTGTTCTTGTATTCCTATGCTTATGGGGTCTTGATAGGCCTGGCATTGCATGTGTGT
This sequence comes from Xyrichtys novacula, assembly GCA_962446985.1. Taxonomy (NCBI): domain Eukaryota; kingdom Metazoa; phylum Chordata; class Actinopteri; order Labriformes; family Labridae; genus Xyrichtys; species Xyrichtys novacula. The sequence continues at coordinate 23,945,723 of OY660867.1, read as the reverse complement.
GCGTGTGTGTGTGAAAGTTTCATCCTCATATTAGCTGGTGTGAGATAACGAGGAGTGAAGTGAAGACTCTTTGAAGACTGTCTTTAAAAGAGCACGGCAGATCATACACATTGTGGGAGCCGCGCGCGTGTGTGAGTGTGTGTGCGTGTGTATGTGTGCGTGTGTTTAAGTAGCTTGCCACATTTCAGTCTGCTTTAACTTACACATCAAGGTCTCGCCTCTTGATTAGCCCCTGAGGCGTCTCCCTGACTTTCACCCTGTATATTTGAAAGTTTACAAAGTTCTTCCTCCATTTGGTGTCTTTAAAAGCTGTCACTGTTAGTTTGCTCATCACTGATAGCTCTCTTTTTTTTCTCTTGTGGAGTAGATACTGTGTAATTTGATCCAGATTCAGCATTGTATTTAGCTGATGCCTTACAGTGAAAACTAATCATAACTGCAAACTTCATCTACGATAATCATCTGTGTCTTCAGCATCCACTCATCTGGGCAGAAACTTACATATATCAAGATTTCTTAAAGAATGATTAAACACTGTAACCCTTACCAATCAGCACCAGAATTAACAGTTGGTTGAAGTATCTATCAATATTATTAAGATAAAGAACACGTAAAAGCTCTTGAGTTACCTTTAATTCATTGTTAAAAGCATTTATTCCTTTAATAATTGTAATGCAAAGTCGATAATTTGAGAATGTTGGTGATAAATCTGTAGTAAATGACTTAACAGTCGTAGAGTACGGGCGTGTAGAATATAGTGCTAATTTGTGCTTTAAAATAAATAATTAAAAGCTAAAATGCTGCTTATATACAAAACCCAATTCCATTGAAGTTGGGAAATTGTGATAAACGTAAATAAAAACAGAATACAATGATTTGCAAATCATTTTCAACCCATATTCATATAAATACACTATAAAGACAAGATATTTAATGTTCAAACTCATACACTTTATTTTTTTTTGCAAATAAAAATTAACACATGACAAAGAAGCTGGGAAAGGAGGCAAAAAATACTGAGAAATTTGAGGGATGCTCATCAAACACGTATTTGGAACATCCCACAGGTGAGCAGGCTAAGTGCGAACTTTGTGAACAACTGCGTGAGCAAATAGTCGAACAGTTAAAGAATAATGTTTCTCAAAGTACAATTGCAAGGAATTTGGGGATTTCGACACCTACGGTCCATAATATCATCAAAAGGTTCAGAGAATCTGGAGAAATCACTGCACGTAAGCGGCACGGCCAGAAACCAACATTGAATGCCCGTGACCTTCGATCCCTCAGGCAGCACTGTATCAAAAACTGACATCAATGTGTAAAGGATATCACCATATGGGCTCAGGAACACTTCAGAGAACCACTGTCAGTAAATACAGTTCGTCGCTACAGCTGTAGGTGCAAGTTAAAATTCTACTATGCAAAGCGAAATCCATTTATCAACAATATCAGAAATGCTGCCAGCTTCTCTTGGCCTGAGCTCATCTAAGATGAACTGATGCAAAGTGGAAAAGTGTTCTGTGGACTGACGAGTCCACATTTCAAATTGTTTTTGGAAATAGTGGACGTCGTGTCCTCCGGGCCAAAGGGGAAAAGAACCATCCGGACTGTTATCGACGCAAAGTTAAAAAGCCAGCATCTGTGATGGTATGGGGTGCATTAGTGCCCAAGGCATGGGTAACTTACACATCTGTGAAGGCAACATTAATGCTGAAAGGTACATACAGGTTTTGGAGCAACATATGCTGCCGTCCAAGCAACATCTTTTTCATGGACGCCCTTCCTGCTTATTTCAGCAAGACAATGCCAAGCCACATTCTGCACGTGTTACAACAGCGTGGCTTCATAGTAAAAGAGTGCGGGTACTCGACTGGCCTTCCTGCAGTCTAGACCTGTCTCCCATTGAAAATGTGTGGCGCATTATGAAGTGTAAAATACGATGGAGACCCTGGACTGTTGAACAACTGAAGCTGTACATCAAGCAAGAATGGGAAAGAATTCCACCTTCAAAGCTTCAGCAATTAGTCTCCTCAGTTCCCAAACATTTATTGAGTGTTGTTAAAAAGAAAGGTGATGTAACACAGTGGTGAACATGCCCCTGTCCCAACTACTTTGGCACGTGTTGCAGCCATGAAATTCTGAGTTACTTATCATTTGCCAATAAAAAAAAAAAAAAATTATGAGTTTGAACATTAAATATCTTGTCTTTGTAGTGTATTCAATTGAATATAAGTTGAAAAGGGTTTGCAAATCATTGCATTCTTTTTTTATTTACGTTTATCACAATTTCCCAACTTAAATGGAATTGGGTTTTGTACATGTTTACAAGTAACACATCAATAGTTCCCCGATCTGAAGTGTTACCTTTCTATTATTGTCGGCCTGAAATGTGGCTTAGTGTGTATAAGCTGCTACAGCTACCTGCCACTAGGGTCACTAGTGCAACATAGACAGCCATACTGCAAAAGAGCCAGCGCAGATGACAGACAGCATCTAGTAGTGCAGTGTAGTTAGGCAGTATTTTGATCTGGTTGTTTGTAGGCAACAGGAACGTTATGTTATGTTAGACCAACTTTTCCCAATTTTGACTTTTTCTTCAACTTTCTCTCCTTTAGATAGTTGACTGATTGAATCTAAATTCCCACAATAATAACAGAGAAATACGATTTTTTTTGGACCTACAACTATCTACAGAGATCAAAATATCTCACTGCCCCAAAACTGATTTTATGATTCGTTTTCTACACTTGCTGATAACATTAAAACAAAATCAACATGAAATTGTAGAAGTTGTCTTAAAGTGATAAAGTTATGATACAAAAGGAGCCTGTCCAATAATCTTTTATTCAGATCATCTTAGCCAGTATGCCGAAGGTAGCAGTGTCACATGCTTCTTATAAACTTCCCAACTTACTACATAAGAGAAATAGATTCCCCTTATAAGCTGCCAAGACCATGAGCCACATACTGAGTTGTTTTTCTGTGTATCAATCATCAGAGCCGTTACATAACAGGAGGATGTAGTGACAGAAAACAGTTGATCCTGATTTGCCTGTACAGCAGTTTGGGAACTATCCAGATACCTACAGGAAACTTTCATAAGCTTCTGCAGGAGAAAACAAGGCCTTACCTCTGAAGCTAGTGTCATCTATTCTGCACTTAAGACTTTTTAATTTAATCTACTTAATGCGAACTAACATAAGCACAAAAACCTGTTCTTTAATTTTGGCTAATAATAGCAAAATATCCATTCATTCATCCATTTTCAGTACTCCCTATTCCATTCAGGGTCTTTGGGGGGATGGACCTATCCCTATCCCACCTGCCACTGGGTAAGACATGTTGCAAACCCTGGACAGGTTAACAGTCCATCAAACTGCAAACAAAGTGGACAAGAATCTGGATACACTCACAGTCAGAACCACAACCCAGAAACCATGCTGTTGGACTGTGAAAGGAGCCACCAAGAGAGCATTTTTTTTACAACACACACACACACACACACAGAAAGAAAGAGCTTTTTGTTGTCACCATGCTGTCCCCATTTCCACATCGTGTTCTGGAAACTGTTAAGCGTGCAAGTCTGAAATCTTAATGACTTTTAAAGCTTTGCACAAAGACCTTTTTTCAGTGTTGGGTTATAAAAGAGGAGCACCATAACATTCTTCTTCTTAATTTTAATCATTGAAAACCTAAATGTTTGGGTTCAACAAACTGTAGGGAAATATTGACATTGTAATAGTTCTTCTGTGTGTGTTCAATGTTTGCCAACTGTCTTTTACGCCTCCCCTTTTTGATGCATTTTTAATGACTGCATCTGTGGAGAAGTGCTTTGAGTCTGAGGAATATTTGTTTACTTTCCTTCTATATTTCATTCATAAGCTCAGTTTATCCTTGTGAATATACTTACATTTTAAAATCAAAGACTTCTGTAAGAGAGACTTTTACTTTTCTAGTTAATAAGGGATATGAATGAAGTGATCTGAAGAAGCACCTGAAGAGGGGATCAAAAAGATGACAACTTTTCATCCCTAAGTTCCAGAAGTGTGAGACAGAGGAGACTTCAGTGGGACTGTTTGCAGTCCAGTTCGTGCTTTGTCTTCCCAGTTTCACAGAAGCGACTGTGATGTGTTTTGATCAGTGTCACAGCGGGTCGGTGCACAGGCCAGCATATCACAGACGTCTTCCTGCTGGTCACACCAACACATTCATATGTGTGCGTGTGCATACGCGTGTGTGTTTGGTGGCAAATGAGGAGAGGATCCCACAGAGCCTGCAGAGACAGAACAGACATCCTCCAGTCATTATCCTCTGGGAGGCTCAGCCCGATGTGGGCACAGCTACGTGTGACACACACACACACACTGCCCGGACACTCAGTGGGATTTTCCAGTCATTTATCTGCACGCTCAGATGCAAACACACACATGCGCAGTGTCTCCATGCCTGGCAGGATTTTAGAGTCATTTAGCACCAATCTCAGAGAGAGCCTGGCTTTGATTCGGATCAATGTTTGAGGCTCTGCTGGTGATGGAGGGAGGACAGGAAAAGGCCGTCCTGAAAGTGGAAACAGATTTGAAATATCTGGGCAAAGATGTGCAAGACTGACCAGTGTAAGAGTGAAAATACCAGAGTGGAGAGCAAAACAAGCAGGTGAAAGATAAAATGGGAGTAAAGAGGGAACTCTTAGAAATACTCCAGAAAGACGTTGGTGCAGCAGCAGCAGCACGTCAGATCAGCGATGTATGCAGAGGAACAGCAAGGTCAGGATCTGTCCAGCTGCTAGTTGAGACCTCTGAAACTTTAAATGCTGTTATTTTCCCCTCCAGCAAGGCCAACCACTGAGGCGCACACACACGCACACAGACGTATATATCCACAGTCTCACTGTGGAGTACAGGCAGAACGGGCTTTAGGTCTAATACCAGGGGAGTTACTCCTGAAGTGAAAGTCTGTCCGTCAGAGTAGAGAGAGGGAGCAGAAGAGTGAAACAGACTGAGAGTGAAGAAGGAGGTAGAATCTGAGAGGGGAGCAAAAGTGAAGTGAAAAGTGCTGAGAAGCAGCAGAGTGATTGACGGAGATTTAGAGACATCCCTGCTCCTGTGTACCTGAGCATTTTCCTCCCTTTATTCATAAAGACAGTCCTCCACCATATAGAGCTGCACCTGTATCCTCTGTTTTCTGGTCATTTTTGAATCTAAGTGTCTAAAATCATGCCATTTACATGCTTTTGTCAGCTATTCAAGCTGTTGAACTCCTCAGCCCCTGTCAGCCTACGGAGGCAGTATTAGTGGGAGGACTTGCTGATGAGATGTCAGATGTCATACTGTAAGACCCTCCAAAATTACCCTGTGCATCAAGATTGACAGTCCTTCTCCTGCATGAAGGGTATTAATTTACACTTTTTACTTTAGTGGTTAGTCTATAATTTGGGACTTTGGTCTCTTGAGTTGCTGGCAGTCGTGACATTTAAGCCAGTGAGCTGGAGCCTGGACTAAGGTCCTTTCTGCTGTCCATCAGTGGACAGTTTACAGATGATTAAGTGCTGGGTTTTTACAGAGTTTGTCTAATGGGCAGACGACAGGGGGTCAGCCAATCCAGGGCCCATGAGCACAGTTAAAGTAGACAGTAACATGTATGAGAGATGACGTACATAGATGATTTAAAGCTACTATGAGGAGTTTTTTTTTTTTTTTATGTTTATGAAAAAGACTGAAATTCATATTGAAGCCTTTTCATGATATCCAAAGCAAACAAGACCGCCAGATTGAAGATATTTCAATCATCATTTTTCATACCTGAAATCAGTGCGAGGGCGTAGGCTGCTGTCAGCCTCCTATTTCCCTTAAGTTTAACTCAAAGTAAGACCCTGTATTACCTGATATTAAAATGTCAACTCTAGAGAGGTCAACATAGTTGACTTTTTTATTTAGGAGTGGATAGATGTGTGATCTACCGTCAAGTAAAGGCTAACCAATGCATGAAGTATAATAAACCATTAATCACTCTTCACTTGAAAGGTGGTTTGACTTGCCTAAAGAAATTTTTTCGAGAGGGGTCTGGCTGCAGACCTCCACTGTGAGGACCCGAAGTAACGTTTTTTCTCACACACTCCAGTTTGTATGAAGTGGTCATCCGGATTTGTATTTTCTCTTTGTTGAACACATAAATATACAAAAAAAATCATATTAAGATTTTATACATAAAATAAAGCCCCAAGAAATAAAATATATTCACACAAGACAAAAAAAAAACATACGTCCCAGTTTAATCACTTTTAATTTGAAAGGCTTCAAATCATCTTCCGACAAAAGAAAAATGTATATTTACTTTTATCTTTTTTAACTCTCATGTTGTTTATTCTTTTATTTTCTCTCTCTGTATCTGTACTATGCCGCTGTAAATTTGAAATTTCCTCCCATGGGACTATTGAGGGAACATCTTAACTTATATTATCTTTATTTTGAAAGGCTTCAAATCAACTTTCAGTCTGCTCAGTGGTGGTGAATCCTCACGGAGGAGGTCTGCAGCTCGGCTGTCTAGGATTTTCAGATCCAGTTTACATTAAAAATGGTTCTTTGGTGTACACTTTAAAATATCAAAGGTTTTGAGCGGACACACACACACACACACACACACACACACACACAATAACATAGAGAGGAGGAGGGAGGGAGAGGATCATACTGGAATAAAACTCGCATTAACTAATGTCATTTAAAAATTCAAAAATTAATGACAAGAAACAATTACTTAAAAACTGAGGGCATAAATATCAAATGTGACTCTTGAACTTACATTTACATTCTGCATTGAACTGAGCGCAGTATGATTATTCTATGTATTGTGTATTTCTGATATATTGCAAAGTGAGTATTTGAAAGGATTAATTTACACAGGTCTGATTTCTTTATTCTGAAAGTTTCAGTAGCTTTGGTTATTAATTTGTTTTACAGAACAAAATTTCTGTCTTGGCACTACCTGATGTTTCTGTCAGGCTCGTCCTCTAGTTTTCCCCCTCGTGTGAAAGTATTTGAGTGAAAGTCCTGAAAAAAATCACAGTAAGTCTAAGTATCGCTCTTGCCTTTCAGAAACATATATCAGTTACTTGTGACGAGGGAGAAATGTTGGACGGCACGTTTAAGCAGGACAGTGCTGCTCTTGATTTATGTAGCCGTCGATTTTTGTAGACTCACAGAGGGATTGCGTCCCATTTTTAGAAACTCTGTTGTGATTCAAAAATGTCCGAGTTTTATTGAGCAGGAGCCTCTGTGCTGATTCTTTGGCATGCTTAGTGTGCAAGTTTGATTCCCTGCAGGCAGCCGGCGAGAAGATAAGACAGAGAGAGAGAGAAAATAGTTTCATCAAGTTTTGATAAGTCCATTCTGAAAGAAAAAACCCTATCGACAGCAGTGATACACTGATAATAAATCAGTCTGTTGTAGATTTGAATGCACACTGACTTTTGCTGAACCAGTGAATCACAGCAGTATAAAACCTCGTATTGATTTCTTTTTCCTTTTACCTTCAGTCTTATTGTTGATTGAACAGGAGTCATGCCGGTACAAAGATCACAGCGGCTCGGCTACTCAGCCAGCAGATAACAATGTAGATAAACAAACTGAAAGAAAATAAAAAGAGAAGGCTGAGGACAAAAGCTTGCATTGAAGAACAGAAAAATAAATAAATAAATAAAAACATGCTGTACATGTACAGACATCTGCAGGCTGTCATGAAAGGGTGTTAAATGTGAAGGATAGCGAGACGTATATGGGAAGACCTTGATAAACACTGGGCATAGAAAAAGCAAAATAAAATAGAAGTTAAGTGGAGGAGAGAGCTGAAACATGACTGGAGAGCCAAGAAAGGAGAAATGATTAGGTCTAAAGTGAAAGCTAAGATTAAATGTTGACATGTAGAAGCAAGGGATTGGTGCAAGTCAAACAAATAATGGAACAGGCTTCCTTGATAGGCTGTATGAAAAGGAAAAATGAGCCCAGGTCTGACCGACGGTGCGGAGCTGGAGAGACTTTTCAAGAAAACAAACCAGGAAAATGAATGAGACACAAACAGAGGAGGAAAATCAACTGAAAATATGAGTAGTCAGAGGGAGAAGAAGCTCTGAAAACATGATGGCGGATGCTGAGAAATTGAAAAAGCGAGGGAGAAAATAAAATGTGGGGATGCGCAGAAATGAGGAGGAAAAGATGTAGACGAAAGATTGCAGCTTAACAGAAGAGGAAGAACGATGCTGGAGAGAGAGGAAAGACTCAGACGGATGGGCAGGTGAGAGATAGAGGGGATGTGTTGTCAGAAGGGAGGATCTGGAGGGAAAGAGCGAAAAAGGCAGGATGTGTGGATCCTGTGAGGAGAAAAGTGGTCATGGAGGAAGGGCTGCAGATGGACAGAGGATGAAAAGATGCAGAGGGAGAGAAAAAGATGGCAGGCCCCTCAGTGGTCAGCACTAATGAAGAAGAATGAGGGTCTTCAGCTGCTCTCTGGACCTGTTACTGACCACACACATTAACACTTTATTCCACTTAAGGATCCTTAATTATAAGGCGATGAGGAAGTAGTCAAACTTCACTTTCACTCTTTGCTATGCTTGAATAACATCACAAAGTGTGGTGGAGCTTCTTTAAACCAGAGCTAATTAGGGAACAGAGTTTTTCTCACTTTTTATATTTGTTCTAAAGGGAAATGTCTCAGATTAATAAATCAGGCATGGGAGTTACACAGCAAGCTTCTGAATGAGTGTGGGTTGTTGCTTTAATTGGGGCTAAAGTCATGCAGTATTTCCACATCCTCCTTCAAAGTGCAAAACTTTTACTCCAAAGCTGATGCGCCACAGAGCAAACAGCGCTTTTCATCCTTTGACATGCTGTTTGTGGATCCGTGCTTTGACTGTTTTACCTCTCTGCCCACTCGAGAAAACAGGTACGAACCTCAGAATAAGACACACATACCAAAAAAAAAAAATAATAATAATAATCTAAGCAAAATTTTCAGGGTTAGTTCTCTAAGGTTTTTTTTTTCTTTTTACAGAGAAATAGTTTAAAAAGGTGACTTCTGTTTGAAGCACATTTTTGTCAGATTCTTGTTTCTCTTCTTCTCGTAGTTGAAGGTCTGTTTGTGCCTCATTAGCTGTGACTGCCTACAGACAAGGAAAAAAAAAAACATCTGAGGAATGCTTGAACTTTTCTTCCACCCCAGCTCACAGTGGTGAACAAAAGTTGATTAAGATTTGCAAGCACACGCAGTGGTATGATATATAGCTTAGTTTTAAACTAGAAGTTTGGAGACTGTTTTTTACAAAGTTTGTTTGTCAGCAGTTTGACAGAAAATGACTGACCCAGTTTTGATGAAATCTTGTGGGTGAATGTAGCTTAAAAATATCTGATCTATTCAGAAGTTTCATCGCAATTTATCTTAAGAGAAGCCATAATATGCCACACCATAGACTGTACATACTATGGACAACTTGGCTCCGCCTTCCATCATTATATGAATTTGAAGCCAAATTGCTCTCTGCATTCCCTGGATTTTCTCCACTTCCTGAAACCAACATTACACAGTAGTGTTGTACACACTCCACCACTTGCGCAGTAGCATTGTACACATTTGGCGGGAGAGTCGCCATGAGTCGCTGTGATGACGCTTGGCTCAAACAACGTATCTCCCTGGTGAGCTACGCAATCTTTGTACGCCCATTGGCTATATCAAGTGTCAATCATAGGGCGAGATAATGGAATAACAAAGTTAGTAGATTTATTCAACGGCTCTGCCTTGATGTCATTTAGTTAGTTGAGACCTCTCAGATTGAGAGAGCTCTTTCACTTGGCCTATCATCAATTAAAAGTTTCAGTGAATTTGGAAAAAAAAAATCTTGCTGTAAGTGACAAAACTGGAAGCCAAAACTGGATGATTATGATCTGTGGTCCCTCTGGAGGCACTGCATTAAAAACAGACATGACTCTGGAGTGGAAATTACTGCACGGGCTTCAAACCACTTTTAAAACACATTGTCCATGGACTAAATTATCAACGCATCCACAAGTGTGAGCTAAAACTGCGCTATACAAAAAAAGGAAACCAAAGATAAACATAGGCCAGGATTGACCCAGACTCTTCTGAACCAGTTTTAAATGGACTGAGGCAACATTGGACATTCTTTTTTCAGGGAATACTGCAGAAAGTGGTAAAAATCTTTGCTGCTTTTAAAAGGTCTCAAATTTTTTGTTGGGATAGGATATGTGCACTTTGTCGTCGACTGAAAGTGTTCTTGGATATTGAGTTATTATTTAAGCATCCTGGCCTTTGCCAGTGTATTTCTGTGTGTTTGTTGCACCTACTGAAGAGTTTGTCCATGGTTTCTGACTCACTGAAAAACAGACAAATTAGAGAGATGAAGTTTAAGTGGAAAATACAAACACATACCTGGGCAAGGCCATGAAAACTCATATGAACCGGTGTGCGCCACAGGTAAAAACGTCACAGTTCCAAGAGCTCTAATTTGTGTCCTTGGGCAAAAATGATTTATGAAAGAAATATTTGTGGTTCATCAACATAGACGGGAAATGGGCTTTAACAAAGTACACAAAAACACTCAGGAGGGGTGTTGACTGAAAAACTGTCTACGATGAAGAAAAATTGTTATTCTGGAAATCTAAGGCTGTGTGTCCATTGGTTTAACGTGTCACTGTTACATGCACACACATGTACGTCAGGACCTAACTCAGCACTGAGGGTGTTGTGAAAAAGTTATCAGTTGGTTTATCTGATTGTTTATCAGTTTGTTTTTGCTGTTGCCTCTTTTTTTTATCTATCTTTAATGAACCTTCCATCATCCGTCAATTTAGTTTTTTCTGCCTCTGCTTTCTGCTTTCTCTAAACCAACACCTTTCATCTAGCTCCATGTTTGTTTGTAACACTCTCTCCTTTGTCTCGGTCTCCTCCACTCTTTTTTGTCTCTCTTGTTTCACTCGCTCTTCTCCTCTCTTGTTTTCCCTCTTCAAAACCCTTGTCTTCTTTCTCTCCGCCACTTCCTTCATTCCTCTCTCCCTGCTCTGCAGTTGACTTATTGATTTCATTTTCATACTGTTGGCAGTTGTTCCCGCTGTCATAAACCATCAGCGTTGCCTCCTTTCAAACAAGCATTGATCGTTGTACGGCTGATCACAACCAATCACCACCGAGCATCATTATCTACTCTCTGTCTCGCTCTTTTGTCGTTTGTCTGTGTTGTGTTGTTTGCCGTGTTGGTTATAGTTTTTAATCTTGTGATTCTGTCCTCCTGTAACAAAAAAAAAAACAAGCTTGTATATTTTGGTCGTGAATGAAGCCTCTTCTTTGTGTTCTTGGAAAAACAGCTCACTCAGAGGGCTTTCAAATAAAACTGCTTCGCAAAAAAATCATTACAAAAAAATCTGAACATTTGGGCCTTTTGTTGCAAAAAAAAAAAAGAAAACACTATTATTCTGTTTTTTTTGTTGTTGTTTGTAAAACTACTTTGAAAGTGAATGCACAAACCAGAGGTCTAAATAGGCCCAGAAGGAGGCATCAGCACCCTGCATGCATTTGACATATTTATTCCAGAAAGCAATTTAGCAACAACAGAAATGATAAATACACATGCCAGGTACCAATCAGAGAGGAGACGCATTTATGGACTTGACAATTGACATAGTTAACAGTAGAGCAGTTTCTAAGGCCAGGAACAAGATTATTACTTTATCTGTTGTACTCTCTTTGATATTTGAGCATGATTCAGGGTCTAAAATGGACGTGAGTAGGTGCTGCAAAGTTTGAGTCCCTCACCGTCAATTATTTTTTTCAGTTTTCTTCTCACTTCTACAGTCAACATAATCTAAACAGGGCTTTTAAGTCCCACTTCAATCATGTTCTATTATTATTTCAAATGTTCTCAGTGGTCTTTAAATTGTGATTATGAAGTTCTTAGCCAAAATCATATTACCTGTGTCATTTTCAAGGGCTTTTCTTCTGCAGAGCTTCAATAGATCATTAACAATTTGCCTCTGAGTCGTGGGCAGAGACAGTGCTGCTCTGCACACTCCTCTTCATGCTAGCTTGCAGCCTAACGTTGCCAGTGTAGTAGAAGAAGCAGGTAACATAGGAGCTATTTAGCTCTCAGACACTAATGTCTTTGGCTTTCTTACGAGCATTGCAATCCACTACTGCACATGCTTGCTCAGTGATTGTCCTCTCTACTCTGAATCTGGCCTGCATAGTGAGACGCTGGAGTTGTAACATAGGAAATCTCACTGTGTCTGAACCTGCCGTTTGGGTCTGCCAGAGATTCACAGCGATTTAAATGCAGAAATACTCAGATATGCAATTTTGCTCTTAGTTTTCTCTTGATATGTCCTCTCGCGTCAGAAAAATGCCACATGAACATGTAGACAACAAGAAAAACACAATTTTCATCAGAGTGGGTCTTTAACTTGCAACTTCTTCGGACCCAAAATTTAATCTGAGACTTCAAATTATATTTGAGATTATTAATGTGAGTGTAAAAAAGTTCTTTTTTATTTTTTATTTTATTTATTTATTTTTTTACACATATGCGAAAACAACCAACAACATTAATGTAATTGTACACAAACTCACACATCTTACTCAAGGATACCCCTAGAGGGTGCACCAGGAAGCTCAGGCAGTATTAAGTGATGCAAACCAGGCATGTCAGAAGTCAGGAAAGTTACTGTTATACTAATTCTGGGTCTCAAGTGAGCAACAAGTTCTCGAGCCAGCTCAGGCGGCTAAGGCAGTCAGCTAGAGCACACCATCAGCTTCAGCCCTGCTCAATTGTACCAAAAATCTCCTCCATGCTGAGACGTAACAGTCCCAGACATGTTCATTAAGTTTGGCAGGTTCCCACATCAACTAAAAGATTAAATTTATCCAGCATATAGTATGTTGCTTAGCAGTGGCAGTGACACATAGTAAAGATGTGGGTAACTGCAGACTCAGTGCATTGGTCTTTAAGACTTTCAGACATTGTTACTGCTCCTGTTCATTTATTTACACACTGCTCTTTGCATCCTGGTTGCTTTAGTTCACTGAAATTGAGGAGTGTTAGTCCTGGCAAGTCAGACAGTCAAGCCCAACCCACAGTAAATTAGCTGATTCTGAATCAAGCCCAATCAGCTCACAGATTGTGCACATTCAGTTGGCAAATGTATAAATAGGTGCTATTTTTAAGCTGCTCTCTCTCACTGCTTCCATTTCAGTTCTATTTGCAACCCTCCTCCACTCCAGCTCCTCTTTTTTATGCTGTTTCTAGTTTTACTCGAGTCAGATGTATTGTCACCGATGCTCTCATCTGTCTCTGGGGTCCATGCTGCTGCTCTCCCTGCCTCAGCTTTTAAATTATGCGCATGAAATCCTTCCATCAGACTCTGGAAGTCCACATACACATGCGCAGCCAGGTGTGGCACGTATAACTTTGTTCAACATTATTTTTAAAAGATTTTCAGAGACATCACTTTCTGTGTCTCTGTCACCTCTCATTTTGTCAGCCCCCCCCACTCCACTCTCCCCCTGTCCCTCCATTATTTCTCTTGTCTGGTCTTTTGTTGCAGTGCAGTGTTCGATCGAACAGCACAACAAGCTATATCTGGAGCCTCTATTCCCTCTTCCATCTGGCCCGTAGCCCTCGGACACCTTAAAGCTTTCAACTGAGGGGAGAGTCAGGGGGTATGAAGACGTGAAGGAGGAGGTGGAGTTCAGGGTACTAACAACTGCATTTTTGTGAGCTTTTGTAACCCTCCTTCGCTGTATCCTGACCTTTCTGAGCACCTCCACGCCTGTCGGCTCGCGCCAGGAGACCCCCTGCTCTCACTGCCTTTCTGCGTTCTCTGATGGGGGTCCTGATAATAATCCACCTCGGCCCTGTATTGTGTTCTGTTGAAAGCCACCACGGCTGCATAAGCAATCGACACTCTCTTTATTTCGGGCACATTTCACAGTGATACTCAGGTCAGCATTTTATCGCCCTCGCTCCCTCGTGCGCTTGCAAGAGTTTTTGTGGAGCCCAGACCACCTGCTGGGATAAGAGGGGGACCACAGCAGTGCTCGTAGGTGGGTTTTATACTGGCTTTTGTTGCCATGAGGCAGTCGCAATATTATCGGAACAGTCCACTACTTAGAAGCTTCTCTTTTGTGTCCCATCCTCACTCAATCCATGTGTCCCCACCCCCTCTTTCTCTTCATGAGTTGAGGCTTGCTTCTCCTTTGTGCTCTCTCTCATTTTCAACCCGCACACCCAGAGGGATCGATTTTTTTTTTCTTCTCTGGCCTTTTTGTAAATAAATAAATACCATTGTGTTATTGCCTGCTCCCAGAGCTGTGATGACAAGTTCACTCCACATCAAACTTTAAAAAAGCTTTTTTTTAAAGCTATACTTCAGTTATTCACAATAATTTACGTGGCAAATGCTCCAAGGGCAGCTACTTATTTGTTTAGCTGCTCCTGCAACACAAAGTACAAACACCTGTTGATGAATTTACAGAGAGAAAAGATCTCGAAAGATCTCTGGGATCAACTCCTTATATACCTTGTGGACATCTGAACCCTTACAGCCACTATGCTTTGTTCTCAGTCTCTGTTTTGTCCATCAGTATACCCTTCAGTTCAGGTATGAGGTTTTTTCATTCATCAGTCCAACTAAGATCTCATCCCCAGACTGGATCTGCCGTTGCCTGTCTATTTCTGTAACTTTGTGCAACCAATTACCTGACATCCACGGTCGCTTCACACTGTGAATGACCTGTTTTCAGGAGGTGAGAGAGCAGCCGGGGTTTGAGACATCTCTACTCCTCCAGTTGTTTCTAAACTACTTGTGACTCTTGGAAAGTGATCACTTTACAGGTTCAGAAATAGAGACTGTCTGAAAATGTGCACTGTTGACACCAGATTGAAACAATATCAAATCTTCGCTTCTCTACAAAAGGAGGTTTCATCATCCACACACAGAGGCTTTTGAGCTACTTCTACCCCAGTTTCCCCCCAGTATAAATCAGTAATTAGAATGAACAAGGGAATTTACATGTAATACTTTTCCCATCTTAACCTTTAATCTTTTAGATAATACAATATTGCGTGGAAAACTTTGCTCCACCACTTTAACTCCATGGTATTAACATAAATGGCAAAGCAAGGCATAGTAGTCCCATCCTGATCAAGTGGTATGGGAGCCCCATTAAAATGTAATCGGTTTTTCCTCAATTTTGAGTGTCTAAACCATGGACTGTATATACTATAGACAACTTGGCTTCGCCGTGTGTCATTATACAAATTGGAAGCTGAATTGCTCTCTGCAAATCTGGTATTTTCTCAATTTCCTGGAACCACCACTTGCGCAGTAGCATTGTATGCATTCAGCAGGAAAGTCACTGTTATGGTGCTAGACTCAAACAGCATATTCCCTGGATGAGCTATGCAATCTTCGTATGCTCATAGGCTGTATCAAGTGTCAATCATAGAAAACATGAACCCCCTTATAACTTTTGAAAATGGAGCGGCACAGAAAAAAAGAGGACTTGAGCACAAACTAATCTTACAATAACTACATGTCAACATCGCAAGCAGGGGGGAGAGAAATTTATATTCTGTGCAATTTATTTCTAAAGTTTGTCCACAACTCCATAGGGGTTGCTGGAGGAGGCAGGATTTATGACCTATACTGCAGCCTGTCACCAAAGGGTGCTGTTCTCAGGGTGGCTTCACCCAGCGAGGAGGCCAACAGTGTCCATTTTATATACAGTCTGTAGTCTAAACATGCACAAAACCTCACTAAAATGGACACAGGAATCAGGCCTGGAGAAATAAATACAATAATGGGATCTAAATATAAGTTGGCCAAATTGGTGTTGTAGTGCACGCAGTTCAAAAAATTCAGCCTCCAGAGGCTGTTACACCTACAGACATGCAAGTTGGTACTCATATCAGGCATTGTGAAACTTTACATAAACAGCTCTTAATGTTATGGTGAAACGTCAACAGGAAGTTTAAAAAGTTGGAAAGAAATGGTGGAAATTTCTATGGCAAGCCTTGTTGCGTGTTTCGTCAAGAAACAGGGAGTTGTTTGTTTCTTAGGTGTGCATTCTCCAACTGGACTCAAACATGACTTCTCTGATTTAAGGGTCCAGGGCTGAACACATTAACATGGTAATATCCCAGTTGTAGCGCCCCCCAGCAGTAACAGAAAAAGGCTGTACTGTCACTCAATGAGCTATAGTTCTGAGACCATTTCACAAATTTATGCCACATTCGCTTAGAAACCTTTGACACATCTGTCTTGTTGAGAACCAAAATCATCGAGAACCAAGATCTGTGAAATTTGGATAGAAAAAAATAATAAAAAAACATTTCATCTCAACTCTCAGAAGTTCATTGAAGAGCTTTTAAAATTGTCTTCGCAGTATGTAATGCGCAATTTTTTTTAAATTCTGCATTTATATTATTTTGATTACGCTAAACCATAAATCCTGATCCTGAAGTATGTATAAAATATATCAGCTTTCAGGCAAATTGAACAATATTTTAACTATGCTTCCTGCTTGTGCAACAAAATCATTTCCTGCTAACATTTGCTTCAAATCACCTCAAACCGGATTTCATCGATATATGGTTTTTAGACTAATTGAAAAAGTATTAACAGATGAACTGATGATAAACACAGTCACCATTTTAATTTCAGTTTATTTGATTGAAGTGGAAGGTGATTATCATCTCGGTTGCCTCATTTGAACCACGTTTGTACAGACAATCTGCAGTACGTGTTCTCCACATTCCCCTCCATCTCCATCCCTCCATCCCTCAGCAGTGGAGTGGGCAGGCCTATCAACCACACAGCCTCAGCCTATCACCTAGGAGCCCCAATTGCCTGCCAGTCATCAGATAAAATGGATTTCCAATCGAGTCAAGGCTCTGATGCTGGGTCGGACAGAATGGAGTACAGGCAGACTTCTGCGCTTTCTTTACCTCTCCTGATTCTCTGTTTGGTTTTTGTTTTTCCTCTTTTATCTCCTGCTGTGTTCAGACCATCTCCAGCTTCTTCTCTCCCCACGCCCCTCACGGGGTCTTCATGATCTGCTGATCTGTCCCACATGAAATGAAAATTGGCTCATTGTAAAAGCCCAGATACCAGTACGTTATCTCATAAGCAGTGTGGTGCAACCAAAGCAAGTCCTAAAAGCGAGTGACTGCTTTACCTCAGGATGGATCTTCAATTAAAGCAACAGGTGAAAATCTATTACTTGGCCAGTGTAGGCTTAATGAGTTGTCACTAGTACTTTTCAATACTGCAGAGTGCATGTTTTCTGTTTTCACAACCTGTTAGAAAAGTTTTTAAAAACTTCTTGAATGAAAAAAGGGTATTAGTATCCTCATAGTCGCTATAACTTTGTGAGAAGTGAAGAAAGCTGAGTTAGAATCAACTTTGCCAGATGACAAATATATCCTATTAGACTTCTTTTATGTTCCAGTCTCAATATATGAAGCCACAGCAAAAGTTTTTAAAACTGTAGTTGCTCATGTGTCCACTTGAGGCTGGTTCCAAAAACACCAGAAGCTACATACACCCATTAACAGAGCTCAAGCAAAAATCGACATATTAACAGCCTGATTTGAAAAAACATTTTGGTCTGAATGTACACAGTATTGGCAGCTATTTAGTTTTGAAGACACGAGTGTTCAAAGTTTTGTGTAACTAGGGTTCAGCTCACAGACTAAAAGGCAATCTCATTATAGCTGTCAGCATGGACGCTAAAGGTCTGCCTCGAATCCACTTCTCATCTCTCACTACAGTGATCTCAAGTTAGGTTGAGGCAGCATTTCTGATATGGTAAATTAAGAGAACTATAATAAACCAACGGGTGATGCCAGTGAGACTTATTTGTAATGCCTTTAAAAAGTAGTTTTTACATCAAAGTGTTGGATTGGTCCACATCCCGAGAACTTCTCCAAGTCACCAGGGATTGGCACGCCCAGGCCTACTGCCTTGTCTGCCACATGGCATTGGTTCAACCCCCCATACCTTTCCCTGCCAGTGGTGGGCTCACAGAGTGACCTCCAGCAGGAATTGGGGTTGAGTGCAAAGGGGCCGGGATGAGAGTCAGCACGTCAGACTCTGGGGCCATGGTCCTCTGACAGAAAAGGGTGGACTGCTCTCTCTGGCTGTCTTTGTGGACAGGTGGATTGGTGTGGCATCAGCAGTACTGCCAGCGTTGCACTGTCCTGGTGAAGAGGGAGCTGAGCCAGATGGTAAAGCCTCTGAGTTACCACTCAATCTACGTTCACCTGTAGTTATGAGCTCTGGGTGGTGATCAAGAAATTAAGATAGCGGATACAAGCAGGTGAAATGCGTTTCCTCTGAAGAGTGGCTAGGCTCAGCCTTAGAGATTGGGATAAAAGTTTGGACACCTGGAAGGAGCTCAGAGTAGAGCCACTGCTCCTCCATGTCTGATAAGGATGCCTCTTGGACTCTGGATGGATGGATGGATATTAGATTTAAACTCAAATGTAAACCTCAGTTGTGGAATCTTTTGGTCTACTGTGGAGCCACTTTGACATTTAATGTGTCTATTCATCATTCATTTCTGTGGCTTTGCAGTTGTGAGCGATATACCCCCCTTTTAGAGAAGTGGCACCTTCATTCATCCTGTTGAGGACAAATGTCGGCGTTCAAACAAGTTGATTCTAAATACGAGTCAGTCTCATTTTTTAAATCTTATTGATGGAAAAAACATTCAGTGTTTGGGTTAGTGCAATATGCACTTAAAGATCTATAGGTCAACATCGAGCAAAGGAAAAAAGTGATGCCAAGGAAAGCATGTAATTCATTCTAATGAAGTTAGTTCCACCTGTGCGAGTATAAATCCTAAAGGTTCAGACACATGCCTATTGCCAAATAAGGACTTCAGGGACCCCAAGGGTCCTGTAGTTATGCTTTTTGAAGAGTATTTTCATATCTGGAAAAAAAGGAAGAAAGCGGTTAGAACGTACAGGTTTGAGATGTAGATGAAAAGAGAAACGAGAGGAGGAAGGGGACAGAGAAAAGAGAGGAAAGCAAAAGAGTGGGATGAGCAGACAGCAGAGAGGAGCTGTATTGATCAGCCTGCTCTGGGAGTCTCTCTGTGGTTTTAATGGTTTGAGTTTCACAGCTGGAGTGAGCTCTGCATTGCTCAGAACAGATACTATGATGCTGTGCACTCACAGATGCACATGCAGTACACACACAAGTGGTCAGCCTCTATACCTGCTGGGCTCAGGTCAATGCACGCCAGCCACCAGTCAATTTAGCTCATCGCATCGTTCCACATGGACTACCGGAGCTGTCGGACTTCAGTGAGACCAGTCGTCTTTCTGAAATAAACCTCCTCCCTGCTGCTGACCAGCCTCTGGAGCCGAGCATAACTGAGAAAACAACAGCAAAGCTCCAAAATATCACTTTATGACAAAGAAGCTGGAGTCATTTCTAATATGAACTGTTGTTGTAGAGTTGAGCACAGTATCTCTGTTAAGGCGTACAGGTATTTATCAAAATGAGAAACATTGTCTGGAAAAAGCAGAGACACTTAGCAGCTCAACTGTCTTGAGAATCACCTGGTGTCATAAGCTCCGCCCTCCTCCTTCTAAAATATCCTCGTATCGGTTGTGGTCAGCTGACTGTATCATCCAGCACAGTTAGAGCAGATCTACAAATTGGTTTCACAACTACAGAGTTTTCTGGAATCACCATGGAAACAATTGCATTATGTGGCCATTTATAATCCACATAGGGTGTAGATAGGGATCAGCCACCTTTGCAATCTCATCAACACAGCAGCTCTACCTTCACCTCTTAAGAGCCGCTACATTTTCAGTTTTTGTTGTTACGTTAGAAAGTTGAAAATCCATGTTTATATTTTACCTTCTTTAATGTATATCCAGATTTACAACTAGGGTAAACTATGATACAGCTTCCAATACGATACCGATATTGTAGCCTTCAGTATCGGTCGATACTGATATCGATCACAAACTTCTGCATGACAAGTTTTGCACTCATCTGCAATGTCTTTTTCAGACTTTAATGAAAAATACTGCCACACAGCCGGCATCACTCCTACTCCTTGGTACTTTGTTTGTACCTTGTTGTTGTGATCACATGGGCTCTGCATGCTAGCTAGAGGTGCCGGAGTGGAGTCTGAAATGGACTGTTTGTATCGGAGTGCTGGTATCAGAGATTTTAGTTGCAGGCCAATATAATCCGATATTTGTCATTGGCTGATATCAGACCGATATCCAATATCAATATCTTATCAGGACAGCCCTACTTGCAGCTACAAAACAGTTACATAGACATTTTTTTCCCCAACACCAATCCTCTTCATAGTATAAAACTGTGTGAGCTCTTTCTTCATATACAGTTCAGAAATTGTTCTTTTTCATAGAACAATTGCTTGTAGTCAGTAGGGTAACACCTGATCAGTAAAGTGGTTTTATAACCACACTGTGTTAACATCTGTTATTTGCAAAACACTTTCTTTAAAAAGCTTACTGCAGAAAGAGGTTGAGATCACAAAGATACACTGAGATTGCAAGGAAACTGTGATTCCAGCCTTGTGCAGCTGCATGATAATTACACCGCCTGTAAACTGAGTTGAACGTGTCGCTTATTCTCTGAAAAAACAGGCAGATCAGCCTTTCTTCATCTGGCCTTCCACTCATTGAGATTCTGTGTGGGAGGTGCAGTTGTCAGGGTCAGGCCTCCCTGTGGTAATTAGCTTATGCAATCATTGCTTAAAGCTGTCTTTTTAGATATTGTCTCTCTTGGAAAGCATTATAATAACTAATAAGGCTTCAAAGAGTTTATTGACCTTCTCATAGAGGCCAATCACCTACTATAAGGACGCCCAAGAGCGCCCCCTACTTACTCGATAAGTCAATATGTTGTAAAGACCACCTGACTGACAAAACTCTGAATATCGCCAAGCTGCTATTGATCATTTTAACAGTTGGCATTCAGAGATTATAGAAATACATTTAGGCTACAGTCTATTCTAACTGCCTATTTATCTCCTGTCTGTAAAAGGCTACCAGCGAAAGGTTTTTAATTGATCAGTCATTTCAATGGTGGGTGTTGGATTTGTGTGAAGCCCCCTCACTAGACAAGGCCACACGCTGAAGCTCAAAATCAGGTAGTCGGACCTGTTATCTTCTCTCAAGGACTTCCAGGATTCTAAGGACTTCCTTGATTGTTAGCAGAAAAACAGAGGTCACACCGCTTGGACCATTTGTTTGTCTTTCAATTTTTTCATTCCTTTTTTTCCACAGCTATCCTCTGAACATGCCGAGTAAATCAGTAACTTTGATTAAAAAAGACAATCTTTGGGTGAATTTCAAGACTTGTATCATTTTATGAAACATATAGTAAGGACTTGAGTTAGAAATGTCTGTCGTTACATCTCAACAAGGTCCATTTGAGCCCTTGTTTTCGAGAGCATGGGCATACAAACAGATGAACTTTCTCTTTGAATAGATACATGTATGTTTTAGCAGTTCCCTTTCAGTCGATTCACTCGGTACAACACATATAGTATGGGATATCACGCCCTCGCGTGGCCTGACTGAAGACACCTTTATTCACGCCTTTAAGGCAGATGATCTGTGGTGACGTCTGGGAGGCTCCGCCTGCACATATATACGTGTAGCACCACAGCCATCCTTCAGTTCTTACGCTCTTCACCTCGCTGAGAACACCTACACCGAGTCGGGCTAACTAGCTGCTGCTAGCTCAGCCTGGTCTTGTCTGTGGCTATTGCCTGATCGTTTTTAGCTTAACTGCCCCTGTTGGTGTTAGCCTACGGCTACCCGCGGAGCGCTAATTTCGTTCAGCTTCTGCGTCTTGTTATGAGCGCTGAGCCCATGAAAGCGAAGGCGAAGTCTTCTGTTCGCCCCTGTCCTCGGGGGTGCGGCTTCTCCCTTCACGAGAAGGATCTCCATGAGGCTTGTCCAGTTTGCCTGGGTATTGTCCACGCCAGGAGGGCGTTGACTGAGCCCGAGTCGTGTGAGTCCTGTCACCGGCTTCGGAGCTCAACCCTGGGAAGGCGGGTCAAGTTTGTGGAGAAAATTCTAGGAAAATCCGCTGTTGCGATGCACGATCCCCTCCTCTCCGAGTCCAGAGACCCGGCTTCGCCGGAGTCCGGTGGTGAGGACTTTCTGGTCGAAGGCTCAGTTGGAAACTGGGCAGACCATGTAGAGTGTGCTTACGGGTCAGCTGGATTTGAGCCGGGCCCGACCGAGGGCGCTGGCCAGCCGCTATCCGGGCTAGCTTGTTACCAGGAGGACGATGACGTGCTGGACATCGGCCTGGACGTGCAAGGTTTTTCAGAGGATGAGCAGGAGCCGTTGTCTTCGGGTCAGTATGCCGCCGCTGCTGCGCCGGTTGATCTGGACGACACATCCTTCCTCTCACTGTACCGCCGTGCAGCTGAGAAACTGGAAGTAGGATGGCCCTCTCCTCCACCGGCTCAAAAACCGTCGCGGTTCTCAGGGTTTTTTCTCCCACCCGAACCGACGACTGTTAAGAACAGTTTGCCCATGTTCCCGGATTTTGTCGCGGAACTAACCTCGACATGGGACAAGCCGCTGTCCACCCGCGCCACAGTGCCCGGTTGTGGACAGTTTCTGGACCTGGATGGAGCTGAAAAAGCTGGATTGGTGAACCCTCCGCCTATGGAGGCGTCCCTGGCAGTTTATCTGGCCCCGGCCCAGAATCATGGTGTCGGTAGCCCCATCACGCTCCCATCCAAGCACTGCAGGTTTTCAGCGTCACAGCTGGATAAAATTTACAGGACACAGGCAAATACGGCTCGTGCACTGAGCTCCGTCACCATGCTTCAGACATATCAAGCTATGTGTCTGGCGGAACTCGGCTCGCGTATGCCTCCTGACAGTCCGCTTTCTCCTCTCCTCGATGAAGCTAGGGTCGCCACAGATTACATCCTCCGTGTGTCCCGCTGTGCAGCGCTCTCTCTCGGTAGAGGCATGGCTTCCACGGTGGTGGCGCAGAGGCACCTGTGGCTGACTCTCTCCGACGTTCCGGAGAGGGACAGAGCGGTTTATCTCGACGAGCCTGTGTCGGCCAGCGGTTTGTTTGGGCAGTCCCTCGACGACATTCAGGCTAAGTTTGAGCTGAGGAAAAAACAAACCGAAGCTTTGAGCAGCATCATCCCCAGGCGTGATGCGAGGCCCAAACAACAGGGTTATCCGCACAAACCGGCAGAGACGCTGCCGCCCTTCATTTTTTGCCGCCGAAGAGGCCGCGTTTAATGTTTGTTCAGGGGTCCGGTCCCGAGAGGCGCTGCACTCCCTTAACACAGTTTTCCCAAGCACAATCCTCCCTCACACACATGCCCCAGTAATGGCGCCTGTTGTTCACTGAGTGAATGTTACAAATGTGCGTTCGTTGAATCAAATAAAGGTTCCGTTTTGTTCTCAAAACATCATAAATCAATCAAGTCTGGGCGGGAAAGTATTGCTGTTCCCAGCCGGCACGCTAGAGGGCGACAACCCCTCCCCCACAGTACTGGAGGTCAGTCGACTGACTGTTCGTCTCCCTCGGTGGTGCGCATGCGCAGTCTCACCGTGGGTAGAGAGAACCGTTGCCATGGGCTACCGTTTACAGCAGTGCTGAGGGAAGAAATAAACAACTTGTTGAACAAGAGAGCGATACGAGTTGTTCCCGCTTCGGAAACGAACAAGGTTGGTACAGCCGCTATTTCGTTGTTCCGAAAAAAGGAGGAGGGCTCCGTCCTATCCTTGACTTGCGAGTGTTAAACAAATACCTACGAACTTACAGGTGCAAGATGCCAACACTCAGACAGCTACTGGGCGAAATCAGACCGGGAGATTGGTTTACAACTATCGATCTGACAGATGCTTACTTTCACGTAGCGATTCATCCAGACCACAGGCACTTTCTAAGGTTTGCATTCGAGGGCATAGCCTACGAATACCTGGTGCTGCCGTTCGGCTTATCACTCGCCCCCGAACATTCACCAAATGTGTCGAGGCGGCATTGGCTCCTCTAAGGGAGAAAGGTGTGCGCATCTAAGCCTATCTGGACGACTGGGTGCTAATCGCGAGCTCCAGAGAGCAAGCAGCGGCTCAGCTGTCATTGACCCTATCGCACATCCAAACACTGGGCTTTTCAGTAAATTTACAGAAAAGTTCACTGACTCTTAGTCAACAGGTATCATTTCTCGGGCTGGAAATATGCTCCGTTTCAAGCCGAGCGTGTCTGTCAGAACGCAGGGTGGCTGCGTTTCACCGCTGCCTTTCACAATTTCAGTTGGGACGCAAACTGTGTTTCCGGACGATTTTACAGCTGACAGGCATGATGGCATCTATGATCGCTGTAGTGCCGCTCGGACTGTTAAAAATGAGAGCGTTTCAACGCTGGACTCAGTCTCACCGGCTGTGCGCGCAGCGTCACCTCCAGAGGAGGCTGACGATAACTCCGTCTTGCATGTCGGCTCTTCTCCCGTGGAGAGAACCCGGTTTTCTACAACGGGGATCTCCGATAGGGAGTGTGTCTTTTCGCAAGGTGGTGTCCACAGACGCATCCCTGAGGGGTCGGGGGGCTCTGTGCGAGGGCGCAGCAGTGAGAGGTGTGTGGACGCCAGCATAATGCAAGCTCCACATCAATTACCTGGAGCTATTAGCTATCCTATTAGCTCTGAGGCATTTTCGTCCGGTTCTGACGGGCCATCAGGTTCTGACGGGCCATCAGGTTCTGATCGGGACGGAAAACAAAACCATGGTTTCCTACATAAACAAACAGGGAGGGACATGCTCTCTTCCCCTGTTAAAACTGTCTCACTCTCTGTTGCTATGGTGCAGTGTTCATTTTCTGTCACTCAGAGCCACACATATTCCGGGTCACTTAAACCTTGGGCCAGACCTTCTCTCCAGGGGGGTCGTCTTGTGAGAGAGTAGAGATTGCATGTCAGGACCGAAATGTACTCCCATTTCAAAGTTCTATTGTGGATGTTTTAACATTCCTTCAGGAGCGGCTGGATAGGGGTCTCTATTTCTCAACAATTAAAGTCTATTTGGCAGCTGTATCTGCATGCCATGTTGGCTTTGATGGTGTGTCGCCAGGCGCTCACCCTCTTACTATGCACTTCCTAAAGGGAGTCCGCAGGCTGAGACCTGTGCTTAGACCCAGTGTTCCCTCATGGGATTTAGGGTTGGTGCTTGGGGCTCTTGGTGGACCTCATTTGAGACTGTTGAGTCAGCAGACATGAAATTTCTTTCATACAAAACTGCACTGCTACTTGCTTTGGCGAGTGGGTGACCTTCATGCTTTGTGCATCCCTTTTGTATCCAGTTCACTCTGGATGGATCTAAGGTTACATTGCGCCCAAATGCAGCGTATTTGCCTAAGATTATCCCCACAGCCTATAGCTCTATGAGTTTTGAACTACTGAGCTTCTGCCGTCCTCCATTTGCATCTGAGGAGCAGAGGAGGTTGCATTCCTTGTGCCCTGTGCGTGCACTACGTACTGACATAGACCACACTCAGAGTGTGCGTTTATGTTACCAGTTGTTAGTCTGTTTTGCTAATCCAGCCTAAGGCAGGGCACTGTCTAAACAGCAGCTTTCCCGCTGGATTGTGGAGGCTATCTCCTTAGCATACGGCAGCAGGGGTCTTCCGTTGCCCCAAGGTGTGAGGGCACATTCAACCAGGGGAATGGCAGCCTCATAGGCCTTGTTTAAAGGGGTTTCTGTGAGTGATATCTGCACTGCAGCCAGTTGATCATCACCGCACAGTTTTTGTTCGGTTTTATTGTTTGGATGTGGGACAGCCCCTTCAGTGGCTCACTCTGTCCTTTCTGCTGGGTCTACAGTGCACTAAAGTTTTGGAGGTTTGACTTCGGTTCGGTGGCTGCTCTGTGGGGCGTGTATATATGTCCCATACTATATGTGTTGTACCGAGTGAATCGACTGAAAGGGAACGAAATGTTATGAATATAACTTCTGTTCCCTGAAGGAGAGGAACGAGGTACAACACTAGGTTGCCCCACTGCGCAGCTAGGCTCGGTGAAGAGCGGCTATCGAACTGAAGGATGACTGTGGTGTTACACGTATATATGTGCAGGCGGAGCCTCCCAGACGTCACCAGAGATCATCTGCCTTAAAGGCGTGAATAAAGGTGTCTTCAGTCAGGCCACGCGAGGGCGTGATATCCCATACTATATGTGTTGTACCTCGTTCCTCTCCTTCAGGGAACAGAAGTTATATTCATAACATTTCGTTTTACACTTTCTATTGTTGACACACTTTTACAACTTTGCGAAAAATGCATTTTTTTAAAGTTCCTGTTTGTGTTAGTTTGGCGCCCCCTGTGGATATCTTCTACCCAACATGCTTAAGGAGTGTCTCATCCTACTGTGAAATGTGTCATTCTTTATCGCTATTTTATGTGGAAATTATGAAACAGGGCTGTTTCTTTCGCTGGTTGGCTGACACCTACCCCCTCTGTTGTGATTTGAGACATGAAAAATTAGAATATGAAAAATGTCAGTCTTGTCATTCACTGCCTTGTCTGCTTTTTTACACTACAAAAAAAGCATCAATATGAATTTCAGTCTATTTAAAAAACTTTAAAAACTCCCCACAGGAGCTATAAGTTTAAGGCGATTTATTTACTTCTCTTTTGTTTCACCACAAATTAAATTTTCGCTGCTCCTGGAAATGTCCAAACTGAAACAGAGTTTGTGAAAACCCAACCCAGGTTCTCGGTGTTCTACAGAGAATATACTGATCCAGTTCTGACAGAGAAATGCCTTCACAGTCTGCATCAACAGAGCTGAACAACAGGCACAGGTTCTTAGTGAAAATCTTCATCATTTCCGCTCTTGTAGTTGCACTTTGTCGCTCTGTGAAGAAACCCCTTTATTACTGACATCGCTCAGAGTAAATCAGTAAAACCACCTCCTTCCTTCTCTAAGATAATCTCTACTATTACCCGGTCTGACCTTTCTGTTGTGGTCAATTAAAACTGGAAAACTCTAATAGTCCAAACACCTAAGAGCATCTCAAAGGTCACAGGGGGAGCTGGAGTGCAAATGGACCCACACTTATTTGTGTTTTTTCTTTTCTTTTTTCTTAGAGTCTGCTGGTCAACCATGTATGAAGACAGGGAGGAAAAGGGTAAAACAGTTATTTGACGAAGACTCTTTACCTTGGCACCATAAGGGCAGTACATGTCGCATTCCTGTTTTGAAGTGTAAGAGAGTTGATTTACTTTTAGAATGCCATGATCTTAAAACTTTCTTTCTATGCTATTTATCTGAGTTATCATCCATTAAAGTTGCTTTATTATTCTGCACAGCTACTTTACACAAGAGAGCTTTTGAAAAAGAAATGAGTGTATATTAGATTCATGGCCCGAAGGAGCAGACTTTCTATTCAACCTTTTACAACATCAGCGGAAAGAATTTCTGATATCGGAGTTGTAAGGATCCATTCAGGGTCATTCCTCCATCGTCTGAATGTGAGAGTCAGTCTGTCACATCCTCTGCTGCTTTTGTTGGGATGAAGGAAGGAGAAATCATTTCAGGTATGAATTGAATCCAGTGCATTAGGACCGTCCTTGTTTTGATCCCTGACTGAAAGAAGGACTGATCGAGTTTTATTGCTTTTGAGTTTTATAGTTTTGTATTTTTGTAAAGACAGGAAAAAAAAAACTCAGGTAATCCTGGCCATGAAATCACTCCACCAAACCTGTGATGTAGTGTGTGATTTTATTAAAACACTCATATCCTTTGACTTTCTCGTTTGTCAATTCTTTCTTTCCTATATCTACTGCTTTATTTGACTGCATCTGTATTTTTCTTTAAATGTAAATGCCTTTTCCTTTGTCTAATTTAACCTCTATGACATGCTATTATGATTGTGAACACTGTGTGATAACACTCAGCTGTAACTTCTAAAAGTTTAACTTCCAACTTCAAATTAAAGGAATATTCAGGCGTAAATTTAAGTTGGGGTCAAACCATAGACTGTATATGCTATGGACAACCCGGTTCCGCCTGTATACTGATTACTGTATACTGATTACTGTATACTGTTACTACATGTCAACACCGCATGCAGGGGGGAGAAAAATGTACATCCTGTGTAATATATTTCTAAAGTTTGTCCACAGCTCCATAAGCTTTGCTGGCGGAGGCGGGATTTATGACCTATACTGCTGCCCATCAACAGAGGGTGCTTCTCGGAGTGGCTTCACCCAGTGAGGAGGCAGACTCTGTCCATTCTATATACAGTCTATGGGTCAAACACACCGTAACACAGAGTTAGACAACCCCTGAAGAGATGAATTTTACACTGCTTGCTTCCTTAGTTATACCGACTTTACTAACGACCTCACAATAGCAATATACAGCAATCTACGTCTCCACGCACAAACCCTAACTAAAAAGCCACTCTATAGCCACAAATAATGCTCAGAACAGCACCTAACTTCATTAACAGTACATATAGGGTCCCAGCCACAGAACTAGCCACCAAACATCTTTTTAGCTTTGCCTGATTTCTTTAGCAAAGAGACTAAACACATCTCACCCACTCTCCTCCAGCAGCAGCTTGTTTGCGGGGCAAACCTGACGAGTCGCTCACCAAATGCAGCTGAGTTTTGCAGCTCAAGGAAGAACATTTATGATGATTACTTCATGGAAATGTACTCAGACCAAGACACTAAGGCAGAAGCACGACTGCGTCTGCAGTGCAGAATTATTAATATGATGATTATTACTTAATGGAAATGATCTGCTGCACTCTGCGGTCAACTCGTCAGGGCTATTGTGCGGTCATTGCTGAAGTTGATATAACTACAGAAGCAAGCAGTCTGCAACATTCATCTTGAGGGGGTGTGTAACTGGTGTTGTGGTGTGTTTGACCACTACTTAAATTTATGCCAGAATATCCCTTTAACTCTGTAATAGTGAGGTGGATTTACACTTTACTAGTTTACACTTTCAAGTTTGGATGCAAGAGTTTTTTTGGGTTTTTTTTATGTTTAATCATGATTGTTAAAGATTAACTCTGTATTTTGATGCTTTTGACAATTTCATCCACCAAAGAGCATTGACTCTGTGTCTGTACTCAGAGATGCACACCACTCTGTAATTTAACAACCATCTGCATGGTAAGTATCTGGATTCATCACTCTCTGATAGCCAGGTCATAGTCAGATTTGGATTGCTATAAGGATTCCTCAGATTGACACCAGAAGATTATATTCCCTCTGCAGCCATCTCCCTTTTACAAATCCTTTTCTACTTATATTCAATTACAGACACGACAAAGACAAGATATTTAATGTTGAACCCCATTCTTGCTTGTGAAAGACTGAGACTTTCAGGGATGCTCCTTTTACACTCAACCGTGACACTCATCTGTTTCCAGTGAGCCTGTTAATCTGTGGGATGATCCAAACAGCTGTTTCAAGAGTAGCCCCGAATTATCCCAGTCTTTTGTTGACTGTGTCCCAGGTTTTTTGGAATGTGTTCTAGGCATCAGATTCAAAATGATTGAATATTAACCCCCCAAAAAAAGTTAATCAGTTTGAACATGAAATATCTTGGATTTTTAGTTTATTTAATTAAATATAGGTAGGAAAGGGATTTGCAAACCATTGTATCTTGTTTTCATTCATGTTCAACATCAACTGAACTGGGGTTTGTAATATCAAAGGTCCAAAGATGAAAAAAAGAAGGATGGACTTAAGAAATATTGACTTTGCAGTATTGTATAAGTGGAAATGCCACATTCCTGTTATAGAAGGGAAAGATAAACCTGCGTAAAAACTCTAATCTCAAGCATCATGACTGAAATAATCTCAGAGAATAGTGCTATAAATCCAAAGTGGCTCGTCGAGGGAGTTATGTTATGCACAGCTATATACAAACTGATTGCTTTTATTTTTTTAGGTAAAAAATGGCAAAAGAAATTAACAAAACAGGGAACAAGAGATCTTTTTTAGATATATGCTGCTACTTGACCTTTAGAGTTATCCTCCTTTAAGATGACAGTACCAACAGTAGCCTTGAGCCAGTTTAAGTTAAGACTTGAAAAAAAGTGAGACATGGGAGCTTTTTTATGTTTTCCCAAAGCTGTGTGGACTTTTCAGCAGCAGCTTTGTGGCTGCTCCAGCTTGAGACACCCTCTTTGAGCAGCTCTGAGGTGTACCCAGGTGTGCAATAATGTACTTGATTGACTTAATGTAACAAGTTTGACTCAAGTGGCTGCATTTTCTCTGCTCGGGTGATTCTTCCTGAGTTGTAGCTTTCACTTCTGTACTGAGGCGCTGGTAATTGGCTTGGAACACGCTCTGCTGCTATGCACCTCCGATATACACACACATTTGGGCACCAGCGGGCAATCTTAATAAAAGAAATGACACGGGGGGTGGAGGAGAGGAGACAGAGGATGCGGTCTTGTAGACGTTGCTACGGTAACAGCGGTGAGCGAGGGCTCGGAGCTGGAAGGCAGCAGGTTAGGAAAGAGAAGTGAGGAAGACAACGCTCAGCGCATTCAAATGCATCCTCGCTCTCTCCCTGTTGATCCCGTGTCATACCCAATTACCACTGCAGCGATGGGAAGGAGGGAGTGCAGAGCAGGGGGTGCAGGGGGATGAGCTGGGGGTGTACAGAGAATACAGAGAGAGAAAGAGGAGTATTCTGGTGTCTGCTTGAACCTTGGAGAGAGACGCTGCACGTGCGAGTGCAGAGGTAAACACCCACGCCTGTCATTATACGTTTATAAAAGGAAGGTTGAGGCGAAAATCTTTCTTATCTGCAGCTTCAAGAGAGTGTGTGACACACAGGTGAAGATTTCAGAGTGTGACAACTTCTCTGTGAAATACAAGAGAGTGTGGAATGTGTGCGGACTACAGATTCGGCTCTGCATACACAAGTCTCTCTACGTTTTAATATAGGGAGAAGTATGTACATATTCTAAGGTGGGAAAAAAGTCATGTTTTCTCTTCATTTGACTCAAACTGCATCTTTATCTGACTGAACATTCACAACCAGGTGTACGAGTCCTGCCTCTAGTTTATTACAAACTGAGTCTTTTTATATGTTTTAGAGGCACTCTATTCACTGAAGAACCAAGATCAGGAACATCACTAGTCCTTCTAACGCCCTCGATCTACTCGCAGTTTCAAAAAGACTCAAAAGGACGCAACACTCAAGTCAGACACTGTCTGCAGTATAGCTGCAGATTTAAAGTTAGTGCAAGGACTGCGGGACACTTGCAGGGTCACTATTTATATTTCAATCAGTCCCTCTTTTATTCAGTCATACCCAGTTAAAAGTACATTTAAGAGTCGTTTGAGGGACATTTCTTTATCATTCAAATATCTGGACCTCAGTCACAACCTTCTGCTTAGCACTGATGGGTCTTCATTGTTTTATTTTCACATGGTGGCCTTCTCATCAACCCCTTTCACTTTCAGACACCTTTGCCTAGCCGCCAGACTGTCTCTTTCTACACTGGACTTAAAGTACAGAAATGTTCTGCTCTGTTAGTAATTGTCAGGTGTTTTCTTCTTGGTCCCTTTTGAAACTTTCCAGGTCTTAAACATTTAGCCTCATTTAAAGAAAACAAAACAAAAAAAAAAACACTGATTGGCTTCCTGACAGCAACTGCCTGGTATGGCAACAAGGGGAAAGATTCTAGAGTTCTGGCCAATCAGAAGAAAATATACTTGTGGGTCAAAATTAAAAGAAGCTGAACTTAGGATTTTCAAAAAACACTATAATTATGCGAAACTACTTCAGGGGTTCAGAGAGTCATTATAAAGCCTGGAAAGGAAAAAAATGTACAGTACAGGCCAAAAGTTTGGACACACCTTCTCATTCAATGTCTTTTCTTTATTTTTTTATGTAACTATTTACATTGTAGATTATTACTGAAGGCATCAAAACTATGAATGAACACATGTAGAATTTTGTACTTAGAAAAAAAGTGTGAAATAACTGAAAACATGTTTTATATTCTAGTTTCTTTAAAGTAGCCACTCTTTGCTCTTGATGACAGAAGTACTTAGTGACTGACTCTGTTAGTCATGAAGTAACCCTGACAAGCCACACCTGTGAAGTAAAAACCATTTCATGACTACCTCATGAAGCTCATTGAGAGAACAGCAAAAGTTTGCAGCACTATCTAAAAAGCAAAGGGTGGCTACTTTGAGGAATCTAAAATATAAAACATGTTTTCAGTTATTTCACAGTTTTTTCTTAAGCACATGATTCCACATGTGTTCATTCATAGTTTTGATGCCTTCACTCAGAATCTACAATTTAATAGTAATGAGAATAAAGACAATGCATTGAATGAGAAGGTTTGTCCAAACTTTTGGCCTGTACTGTATATTTTCTTTTTATCATCATTACAAGGAAAAAAAGTAAAACTAATTCAAACCCCTATCTTCTCTTATCTACATGTTTAAGTGCCAATAAAACCTTCCGCTACCCCACTTTCAAGTCAAACTGTCCAATAGCTATCAAAAAGATTTGATTACACATGTATCAGTCACATTTACCCGACTGATAAAACATGAAAAAAATGAGATCTGAGCTGCCAGTAATGCCAAAAAAAGTTCCTGTTAAGTTTTTGAGGGTTAGACTTTACATTTTACTTCAAGAGACTTAAAACATATTTTACCTCCTATGCTCCAGGGGCTTTTTTTTCCTTACATGAAATTCATACCCCTGTATTATCCTGAAATAAATATCCTGAGACAAGATGACTTGTCTGATGAAAATGAAGTGATTTACTCGGACTAAAAATGACTCAAATACAGATGGTAAGATTTGAGTTATTTGCAGAATGAAAACACAAAAGTTTATTACATTTTATTAATATAAACAAGCAGCTTTTGGAAGTGTTGCATGAACAGTGAACACAAAACTATAAAATAATGGAAATCCTCCTATCAATTAATACATAAATGGAGCATATGTGTGCAACCTTCAAGCAGGTTTGAATCTTTCATGCATGTCCATCTTCCTCTCCTCCTTACATTTTCTGACTCCTTCAGCTGTCTTTACAAATGTAGAAGAAAAAAAAAACCTTTAAAAAATTATCTTTACAAAATGATAGTGAGTGAAGGCGTGTACAGCACAGAAGCTTGTAGCCATAGATGTGTGTGATCCCTTTCTTCATGCACAGAGCACTAACCTGATATCAAATGTTGGAACACAATCACAGGTAAAGTGTTAGATTTTCTCCTTTTGTCACAGGCTGACTGTTGTCTATATTTTTCTGAGGCGGTATGCTCTACAATACATGCACACACACTCATACACACCTGCCTCAAGGGAAATCAATGACTCTTTCTGTTATCTCTCTCCTCCATCAGATTATCAGAAACACTGACATCTATTAGCCCGACACTCCATCTGTTCAACAGACTCTGAGAGTGTGTGTGTGTGTGTGTGTGTGTGTGTGTGTGTGTGTGTGTGTGTGTGTGTGTGTGTGTGTGTGTGTGTGTGTGTGTGTGTGTGTGTGTTGGCACTCTGCAGAGGCTTCCTTCACCGCATTTCTGCTCCGGTTAAAGACTTCCACCTCTCTAATGCCATTAGAGAGATGAGAAAAGAGTGAAGGTGGTTGAGGGGATGAGAGAAAAGCAGAAAAACAGGCCGGGAGAGAACACTCTGCTTAACCTCCACCGTCTGACAGAGCAGGAAAACGTGCAGCGAGAGGACGATTTAATCCCTCTGTAGTGGCTCGGATTAGTCCTCAGATTTATCACTGCCTCACTCTCTTTTTCCTAGGCCTCGCTGTCACTTTCTCTCCACTTTCAACCCTTTCTTCAGTCCCTCTTTTTCCCTGGGTAATGCGTCTGGTACTGAGTGGCTTAATGCTGTTTAATGTGGTGGCTTCCCTTTATCTGCCCGTTGTCATTACTCTCTTAGAGACAAAGGACTCCTGTAGGGAAGCTTCTGTGGAGCTAAAATGGTTCTGACTAAATAAATGCAGGTCCATGAGCACTGGGCACTTCAATCATTTGTTATGATAATTACTGAAAGATACCAGATTGTCATTTGAAAGGAGCATTTTATCATTTTTAGAATGTTTATTGGGTTTTCTGATGATGTTTCTTTTCCATGGACTTGGCTCAAAAGTTTGATCTACCCTGTCTTCAAAAAGGCATAGATTTTGAGGTAATCCAGGGAGCTTCACAGCAGTTTAAAGTGCGTCTTGTGTGTCACCTTAAATATCATAGCATGCTTTGGCAGAATTTAGTTAAGTGCACCTTTTCAGAGCCGCCTAACCTTGATGGATTCACCAGTTAATGTCTAAAAATATCCAGTCTATCTTGGATGTCAGGTCAAGAACCTGTAGCTTGGCAATTGAAGTTGTAACTGCATGAATTTCCTTGTCTCTCTCAGAAAAATAAACTAGTACAAGAACATGCATTTTGCAGAGTCCAGCTACTTCCTTCAACGCCATATAAAGTAAAGACAGAAAAAGCATCCCTCTGATCTGAACTATTCTCAGTTTTGACTGCTTTCTGAACTTGCATGTGGCAGCAGTCACCCACACCATGAGGGCCGTCAAAGACAAATGTGTCAGTTTTGACCTGTCAGTTTGTTTTGACCCGTGTTGTCGCTCGTATCCTGTGCAGCGTATTTTTCAGAAACCTTGTTCACTGTTGACGTGTATCGCTCCCTCAAGGCTGTCAGAATCTGATCAGTGGTGTCCGAGGTGACACCAGTGACAGACAGAAGAATGAACAGACTGAGCCTCAGTCCCTGTCCTTGTTAAATTTTAACAAACTGACTGCAGCACACATGCCATCAACATGTTTGCTCTAACAGCTGCTGTCAGATGGCTCACTTTAAATTGAATACACCTTGTTTGGGGGAGAAAACACTGACCTGCTCTGTCCTCATTAAATATTGTTTTTCAGGTGGAAAAGAGTGCACATAAATATAATGTCCACCTGCCTTATTAAACTAAACAAAGCTCTGTCTTTTGGGTGTCTCTGGGTTAAGTGATGTTTCTTGCTGGGGCCTTGTTCAGCGTAACAAGGCTGTTTATTCAGGGCATGCATTTCATTTCTCAACATTTCTTAAGGTAGGCTTACTTAGACAGGTTTGGGAAAGAATCTGCACCGCATCTATTGAGCTTTTCTGCTGTGTCACTGTCAGCCTGAGACATTTGCTTTTCTATCCACCAGTCTTTGAACAAAGCTGTATCCCATACCATCTTTTGCTAAGAGTTTACTTTCATCGGTTCTCCTTGCATGTTTTCCAGATAAAAGGTGTCTGTTGTGTCGAGCAATGACTTTTGAATGTGTTGCAAAAGAGTTTGCCTCCACTTTCATGAAACACATCTGGAAATTGACTTGCACAAACTTTGGCGGTGACTTTTGTTGGTAAATGTGAGCGTTTAGCGTCGCACATGTCTTATCCCCTCAATGTCAACAAGGAAGTGAATGCAGCTGACAGACATGTCACGTAGAGGTATGGGTGAAAGAATGGCTAAGTTTATTGATCAAATTTGTGGGAAATTTGCACTGATTGGAAGAAATTGCAGCGCCTCGCTGAATTTGCAGTGATTAGTTAAATATGCATTAATAGTTGCAATCGCAAATTCCTGGAGGGACTGACTTTTGTAGAATACTCTGTAGCTGAAAGAGCTGTATCATTAGCAACAGTCTGTTGTTAGCATCTTCATAGCGACGGTCTGCTACAGGGAAATAACAGA
This sequence comes from Xyrichtys novacula, assembly GCA_962446985.1. Lineage (NCBI taxonomy): Eukaryota > Metazoa > Chordata > Actinopteri > Labriformes > Labridae > Xyrichtys > Xyrichtys novacula. The sequence goes on along the minus strand of OY660867.1, from coordinate 23,909,923 downwards.
CCATTAACTTGGAATATGCCCATTCAGTTAACCAACACTTTCCTCCTTAGTAGCCTGCACTACTCTAGTTGGTCAGACAACGTTTTGTATAGTTTGTTCCAAAAGCTAGTCATATGGCATATCTAGCCTATAGCGCACCTGTAAACAACCTGTGAACAAGCACAGATTGACAGATTGCGTCTTGTAGCCCAGCCTGGTTTGGCAGTACTTGTCTTTTCTTTTTTTTTTGGTTACTGCTTGAACAACGTAGAAATTAGTTCCTCAGTAGTGACCAATCAGAGGTAAGTACTGAACACAGGTGTGCAACAAATTCGGCTTCGAGTTTGTCACTGTCTGTCCAAACTTTGGTAGACTTTGATGCACAAGGCCTATAGATAACAATACAGGTTAAAGTGAATAGTCATTTTATGGCAGTAAAGCTGAGTTACCTCTGTTATTACTGTTTATTTATTAACAGAGACAACTATACAGACGTTTTATCTACAGTATGTGACTTCATCCACCACAATCATACATGAAAATGCTAATATTTACCTTTGTTTGAAGTTGATTTCTGCTCTCATAATTTGCGGAGTAGGGGGACTCCAGATCCAAAAGCCTCATTTATTGTTGACCCAGGCTTTTCTTGACTTTTTGTTCTAATTAGCAGGCTGTACAGTTTGCTCTCAGTGCTAGAAAGAGATAAAAATGTCTCATTGACTATTTGGACTGTCCTGACTGTGGACCAAAGAGAAATCCCTAAAGCCATTTTAGTCTTCCTGCAGTGGTTTTTAACAGCTGTGGCCAAATTGTGAACTCATCCCTTGCTAAAATCTTCAAAGTGCTAAATTACCTGCATGGCATTCTTCTTACCAAACCATTACTGCTCTTGTCACTGCTGTTTTCTTGATTGGAGTTGTGACATACTTAGGTTTATTTAACCTTAAAATGTCTGAGAATCTCAGTCAAATATATGATCACCTCAGCCAAAGATGATGCATAGGACTTGACACAGCTCCCATTAAATGTGTACAAGGCTGTCTAAACCTCTGTGCTCTGCTTTGATGTGTGTTTGTGTGGGTGTGTTACTGAATGCATGTCCGTATCCTGACATGTTACAGTATCATCACATACCATGAAAGTTATCTTAGAGGAGCAGTGAGGAAAGGTGATAATGATCGTGAGAAATGAACTGGGTATACATCAGCCACAATGACCCCCATACAGCTTGTTATGGAGCAACCTTTTACTTGAAGTTGCATCATAATAATAATAATAATAATGCATCAGATTTCATACAGCGCTTTATCAGAGACCCTCAAAGCGCTTAACATTGGATACATCATTCATTCGCTCACACAGTCACACTTTGGTGGTGGTGGAGACGTGGCTGCCATTCTGCGCCTACGGCCTCTCCGACCACCACCACACAACACTCACAATCATACACCAGTGGAGGACACACACTGGGAGCAAGGTGGGTTAAGTGTCTTGCCCAAGGACACAACGGACAGACTTGGATTAGGGGGGAATCGAACCGCCAACCTTCCGGTCATTGGACGACCACTCTACCTCCTGAGCTATATGTGTGCACATGTGGGTGTAAAGGTGGATATGTGTGAAAGAGAAATGCAACATCTTGTCATTAAGGTAAATAGAAACTGGGCATATTGCTCTGCATGAACAGAGCAGGTCTAACCTCCAATCAGGGTCTGTAACTGGAGATTGTTAGTGAGTGAGGGGGCTTTCAGATTGGAGACTAAGAGAGGAAGATAACCTCTCTGTCTTTCTCTGTCTGGTCTTGCTTCTTCCAGTGAAAATGTTGTGGATGCAGCTAAAAAGACAAACACCCAAACAAGCTTTGTCATGCACTGATGTTTTTTTGGCATTACCAAAATACTCATTTACATCCTTCACGATGTTTCAGAAGCCAAAGGTAGAAAATTAATAAGTTATACAGCTTCATGTCCTTTGCAAGCAAGAGGACTGAGTATTTTCATATAGTTCACAGTATTGCCTGTGCTGCTGCTGCTGCTGCTGGGTTGATGTCACAGCACATAGGAAAAAAAATCACAACAGCCTTTTATACATTTTTCATGATGGAGATTCGCAGCAGGCATTTTAGGTGGGACCCTTCAAACATAAGTGCAGGACAAAATCAGCTTTCACCAGAGGACTTTGAACTACTTTCATACACTGTAAAAGACTGATATGTAACACCCTCTCACATCTTAACAGTATGCCGTCATATTACAAAACTTTTAGTCTCACAAAGTTAGGGGACACTCCCAAGATGAGAACTACCGTCCTGATGGAAATTAACAATAACTTTTAATCTGAGAAACACCTGTGACTGGCAAAGCTGTAGCTTGCAAGCTAACGGCTTTACCATAGCTCTAATTTTGCAAAAGACAGGACTAGAGACCTTTTTATTTCAGTTTATTGCCATGCTTTGGTGAACAACTTTACCTTAACAGGTACTATTAATGTTGACTTCGTATAGTCCCAGCATAGCTCCATCTGATTTAACTTTAATCCGATCCGAAATATTTGTTATTGGACAAAGAAAACTGTCAGTATAAATAACCATTTATCTCAAAATGTTGTTATTAACCAATACTTCGGACACAAATCTAAGATTGATCAATCCTGGCAGGTGCAATTCATTAAAGGTTTCTCCCAGTCTTAACTCGGACACTTCTGCAATCAGGCTGTCGTGTCCAGAACTTTTCCTCCGATTCTCTTGTTGGATGAGTTTTGACAGGTTCATGTTGCTCATGTTCAATTCTAGCAGAGTCATTGTGATCTGGAATGACATTAACAGTTACTGCTGCTGCTACTTTTTTTTGCAAAACAGCACCTGAATGGAGTGAGAATTATTGCAAACATTTGAGTGCAATATTCCAGCTCTTACGTGCACTTTGCCATGAGATAGGATTAAATTACGTGCGTTGGTGTGACATATTCAAAACCTCATTTTCAACTAAATTTCCCACCAAAACAGGTAGAGATCAGGAGACAGCTGAGAAGAGCACTCAAAACTCAAAGTCCTTTTACATGTGCAAAGACATGTGTTTAATAATCAGAGAGAAAAAAGGCACAAACTCTAAGTGTGCGGGAGAAGGACTTGGACTCTGGTGAAATAATTGAAAGGTTTGCTCCACCTTTCGTCATGCACTGTGACACATGGATTGCAGCAGATCAATAGAGGATTGGTCTCCTCTTGACATAAAGGAATGTATAAGAACATTCGGGTGATTGAGGTCTGATCAGATTGGACTCACCATCCAACACTGCTGCTCTGTCTTCCATAGAAAACCTTTTTTCTGATGCTGTAATGGCTCTTGCTTCAGAAATCTCAAGGTAACACAGAACACAATCCATTTGTCTACTTCCTATTACAAAGAGTAAGACATGTTCAGTGTCAAAGCCTTTAGAAATGTTTCTTTTCTTTCTCTGATAGTGAATGTGTGACTGTATGTGCTTCATCCTGAGCAGTGTTGTGCTAAAGCTGTGCTGACTATATATATTAAGATGGACAACAGCTCTCTTCCTCCTGACATTTTGTGTTGGTGCTGTCAATCCTGACCAGCTGGCGAGTCTTCAGGTAAGAAAACACTCAGAGGACAGTCTAAATAAAACACAATCTATTCAACAAAACTAAACAGGTAATCAGAGTCTGTAAACGATGCCGAACTTACGGTGACCGTATACTGAATCCTCAAAAAAAGGATACTACTACACGGGGCGGAGCTGTGTGCACGCAAAATTTTGAGGGTTTTATAATGAATGAATACACACTTTGTTTTTGTTTTTTTATCCTTTTTAAAAATATATATTTTTAAAAAGATGACATTTTATCCTTTTTTTTGTTTTTTTTTTACTGGTGGAAACGGGCTTCCATACAAAACCCCAGATATTTAAAGAATTTTATAAACTCCCCCGGACAGGCCAGTCAGCCTCCCCAAAAGAGGACATGTCCAGATAAAAGAGGTCACCAGAGCCAAACTAATCTGACCAGTGAGCCTAACAGTAGCAGAGCTAGCACCACCGGCCTCTGGTCCTCTTTGCAGAAGGCACATTAATCTGGTCTAATTAATATGGATAATATTGCTTTATTTAACTGTTTAACTTGACTTTTTGGTAGGGGTGTCCCAATACAACTTTTTTACTTCATCATACCAATATTGTATTGGCAGTATTGGCTGACACCGATATTGATCCGATATTAGCACAAAATTGTGCATGACAAGTTTTGTACTCAGCTGCAACGTCTTTTTCGGACTATAACAAAAAATGTTGCCACATGACAGACATCACTTCTACTCCTTGCTACTTTGTTAGTACCTTAGTACACACTGTTGTTGTGATTTTGTGGGCCCTGCATGTTGGATCTGGGGGCTGCTAGATAGAGGTGCTGGAGCGGAGACTGGAATGGATTGCTTGTATTGGAGTGCTGATATCAGAGATTTTAGATGCAGGCTGATATTAGCTGATATTAGTTTTTTTGCTGATATCAATATCTGATCGGGACACTCCTACTTTTTGGGAGCTGTCATTTCATCCGTGTTTTATTCATTCTCTTATGCAAGGACAATCATCCCTAACTAACATTGTGAATGAATTCTTAAATAACAGGGGATCCCTAACTCTTCTCTTTCATGAGTGAAAAGAAAGAAACAGAAAATAAGAAGTGAAAAGGGACGGGGAATAATTAAAGGTGTAAAATGGAGATTATCTGTAAGTCTGTGGAGATAAAGTCAAATTTATGATAGTTACTGAGCTCCGTCTGTGCACAGGTCTTCAGGTTTGACGCCTGCAGTTTAATGATGCTGCCTTTTGATCTTTAAAGATGCATTTAGCTGCTCTTCTCTTTCATTTTAATGAGAGCTCTTTTAAATGTGTTAGTTTCTGAAAAGCAAAACCAACTGGCCTAAAGACACCGCGGCACTCCACTAATCACCCATGCCGAGCAATTAGAGACTATTTTTTATATTTCCTGATGTTTTTTAAACCTGCAGAAGATGTGATACTCGCTGCGAAGGGGCAACAAAGCACATGAATTAGACAGTGTGGACCAGCTGTCTGTGGAGCAAGTGTTGAACTGAATCCTGGAGACAGAGGGGAACAGATATTTTGGAAAAGCTGAAACAGACATGCAGTGCAGTTCATAAAAGCAACATGTGTTTCATATCTGGTGTATTGTTTTTAGGATGAAATGTGCTTAAATGTGATTGAATTCCTTGGTTTTAATTTAGTGGCGCTCCTACAGCCATTACGTGAGTGATTTTGTGTCTTTGGTGATTTGCTGCTGCATGGATGATAAATCTTGAACAAATACTCTTAAATCTTGCAGACGTAACCTTCTGAAGTGACAAAGACCCATGAATGTATTTCATGAATTAATACCAAAGACTCTACATCTGTACAAACACCATATTCAACACGTGTTGAACCAATTAGCAACCAATTATTTTAATTCTTAAAATACCAAAAAGCTTTTCCCTTATCTCTCTAACCAGATATGTTTAATGAATGCAAAATCTGTGGGCGAGGGATTTTTGGTGTCTGACGCCTTCTGGTTTGAGTTTGTATTAACCAGCAGCTTTGGTTGTCTACATGAAACAGAAATTGTCACTGTGGAAAGCAAAACTGGCAAAACTCGCCTAAAATATGACAGACAGGTCTATAAAGGGGGCAGGAGTAAGTGAGGACACAATACGGGATTTGGAGAAAGGGCGGTTTTGATTGCAGATCCTGACAGTGACAAGCAGGAAAATCAATCAGGTGGGCTGCTGATCCATGGGGATCCTGTTCACCTTGTTTTATTTCAATCAATCAGTTTGTGAGCAATTATAACCAAGCTTGCTCAGTTCAATGAGGCTACAGAGCTAACTGTCAACACAGGTGAATCTACAAGTATGGGCTGTTTTCAACTGCAGGAACATAATATGTATTAGGTAATAAAACCATATCTGCATCATAGACTGTATATACTATGGACAACTGGGTTCCACCTTCCGTTTGTATACAAATTTGAAGCTGAAAAGCTCTCGGTATTTCCACAATTTTTCTCCACTTCCTGAAACCAACATTGCGCAGTAGCGTTGTACATACTCCATCACCTGCGCAGTACGATGCTTGCATTCGGCGTGAGAGTCACCAAGAATCGCTGTGATAACGCTCGACTCAAACAGCGTATCTCCCAGGTGAGCTACGCAATCTTCGCACCCTCATAGGCTGTATAAGGTGTCAATCATAGAAAACATGAACCCCTAACTTTTAAAAATGGAGCAGCACAGAAAAATAGGACTTGAGCACAAACCAGTCTTACTGTAACTACATGTCAACATCACAAGCAGGGGGGAGAAAAAAATCATATTCTGTGTAATAAATTTCTTGTTTGTCCACAGCTCCATAGGGATTGCTGGAAGAGGCGGTATTTATGACCTAAACTGCAGCCCATCACCAGAGGGTGCTGTTCTTGCTGTGGATTCACCTAGTGAGGAGGTAGACGGTGTCCATTTATATACAGTCTATGTGTCTGAATCAGTATGTGATGATTAAGTAAGTAGTCATGTAATAAGTAGGACAACATGTGGTAAGTGATTTGTTATGGCAAAAAAGTCTTTAGGGTCAAATAGGCTTATTTTTTCCATATTTTTGCCCCCCCCCCCCCCCCCCAAAAAAAAAAAAAAAAAGCAATAAACATAGATTGATTTTGATGTCAATTGGAACGGGTCCAAGCGCTTTGACTCTCAGCTTCTCCTGCAAAGATCTCCTCTCAAACAGCAGCATTTCCAGTGACTTAACTGATTTTTCTTTCTTTGTGTAGTTAGATAATCTCCCTCTCCATGATTCAAGCCTTAAACTATTTGAAGAGACCGTTTGCGAAATAACCTGTTGTCACTGATTGTTAATGCACAATATTCCCCCCTTTTTAAAGCCTGCATTATCTGCTCTATTCGCTGTTGCCAGAGCTGTCCTGGTTCACCTTTTTTCAGCCCTTTCCTTCCATGGACTGTCTTTTTATGGCTGTGGTACATTAGTCAGGTTGTGCTTGTGGTTTCTGCCTGTTAAATGGGAGTTTTTCCCGTCATCATGTAACCAAGTATTACCAAATGCTGGTCCTAAGTCTCCATAAATAATAACTAATATAGCTTATTTTATGATTTGGTACCAAAAACCTCAATTGATTGGTTGATCAACTTTTTTTAAACCTCTTTAAGATTATCAGTCAGGTCAGTATTTCTTTTTCTGCAGACTTGTTAATTTGAAAAGTCATAAAGTTTACAAGCTTGTTACACCAGCCCTCCTTATAATTCCACAAAACAAACTGAACAGACTGAATCAAATTTAGCACGTAAATAGTGATGTCTCTGCTCACCGGCACCCTAAAAAATCCATTATTAACAATGGACCAGCAGCTAAAAACATTTATTTATTTCCTACCGGCAGGTCTCAAGCTCCCTCAAACTGCCCCCCGGACATGTCATTATTTACCCAATTATAACAAGACTGCTCTTTATATTGCTGTATCCACAGCTCTCCAACAGGGCCCTGTTTAATGATGTATGACACACTGACTGCTGTACCTCCCCCCTATGGGGCTCATGATTGGCTGACAGACACTTGACACAAGACTAGGACGAAAGCACACCTGGTCATATTTAATTTGGGAAATTTCCTGTTTATGTTTAATGCCTTCAATAAATAAAACAGCATGTTATGTGACTGTGTGGGTGTGATTAAAAGGGGAGCTTCATGTGGGATTTTAATAAAGTGTTTGGTGGAATACGAGTCTGTGTTTGAGGTTTTTGTTCTCTGTAATTGTAGACCCTAAAGGACAAAAGGCCCAGAAATCACACACACACACCCTTCATTGCTCTAGGTAAGTATGAAGATTTTACCTTCATCTACTCTCACAGTTAATCATGAAAAGCTTTACTTTGTTAAAGTTCAATTTCAGACAAATATGCAGAATAACATTTGTGAAAGAAAGAGCCCGGTGGGAAAAACGTTTGTGCAGTTTCCTCTCTGGCCTTCCAAATTTGTGTGGGCTGGCTTAATTGGGGCTAAGTCTTATCAAAACACTGTACTGTTTTTCTTGCCTAACTAGAGGTTGCTATGGCAATGTACCAGTAGGTAACAGAGGTCCAAAACACAAATGGAGAACCAAAAAAAAATCTCACAAGCTAGAAACACCGGGCTGAACTTCCACTACTGCCTAATGAGCATCCGAGTTCAGCCCGTTTGTCAATATGTGGAAAACAGATTGTTTAAATTTCAACTCATCAGGTCTTCATGACAAATGTGGACGCTTTGAAACATTTCAGTCTGCATTTTTTTTATGATAATAAAGTAAAGAATAAGAACACCTGTTTTCCAAGATGCATAATGATAAGAGATTTCTGTTTTCATGTTGAAACTGGTGCTGTAAGCAGGCCCAAACTATTACACACAGAGTACTGCCGCATCTAAATCTAAACCTTTCCATGCTGGGACTTTTTTCAAAAGGCCACAACTTCTAACCAGCTGCCAGTACCGTTCCCTTTCAGTCGATTCACTCGGTACAACACATATAGTATGGGATATCACGCCCCTGCGTGACCTGACTGAAGACACCTTTATTCACGCCTTTAAGGCAGATGATCTGTGGTGACGTCTGGGAGGCTCCGCCTGCACATATATACGTGTAACACCACAGTCATCCTTCAGTTCTTACGCTCTTCACCTCGCTGAGAACACCTACACCGAGTCGGGCTAACTAGCTGCTGCTAAATTAGCCTGGTCTTGTCTCTGGCTACTGCTTGATCGACTTTAGCTCAACTGCCCCTGTTGGTGTTAGCCTACGGCAACCCGCGGAGCGCTAATTTCGTTCAGCTTTTGAGTCTCGTTATGAGCTCTAAGCCCATGAAGGTGAAGGCGAAGTCTTCTGTTCGCCCCTGTCCTCAGGGGTGCGGCTTCTCCCTTCACGAGAAGGATCTTCACGAGGCTTGTCCCGTTTGCCTGGGGATTGTCCACGCCAGGAGGGCGTTGACTGAGCCCGAGTCGTGTGAGTCCTGTCACCGGCTTCGGAGCTCAACCCTGGGAAGGCGGGTCAAGTTTGTGGAGAAAATTCTTGGAAAAACCGCTGTTGCGCTGCACGACCCCCTCCTTTCCGAGTCCAGAGACCCGGCTTCGTCCGAGTCCGGTGGTGAGGACTTTCTGGTCGAAGGCTCAGTTGGAAGCTGGGCAGACCATGTGGAGTGTGCTGACGGGTCAGCTGGGTTTGAGCCGGGCCCCTCCGAGGGCGCTGGCCAGCTGCTATCCGGGCTAGCTTGTTACCAGGAGGACGATGACGTGCTGGACATCGGCCTGGACGTGCAGGGTTTTTCGGAAGATGAGCTGGAGCCGTTGTCTTCAGGTCAGTATGCCGCCGCTGCTGCGCCGGTTGATCTGGACGACACATCCTTCCTCTCACTGTACCGCCGTGCAGCTGAGAAACTGGAGGTAGAATGGCCCTCTCCTCCACCAGCTCAAAAACCGTCGCGGTTCACAGGGTTTTTTCTCCCACCCGAACCGACGACTGTTAAGAACAGTTTGCCCATGTTCCCGGATTTTGTCGCGGAACTAACCTCGACATGGAACAAGCCGCTGTCCACCCGCGCCACAGTGCCCGGTTGTGGACAGTTTCTGGATCTAAATGGAGCTGAAAAAGCTGGATTGGTGAACCCTCCGCCTATGGAGGCGTCCCTGGCAGCTTATCTGGCCCCGGCCCAGAATCACGGTGTCGGTGGCCCCATCACGCTCCCATCCAAGCACTGTAGATTTTCAGCGTCACAGCTGGATAAAATTTACAGGACACAGGCAAATACGGCTCGTGCACTGAGCTCCGTCACTATGCTTCAGACATATCAAGCTATGTGTCTGGCAGAACTCGGCTCGCGTATGCCTCCTGACAGTCCGCTTACTCCTCTCCTCAATGAAGCTAGGGTCGCCACAGATTACATCCTCCGTGTGTCCCGCTGTGCAGCGCTGTCTCTCGGTAGAGGCATGGCTTCCACGGTGGTGGCGCAGAGGCACCTGTGGCTGACTCTCTCCGACGTTCCGGAGAGGGACAGAGCGGTTTATCTGGACGAGCCTGTGTCGGCCAGCGGTTTGTTTGGGCAGTCCCTCGACGACATTCAAGCTAAGTTTGAGCTGAGGAAAAAACAAACCGAAGCTTTGAGAAGCATCATCCCCAGGCGTGATGCGAGGCCCAAACAACAGGGTTATCTGCACAAACCGGCACCAGCGCCTCCCCCTAAGAGGACTGCAGCGCCCGCCAGCTTAGGGCCCCAGCCAATGAAGCGACATGTACCCGGTCAGAACCCACGCCCTTCGGCTTGGAACAAGGGTCCGCCACCGAGCTTCCGGAGGGACTCGGCGCCCAGGAAGAAGAAGCAGCAGTCATCCTAGCTTCGGGATCGACTCGAGAGGGCCAGCAGCACGGAGACACTGCCGCCCTTCTTTTTCTGCCGCCAAAGAGGCCGCGTTTAAAGTTCGTTCAGGGGTCCGGTCCCGAGAGGCGCTGCACTCCCTTAACACAGTCTCCCAAGCACAACCCCCCCTCACATACACATGCCCCAATAATGGCGCCTGTTGTTCACTGTGTGAATGTCACAAATGTATGTTCTTTGAATCAAATAAAGGTTTCGTTTTGTTCTCAAAACATCATGAATCAATCAAGTCTGGGCGAGAAAGTGTTGCCGTTCCCAGCCGGCACGCTAGGGGGCGACAACCCCTCCCCCACAGTACTGGAGGTCAGTCGACTGACTGTTCGTCTCTCTCGGTGGCGCGCATGCGCAGTCTCACCGTGGGTAGAGAGAACTGCCGCTTACAGTTCAGGGTCCGGCCGCCTCGCTTTCACTCTGTAATACACACAGTTGTAGCAGAGGAAGCAGCAGCAGTGCTGAGGGAAGAAATAAACAACTTGTTGAACAAGAGAGCGATACGAGTTGTTCCCGCTTCGGAAACGAACAAAGGTTGGTACAGCCGCTATTTCGTTGTTCCGAAAAAAGGAGGAGGGCTCCGTCCTATCCTAGACTTGCGAGTGTTAAACAAATACCTACGAACCTACAGGTTCAAGATGCTAACACTCAGACAGCTACTGGGCGCGATCAGACCGGGAGATTGGTTTACAACTATCGATCTGACAGATGCTTACTTTCAGGTAGCAATTCATCCGGACCACAGGCAGTTTCTAAGGTTTGCATTCGAGGGCATAGCCTACGAATACCTGGTGCTGCCGTTCGGCTTATCACTCGCCCCCCGAACATTCACCAAATGTGTCGAGGCGGCATTAGCTCCGCTACGGGAGAAAGGTGTTCGCATCTTAGCCTATCTGGACGATTGGGTGCTAATCGCGAGCTCCAGAGAGCGAGCAGCGGCTCAGCTGTCATTGACCCTATCGCACATCCAAACACTGGGCTTTTCAGTAAATTTACAGAAAAGTTCACTGACTCCGAGTCAACAGGTATCATTTCTCGGGCTGGAAATATGCTCCGTTTCAAGCCGAGCACGTCTGTCAGAACGCAGGGTGGCTGCGTTTCACCGCTGCCTTGCACAATTTCAGTTGGGACGCAAACTGTGTTTCCGGACGATTTTACAGCTGACAGGCATGATGGCATCTATGATCGCTGTAGTGCCGCTCGGACTGTTAAAAATGAGAGCGTTTCAACGCTGGACTCAGTCTCACCGGCTGTGCGCGCAGCGTCACCTCCAGAGGAGGCTGACGATAACTCAGTCTTGCATGTCGGCTCTTCTCCCGTGGAGAGAACCCGGTTTTCTACAACAGGGATCTCCGATAGGGAGGGTGTCTTTTCGCAAGGTGGTGTCCACAGACGCATCCCTAAGGGGTTGGGGGGCTCTGTGCGAGGGCGCAGCAGTGAGAGGTGTGTGGACGCCAGCACAATGCAAACTCCACATCAATTACCTGGAGCTACTAGCTACCCTTTTAGCTCTGAAGCACTTTCGTCCCGTTCTGACAGGCCATCATGTTCTGATCAGGACGGACAACACAACCGTGGTTTCTTACATAAACAAGCAGGGAGGGACACGCTCTCTTCCCCTGTTAAAACTGTCTCACTATCTGTTGCTATGGTGCAGTGTTCATTTTCTGTCCCTCAGAGCCACACATATTCCGGGTCACTTAAACCTTGGACCAGACCTTCTCTCCAGGGGGGTCCTCTTGTGAGAGAGTGGAGATTGCACCCACTAGTGGTGGCTCAGATATGGGACCGCTTCGGCAAGGCAGAAGTAGATCTTTTTGCCTCCAGAGCAAATACTCATTGCCCCCTGTTCTTTTCCATAACAGACTGCAATGCTCCCCTGGGGATGGATGCGCTAGCTCACCCATGGCCCAACACGCTGCTATATGCTTTTCCCCCAGTGGAAATGATTCTGCCCATTCTGGAGAGGTTGCGCCAGCAGGGGCTCTCCCTGATCCTGGTGGCTCCTCGCTGGCCGGCGAAGTCGTGGTACGCAGAGATAATCAGTCTGCTGGTAGCGAGGCCCTGGCAGCTCCCTTTTTGCAGGGACCTCCTCTCCCAGGCGGGAGGAGAGGTGATTCACCCGCGCCCAGAACTGTGGAAACTACATGCTTACCTGTTGAAAGGTCCAACTTAATGGCTCAGGGTCTGCCCCCAAATGTGGTGGCAACAATCCAGAGTGCAAGGGCATCATCTACTAGGGGCCTATATGCCTATAAATGGCGGGCGTTTGAGCAGTGGTGTCAGGACCGAAATGTACTCCCATTTCAGAGTTCTATTGTGGATGTTTTAACATTCCTTCAGGACCTGCTGGATAAGGGTCTCTCTTTCTCAACAATTAAGGTCTATTTGGCGGCTATATCTGCATGCCATGTTGGCTTTGATGGTGTGACGCCAGGCGCTCACCCTCTTGCTATGCGCTTCCTAAAGGGAGTCCGCAGGCTAAGACCTGTTCTTAAACCCAGTGTTCCCTCATGGGATTTAGGGTTGGTGCTTGAGGCTCTTGGTGGACCCCCATTTGAGCCTATTGAGTCAGCAGACATGAAATTTCTTTCATACAAGACTGCACTGCTACTTGCTTTGACGTCTGCAAAGCGAGTGGGCGACCTTCATGCTTTGTCTGTGCATCCCTCTTGTACCCAGTTCACTCCGGATGGATCTAAGGCTACATTGCGTCCGAACGCGGCGTATTTACCTAAGATTATCCCCACAGCCTATAACTCTATGAGTTTTGAACTGCTGAGCTTCTGCCCCCCTCCATTTGCATCTGAGGAGCAGAGGAGGTTGCATTCCTTGTGCCCTGTGCGTGCACTACGCACTTACATAGACCGCACTCAGAGTGTGCGTTTATGTGACCAGTTGTTTGTCTGTTTTGCTAATCCAGCCAAGGGCAAGGCGCTGTCTAAGCAGCGGCTTTCCCACTGGATTGTGGAGGCTATCTCCTTAGCATACGGCAGCAGGGGTCTCCCGTTGCCCCAAGGTGTGAGGGCACATTCAACCAGGGGAATGGCGGCCTCTTGGGCCTTGTTTAAAGGGGTTTCTGTGAGTGATATCTGCACTGCAGCCAGTTGGTCATCACCGCACACTTTTGTTCGGTTTTACCGTTTGGATGTGACAGCACCTTCGGTGGCTCACGCTGTCCTTTCTGCTGGGTCTACAATGCACTAAAAGTTTTGGAGGTTTGACTTCGGTTCGGTGGCTGCTCTGCGGGGCGTGTATATATGTCCCATACTATATGTGTTGTACCGAGTGAATCGACTGAAAGGGAACGAAATGTTATGAATATAACTTCTGTTCCCTGAAGGAGAGGAACGAGGTACAACACTGGGTTGCCCCGCTGCGCGGCAGAGCTCGGTGAAGAGCGGCTATCGAACTGAAGGATGACTGTGGTGTTACACGTATATATGTGCAGGCGGAGCCTCCCAGACGTCACCACAGATCATCTGCCTTAAAGGCGTGAATAAAGGTGTCTTCAGTCAGGTCACGCAGGGGCGTGATATCCCATACTATATGTGTTGTACCTCGTTCCTCTCCTTCAGGGAACAGAAGTTATATTCATAACATTTCGTTTCCAGTACTCTCCATTTCGTAGTTTCTCTTTCAGTTTCATAATTCAGCCTTAAGTATCCCGTAACACTCTACTTGTTTCTATCAGTAAACTCGCCCTGCTTTTATTTGGGACAGGACGAGCCTTTGACCTGTTGATTCCCATCTCCCCTCACCATGGTGTAGATACATTAAATCCTCCCAGCTGAAAACATTAAACGTTTTATTTGTAAAACTGGATGCTGTAATGTTGTTTCTGTGTCTGATTTGCTGTTTTCCTCAGTTTGCCTTCAGCTAATGGATGCGTTACGCTCTATGGTTCACTTTGTGATGCCCTCGCCCTTTTACAGTCGTTTTGGAACATTTACTTGTTTGTTTTTAATGCAGAGAAACATAAAACTTGTGCTAATTTACAAGTCTCCACGGTGTTGGATGAGCCACAGAAATCTGGATCGAAAAGAGCTCAAAGAGAACAGGAAGTGAAGCAGAGCTGGATGATGACACAGATCTGGATTCATTTGCTGTAAATTAATGTGATTTCCTCTTTGAAAATTATTTCCACGTTTATTTGTCTAATGTTTACAGCTACACTCCTCTCCTTTCCAAATCTTTCTCTGTTGTGTGATGAAAGTAAAGTCAACTTTTACCTTGTTTTTTCCTCTTAAAGCGCTGATCAAAACCTGTAGTTATTCAAAGTACAGTTACAGTAGCTGGTGGATGGTAAGAAGCCTGTATATCAAGAGAAAAAAACTCTCCCTACGCAGGTTGTTTTTTCACTCTAAAACTGCAAACATACATTTTTTCGAGGGAACTCATCCATTAATTTGCTGCAACATCTCGAACCTTAAGCCCCAAAACATAATCCAGCAACATTGGAGCAAAACGAAGCAGATAATTTCTGGCTCCAACACACGTTTAAAGGAATGCAATTTTCTCCTGGAGAACTTTATTGAGTCAGGAGTAAAGAAATATATTGGTTTTTGACTCAGAGGCTCAGAGTTACCAAACATCATATTGCTCTTTGAGCTTAGATGTTGCAGCTCATATCAGATCTGTAGGCAAACAACTTCACTGCAGAGCTTAAAAGAAGTCTGAGCAATTAAGTTTTGCTTCTCTGTGTTTGTGCATAGGAGATTGGCCTGCAGGCAAAATGCAACTTTAAGCCATTGTTCATGAAACTAATATTAAGTATGCAACACAATCATGTATATTTAGCTGCATCATTACTTCATTCACTCATTGGATCCAGTGCTGTCAAAATCCAGCCCGGAGAAAGACGGGTAAGAAATCAATGTTCAAGTATTATTTATTATTTATACGCTCTGAAGCTAAAGCTTTTTTAAAGTTGCAAACAAAGGGGATTTGCCTTTGCAAAAGTTTTCAGCAGAAAATGTTTTAACAATGTGGAAACATCAAGAGTAAGCGTCTAGTTCTAAGTGTCAGTGTCAGACTGCCACTCTGTATACAGATATCAGTGTTTCCACAGACTTACCTAGGGATCTCTGGTGATTTTTAATTTACTCCAAAGTCAGAGTCTGGATAGATCTGTAATTTAGTCAAATTTACTGACGGCTCTGATTTGAAACACTAAAGCGCAGAACGACATCCAGCTCATCTCTGGGGACAGCATCAAAATCTAAACCGCAGAGCCTGCTGGAAATCTATAAAAAGAAGAAGACTTTAACATCTCTTAATTTTACAAAAAGAATGTAATAAAACATGAGAACGATAAAATGCATTTGGGATTCATATCTGACAAGTAACACTGCACTCTTTTTAAAAGGTGCATCTGCTGTTTTGCAGGCAGCATTGCATGAATTATTACCTACTCCTCACACAACAGAAAAAGAGTTAACCCTTTTAGAAAATGGTAAATATTCCTCACTGCATGCTACTGAGTCTCTCTCTGAGTCTTTTGATGAATTTTAGTTTTCTCTTTCTGCAAAAACATGTTCTCAGACAATATAGGGAAATGTATCGGCTAAATAAACATCCAAAAAGCTTTCAAGCAGTATTTATAATGCCTAATGCAGCCTCAATGACTGGAACGGTGGCTTTCTTAAAACTTTACCACCCCTTACCACCATCATGCAGTTTGGTTATGTGAGATCATTGAGACATGTGAGATAACTTTTACCATTTTTTACTGTTTTTGCCTCACACAGAATTGGAAACATCTTATAATCTGTTTTTGTGAACTTTATGTTTTTCTGGCTTTACCTGCATATAACCTACTCGGCTTAAAAACTGACTGACCACAGGGCAGAGCTGACTGCTGAAGATGCAGAAAAGTCGAGTGAAATTTTCTTCCATTTGATAATCAACTAAACATCATTAATACAGGTATGCATTTAAGTTAGAGCGACATGCATAAAACAAACAACATTTTGTAAAAACAAATGGTCTCAAATAGTTGAATAAAGATGTAAAATAAGTTATTGTGAACTTATTAGAAAGTTAAATGGATAAGTTGGTACATGGATGGATCTGCAAAGAAAGAAAAATGGGGCATGGGGCAAAAGGGGCATTTAGTGATCATCTTTTGAATAGCTATTAGTCTTATTGGTTGATATGACGTTAAATTAGTTTATGGATCTCTGAAGCCAGATTATTTGCTGCTTTCAGGTGGATTCGCTGGTTGCCAAAATATCTTCTTCTTTCTTATATTTAGCTTCTTTAACTCTATTTGTTATCAGATTCCCGTTAATGGTTATTCTGCACATACATTATCATAGAAAAGCTCAAACAAATGCAGCTCTGTTTGGTTCCACATTAATGCATGCACACATGGTGAGATCACACCAAGACGATAGATGGCAGCCTTGCCCTCAGTTTACACACACACACATACATACACACACATACACACATACACACACACACACACCCAAACCTCGTGCCTCATCCAACAGCAATGCTCACTGTTTCTTTCATTGAGGTATGGATATTTAATGCACGCCTGAAACACTCACTGAAAGTATGCAGATGAAACCTGGACAAAGAGAGAGATAGAAGAGAAAATATGAAAGAGAAAAAGAGGGAATTCAACCCCAAGAAAAAAAAAATCAAGCATTTATGCAAAGCTGGTAAATAAAAATTTAATCTATTTTATCGTTGATAATCCTGACTAATATAACACACTCGATAACTGAGAGGAGCCCGGAGGCAAGAGGCAGATTATTAATCACACAAGGTCAAATCCAATGAAGAAAATATGCAGAATTAAACATTTATGGTAATTATTAATAATAATATTTGAACTGTATTTTATTTCCAACAAATGGAATCTTTAATCCATGCTGATTAGACTTTTAACTACAACTGAGCTTATTTTTCCATTGTGTTTCAGATGCTTCATACAGCAGCTACAGTATGTTGTAAGACTATGGCCGTCCTCACACGAGGACGACCAAATCTCACGACAGGTCTGACATCGTGTACGCAAGTTTGAGTCAGTGTGGATCTGTGGTGCAGCAAATGTCTGTCTCAAAATAATTGATAAACAAACCTCAAACCGGTTATTAAGCACAATCAGCCAGATTTCATTAAAGATTAAGACGTAAATAGAATAAAATAAAATAAATTATTTTGTTATGTCCTTAGTGAATAGGCCTATTTGATAACTCTGCCCAGAAACACTGCCACAGAGCAGGAGCGCCGTTTCAACATTACGCACACATGCACATGCGCCACTGTGGAGCGCTGCGTTTTACTCCTAAAAGGCAGGTGTCTCTATCTTAGCCCAGCAGCGGGGACGTTGTTGTACACTCCTGAAAGGGTGTGGGACATCATTTGGGTCAGTACAGTTTTGCACAATGTTGCACTGGCAAATGGAGTGCCGTTGGCTGTGCCGGTGCAACATGAGGACCTGATGCCCGGAGAACAATAACGAGGAGAGACTCCACAAAGGTGCTGCACAGAGGAGACAGGACCTTATCCATGGATTCTGACATGTGAAATATAAGTTGAGAAAGTGCTCTTGCTATTTAATCAGTGATAAAATCCAATAGAAATCCATAAAAATGTGCCTCAGGGGCAGCAACACACCGTTTGGTGAGGTTAATAATTATTTTTGTTCAGCCTCTGTCAGACTCTTCAGTCTGCTCTACATTACAAAGACACAACAAATTAAAACTAAATACTTTCAATAATAGGAGCAACGTACCCTATGTCATGGCAATAAACAAATATGAGACATGTATGAGATATTAATTTATCATCGTGAGCAACTTAACTAATGAATTATTCAAACTGCAGCCACTGTCTGCTATTCCGCTGCAGCGCTGTTCAGCGCCACCATAATCCTGCTCCAGACAGGAGTTTTCTGGACTGCTTTTATACCAGTTTTGATGCTTGCAAAGAGCAAATCCTTGTTAGTTTCCACCACAGATGTGAGGATATCCACTTTCAGCTCGGAAAAGTTTCAAATCTTTCTAATATTTCTCCTCTTTCATGTTTGACCGCAGTGGGCGAGGCTTCTGAACCACGAATATTTAAGGGTGTAACATATTTATGATGATCGATTTCAGCCGCTGCATTTATCAAGACCCAATCATACGTACGCTGGGATTGGTCAGATATGAACCCTTTCATAAGTCTCACGTGTCCTATCGTAGGATGAATCCTGCGCTCAGATCTGCGCAAGATTGATAAATGAGGGCCTGTGTGTGACAACGTGGGTTGGGGGACAGGGAGGAGGAGGGGTGCTATGAGGTCACTGTCTTTTCCGGACTTATCTATTTATACCAACTACGGCATGAAGACAAAATACACGGATATCCACTTGCGGACCCGTTTCAAAAAAGATGCAGAGTCATGAACGAATACGCGTCTCTGTGTGTCAATATCACCAGATCGATAGTTTATTTTACCAGTGTCTTACAAATTTGTACTTGTGTAAAGACCACCTATCAATGGATTCCCCAAAAGGCTATGCTAGGTTTGGAGGCAAAAGGAGGCAAGGAGGTGAAGAAAGGAGAGGGGAAGGAGAACAGAAGAGGGGTTTTGAGGCAGAGAGGGTAAGCAGCATGAGAAAATGTAAGATAGAGCAATGACAGATTTGTAATTTAGAATTTGGGGAAGGAAATATAGAAGAATAAGGGAAAAAAGAGGAGACTTTAGTGGAGAAGTGGTGGGAGGATGTAGAAGTGAAGATGTAGCAGTGATATTAAGAGGAAAGAAATATAATAAAATTGAAAAACCTGATGCAGTGAAAGGGACAAACAAGGCAGGGTGAAGGTTAGCAGAGGGACCAGATAAAAGCAAACCACACAAAATAGGCGACAAAAGCTGAGAAGGAAGCAGAATTAAAACATGGGAAATGGTGAAGGAGATGCAAATTAAACAAAAAGTTTAGACCTTAACCATCAAACTGCCAAAGTGCCTAGGATAAGATTTACAGGTGAGAATAGGGGGAAATAAAACCATGGGTATGCTGTAGGCGTGACCAGGACCAGCCATTAAGGGTCACCGAGATCAGGAATGTCCTATAGCATGACAGCAACAGTTGAAACCTATTAGTGTATAAAGCAGAAGGGGGCTTTTACTTTGAAAGGACTCATTAAAAATGTGATGGAGTCATGGCCTACCTACATTGTCTCCAACTGGTTTAGGCTTACAGTGACCAGAGGCAGTCAGGGTGCCAAAGATGCCGCCTAATTTAGCTGCTTCAAAACCTTTTTTAATAACACCAACACTTTACAAGGTTTAGTTTCTTAATAGTGCATCATGGTTTGCTTTGAATGTAGGGTTTAAGATGAGAGAGAGAGTTTGATAAAGAGTGGAGTCCACACCTTTTCTTCTGCCTGTAATGTATTTTGCAGAAACGTTACAGCTTTGTTAACAATTTAAACATTAACAGTCATAACCAAGCTCCACTTTGAAACATTCAGAAATGAAGACTGGTGTGTTGTGAAGAACGGTTAGAACGAATAAACATTAGGCTGATCAATTACTTGAAGAGTCACAAGCTCTAACTTTGATTAAGGATTCAAAATCAGTCTTCAAACATCAGTTTGTAAAAGTGCCAAGTCATCTCACAGAGGGCTGCTACACCTAGCTCACTAGCAGCTTCTTCTCCTTCCTCTTTTCACAGTTCAGTGGCATGTGTTAACAAGCATATATGACTACTACAATAAAATTACAGTCATAAAGTTGTAGGTACCAGATGTGTTTGGGCTGCCAGATCAGCTTGGGGCTAAGCGCCTGTTAAAGACGTCACACTGTGGCAAGTCCACTCAGACAAACTACACTGCGCTCCATTTAATAAGTCAAATGTGCTCGGTTTAAAGCCCCTTGTGGTTTTCTTTATTTCTGTTTGTTCATTCAATTGACCTCGAAATTTTCTCTCCATATAATACAGAGAATTACAACTTACTGTACTGTAATTTTTAGATGGCTTTGATTGTATATGTTCACTTTCTAAAGGAAAAAGAAAAAAAATGTACATAGGATCTCCATTTATCAATAGATAGTTTTGCTATTATTCCACATTTCCTTTGGCAACCTAAAAGAGGTGGTAACCTGGCTGTCGTAAAAATTGTCCATATTTTCTCCCAAGAACTACAATCCCATGAAACCTAATCTGGCAAAAACCACTTTCGTAATGTCCAGACCAACCACAATCTTCCATGTCACCCAAACCAACTTCCAGCCAATCATATTGTGTGATGTCAGGACCCCGAGCTAATCTGGCAGCCCAAACACATCTGGTACCTAATCCCTATTTTCTAGCACAGAATCAATATAATGTTTTGAAATAGAGACCTATCAATACCAGCATATGTGCAAATGATTTTTGACCCAAGAGTATACAGCTGTGAGGAAAAAATGAGCCTTAAAGGGGGTTCACGAAAGAGATAGTAAACTGGCGACACAGGTGGAGAAAAGAGAATCAATATCCAAAAATAAGGTGAAGACAAAAAGACGAAGAGATGAAAGATATGTAGGAGTAAAATCATGAATAAAAAATATTGGAGCATTGGGAGGAAAGGCAGGAGAAGAAAGGAAGAAGTGTAAATAAAAACAGAAGTTACAGAGAGAGGGGAGCAAAAGGAGGTGCAGAGGAGAGCAGAGCAGATGCCAGCCAAAGCAGAGCTCCACTAATCTGTGTCTGTCATGCTCCGCATATGAAACACCAAGTGATGACCGCTGTGATTCACGACTGCTGGCTACAAACCAGCCACTGGCCTGTGTGTGTGTGTGTGTGTGTGTGTGTGTGTGTGTGTGTGTGTGTGTGTGTGTGTGTGTGTGTGTGTGTGTGTGTGTTGCTTCCTTTCAGTGCGCAGGGCTCCTTTCAACAGCAGATTTGCTCTGACATGATTCATGACGACCTGCCTCCAGGGGGGGCACAAGGGACACACACGCTCTCACAAACACTTAAAATGCTTCAAGTCCACAGAATGAGATTAGAATTTTACATAAAATTGAAATCCTGCAGGCATTTGCCACCGCTTGGGGAAACGCAATGTGTCCACACACACTCACTCGTATGAAGCAAAAGTGAAGAGAAAATGAGTTCACAGCCTCACAGTCGCTCTCCTCATGTGGATTGAACGCTGTTACAGGTGTGTTCAGGGGCACCTGTGTGTTATTTTGTGCATGTGAGTGTGGCTGTGGCCAGTATTACACACACACACACACACACACACACACACACACACACACACACACACACACACACACACACACACACACACACACACACACAAACAGGGATGGAAAATGTTTTTATTGAAGAGGAAACAGTGCTGTCATCTCCCATCTACATCTACAGCAGTCGACCCTGAGCCACCCAGCCAAGTAGCCACTAATGGAGGCTTGATTGACAGGTAGGGACACGCACACTATCCCCGTCACTCTCTTTTTGAAAGCAGCATGTGTGTTTCAGTGTGTGTGTGTGTGTGCATATGTGTGTGTGCAACCTTTTGTCTAATGGAGTCAGTGTTAGCAGGTAAAGACGAGAAAAGATGAGAACATGAGAGGAGGGACGAGGGGAGATGTATGGGGGGATGTGCGTGTTTCACCCAGCCATCTGACGCACTTTGATGTGAATGTTCAGGTTTTAAAGAGGTCCAATTTGACTCTGAACAGTAGCCTGTATCAACGCACAGTCATTTTATTTTTGTGTCCATGTTTTCAGTAATAGCTTCTCAAAAATACCAGCTTGGTTAGCGTCACCACAATCCAAAATGCAACACTGTAGGAATCTCTGAAGCAGCGTTGTTTGGAAACAGACAAAAAATTAGTCAAGTACTTGATTTTAGTTTGAATTTATTCTTTTTTAAATAAAAATCTCAGTTATGTGTCTGCAGACTGTTAACATCCATTCAAAATACATCAGTCATTTAGGCTGTTATTGCAAGCACATATAAATGAGCCACTTTTTTCATATCGCTTGATATTGATAATGAACTATTTTAAGATATTATCTTTAAATATCATGTGCTCATAGTTGTTTCAACCAAGATTTATTCCAAGGAACTCGGTTTGTATTTAGGACTAATTTAAGTCTGTTTTTTAGTCAAAATGAGGTAAACGTTTCAGCAAGGAGAAAAAGTACCTTGGGTCATTTTTTGGCATCTTGGCTTAAAAAAAAACGTGCCTTTGTAACTTAAAGTTATAGATATGCACTGTAAGGTGCCTTGGATTTCATAAAATCATTATATTGCAATTTAAAATAGAGATCTTGTCCTGCAAAGCCCTCTGAGTTTTGTCAACATTAAAGTTAGAGAGTTATTGTGTGTTCATGTCATCCAGCCAGCCATCATGCATCATTATTCACCTGGACAAACACTGTGGGGGACTTTGATTCCAAGTGTCCCTTATAATCCGTCAGATTTTTCTCAGTCTTGTTCTAAATTATCTGTCCTCAGGTGGACATCCAATGACAATGAAAATGATGAATAGAGGTACATTTGTTGATAGATGATTGGTTTAAAAAAAGAAACAAACAGAGCAGACTTTTTGCTCTCATTGTAATCCATCAGGGCGTTTATGATCAAAGATATCGCCACAATCTTCTTTCTCACTTTTCTTGCTGTTTACATTCAATTCTCTATTTAGTCATGTCAACATCTTCACAGCAAAATTAAGACTGTTGTAAACCTGACTTTATCTGAACTTTTTCCTGATAACCTCACATGAAGTCAGGATTGAAAGGGCAATATATTGAAGGAGAACTAAAATAATCCAAGATGGAGAAACAAGATGTTTGGGATGAAAACCCATTTGGGTTACAAGATTCCAACCATAGACTGTATATAGAATGGACTCCATCTGCCTCCTTGCTGGGTGAAGCCACTGCGAGAACAGCACCCTCTGGTGACGGGCTGCAGTATAGGTCATAAATCCCGCCTCCTCCAGCAATTCTTATGGAGCTGTGGACAAACTTTAGAAATTTATCACACATGATATAAATTTTTCTCCCCCCTGGTTGCGATGTTGACAAGCAGTTATTGTAAGACTGGTTTGTGCTCAAGTCCTCTTTTTTCTGTGCAGCTCCAGTTTTAAAAGTTATTAAGGGGTTCATGTTTTCTGTGATTGACACTTGATACAGCCTATTGGCGTACGAAGATTGCGTACTATACCTTGGGGATTGAGGCTGTTTGAGCTGAGCATCATCACAGCGACTCTCGGCAACTCTCCTGCCGAGATGCGTACAGCGCTACTGCGCAATGTTGGTTTCAGGAAGTGGAGAAAATCCCAGAAATACCCAGAGCAATTCAGCTTCAAATTCATATAATGACAGAAGACGGAGCCAAGATGTCCATAGTATATACAGTCTATGATTCCAACCAGCTAAACGTAGAACTAACTTAGAACATACTTTAAAAGGTAAACATACAATTTTTAAGTCAATTATCTTTGTTTTTACTTTCTCAACGTTGTTATTTCTAGCTTTACTCTTAAGACATACTCAAAGGTTGTAAAAAGGCTTAATTTAACATTCCTTCAAGTCAAGAATGATATCTTAATTCAAGATATACACACCAAAGAAGTCGAACCTTAACTGCTTGACAAGAGTAAAATAAAATCCATGAATGAAACAAGAAGTTAAATTCTCTAAGAATTAAGAAGACATTTTCTTATTTTTAGGGAGATAACTTATTTCAAGAGACAAGTTACTTTTTCCTTTTTCTACCAACAGATTTGTTCTCCCCAAGTCATAATTTACATGTTTTGTCTTAAAATACAACTTCTTCTGTTTCACTAATAATAATACAGATTTGAGCTGAAAACGATATTTGAGAGTTTATGAAGTTGTGTTCTCTAATCACAGAGCCTTTGACCAAGCTACTGAATGTGATGATTGTGGACTAAGGATGTGTTAGGAGTAAAAAAATGTGTGGCTATTTAGCTGTTTTTCACCTCTGAGGTGTTATCTTTTCTCCTCCTTCTCTCCTTTTCTGTTTCCTTCTCGGCATCTTTGTTAATCAGTTGTATGAATAGAGGTTCACTTATTCCCGTTTCAATGGGATTGTTATGGAAATGTAGCATACAAATGTACCTCACGTGCAAAAATATGTATGTTATCCCTCTCGTTTCACCTCCTTGGTGATGAATGATGAATGGCTCTGTGTGCGTCATCAGTGCTGTATTCACATACTGTGTATGGCCTTGGTGAAAAGTGTATTTATGCTCCACTGCAAGAAAAAATCCACACCAAAAGAGAAAGACATGCAGAAAAGAAAATTGTATTTTTTTTCAAATCGGTGTTCTTTATACATATACTGATAGATGTGAGTGTGACTCAAGACACTTTTTTCCTCTTTTTTATATGAAGTAAAAGCCCCAGACTTCACAGTTCCCATCCCACACTTTTCTTTATCCTGAACAAAAACCTTAGATACATGAAAAGAAAAAGAAAATTCAAATAGTAATAATTTGAGCTAAAGAAGACTCTGAAGTTTACTTTATAAGTTTGCAGCAGAAACTCTCCTGACAAATGTGAAGAAATTCAGGAGATTTCAACACAGTCAGAGGTCTCGTCAACTTTAATGGACTGAGTGGTAAACACAAGTCTAGCTTTGGTATAATAATGATAAAATATTGTGATTATTGTTCCAAATCAAATAATTTAATGCAGCTGCTGAGACTAATGTTGAATTTTATAGTTGCATCTAATTAGAAAACAAAACAGCTCTCAAGCTTGTGTTGAATTTACATGTTATATTTTAAATTTCCATAATTTTAATTGAAGACCTTATCAGGTATGTTATTAAAATACCAGCAAATTGAGGCAGTAACAGTTTTAATCTCTTTAGTGCTCCTTTTATTAATCAAGCGGGATGTTAAAGTTTTGGAATTAATTAAACCTCCACAATAGAGAGGCTGACATTCAGCACAGAGTTATATCACCGAGCCGTCAGCTTAACAAGTTATGTACCACACTACTTCAACTTTGACCTTAACTTTATTAATAACTTGAAGGAAATTTGAACTGCAGTGGGAATCAAGACAGGAATTCACATCAGGAATGCAGGTAAAAAAAAAAAGAAAAAAGTGTGTACACAGATAATCCTTAAAGCCTGAACTGAGGACTGAGACGATTGATAATAGCCAGATTTTTTTTTTGCTCTCTTAGTCTCTTTCACTTTTAGAACTCCAGTTATATGGAAATTGTTCATCAAACTACAATGTACAAGCTAAATTACACAGAAAAATAAATATATGTACATGCATCGACTTATAATTGTTGAAAACTGGATTCCACAGGAAACATCAGAGGACACATAACACTTGTACCTCAAGGTTTCAGAAAAAATGGGACCTTTTATGTTGTATATACCATAAGGGGAGGGGGGCACTGGTGTGGCCTCTGTTTGTGAATATAATAAACATAATCCCAATGTAAAGCTCCATAAAACACAAAGCAGTGCACTGTGGGGTTGCTTGCAGAGTAGTTGCAGACTGTCCTTTTTTCTTCCAAACTGTGAGTCATTTTTAGTGCCACTGTTTTATCCAACAGTGCTGCCTGTCATGATATGATACTAAGTATCTTTTAGCAGGTCTGTACATGAGCAGAGCCTGCTCTTAAAGTCTAACGTCAACTGCAAAGGTATAATAAAAACTTTATTGCCTTTAATGGGGGATCATTCAAATGAGATATGCATCTCTTAGAATCTGAAACAGAGGTTTTGTAAAAGAGTACCAGAAATGCTCAACTTATCCAGACTTATCCAGCCCGAATTCATCCACTTAATCCAGAACATGAATAAATACGTCGTAAAGCTTTGCAAAATGGAAACCCATTGGCATTTTTTCAATCTCCGCTATGGTACCATTTTTCTACAAAGCAGGACATCTATCAAAAGTTGTCTCTTCCTCCCTGAGTTGTTACGCGCCCAAGCACCATGAGAAATTGGATTTAATAAGGGATCATGTTGTTCTCTAGTAAACCAAACTGTGGCCCTGCAAATACACAGAAGAAAACCTGTGATTTAGACATCCTCAGATTAAAGACTTTCATCTTTATACTTTAAAAGTATTATTTGGTGGGCATGAATGTAGCACAGCAGTGGTTAATTTTGTTGTTCACACCTGTGCTTTTCCTGCTGGTGCATGTCGGAGTCTTCTGTGAAAACGGCCTTTAAGCATATTGCAAAACTGGCACTAATCAGAGGTGTGGTGGATTAGCAGCATGCCTAAAATACCCCTAAATAAACATGCATCATAATATATGCCTGCAGTGTAGGTGCTGAAATCACATCATATGTTGTTTATGAAAATCTAGTTCATGCTCATCATACCAGGAAACAGGCAGGCTGAATAACAAAGCTGCTGTTGCTGTTTTTAAGCTGCAAAGGGCATGATGCACTCCTGTGTAATCAGTGATGTCCCAGCAGGTGTTTCTAATCAGCTCTCAAGTCAAAACACCTGCTGCGAGACCAGGACAGAAAGTTGGAGCACAAGTCCTCTGGCTTTTGTGGTTTGGTTAGCATGTACCCTTTAATACTGCAATTAGATTCAGCAATTTAGCGTGAGGGAATTAGCTTTTTATTAAAAAGTTAATTTCATTTTTTTTTTAAAGTTCCCCAGAGAAAAACAGGGGAACACAGAGGTGCTAAAAACATGACAATGGTTAAAATGCATGAAATGGATCAGCTACCGATACTGAGTTTATCAAGGGAGGAAGACGCAGCAGGCAGACTTTTTTATTCCATTTTTCTGAAGTGTGGAATCACAGCAGCCATGTCGTGTTTGGATTAAAATGGGCAGACAGCACCTGCAACTGACTGTGGAAGATACTTCATGGACACAAGGTAAGATTTCTTTTTAATAAAACAAAAAAAAGCTAGAAAAGGTTGTAAATTTAAGGAATAATTGTGAAAATGTCTAGTTTGTGGTAGAACTGGGAAAGAACTTTTATGAACAAACAAATGAGCAGTTTGGGAATTTACTTTTATATGAAAGACAGAGTATCTAAGTTTAGTTGAGCTGCTTCCTCCCAGAGTTTTTGAAAATTCCTCACTGTGAGACAGGAGCACATGCAAATTGATATGACCTCAAATTAATCACTCTCTTTCTAACTTAGTTGTTGTTAGAGCCATTTGTTGTATTTTCTTTAGGTTTGTGTTTTGTAACCTTTTATCATTTGTAATTGTTTTGGTGCCACACCAGGTGGCGTGAAGTCCTTTGTTTTGTTCACGATAAGTAGAAGAAGACGCAATTAGTGTCAGGTGTGTCAGTAGCTGGAGAGGCACACAGTATTTTGACCATTATCATTAACATCAGCGTTGTTGCCATTTATCTTTATTTTGCTTTTGGTTTCTTTTAACAAGAGAGGAAAATAAACAAAGAAAATGTGACTTGGATGAACTGTTTCATTGACACCGGGAAATAAGTAGGCAAAGAAGATGCTACAACTGTAAAATCTGGCTATTTTACACCTTGGTGGCTCTCAGGATGATCTCGGTAGGTGTGATAAATCACTATAGTCGTGTTAGCTTTCCATCAGAAAAGGTGTTTTATCTGTAACATGAGCGCCTTCACATTACAGTACGAAGCTTGTTTTTCTTGTGTTGAGTACTATCTTTCTATACAGGATGTTTCGGGCAGTTTCAGCCTTAAATATCTGACACTTTTGTGACATTATTGCTTTGTTGAAGAGCTCACCACATTTTTATGTTTCGCTGGCTGAAAGTTTATTTCTCTCTGTGGTTTATCTTTCTAACCGGGTGAGTTACATAAAAATGTTCTGCGTTTTGGAGCATAGATTCATAACTTTTGTCTGTTACTAGATAAAAAGAAGCATTAGTGCCAGTGACTGGGCCTGGTTTTTCTCACAACACGTGAGAGTAGGTTATGCTCCCTGTGGTTTTCGTGATGTGCAAGATGGGTTCAAAACTCAGTCTGGACTGTTTTGAGGAAGTCTTTTTCTCATCCTTGAAATTTTTATCACAGGTCTATGCCGTCACACAATTGTTTAATAAACAATTAAGCTGCACTCTTGCAAGCCCCAAACAGGACACTGCAAATCAGTGAAAAAAGCGTTACAGTAGTAAAAATAAATGAACAGTCTAAATGAACAACTATTTTGAAACTTGACTAGTCTCTGACTATTGAAACAATTAGTCAACTAATCGGATAATATCTTATCGAGGCTAGTCTAACCATTTTTTTTCCAACATTCCGATGTGCCTTCTTCTCAATTGTCATGGATCACTGACATGCTGCCATGATAAGCAAGGTCTGCTTTGCAAACCTTGCAAGTTTTTTTTTTTTTTTCTGCCTTATCTAGGCTAAAGTGCTCCCAAACTTTAGAGGTTTTTTAATGCGTACTCGTAGCTGCTGTATGGGACGCCGGCACTGCCATGTTTGAATAACCCTATTGCTCGGCAGAGAGGCTATTGCGCATGTGTGACTCTAGGCAGAGATTGTAGTGAAGTAAGATACCAAACTCCACAGGAAAAAAAACATGTCAGGCGACAAAAGTCGACAATGGAATTCATTGTCGACTTTTTCATTATCGATTTTTGTCAATGTCGACTAATTGTTGCAGCCCTAGTTTAGCCAGTGGGTCCATGTTTGACAACTACTAGTGCTTCTGTAAGGTGAGCCCAATGCCATAAGAGTATAGTAGGATGGAGAAAAAAATGCTACTGCATAGAGTAGCATTTTTTTTAATCCACTGTAACAGACAATAGTAAACATCAAATTGCAGAGCTATTAGACAATACATTGATGTAAAACTGAATAAAAGTGTGATATAAATCTTAAAAATCCAGCAATAGGCACAAACCTGGGACGTTTCCTGCATGTGTTTGAGATCTGACTGGGTCCAGCGTGCAGTCAGAGCTTTGAAGAGCAGTCTAATAATGCGTCCTCTTGTTCGGGCCTTGCAGCTGCTGTTGTGTTTGTCTTGGCAGTCATCAGAGGTTGAGGTCGGACACAGAGCCGCGAGGTTTCCAGCGTCACACAGTGTGTTCAGTCTGTGTGTGAGCTTCAAACCTCTGACTCGTCCAATTGCTGTACCATTGCTGATGGAGTTGGCACAAGAGAATGGCTGCTATGTCGGGGCTTAGAGTTCTGGCTTCTCCGTCAGATTTAAGCACAGAGGAAAAATTTCAGCCAGTCCAAAAAAGTTCAACTTTTTATTGGCATTTTCCGCTCCTGAATAAACTCTGTCCTTTCCTTAAATTTACAGTAGACTGTCATTGTGTCTTTCTCTCCCTCCTCCTCAGACTTCTTCAGCTCTAATTCAAGGGTCACTCTAGTGTAAATGAGACCATTGTTCCAGAAGGGGAAGGCTGGCTTTGCAGAGAGGATTATGTGTTGGTGTTGAGCTGTGGGATTCGGTTCCTTCTGGAGCATGAGCTGGTCAGCGAGCTGCAACGCTAAGCTCGTTATTATTGTTTTGGGAGAAGGAGACGGAGTTCTGAGGGAGCGAAGTAGAAGAAAGAAGGAAATGAAGAGGATATGAAGTGAGACAGACAAGGGAGGGAGGAGAGATGGAAAAATGGAGGGAGAATGTGTTTAGAGACAGTTTGGAAGTCCAGGACAAATCTTTTAATGATTTACTGTATTTGGAAGGAAGGGCAAAGATGAGTAACTGCAGGAGGATAGAAAATCACTGCATCTGCAGAATCTGACATTGGACACAGGTTTTAATGGGGAGGAGGCAAGAATGCTGAGCTGGGCTTTCTGCACAAGCAGAACTGAGGAGAGAAACCTGAGGAAAAAGCTCAGCTATCTCCTCCTGAGCAGCAGACAGCTGATACAGACTCTGAGTCAATCAGACTGACACCAACATGACTGCACAAAGGACGCAGGATTCACAGAGACACTGGATGCTGCACGCTTTCTTTGCAGAAATTACAGTGTAGGAGATCAGTAAATTGTCTTTGCATGCAGAGTGTAAAGGCAAGGTTATAAGCCATAGACCTGTGTCACAATCTGCTGCTTTCAAAAGGTTTATTTATGCTCTACATTAAGTATGCATGTGGATACTGATGGTAGCCTCTGAATTCAGTACATCTGTATTTCTGCACATCTTCTACAAGGTAGCAGATATATGGACCAAACATGAAAGTTTCAATGAAAACTGTGGGGGTGATAAACCAAATAGTTCAGATCTTTAATTGTCAGTACGTAGACATTGCAAAACATGTAAACACATTAATCAGACTCAAATCGACGTACATCCTGTTAGCCTCTTGCAAATGGCCTCTTTTAACCAGTACATTTAAGATAAGTACCAGTTATCATTGCCGTGTTTTTTGTAGTCAAGCTTTTGACTCTTCCTCCTTTTTGTGTAACTTTTAAGTCTGAGCGGTGCCATCTAGTGAAAGTAATGCTCACTGTGTTTTCTGTCATACAGGATGCACATTATTAGAGCTGTGACAAAAACACCATTTTGGATGTGAAGCGTTATTTTTGTACAGGAGCGTAAATGAGCCTTTGAGAGTGATCCCAGTGAGCAGTAACCACAATTTCAATGTTGAAATTAAGAACAGGATAAAGTCAAATCTTAAATTTGAAGACCTGATTTCAACCATTTTCAACTGGCACTTATGACATCTACATGTCAGCAAACACGTTTGATTTAAATTTTTTGATAAATTAGTTGTTCGAGAGGTGAAATAAAGACATAAATGATTTCTGCAGCTGCGTTTTTCCAAAGTCAGACTTATCTATGTCCCTCGTTGGACACTCAACCCGAACAGTATTTGACCTGAAGCTAGATGACTATATACCCAGCCCATCTTGCAGTGGCCCCATTGGATGACATGTATGTGGATGCATTTGACTAGATGTGTTTTTAAACTTTATTTAAATGTTGTTTGTTTGATGATTGATAATGATTCTGATGAAGGCTACAAACCCAAGGTTTCCATCTATGAATATTTTTTGTTCTTTTACTTCAAGTGCCGCTGCAGTTTAAAACTTTTCTTTCTCTCCATCCACCTTGGAAGTAGGTGATTTGCCACAATCCTCTTCTTTATTTCTTTGGTAAAATCAAACTTCATGTGTTTGAAGGCAGAGTGAAAAAATTGTGTCTTCATTGATATGAGTACCTCAGGGGAAAAACTAGCAGACATTTAAAAAAGGAAAATTACAGTGTTCAGGTTTGTTAAATTGTACTAGCCTCCCTCAAGCCACACCCAGGCTGTGTCCCCACAATGTTCCCATAAAGGACACAGTTCAAGTCCACTGTGTGTCAAAATAGAGTAAAAACTACTACTACTACCTTCACTGTAGTGACCTGCTATAAAAAGAAAAGAGCCACAGTGAAATGACCCCGGCCTCTGGTCACTAGCTCTCATGAAAAAAGTCCGCTTTAGTGGCCACCAGTCGAACAGCTGATGCAGATAAATATTGAAAAACTGTCATCTCAGAAATGTTTTAATGTAATTCTTGTGTGCTTAATGTCTGCTGACTGGCTGGCTGGCTGGCTACTCCGCTGGTTGGTTCTTCTTCTCATCTCCCATCTCTTCAGCCTGTCAGCGTTTGGACTGAGGCTGCTTCAGGTACTGTACTCTGCTGACACTGATGGTTGCACCGAGCACATCCCAGGCACTCAGGCTGAAAACTCAACTTGGCATTTTCCTGGAGCTGGATTTGAGACAGGGGAGACAGAGCACTCTCACACTGACAGGCAGGTCCAGAGCTGTACTTATGACACAGTCAAATCAAGGAAACCAGTGGCCGTAAAAATCCTGAGGATCTCATGCTGCTGGAGAGAAATGAAGCTAAATTTATTCTCATCCTCCTTGTGCCAGAGAATAGGTGGTTTTTTATTCACAGCAAACAATAATGCTTCTTTTCAGCTCCAAGTTTGGTGAAATAATTGAGTTTGAATGAAAACCCTGCAGGCTGTTTGAGACCAGACACCACCTGCCGTGAGGAAACACTTTCAGGATGTAAGAAGTGTTCAGTTAGATTTAAAACTCTCTCTGAGACTAATCTAGGAAGGGCAGCACTGGTCAAGACTGAGAAACTAACTTTCTTGACAGCTGGACGCCGGCCAATTGTTCTGAAGTTTCAGATAGTGCTGCCTCAGCTTTTGAAATTGTCTTTTGACTTTTCCTACAAACCCTTTCTTGAGTTTGAAACACTGTGCACCGGCGTAGTCTCTCAGATCTAATACAAAGAAAGGACTTGTGATTCTTTGGCTTTCAACTAAGCTATTTTAGTTTATGATATTGGTGGACATCTGTGAGAGATCCAGCAGGAATAGTGCAGGATATGCTACAGGGAACAGGTCCAAATAGAAGTCACTATGATATGACCTCCAAGACTTCCTTTTTCAGCGTGGATGAACTTATGGTATGTCAAGGCCGCCTATGGCTTGTTCCTTTTACATTCCCAAGAGTAGGTCTGTTAAGGCCAGTTTTATCTAAGGCTCCACAAGATCGGTTTTAGATTTTTACCCTGTTCAGGTGTAATTTTTCTTAAATTCAGTCTATTCCTGTTCAAACCTGTCTGACGATATCATATTTCGTCACCTGGAGAGTGCCTAATAATGTTGCAAATGGTTGAAATTCCAGCAATACTGTCAGAAACCACCAAAATATTAATGAATATTGATAAATTTCAACAGTTTGCATTTGTAGGGTCAACTATGCCCTATGTACAAAAAGCTTTTAAGGACTGACTTCACTGGGACTGTCAACATTAGATTTTCAGATTTGCACTCAAATCATGGTGTACTTGAAAGTCCATGCAACTGTCCGTAGATGCAACCATGTTGAAAGTGTCCTCGTCCACCTCTTGGCCCAGTGCTGGACTCACTTTCAGTTAGACAATTATTGGTTCAATCCCAGCTATTGTGGTTTTCTGTTTTAGGTTGTTGCACAGCTGGTTGTTTTAAAGTGCTTAATGCATAGATTTTATTAGATTTAATTCATGCATTTGGTGTAAAAAGGTGATTGTGATGGTGTGAAAGCACTTTGAGTGGCTGGAAAGACTAGAGCTGAGCTGTATAAGTCCATTTAATAAGAAGATTTTAATTGACAGTGCTTTTGGTAGCAATATATCACTTCTTTAAGATGGAGTCCTGTGGGGAGGGCAGTGCAAAGTGCAAATGCATGTCTAAAGCTCTCATGTGCACAGTTGGACTCAGAAGCCAGCATAGGTTAATATAGAGTTGTATCTTTCTATTTTTTTGCTGATGTTTGCTGAGAATGCATAAATGGTTTTGTCTAACCTAACTTCTTATCCTGCTTTTGTTGAGCATGTGGACAAAGCAAGCTTTGCTCACCATGTTTGCTACATCCATGAGTAGTGATTTATTACAACGAATCTCATCCTGCTGATTTTTGACTTTTTAAATTGTAAAAACACAGCTACAGTGTGTCTACAGTTGCAAGATGCAGACCTACCCCCTTACATATTTTAGACAAGAATAAGGATATAAAAATCTTCAGTCTTGTCACTGATGGACTTTTTTTTGCCTTTGTGTCTCATTAATGGGCTTAAATATGAACTTCTTTTATAAACTGAAAAACTTCTCAACCTTAACTTATGAACAGCTACAGGGACACAAACACATCTACACTTTTACCCTTGTAACCCAAACAGCTGCTTGACTCCCTCTTAGTGTTTTCCTCTCTTACTTTCTGTCTGCTCTGATGACACCTGAGTAAAATGATAAAAGTTAGATTTTTTTTTTTATCAGCTAACCTGACATCACAGCAACAAGTGAGCAGTGAGAGGGCGTGCAGATGAGACTTGTGAATGACAATGTAGCTTAAAACCACTCTGATACCAACGTAGAGGTGATGCATTTAGGATATTTTACAGCACATCATTTGAGGAGTCATATTTAAAAAAAGAGGATGAGACTCTCTTTATCAGGGCTCACAGTTAACATCTCTCTCTGGAAAAGCTTGTGTGGAGACCTGGCTTTTGACTGGCATGCAAGTTTTTCTGTATGAATTGGTGTTTGATTGTATTAATCTTTTCTTACTCTCCTGTTGGTGGTATTTTTAACTTTCTCTTCATATCACCACCTGTCCACTTTACTTCATCTACCTTTCACATCAACATTGATTTACTTATCATTCCACACACAGGCTGTTAATCTCCTCTCCACCTTCAGCAATGTCCTCACCTCACCTCACCCCACCTACCACCTGTCTCCTTCTCCGACACCACCCTGTGGTCCTCTCCTGCATTCTCCCTCTTCCAGCCCGCCATCTCTCTGGTGTTAATCACAGCGTCTCCATCTCGCCACGGGGGAAAACTCCATCACTATTTCTCACCTCATCTGGAATTAATGCAGGATGTCAGACAAGGAGAGGAGATTCTCAGCTGCCAAGAATAGATAGTCAGGTCAGCTGGAGAATATACAGTGAGGAAAAGATAGCAAATTATTTACGCTTGGTGTTGAGGGAAAGGAAAAAGTAGTTTGGTCTGATGACTTAGCTGTTTATGGTTAGCTTTCCTGCTGCCGGTTAGCATTTGAATTTCTAGTTTGGTCAAAAGACAGGTAGAAAAAGGATGGGAGACATTTAGACTGTTGTAACAAGTAGTAATACCAGGGAGGCTGAAGCAGAATGGGACTTTTCCCCCTAAACAGTGGCTCTGCCAAAGTTTAAAGTGGAAAACAAAAGTATTTATTTTTTCTTATTTTTTTATCAATAGATGTTGCTCAGGTTTTTGTTTTTACATTATATCTATGCCAGAAATCTGTTGCCTTTTATTTGAAATTATCATGGTTTTAAAATTTTTGTTGGCTTAAATGTTAGTCGTATCCTCAGTTGATGGTGCAGTATTAAACAGCACATATCTCACATAAAACCATGTGTCATTTGAAGACCCTAACCCTGAAAAAGTTATTTTTAACAGGGATTACTACTCCTTTTCAGTCGAACATTATTGCAGATGCATTTGGAGTCCTGGTGGTCTTCAGATTGACATACTTAAATCAAAGAAAGCAGTCTTATTTCTGTTAATGAATGCTATGACAGTAAATGCTGGTCATGACCATTTTTTCCACAATGAAGAGGAGACATGATTAGCTAAAGGACATTAGTCATTGTAAACACTCAGACAAATACAGGCTTTTTTTATGAACTAGATGGTGTTGAGACAAAATGGTTTCAGATGGAACTATAAAACCCAAAATCTGTCACCTAAAATATGCGCAATACATATTCCTGTAAGAGGTTGAGGAAGTTAAAGATCACACTGTTAATTTTGCCACTTGTTTGCAGTAAGACTCCCATGATCCTCTCTGCCTCCATGCTTCATTCTCATTTTTCCAGTGGTGTTGAATTTGACAAAAAGTCAAAGACATTTTAGTCCAAAGAATCAAACTAAACCTCAAATATTGGCAAAAATTAACTAAGGTGGATCGAAGTTACACCTTGCAGTCCTGATTTCAAGAAAATGCAGAGTTATGTTTGTGAACACAAGTCCCGTTGAATGATGAGATTTATTCTGTATCAGGCAGATCTCCAAAGTTTTTTTTGCATGTTTGTATTGAGCGATCCTCCCCGTACCATGTTATTTATTAATGTCCAAAAACAAAAGTTGATTATTGTACTTGTCCAAGGACAGAGATCACCTTTGACTTTTTTGGGGGGAGGATATCTTGTGATAAAATTAATTTATTTGGTTAATTTAGCACAGTGTAAGACTGACAGTAAAGTAAATCTTCTTACAGGTTATTCGGAGACTCAGCTCTATTGTGTTTAATCAGCCTGTTTGCACAAAGAGAAATTACAGCGTCTTCATTAACTATTTTTGGTTAATTCCTCATCAAATGAGGCTACATTTATTTTATTTTCGGCACAAAAGAAGACTCCTAATAAGCCTGCCCAACAGAATTAAAACATGTTGACTGTTTGTAATTTTAATTTAATTTGAAATGCCACAACAATGTCACAATCGTACATAACAAAGCGGAGTGGGGTTTAATGCTATCACATAAATGCCTATTGAGATCTGCCATGTCTACAGAATGAGATGTTTAAAGGCTACTTCACCTTTGTCTCAAGATTTGAATCATAGACTGTATATACTGTGGACAACTTGGCTCCGCCTTCCGTCAGTATACGAATTTGAAGCTGAATTGCGTTCTGTATTTCTGGGATTTTCTCCACTTCCTGGAACCACCACTTGCGCAGTAGCATTGTACGCATTGGGCGGGAAAGTCGCCAAGAGTTGCTGTGATGACGCTTGGCTCAAAAAGCGTATCCCCGGGGTGAGCTATGCAATCTTCGTACGCCCATAGGCTGTATCAAGTGTCAATCAAAGAAAACATGAACCCCCTAATAACTTTTAAAATGGAGCTGGACAGAAAAAAAGAGGACTTGAGCATAAACCAGTCTTACTGTGACTACTTGTCTACATCACAAGCAGGGGGGAGAAAAATTTTATGATCTGTATTAATTGCTAAAGTTTGTCTACAGCTCCATTGGGAGTGCTGGAGGAGGCGGGATTTATGACCTAAGCTGCAGCCCATCACCAGAGGGAGCTGTTCTCGTGGTGGCTTTACCCAGTGAGGAGGCAGACGGCATCCATTCTTTATAGACAGTCCATGTAAAACGGCCCTGAACTTATTTGATAAAGTTTTACAAAAGTCAATATTTTCCTCACTTGCAGAGGAGGGGATCCAATCCAATCACACTACCATTCTTTTTGTTAATGAACTGTCCTTGGACCGTATAGACGCTCATGCCCACAACCCTGACCAAAAACAGGGAAACACGACACCTCTGATCCCATGAATCATGCGTTTAACTATTTATAATTCCAGCATGCATTTGCAAGTAGCCAGAGATCAACACTAAGAGCTGCAGAGCTGCCGTGCAATGCATTGACCCACCACTGGACTTCAGCCTTCTGCTGAAGGACACTTAAGATACAAACAGGAGGTGGAAAGAATCAAACTTCCAACCGTGCTCTTAATAGATGACCCACTCCACCCCCTGAGCCTCAGCCACCCTGGCCCCACAGCTGTGCGGTAGCCTTGTGGTTGAAGTTGTGTTTTTCAGTGTGTGGAAAGAGTCCATCTAGCATGTTGTTTTGCACAGCTTGTGGTTGAATAGTCCTGGTGGTGTCTTACAGAGAAGAAATTTGTCCAACCTTGGTGGAAATTGCAAGGCTGTCTTCGAGGGAAGTCTTTATTTTGCTGAAATGAATGATTGTGGTGCTTTTGGTTGTGTCTCTGCCAGCGACACACTGTTTTATCCCTCCCCTGAAGTTTGCACCACAGAAAAAAAACAAATTAAATTGGGAAGCTTTCAACTTTGCAAAGCCACATATTCTTTTCCATAACCTGCTCATTAACTCCTCCAGGACTTTCTCTTTTGGTGTATCAGCTGCATTTGCAAAAACTCGTCTAACACTGATCTGATGCTGCTTGCTGTCTTTCTTTAGCACAGTTGTATAGTTTCAAATTTAGATCCCCTAAAGTGTAAGAGTCAAACTGAGGAGAAAGAGAGCAACAAGGGCAGTCTTCCTCATTGGGTCAGGACTGTTACATAAGGATGACGGATCTCATCAAAACTGATTTGGACCGACAGGTCTCAATCAGAGTTGTTTTGACCTCTCAGCTTAAAAATTATTCATCATGCATTAATGTCTTGGACAAACATCACCAAAGCAGTCTGATATTACTAACCGCACACTGTATCAGCCAAATGAGTCATTGTGAAGGGGTTCAGATTTAACAGCAACAACTGTTATGTCATGATGCTTCATTTTTTATTGGCTGTGTTAATTACTTGACTCTGATTGGTCAAGTCTCATGACAAAAGTAAATCCTGAATTGAGGGGCAGGGACATAGATGTGAGACCAGTCAGGAGGGCTACTGGGTCCTAACCATCTCTGATAAAGAAAAGTGGGGCTACATCCTGCCCTGCAATCCAGACAACTGCAGCAGAGCCAGTCAAAGCAACTCTAGGATGCTAACGGCAGCAAAAATTATGTGAATTATGATGAATCAGATGTTCAGTTTTGGTTTATTGTTAATTCTCCTTACAAGGAGGCTGATCATTGTCTGTTGCCATGGGAGCAGAGGGACTCATTTTTAATCTGTAAACATTCATCCTCTCCAGTATTTTGTATTTGCATCTTTAGTTAGTAGCCAGGTAATGAGCAGATGATTATGTAGATTAGAATCCCGACAGGGTGCGCAAGACACCAACAGTATTATTACAAGCTGCATTGTCCTTTCTCTGGGCTATGAGACAGCCTGTTTTTGGAGGGGCATTTCTCTTGGTGTGTGTTTCTACTTGTTGTCTTGGTTGTCTTTAGCAGGAACCATGTCAGCTGTTTTGCCTAGTGTAAAACCTTTATGCTGTGTTAAGCAGACCAGCTGCTTGCTGTAGCTTTATATTTACTGTTTAGGTGTCAGAGTTGAATCAATGTTGTTATTCAGGTCTCAGCAAAACAAGACATTGGCCAAAATCATCCCCAGAAAGATTGACTCACTCCTATGAATTCAAATATTTCTGTAGGAGGTGATCTGTGTATATAAGGTCCAAACAAGCAGAGTGTGTTTGCTAATGTTCGATAAAACCTGAATTGAATTGAAGTGAATGGAAAATGCTAAACCACAGTATATTAGGATTCTGCTGATGCTGCAGCCTGTTCTGTATTGCTGCAGGCTGTAGCTTAAGGGCCTTGCTCACTGCAGAGCCTGTCTGCTGCCCCAGCTGGAGAGAACTGAGCCTGACCCACATCATCAGATACAGAGGATGCATAATGAATGCACAGACAGCCAACTAGCCATCCACAGAGATGGCCTGCCAACCTTTACACCCGTCAAGCACCCTGTCAGCCCTCCATGCAGCTGCCTACCACATAAACAATCCAGCCTGTTGGTTAGAAGTCCAGTCAGTCAGCCATGCAGTCTGCAAGCCTTGATACAGCCAGCCAATGACGCGGCCTCTTACTGAATCACCCAGCCAACCAGACACACAGCTAGCCTCAAAGTCATGCCCCCACTTGTTTCTGAGTCCCCTCCTGACCCTTATTGTCCTCTCTTCACTTCCTCTCCTCCTTTGCTTCCTCTTCACTTGTTTGCATCGTTCCCCCGTGACCCCCACCACCCTCCCCTTCACCACCAACCTCGACCACTCAGCGCTCTGTTCTGCCTTCCCTTCTTCATCTTCCTCATGTGTAAAAAGGGCAGGCCTGTCAGAATAGTTTAGCTACAATGCGTTGTTTTCTCTGAGGCACAGACAGGGTCAACTGACCCCAACTGTGTATTTACTGTCGAGAAGGAGAAGAGGGAGACTCAGAGCAGAAATATCTAACAGCGGCTGAGTGTTGGACTGTTTTCTGGTCTCGACACACAAAGGCATTAAAAATGTGGTAAGAGAATGAAATTACATAACCAGAACATTAAGATACACCTCTTCAGAAATGTAATTATGTGTCAAACTGACGTGGACCACCAGCCCTGTATGGTGGTGAATATTTCTGGTGTCACTGCTGTATCCTCTTCTCTTCCCCTGGAGGCCAAATATGTGCTGAAACACTGAATCCATTAATCCTCTTTATGCCCTCTGATTAGGGTTATGAGAACCCTTAATGTACATACATCTATCATTTCCTTTAAATATATAGTATATGAAGTGTGCATCTTTACCACCTCCTTTAGTTTCAGCTCCAACAACACAAAAATCTAACCTACAGGAACTTTATTTTATCTTACCTCCTAATATCCTCTTAAGGCAGTTTGTGTTTGCCTGTATTTTTTTTTTTTTTTTTGCCTCCAGCTAATACATTGATGCCATAATCAGGCCTAAAATACAATATAATACAATACTAGAACCTTATTTATCCCTAAAGGGAAATTCATTTGCCTGGAATCTCATGAAAAATGTTCTCTTGTAGTAAAGTTAACAAACCTTGTAAATCCAGTCAGGTGAGAGGAAAAGGTGACATGGCTGAAGTCTCCTGGTATTATGCTGCGTTCAGGTTACCTCGGAAGTCGAATGTTGGTGCTAGGAATGATATTACACCCAAGTTGACGGCATACCAGTAAACAAGTTGGAAAACCAAGATGGACGCCGACTGTTAGCCATTGTTAGCTGTTGTTTACAGTTGTCGGTTGTTGTTAGCAGTTGTCAGTTGTTGTTAGCCATTGTTAGCTGTTGTTAGCCATTGTTAGCTATACCAGTTGTAAACAATGCATAACACAGTATTTTACTCTACAAACACCATAGCACCGTGTTCACAGTTAGACGTTGGGCAGTACAACATATACCACTTACTTAAGCTTTCACTGTTACTCTTTACTGTTTTACTGTGCTGCCATCTTGGATTATGAAGTTGTCCTCTAGCCGGCGTTGGTGAGGATCGTCTATCTTTCCGAATCGGATATCTGACTTCAGGGGGGCGTTCCAAATTAATTTCTGACTCGGAGCTCGGAAATTCCGACTTGGCTTAGGATGTTGACTCTTTGTCCTAGCAACAGTATCATGGAGAATACATGTAAACAAGTATTGTTATAATATGACTGAACTCCTTTGGAACATAATATGGCCGAAGAGCAACTGCCAACAGTTCAATATCAGGACAACACAACTTCTCCTTGACAGTTATGTGTGAAGGGTTACACCATCTCTGGTTGACAAATAAAGCCAGACCTCCTCCTTTCTTCTTGCCACTAGCTTGAGCATCTCTGTCTGACCTTATAAGAGTGAAGCCAGGTAGATCCTCTCTTGAGTCTGAGTTGTTTTGATTAAACCAGGTTTCAGTAAAACACAGGAGACTCCACTCACCAATATCTCCAGTTCGTCACTTTTGTTGGGCAGGAAGTTGACTTTTTCTTTGATGGCTGATGGGCTTATATCTCCATTTCCTCGCCCTCAACTTTGCCTTCACTTGTGCACCAGAACGGCAGCCACTAAAACACCTCCACTTGTCCACTGGAACTGACTGTTGTCGTCCATATTTGCTCCATCTCAGAGAAAGGAGCTCTTCTCTTGAGTAAACTCTTCTCACAAGAATCATCCATCGGCAGCCAAAAAACATTACGAAATATGAAATAATGGAGCAAGAAAGACCTAACTTTGCTGCTCCTTGGTTAAGTGCAGGTAGTATGAAAACAGTATTATGGAAGTAGGAAATTTTTGCCGTGCTGGAGCACTGCTTGTACCTTTTCGGTAACAACAAACGTGGAAGCTCCACAACAAAGAGGTCCATTGAATCCATTATTGCTTCTGTTTCAGGAGAAATGTATGATGCATCTTCTAATGCATTTCGCTGTCTGTTTATCTTGTGCAGCCGTGTGCCATTTCCCCCGCTGTGTTGCTCAGGCAAATTGGGTCTTCTGGACACAAAGAGAATACTGTTACAATGTTATAAAAGTGCTCTTACAGCAGTACTGGAAATAATAAAACACAGAGTAAACAAGTCTGCAGAGTAATTCTTTGCATACATGTGCGATTGATTCTGTGCAGCAGGCTGTGCTGGGGTGCAGACCGGAGCTCAAGTCAAGCACGTCCCGGTTAAATTGCATAAGAGGCTGAACTGCCTTATGGGCGAATTAAGCCCCTCTGTCGCCTTGCTGCTGACTGCCTCAATCCTTCGCTGCCTTATTCTCACTGTTTCCTCCCTCTCTCTCCTCCTCACAGCTGTCCGTCTCTCATTCATCCTCCTCTCTGCTTTCACTCTCCCTAATACTCCCCGTCTTCTCCCTCCTTGTACAGTACGTACCCAGGCCAGCCTGAGCAGGCCGAGCCCGCCTGCTCGCCGTGATAGTAACAGCTTTAATAAAAATACCGTTTGGGGGATGAGAATTGAATTTCATACTTGGACGCTCCGACACTACATGTGTTTCTTTTTAATAAAGAGAGAAGAGCGGGCAGAGTGAGAGAGCAGAGCGGAGCAGAGCCACTCGGCCAGAAGGAGATAGGCTGAGGCTTTTCTCATTTTTTCGCACATTCTTGCTTCCTTAAGCTCAGCTGTGTGCTCGCTGTTCCACGGGGGAGCTGGAGGGGACATCTGGCTCGTCTATCAGAGCATTTCTACACCTTTTCACAATGAAGCAAGACAGTTTGACCATTTTAAAAACTGCATCCCAGATTTGTTTCTGCTCTGCCTCCATTAATAAAAAGGACACAATGACTGAATCAACAGATGCTTTGCCACTGATGGTGATTATACTCAATATTTAGTCAATTTTACTCCTGCATTAATGTAAGTTTAGAAGTTCTGATTTGACTAAACACGGTTATAACTAGTGTAGAAAGCACTTTTTAAGTCACTGAAGAATATAACATGGAGAGAAAGAAATCAGAAATCATTACGGTACCTGCTTTAAGGTGGTACCTTGTACCACCTTGTAGGTGATTTTCTGATTTTATGGTCACCCTTTAACTTTTATGGTTTTTCCTAGATATCCAGGAAAAGTTATCAACAATGTCTGTAGAGGTAAAAAAAAAAAAAAACATTGTGGCATTACAGCGCCAGGCTGTCTTTAGTTCAGATTTTTTTTTTTCTTCTTTTAATTCTGTAATACTGAGGCATATTAACCCCCCCCCCAAAAAAAAAAAAAAAAAAAATCTGTTCTGTTCTTCAGACTAATTTTTTTCCCTGTTTTTAAAAGTATTTTTTTTTCCTTTTCTGTTTTTCAGACTGTTTTCTTTTCTTTTCGTTTTGTTTTGTTTTTC
Source organism: Xyrichtys novacula (assembly GCA_962446985.1). Classification (NCBI taxonomy): domain Eukaryota; kingdom Metazoa; phylum Chordata; class Actinopteri; order Labriformes; family Labridae; genus Xyrichtys; species Xyrichtys novacula. The sequence goes on along the minus strand of OY660867.1, from coordinate 23,866,808 downwards.
AGACTGATTAATTTTCCTATTCTTTGGGATCGTGATCATTTTAAAAACAGACGCTGTAGTCAAAGTCATCTGGAAGCTGGAGAATCCGCTAATTTGGAGCAGCCGCGGTGGTTAACGTTATCTGATTGTATGAGATTTTCACAGGATTCTGAAGTATCTCGTTTAGTTAGGAAAAAAATATCAGAAAAATAGTACTAAAAACAAAATAAACATTTGTCCGAAAAACAGCAAAGAAAAAAAAATACTCAAAAACAGGTTCCTTTTTTGTTTTGTTTTCTGTTTAGGAAATGAATGCAATACCCTTATGTACTTCTTTTTGGTGGATACAGGATTTTTGTGGAGAATCAAGCTAGCCCCAAGCTTCTCATGTGGAGTGAATAAACCATGACTGAAGTCAACCCTTGGTTTTCAAGGACAAGTTCTGAAGCCCAATAACAGAGTCCCCATACTGGAAATCTGGACTCCACCTAAACCCTTAGTTGTTACTGTGCCAAACTGTCAGTCAAGTCAGCCGGACCCTTAATTATAATTCTGACTTCTTCAAAACCAATGAGTAATTAAGTTATATATCCAGTGCAGATGATGTGGGAACTGCAGTTTTCTTCACTTCATTTGGCTAGACTGGAGGTTGCTTGTCTTTTTTTTTTTTTTTTTTTTCTTTTATTGCAAAAATTTAAATTTTAGAGGACTGTGTAATTTCCCTGTATTGAGATGACCGCTTAAAGAGAGGCAGGGGCTAGCATCAATTTTGGCTGTAAGATGTACAATGTAAAATAAAGTCTCTGTGTGATGTTTCCAAGAGAGAAAAAAGTGCCACTAGGAAAAGAAAAAAAGGTTGTGTATCAGGTTGTAAAGATCTTTAGTATCAATGTAAAATTTAGCATTTGAGCATGGGTGTCATTGAGGCCCCAGTTTGAGTTTGAGGATAGTGTTTTTGTATCTGCCACATTTGCTGCTCTCATTACTCTTAAAGGTAAGGGAGAAACTGGGGAGAGAGACAAAGATGACTGCAAAGAGTGAGGGATGGGTCAAGCAGGTGCTGTAGCACGGACTCGACTTTATATCATACATGCTGTGTGTGTGTGTGTGTGTGTGTGTGTGTGTGTGTGTGTGTGTGTGTGTGTGTGTGTGTGTGTGTGTGTGTGTGTGTGTGTGTGTGTGTGCGTGTGCGTGTGTGTGTGTGTGTGTGTGTGAGAGAGAGAGAGAGAGAAAGTGAGATGTAGAGTGAGAGTGAGAAACATTTGTCAGAAAACTCAGTAACCTGTTGCTCTGGATTTCACCCTAATATGATTATTTTATCATGTATTTATCACCTCTTTGCAGGTGTTGGCTGATGCAGTGATTTCTGGTCATTTCAGTTTGAAAGAGCTGGTGCTTAGCAACAAAGATACCTCAATCATGAAAAATTAGGATGCAGCAGATTATTGCTTTCAGACATTCAATATTTAGTGCAGAGGTAATACTTCAAAAACCTCGAGTCCAACTGCTGTCAGGCACGATCAACTCTTTTACAGTTTTCCTTTGATTTCACTGTTGATTTATTGAAAATCTCACTTTCCCCTGACACCGTTTCGTGTTTTTACACCTCAGTGTTAAATTTCTAAAGACAAGAGTTTTTTTATGAATAGAGTCTCGTCACTATCTGCAGCTTTAAAGAAGAAATACAGCGTCAGTGTCACAGCGGAAAAAAGGGGACAAATTTTCCAATAAACAAAAACAAAAATTGATTTGTCGCTTTGTCATTTCCATCCTGAGATCTGTGAAAAATCCATTTCCCAACCATGTCTTGTGAGATAACTGCATGTCAGAAATGTTCACGGGCTCCTAGGAAGCTACAGCTCACTGTGGAGAAAAGCTGATAGCAGCATGCTTGTGTTTGTGCAAATGCAATTTCAACGACAGAGAGATCATCAAAGCCACTCTCAATTACTAATTGCTTGTAGAAAAAGTCCTGTAGAGCTTTTGTCAGACATTTGCAGAGATGTGAGAAAGCAAAAGGAGCTCAGTGTGATTTTATTTTGATGAAAATGGTCATCATGTTAGAGCTGAGGAGCTAGTCGCAATTTGTAATCAACAAAAAAAAAGACTGGAGACTTTCCTGCAAAAGATGGTACCACCCAAATCTTAAAGCTGGACTCAGAGATTGAATAAACATCTTTAGAAACTGACCTTAGCATTGATTATTTTAACACCTCAAACCCCAGCACACAGGCCAGGAAGCACAAGCTCCGTCTGCTGCTGTTCCTGCTGGAGCTGCCCTCTGACATCTGAGATACAAACAAAACAAAGCACCAAAGGAGAAGATAAAGCTCTTAATAAAACACTTCTGATGTGGATCAAACCACCTGCAGACACTCAATAACAGGTCGCCAATTTCCAGATATTGGTAGAAAAATAAACATGCATGATTTCTGAAGGCGCTTTTGGTGATTTTTTTGCATTCATTCATGGATGCCAAAACAGAGGCATCACTGTTTTGGAAGAAGCCTGCAGTGCAGAAAAAAAAAGAGAAAAGGAAAATGAAAATAGGGAAAATGAATGGACACAGTCTCCAAGTGGTGCTTTGCAAATATCTGTCTACACTACCTGTGTTCCTGTGATGATTGCAACATTTCCATAAAAACATGTCTGTTGTGCTTCTTGTCATGCCAAATAATGTTGCACAATTTGGATACTGCTGGTAGTCAGGTTCAGCTTTGAGTGGTGTCAGGTGGCAAGAAAGGATGTAATGCTTTCTGTGTTTATCAAGGCCTAACACAGGTCTGGAAATTAAAATCATATTTAGGTTATTCAAGCCAATATTTTTGAACCCTTAAATATATGCATGCATTTTCTTCTTCGCAGAAACGGGTGCTTTCATTCAGATGAGGGACACGCACCTACGCAGCATCACTTCAAACATGAATGACGCAGCTTTACATTGATTTCTGGAGCTTTTTGATGAATTCAAACATATATTTTTGACAGTGAAGCTCTGTTCATTTCTGCGAGCATCAAAGTCCTATGATTTGCTTGTGTGTATCTTAGACTAAAAATGGCTTTGTAAAAACAACTAATATATCTAGAAAGGCAGGGTACACTTTGGCAAAGAGAGTAGAGATAGAAGTGTGTGTGTGTGTGTGTGTGTGTGTGTGTGTGTGTGTGTGTGTGTGTGTGTGTGTGTGTGTGTGTGTGTGTGTGTGTGTGTGTGTGTGTGTGTGTGTGTGTGTGTGTGTGTGTGTTTGAAAGGCCAAGGGAACAGAATGAGCATGACGAGAGGCTGTGGTGATCAGGAGTGTGCACTAGCGCACACAAGCTAATAACTGCTGGGCTGAAAAGTGAGAGACATTGTTCATAATCATAATGAAATTAAAGCCCATATCTTGACATTAAAAAGGATGCCACATAAAAGACTGAATGATTTGTTGGATCTGCAGCCTGTGAAATCATGGGTAATCCTTCATAATGATGATGATAACAATATTTTCAGTCGGACAAATGTAGTGAGTCTGGGTTTCTTTAAACATAGTGATCAAGAGACGAGTGTGAAAGTGGACCAGGAATATTTGGGTGAAATCACTTTGTGTGTGTGTGTGTGTGTGTGTGTGTGTGTGTGTGTGTGTGTGTGTGTGTGTGTGTGTGTGTGTGTGTGTGTGTGTGTGTGTGTGTGTGTGTGTGTGTGTAGCAGGTTTCCATGAGAGCACGCAGGCTTTGATAGAAAAGGGTCTGTCTACCATCTCATTTGAGATGTGGCACAGAAGGACAGTTTTCAAAGTTACATGTCATCTAGAGCAGGAGAAAACCTCTTAGCAAACCCATACATATACACACACACACACACACACACACTAACACACACTCTTTCACAGATCGAGACCGTCCTTTTCAAAGCTGACCAAGCTATCATGGGAAAAATGAATAAATGGATGAAATGTGGCATGATTTTTGAGGATGGAGAAAAGACACCTGGGTTGAAGAGGCAGATGAGAGGAGCAGGAGAGAGAGAGGAAGAGCGAGAGAGTAAAAAAGATTATAAGACAGAAACAAGAGTGAGCGATGATAAGAGGAGTCGAAGAAAGAGGAAACTGGTGACAAATTGTGAATGCTCCCCAGCAGCTCTGAGTGACAGGCCAATCATCTTGCTTGCACATCTTGAGGCGAAGCCTGGCTGACTGTTATTAATTGAAATGTGATTGGGGGATCGGGAGGTGGAGGGGTGCTGCTGATGCTCACATCTAATCCACATCAGAGCAATTAATAACACATTCAGTCCTCTCCTCTCTCCACTCCTCTCCTCTCTGCTCCTCGCTCTCATCACCACTGATATTTTTAATGGTGTTGAGAAATGAGAAAAAGGAGGGAGAAATAATTGAAAAGGGATAATTCCAAAAGGGGAGCTGGGGGGCAAATGATGGAATTGGGAAAGGGGATTAATTTGTGCTACAATTCGGGGGGCTGCCCAGGAGGGATTTTTTTTTATTTTTTAATTCCCTGAAAGAATTTGTAATGGACAAAATCTCACGACTCGCTTTCATTCATTACATGTCCAGACAAAAGTCGAATACCAGAGGGTGGAGGAGTAAAGTGAGAGAGACCATCTGAGTACATAAACCTTCCACCTTCATCAGCCTTAAATAAGCAGGAGCTGTTGGCAGAAGTACTTACGGACCAAAGTCAGCTCTAAAGTAAAGTAAAGTTCATATTCCCTGGATTCATTGATGCACCTGCTCTTTCCTTTGGTCTCTGTACTTTACTTTTCTTTCAATAATGCAACCATGACAAAAATATGTGAGCCAGTATGCTCTGCAAACTTAGCAGAAATGAGTATTCACACGTATGCTTTTCATATCAGGAAGATATGAACCTGGATTTGGCTTGTTCTCCTGGCAGTCAGATATTTCTAAAGATGTGAAAATCTATCATATAGATTTGGAGGATGGACAAAAAAAAAAAAAAAAACTCCTTTCTTGTCCAAGTTCAGACTAGTGATGGTTTTCCTATGAGAATATTTTTTGGCTGAAGGAAAGTAAGTGATGGAGTCAGATATCTGCTGTGGTAATGGTTGAGCATGCGAGTTGATTAAGGGCCTGTGTCCATTTCTGGCCTTTTTGTCACTTCTCTGTCACTGTCCAATCAAAATCAAGATAAAAAAAACGCACTTCTGACTTCTGAAATCAACTTTGAAAATTCAGTGATTACACTGACTAGGGCTGGGCGATTAACAGAAAATTTACCGATACCGAAATTTACGACAATAACCAACGCCATTTTGCCCATATCAGTGTCAAAAAAATTAATAAAATAATAGTTGGTTTTTGGATGTATGTAGGTAGGCCATGGTCTCATGTCCCTTTAAAGACACTGTCTTATGTCAAAAGTTGTAGGGGCTGGAGCGGAGGCTGAAGTAGACGAAGTTAATGTGGGAGGGGGTGAGCAGCTTGTGGAGTAGTTATCGTCCATTTATCGTTATCGAGGTGAACTGCTCAATATATCGTGATGTTGATTTGAGGCCATATCACCCAGCCCTTACACTGATTGCAATTAAAAGCAATAATTTCACTGTCGACAACGCAATCCACTTATCTTTATCAACTTTCATCCACCATTTAAATACTACTCTAACACAAGAGCACCCACAGGGTTCAAACCTTCTTTAAACAGTTCATATGTCTCTTTTGTCATATTTTTCACAACTTATGTCTTTCTTTTTCTGTTCAAAGTTCATCTCAAGACCACACTCAGTCATGTTTGGGGACAGAATGAACAAAAAGTCATCTTGAATTCAGCGGAGGATGAGTAACCTTGCTCTGAGAGGAAGCTTTTAATGCCATTGATGGAGATTTTCTCCTTTAGTGATCATTGAAAAAAACTTCATTTTTGTATGTTTCACCCTGACATCTCTGACTCAACGAGGGCGCTCTAATGTAAACACAGAGATTTGGAATACCATCTCATTCATATGACTCTATTGTGTGAGGTCTGCCATTGTAAGCCAAGCCACATCATTGTGACCATCTGTTGTATCGAGTGAAAAGGCTCTGACAGAGTGCATGACACATAGAGAAGCTCGACAAAACTTAAGGTCTGTGCTCTTTCTCTGTAACCTTGCTCCTTTATACTCTAAAACTCTGTTGTGAGACCTTCGGGTCTGAATATCATTTGTAAATGGTTTGAAAAGATGAGTCAAACCTCAGATAACTTCCCTTTGCTTATTCTCTCTCAATAGGTAGAGCCTGGATGGAATATCTGTGTTAGAGAATTATTCAGAGTTTAAAACCAAGCTGCTGTCAGACCTTTATCATCATTTTACAGGCTCTGGAAGGAATGCAAAGAGAAAGTGTGAGCTTTGGAAAGGTTTGGGTCTTAAAGTAAGCTTGTGTGGTTTAAGTTTGAAAACTAAAGTTTGGTTTATGTGATGTCTATCAAAGTGTAGAAATTGTCCAGTGTTCGTCAAGTTACTTGGAATTAATAATTAGTTACCAATTAGTGATTACCTCTCCAAGAAAGTACTGATGCTGTGTTCCAGTTGTACTCGAGGTCAGGCTTTCTGAGCTCCAAGTTGGAAATTCATCTGAAACGCCCCCCTGAAGTCGGATTTCTGATTCGGAAAGTCAGACGATCCTCACCATTCCCGACTTGACAACAACATCATAATCCAAGATGGTAGCGTAGTGCATCATCAGGAAAGAGTAATAATGAAAGCTCTCGTAATGTATGTACGTAATGTATGTAATGTAAGTGTTACAGTGTTTGTAAGAGTAAAATACAGTGGTAAGCGTTGTTTACAACTGGTATCGCTAACAAAAACTAACAACGGCTGACAATGGCTAACAACAGTTGATAACCCCTAAAAAAAACTGACAACGGCTAACGACAGTTGACAATTGTAAACAACAGCTAACAACGGGTAATGGGTGGGCGTCCTTCTTGGTTTTCCGACTTGTTTACTGGAATGCCGTCAACTCAGGTGTAACGTCATTCCCATCTCTGACATCCGACTTCCAAGGTAACTGGAACGCAGCATTACTGTTACTTTACTAACATAGTAACTTTTCAAAAACCATGATGCACAACCTGATTACATGGACCTTTTTAGTCTGATTCTATTCCTTTTGCATATCCCATCATATAAAATTGAATCAAATTAAGTCACTTTCTTAAAAGTTGTTTTATTAGTTTCATTTTCTTAACTTTTTGCACATTGCATGGAACAGTCTCTGACTTGAAGAAAATTGTTGAACATTTAAACCTTTTTTCTGCACATTTCGCCTTATTTTAATAAAATGAAGCAAGTCCCTCTCGTGTTAACTTATATTTCACGATTCAGCAGCATTAAGTCCTGTCACTCATAAGTTTATTTTCACCTGTTGAACAGGGGAGGGGCCCTTAGAATTGGATGTGGTAGCCGAAGCGGATATGTCAGTGGGGGGATCCTAGGTTTTTGCAGTTGGTTTCACATTCCTGTGCTGGCTTGCTTGGTGCTTGCTCAGATTTAAGGTAGAACTTTTCGCTGTAGATACAATTTTGCTTCCTAAGCAGAGTGAACAGGGTACGCTAATGTTTTTGTCATCTTTTACCGAGTCAAACTCAAGATAATGTCGGTAGTTTCTAGCATTTTACGCTGCATGGTCCAGCTGTCTCCCACACTCCATCTTGTTTCTTGTTGGTCACTACACGTGTCTGTTGTTCACATTGTTGCTCTTCTCATACATCATTGTCACAGCACACCAGACAGTCTCACAAAACGAAATCATGGTTTAGTAATGCAGTAACGCAACCTGCTAGCAGGAAAGTTACTTTTTTTCATTACTTGAAAAAAGTAATCAGATCACAGTAACGTTTACTTCTTTACGCATTACTGCCCATCAGTGAAATTGTCTGGTCAAGAATTAAACACATTTACAACATAGTTGATTGTTGAACATGAGATGGAAATATTATTGTGACGTTGTGAGGAAGCGCAGAAACACACAACCAGTATTTTGGATGAAGGTTGATAAGAAAATGTCTATAATAAGCAGGTGCAATCTGAGGCTGTTTGACCCCTACTGCAGAGGAAGACATGCTGTTCAGAGAGCAGAGCAGAGCTCCTGTGTCTGTTTAATCACTGCCAGTGACTGAAGGAAATCAATGAGCTAAATGCTAACACTCTAGCCAGGACACAGACGGACAAACAGGTTGTTGTCAGAGGCCAAGGGGTGACTCCTTCACTCCTCATGAGGAGCTGGAGGCCAGAAAGAAAGAGACAGTGATTGGTGTGTGTTTAAGCAGTATACTTGCACACTTCTGCCTGGACCTAGAAATCAGCTTTGCCATGACAACAGCTGAATTTAATGGAGGTTTAAAGGTCTCAATTTTACTTTTTTTTTAAATTAGCACCCTCATTAAGTAAGAAAAAATTGATTGGCAATGATTTGCTCTAGAAAAGATTGTAAACCTCAATATTAGCTGGTCTGTAGTTGGTTGCCGCACAATTTGGTGAAGCACTGCGCACAGTGAACTTCATATGTTGAGTTTATTTATAGGTCTTAGATATTTGCACTCTAACATGGCGCTCTGTCAGCTTTAGTGGCACCGTCATCAGTCTGCGTTGCTGCACCTGTATGCTTAGTTTGTAGGTGGCTCAAACTAAAAGTGCTTCAGTGAAATTTTACTTTTGTTTGACACAAAGTGCTTTCAACTCAGTCGTCTATGGGTTTTACCAAATGTGTATTATCACCCAGTTTTCTTACTTATCAGATATACTTTTCTTCTTTATCTTTGTTGACTATCATTTGCATTTTCCTCTTATTTCTGTTATCTTCTCCTTGTGTGCCTCCTCCCTTTTCTCCAGACCATCTTGCATTTGTTTTTCGTACACCACAATTTTACAAAATTATAATTTGTCTGCTGCTTTAATCTTCTTTTTCCTACTGTTACCTTGCTTCACTTTTGCACTCTTCCCCCCTCTCTCTACATCTCTTTTTCCTTATTCTTCCTCCACTTTTTCCCATCATCGCTCTTCCAATTTACCTCTTATTGCTGCCTTTCCTCTTGCATTTATTTTCCTCTCCTCCTTTTCTCTCATTCTGCTTGTCATACAACCTCTGCCTCCTCTTCTTTTTTTTTCTCCTTCTTATATCCCCCTCCCTACTCTCCCTCCATCTCCTGCTCACAGTAGTCGTTTAGGTATCCTTGGTGAGTGCTATTACAGCATCACTTTGCATTTAGATAACCATCGCCTCACCACCCCAAATTGGACCAGAGCAGGAGGAGGGAGGAGAGGAGGCGAGAGGGAGGAGTAGGACCAGGGGGGAGGGGGGCTGATATTGAAGTTTAGACCGAATCCTTCCCAGAGAAATAATTGCAGATGCCAGAGCCCCTGCGGCCAACGACACGCGGCAAATTTTAGAGGAAATACAGACCAGCAATTTCACCACCGGCAATTATGATCCACAGCCTTTTTTCCATTACACATTCATTTTGCCGCCCCCCTGCTGTGTCATCCAGTCTCACATTTGGCCCAGAATCCCCATAAACCCCCTGTGCCAGAGTTGGGCTTGAATAAATTGCATTATAAGTATGACAACAGTTTAACTTTTTTGAAGAAAAGGAGCCATAAATGAGGAGAGATGAAGCTTAGAAGATGTCACTTAAAAGCTTTTTGAAAGTGCCTCGAAAGTGCTGATGATAAACAAGTTGAAGGAGAGTAAAACTGTAACTTTAATGATACAGATTCAAGCTCCCGTGAAAAGGTTTAAGCTGATGGTTTTTGTCCGTCCTTTGCTGCTGTAGAAACATCTATGAAAAAAGACATGAGCTTTATGTGGATATACAGTACTTGCAGGTTTGAATTATAAATTAATTTAAACATACTTGTGTTCAATTTCTACCAAATCTGCAATCTCAAAAGCAACCAACAACTAAACACTGTGTCTAAAATCCAGGTCTGGAGCCTATGCATCTGAGGGGGTAGAAACACTACTCCTTCAGATAGAGAGAAGACAGTTTAGGGGGTTCAAACATCTTATAAGGATGCTTCTTTGGTGCCCCTCTAATAGGTTTGCTGAGTGGGTCCAACCAGGAGTTGGAAGCACAGCATGGAGCAGCACGGTCAGACAGCTAGAGTCAGGGGGCTGAGGATCCCCCATTTCAAACAGAATCAATGGTTTTCTATCTCCCTGATGAGTCCTGAAAACCTAGGACCTGCTGACTCTATAGACCTGGCTCTGAACAGGCTCTGAACACAGGTCTGGAATTTAGTGGTAAGCTTGCTGCCACTGAGACCAGGAACCAGACAAGAGGAAGAAAACAGATGAATAAAGGGACTCTTTATAGGGTTATTCCGGTGTAAAATTAAGTTGGCGTCAAACACACCGCTTGTTATAGTGTTACGGTAAGCCACTTGTTTGTGAGTGCAATGGATCATTTCCTTAAAGAGATAATAATATTAATCATTTTGCACTGCAGACGTGGTAGTTCTTCTGCCTTAGCGTCTCAGTCTGATTGCATTTCCATGAAGTAATAATTATAAATGTTCTTCCTTGAGCTGCGAAACTCCGCTGCACTCGGTGATCGACTCATCAGGGCTCCCCCACAAACAAGCAACTGCTGGAAGAGAGTGGGTGAGTTGTGTTTAGTCTCTTTGCTAAAGAAATCAGGCAAAGTTAAAAAGATGTTTGGTAGCTAGTGCTGTGACTAGGACCCTATATGTACTGCTGATGAAGCTGTTCTGAGCATTATTTGTGGCTATAGAGAGGCTTTTTGCATGAGGTGTGAGCATGGCCACATAGACCGCTGTGTATTGCTATCATGCAGTCATTGCTTAAGTTTGTATAACTAAAGAAGCAAGCACTTGGCAACTTTCATGTCTCTCGGGGTTGTTTAACTTGGTATTATGGTGTGTTTGATCCTAACTTAATTTTACACCAGAATATCCCTTTAATACTACATGGTTGGATATTGTTCTTGCTGCATTTACACACAAATCTGTATGGAAAAGACACAGGCAGCATCTATTAACCTCTGCAGTCAACTCTCCTCACTGTTGATATAAATCCTTTCTTGATCCAGTGACTTGATATAGTTTGTCTGCACATGCACCAAAGCATGTAATTGAACTTAATGTAAAGAAAAATCAGAGTCTCACTCGCGTCATTTACACTAAATAAGCAAAGAATAAGATGTATCACTGTCATAAACCTGCTTACTTATCCTGAATAACAATCATAACGCTGGGAGTAACTCCACAGTGGCTGTAAAGCTGTAATCAGGGGTTGTGTAAAGTAGATATTTTTTTCATATAAGCACTCTAAACAACCTATAACTGGTTGAACTTGCACCTGCACCGTTTCGAAGGTTGAAATCTCCCCCTTAGCTGCAGCACTATCAGCCTCCCAGAGCTGTAATTACAGACGCACCCAGAAGAAACAAAAGGGGCCAAACTCAGAAGAAGTCTGACCTTTTAGCCTTTCACTCTGAGTGTGTGTGTGTGTGTGTGTGTGTGTGTGTGTGTGTGTGTGTGTGTGTGTGTGTGTGTGTGTGTGTGTGTGTGTGTGTGTGTGTGTGTGTGTGTGTGTGTGTGTGTGTGTGTGTGTGTGTGGTTCCACCTGTGCATCGTGCGTGGGTGTTTGACAAAGATCAAGCAGGGACAAAACAAGTGCAAAGAAGCCTGGCTGTCCTTTGAGCCACGGCACTAAGAGTCCCTCACCACCCACACTCTCTTTCACACTTTCCCTCTGATTGCCAGCATCTTTTCTCCTCTCGCTCTCCATCTCTGCTTCTTCCCCTCCTGCTCTCGTCTGTTTCCCCATCAGCTCCTCTTTTCTTTCTCTGTATAATTGCTGCAGTTCTGAGTAGAGTCGAACATAACGAGGACATTTTTTATCGCTGATCAAAACAAAACAAAACAAAAAACTACACAAAGAACTGGGTTAGTGAAAACAACAAACTGCGACACAAAAATGTACCTGATCCAGAGAATCACACACAGAGACCATGACCCTTATCTAAGAAAATGAACGGGACTAATGTGATTTGTGTCTAAAAGCGTGGAAAAATGGAACAAAAGCAGAGTTTTAAAAATCCTAATTAGCTTCTTTTTCAGACGGCTCTCCATGGAGATTTTAATTATGATTTGGCATCAGCCGGCATTTACGGGATGAAATGGACGTTGTTGATCAAGGCTCTGTTGGACGGTGGCAGAGATGGAGGGAGATACAAGCTTACTGCAAAAATAAGGGAAAGAGAAAGAGAGAGGGAGAGGGAGAGAGATTGTGAGCTGATCAAAGAAAATAATATTCACACCATGCTCAGCTACATGCTGACAAGCCACGCACACCAAGACCCGTGTCAGAGCAGAGCCATTTCGCCTGCTTCAGAATTTGCACTTTAAAAGTCAGACGCAATGACTGTTTTATAGAAATGTCTGTTTGGCAGATTTCTATTATGAGTTGATGAAATAATTTGATGATGACAGTTTTTGAAAGATTCTCAATTTGCAATTCTAAGCACTAAATGTCTGCCTTTGGGAGTAACCCTTTGATGCACTAAAAGTGATGGGTCTCCTGTTTTTTTTTTTTTTTTTAAGCTTTTTGGAAATAAATATCAGATTAATAAATTGTGTGTTCCGTCAACATCTGGCTGCTATCAAAGCTTGGAAAATAAATGCATAGAGATGTCTCAGCAGGTCTGACCACAGAGAGGAGTTGTAGGAGGTCACTGAGGAGTCAACATGCAAACCTCTGAAATGAAATAACCCGGGGGCAGCTCTGCACATCACGTAACCTGATTGGCTAATTCGACTTCCAATAGGGGAGCCTGTTTGAAAAGAAAAGAAAAAAATATATATTTTTCATGTTCATGCAATTTTAAAAGCGACATCAAAGCAAACTCATCCAAACACCTGTGCGCTGCTCTGGTCCAGCAGCACCGCACTCAGGGAAAATTTATTCCCCAGGCCAGAAGTCTGGTGAACTGTTGAACTCTTGGGCTCTGAATGACGTCATGTTGACTCTGGTCACTTTTTACCGCTGGAATACCAGTGAGCTTCTCTCTTTGAAAAAATTACACATGAAAAACATGTCCCTGTCCAAACCCGTAGAAAACATTTTTTTAAGCTGAACATTTCATCAATTATGTCGGCTTATTTGGTGTCTCCAGTCTGGTTCAAAAGTTGAAATATGTAGCCTAAAAGTTTCAGAGTTTATTGGATGGGTTCACTTGTTCAAAAATTCAATTTGTTGCATTAGTTTGTTGAAAACTGGATTTTACATTAAATGAAAATAGTAAGTTGAACATGGTTTATAACAGGGATGCAGAGTAATGGTCAGACTCCAACTGCTATCAAAATGTTAAACTTAACATTAAATTGATGGCTGACAAGAAAACTGTTGCTATGACAGCACTACCCACAACCAAACCTGAGGAATTGTCACATTGAGTCAACTTGTATGTCTCTTTCATTGATGGTGTACAGGATAAAAATAATTGGATCTTTTTCAAGCGGACAAGACTGATGGAAAGCAGAAGGGTCTTGTCCCACCCTGTCCAGATCCTATTTTGCATTACAACCTGCTCACTTTACATGATCCCTTAATCTCACAGTCAGATAAGCAGCAAGTAGTTTTTCTTGTGGTTGTTCTAGCAGGCATCTTTGTATTTCCCACATCATCTATGAGGAACATAGTGAGTTCTATTAATTGATAATTACTGAATCCTTTTTTTTTAGAGCTAACTTACCCTTGAGGAGCAAAGACTTGCTATTTTAATGAAGTTTTCATAACCGCCCGTTATTGGTAAGCTGTAGGAGTTGCTTCCTGGACGGTGTGCTTTCATGAATTTGGTGGTTGCGGCCTCTGAATTAGCACTTAAATGCAAATAAGGGTCTACTTGCGGTTATTGACAGTGTGATGCAGCTCTGATGAACCCACTTTATCAAACAGTAAATCTGATGAGGGATAGGACGATAAATCAAGAGGAGCATTTTGCAGTTAGATGGCAAGAACCTTTCTCAGGAGCTATAGGCAAGAAAGTGAAAACCAGGTTTGAATCTGGAGTGAATCAACATCAAAATCAACAAATGCTGCTCTGAAAGATACAAGCAGAAATAACTATATTGCAGTTATTTTCACAGTTTCATATTTGATAGTCATTCAGGTCAATATATTGATAGATTTGCATGTCAGGGATGCATTTTTAAGCCTCTCTACCACAGACGCAGGGAATCAAATATCCTTTCCGTCATGCTATTTATCCACTTTTTGCAGTTTTGTAAAGATGTTAGCCTTTAAATCTATTCAGTGGTATGACAGGAGGGTGCTCCTTGGTGAGTGACCATAATAAAAAACACCAAGAAAAACTTTTTTACTGAATATTTCTCAACTCTTACAACTAAAGTGTGAATTTTTTACAGCCCTTAGAACGGTAAGAGTAGCTTTTAGCTGACTGTGATACCTGCTTTCGATAAGCAAAAACAAGGATGTGACTAGCAATTCAATATGAAAAACATTTTCTGTAATCAAGATTTTATTTGCACAAGCAGAACTACGTCAATATAGATGACTGAGGGGGGTTTAGGATGACAAATGTAGTCTGTGATCTGTGGTGCCACACGGAAACATGTAAGACCATCGGAGTAAGCAGAAAGTATGTGCACACGTGCAAAAGGACATAGGCGCACACCCACTGTAATCTTAGCAGCCGAATATCATCAGTGAAACCACATCCTCTGTCTGTGTGAGGGGGGCATCTGACACCTCATCGCCTGTATGAAAACTCCAGAGTCATCGCTAATATGGGCAGGAATATCAACATTTGATATGCAAAAGAAAAACCACAAAGGTCACAGCAGGCAGCTAGGAGTCAGGAAACTGCACAATTCTTTGCTGCTGGGAGAAGTTATGGATTTTGAACACATTTCCAACTCTGTATCCCTGATGCGGTTTTAACTTTAAACACAGCTACAGGCAGAGAATATTTATTTTTTAAAAGTGCTTTAAGGTCGTTTAACCTGAACATTAACAAGAGGCCTATTTTACAACTAAAATGATAAAAGATGAATGTAGGAAAAGCACAGGTGGTACTGTTCAAGTTACAACAACAGGCTCTCACAGCTGCAGGGGCGGATCCTGGAGGTGGTCGGGACTGCCCTTCAAATCTAACTGGCCACCCCAGCAGTAACTCCAAAGTCCTTACTATGATTTTCTGAACTGAGGCTGAAGTACATTTAACTTTTTGGGGTGTGTTGAAACAGACTACCTCTAGCTTCCCTCGCATTTTAATATTTCACTTTTTCTTTTGTTTGTACTTTAAATCATTACAACTACAATTCCTAAACTTTTAAGTCATGTCCATTATGTTCATCAATGTCTAAAACATGCAGTTTTTGTGCAGCTGTGCAGCCCTTTGTCCCTCCCTTTGTTGCATTCTTGTTAGCTACTGATAAGGTAGCTGAGCTCAGCCTATATAGTGTAACCATAATAGGGGTTATGACACAGACCTACTGACTGTGACCACCTTTACTTCTTATAAAAATTATATATTTTTTATTTGCCTTTATTTTCTAGGACAGGTGAAAGAGGGCAGGAAATTTGAGAAATAGAGAGTGGGCAAACATATACAGCAAAACGGTTGTGGCTGGGACCCAAACCAGCAACTTCTAGAATTGTAGTACAACACAAAGATGTAATCTCATGCATCTTATCCAGTAGACCAGTGATTCTCAGTCTTGGGTTGCTGGCTCTAAAGGGGGTTATGAGATGTATTAAAAATGACATTTATGACCCCCTACATGCCAAGTATTATGGAATTGTGATCTGTTTGAACCCTTTCTTACCTGGTTTACAAATGTGGGTTTTGTGGCAAATTTAAGATAAGTTAAGATAAGAAGAACTGTATTGATCCCTAAAGGAAAATTAAATAATTGTACTTTTTCTTACTTGTTCCACAAATGTAACACCATGCACCAAGAATTAGTGATTTAGTTTACGCTTTGTGAATTGAGATGCAGATAAAATTTTGCAATTACAATATTCTGTCGTGATTTGTCAATGACATTGAACTGGTTGCCATAACTGGTCATCACTTGTTATTGTGTAACAGAATAAGGTTATAAAGGCATGTAAGCAGAGCAAGTCTTGAGTAAATGGTGTGTGAGTTTCAGTGAACAGCATTCCTAATTTAAACCATTGTCTTCTGTTTCCAACAGATTTTTCAGCAGATTCAATCTGTTGCACCAGAGTGAGCTTTGCATCATTCTTGTTTTTCAGCTCTGTTTCCATCTGCTCTTTAAAAGGTAGCATGCAAAGGGGTTTGTCATCAGATACCAGGATCTACAAGTGTTCCTAAAGCTGTGAGACCAAAGCCATACAACGAGTATGCTCAGAAACAAAGACCCCTCTTGAAGGTTTGATGCCTGTCATTCAAAAAACATGCAGGTTAATGTTTTGCCTACTATCAATTTTTAATTGACCAAGTGACCGTTATTGGTTGGTAGGATGGAGAGGAACAGTGAGATCAGTGTTTGGTCTCAGAGTCTTTAGCTGTGTCCCAATCTGGGAGCTACAGCCTTCGAAAGGACGTAGCCGTGGTGGACTGTGTAGATTGGCCTGACCGAACTATATTAGATGGTCAATCCCTGAGTTAATTGCCTGCTTTTGTTGCATAGCAACCTGGCTAACCAGCTAGTATGGAAAGCATCACATAACTTAAACACCACAGCCAGCATTTCAAAAATAATTTGTCTCAGCAGTTTGAGAGTCGTCTGTCTCAATTGTGTTAGTGTGCAAAAATCCACAGCGTAGGTGGGATTTAAAGGATACACCTGAAACAGCCTGGAAAACATGGCCGCATTCAAAGGAGTCTTGGAAATGAGACAGTCTTTGATGCACCACTGTAATCCATTGATTCTCCAAATAAAGTCTTTGAAGGCTGCAGCTTTTGAACTTGGACACAACTTTTGTCTTTGCCTGACCCATTAGCTGACTAGATCGATACTTTCCAAATGTCGGCTCAAATTTGAGATAACATAAGTACTAACATAAACACTATAGCATCCGAATTTTATTTACCGAACCAACTGAAACTCAGGCTGCTTGGACAGTCCGTGGCTTCGGTTAACTGTACAGTCAGTAACATGTATTATTGGGGATGTGATGTCAAGCTAAGGGATTGAAAAAGGCTTCTTTGACACTGAAGATACAGCTAGCAACAGTGACATGTAAGCACACCCCTAAATGTGCATATTTAAAGTCATCATAACATTGGGCACCTACAGTAAATATGAGCCCAGCATCAGGTGGTCATTTGAGGAGCTGCAGCATTTTGCACTGTTGAGTGAGTTTTATTTTTAGTCAGGGGTGTTGTTACCTGTTTGAAATCAAAACCCTGTTCTGAAGGAGGGTTTAACTTTGATGCTCTGCTAATTCTCCGTTCAGGGGTGTTGAACACTAAGGAGGGAGCAAAATGATCCAGGATTGTGTCTGTTCTTAATCAACTTTTAAAATGTCACATTCATTTTATATGAATGCTAATTCATGTTTGAAGTTTGAGTTATTAAATCAATGTTTTTCATCCAGGAGCAAAAAACATTCTTCACTGGGAAAAAATCCTCTAAATGAGCTGCAGTAGGCTGTGGTCTTTGTTGAAGTAACAGACAAGGCCAGCTCTGCCGATAGAGATGATTTGTGAAGTTTCAAGGGAGCTGACCTTCAGTGCTGAATACTATTGAATAGACACACACACGCTAGTCGACAAAGACACATGGTTACAAGTTCTCACAACCGCATAGACACCCATATTTGCATATATAGACACTTCTGTACATATTGTTAAACATGCACACTTGAGTATACACTAGCATGAAAAGAATGAAACAATCAGACGTACATAAGAGCATAAGCACACAGACACTCAGTGGGCAGCAAGACTGCATGAAAACAGTAAGGTTCCTCTCTGAATGCTTTATAAGGAGACAGAAGCAGTCAATCAGGATGAATTGACACAGCCTTTCATCAGGAATACATCAAAGAATCTGATTGCACTAAAACAACCTTTATCAGGCCACTTATGAGCTTCAATCAGGAGAACACACGGTGCCGTCAGCCTGCCTCGCGTCCAATGCTGCCACCTATGCGCGCCATGGAGAAGTGCGTCTAGCGAGCCGCTGTAACGTACCACCGCAGCCAGGGGGCGCACTCATGTCACTAACCTTTCTCTCTTTCCCTCTCTCTCCTCTCTCTCTCCCTTTCTCTCTACCAGGGGATGCCGGAGTCTAACCGCAGCTCTCCTCTCATTCATGCTGAGCGCTGCTCTCCTGTGCGCACGGAACTGCAGAGCTGAGCTTTGGAACCGGTGCTGCTGCTGCTGTCTGACGAGCCCGCCGGGAATGGAAATGTCTTCTGCTGCAACTCTGACATCCTAAAAAACATGCAGAGCGGGACGAAGGCGAAGGGCGGTTTGATAAGTAAGTACAGCCAAACTTTTTGTGATTGTTAAACGTGTCCTTGCTGGTTTTTGGAGCTTTTTGCCACATCTGATGCGTTTCTTGACATTCCTCAAACCAACCCTCTTTCCCTCTCCTCGTCCTCACTCGTATCTTTCTCCGCTCTCTCGCTCTTCCTCTCTAACATGAGCATGCATGGAGCAGTTTGTGCTGCGGGAGAAATCAGGCGTTCCGTTGACTGATTTTTGCGCTTCGTCACATCGCATGGCTTGTTTTGCGCACACGAAGAGAAGCAGTCAGACGCACGCCGAGGCTGCGGATCTCCGGAATGACTGACCGTCCCTCCTTTTTTTATGTGGTGAAATTGGTCAAGTTGTTGAAGGTGAAGCATCACTGTCAAGCAGCCGTGTGTTTTGGATGCAAACTGGCAGAGTTAATGGTAAAAGCTCCATGGCGGTGTCTCATCTCCTTCATCATTGAGTTTCGGTGGCATGTTTCAGATCAGCTGAGTAATGAAGGAATGTTGTCGCAATGTTCGAGTGATGCCTCTGGACTTGGTCACATATGGTGGTCACAGTAAACCCCAGGCTGATGGCACAAACGCCCGTACACGGGATTGAGATGACGGTTTGTTGCTGTTGGTGCTCGGTGCAGTGGATCTGTCAGAGGATAGAGGACTAAGCCCAGCTTGATTATGAACACCGTTGCACACACCCTCAGGACACCAATTGAACTTACCTGCGTTCACTGAGCGCGTGCATGTGTCACGCAAATACAATGATGTGTGTACAAGTTTGCAAATGTATGCAGCTGGATGATGCTTGTCCGTGCTTGTTTACACACAAGATGTAAATGTTTGAAAGAGTGTGTGAGTGTGCATGATGTTTGACCTGACAGTGTGTTTGTGTGCTGGTGTGTGTGTGTGTGTGCGTGTGTCCCTCTACCACCCACACATAAACACACGCACAGCATCATCATTTTGGAGTAGCATCAACCTGCTCTGACAGTTTTGTGTCACCTTATGAATTTTTGACTTGAAATGCGTAGGTGAGGCAGACAGGCTGATTTGGAGAGACTACGGGCGCCGAGCCACCAGTTTGGCTGCCAAGGAAGCTTATAAAAAATCTCTTTAGGTTATGTGTGTGTGTGTGTGTGTGTGTGTGTGTGTGTGTGTGTGTGTGTGTGTGTGTGTGTGTGTGTGTGTGTGTGTGTGAGGGAGAGAGATAGAGAAAGAGGAGAGAGTCTTCTCTTTGCATGCTCTGGATCTTCTCTCATCTCGCTCTCTCTCCGTCTTATCTCTCTCACGGGTGAACTTGTGAGGATGAGTGTGAGATGATGTGGGAGCTGTGGAGGAGATGCAAAGAGATGTATGGGAGAAGAAAGAGCTCTCCCCCTCACTCTTCTGTGTGTGTGCCTCTGCTGGGACATGTTGATAAGGCACAAACCCAGAACATCATCTCCACTTTGGGGCCGAGGCGTGACATGCAAAGTGACTGCATGCATAGTTCTGGTGACATAATGACTGGGGAACATATTAGTTCCTGTTTAACCTGAAGACACACTCTGTTTTTGGAGGTTTTGCGCCTGAGATGAGTCAGAATCTTCAGACCCCCGACGACAGCGCTGCTGCATGTGCTTTGAGCTGCCTGTAACCTAATTACCTAGTTTATTCTTGGAGTCTTTTATTATTAATTTGTTCTTAGAGGAGATCATCCTTTTCCCCTGCTCTCGATGTATCCACCTTTCTAAGCATCAGAGACATTTTGTGGGTGTTCAGTCACATTTACAGAGATCTAGATCTGGGATGACATGTCCCATGCGACACAAGTCAAGTTTAATTACATATTTTGAAGCAACTGCATCATATTTTTGCAGCGTTTTTTTGATCTCCAAAGGATGAGACCACACTTTTGCAATATTTATTAAGAAACTGAGCTGCGATAATAGTGGCTCCCAGATAAAAAATAACAAGATCTGGATTTGTTTTGATCCTGGTTGTTGCACACAGCGTTGTGCCAGTACACAATAGAACCTCAGAAACTGCGCTTGATGTAAAGTCGGGAGGATTCATTTTATGTAGTGGGGGGGAAGAAAAACAACTCCCTTTATTGGTGTGGTGACATACGTCATCGTCTACAGAGACAGAAAGTCCTTTTGGATTTATCTCTGTTTGAGGAAATCTAACATTAAGTCAAAGATAGAAAAAAATTCAGTGGCCCTGAAACACAAGCTTTACAGTCTAATTATCAGCTAAAATAACTTATGTCACCTACCTGCCATTTTTTGTTTTTACACTTTACTTGTGTTTGCACCATGTTTCTTCTGAATGCAAGATGCATCCAAAAAGCATTTTTTCATCCCTAAATGTCGACAGACTAATCTGAGGATGGCTGACAGCAGGCTAAATATTCCCAGGCTTCTATCTAATGGGATCAATGCATGTGACATATGAGGTAACATTGATTATAAACATTTAAGTCCTTACTTGTAGCACTGGTATTTTTATTTATTTTTTTTCAAAATGCCCATATTAATAAATTTATGGTTTATTATACAGCCACAAGTGCGACATTTACCAAAGAGGCTAGATGCGTCATATCAGACAAAAGTCAGTGCTGACTTCCTTTTTTTGTAAAAAAGTGACATAAATGAAGTCCTTCATTTTGCATGAAACAAAACATAAAATTCATTTCTTGCTAAATTTTTGCTCTCATAAACTTCTTTTACTAAAATATCAATGATTTCTAACTCTAACAAAGTCACACTCATGCAGAATAATACTGCACCGCCAATGTGCCTCTTGTTCAACATGTTTTTTCTCCTTTGAGCACTGTGTATTAGTAATGTCACTGCTATGCAACACACTGGATTGTAGTCATTTTGTGATTGCTTTTTTAATAAGGTAGAACCTAATGCATTGTTATTGTCATATGGTGGCCCTTCGAGTTGACTGAAGGTGACTGATAAATGTGACTAAGTTCGTGATGTGCTCTCTGAGAAACCGATGCAGCTTAGTTTACTGTTTGCTCCTTGTGTAGCTGCCTTGACATTGAGTGTTATGAGCCACATTATGAGCGAAAATGGACTCTGTGGGCTCACAAGCATGCCTAGCAGGAGTGTGTGTGTGTGTGTGTGTGTGTGTGTGTATGTGTGTAGGGGGCTCAGGTGGGTGTGTGGGGGTTGGTATTGTGTCACTTTCCCTCAGTGGCTCAGGCACCAGCTGAGCGGAGAGCTGCAGACAATCGACTGTGCACCCTGCGGTCCGTCTTCGTTGAGCCGCTTCATATCTCAAATGCCTGTAATAAATAAAACCAAGGAGGAGAGATGGCAACAGAATGACAATAAAGCAGATTGATAAAGCAGTTTCAACTCATTCCATTTGAGAAACACCCAGAGGAAGAGTGTACAATCATAACGTGTCCATAGGATATAATGAAAACGGCGTTTAGCTGAGGGTTTTCATTCAGAGTGCCTACATTTAAATGCTGCAGCAGCGGCCCCAGCGGGAGCTGGAGCACCGATCCAGCAGTTAGAGCCCCGCTCCCTGCCTGTTGAGCTGCTGAGGACTTGACTGCCAAGTAAGCTGAAATTACACGGCCAAATACCAGTTTGAATTCCACCTCAAACACGAGAGTTTTACCCGCTTTTGAAGACCATTTATCTGATCAGCTTAGACAGGCATGAGGATCAAATAACAACACCATAAACTTGTTCAAATGAAATTATAATCGCCGAGAAATGAAGGCACCACACACGTGTAGTTAGTGAATCATTGTCAGTGCTAATCATCAGAATCCTTGAAGTTTTGGCAGGATTTACTGTTCCCTCAGCCCACTAAAGCGGCCTACGTCAGACAGAAAGAGTTTCTTTTAACAATGTTAAACCAACCCTTGGTTTGTCTCTTCAAAGTACAATGAGCAGAGATATGAAACACATCACCTTGGAGTATGGAGGCTGTTGTAGTCACACTCAGTTGTAGTTGGCAACAAGAACAGAGGTGCTAATTGGGGAAAGGGTGTATGGCACACTAGCAAGTTTAATAGTTGTAATGAAACTGATTTGAAAGAACCAGCACATATAGTTCAGTGTCGCTCTCTGGAAAAGATTACCAGTGCTCTCATAAAAATGAAGAAGACACGTCATCTGTATACCAACCCAACTGTATTAACTTTAAACAAGCTCAGTCACTGTCACCCGTGACAAATAGGCAACAGTTGAAACAGTAGAAAAGTTCACCATTAAGATGTGGTAATTTTTGCGACTGGAAATCAATCCCACCACCAGTACAACAAGTACTTTAGCCACGGGTGGACATGGGGCATATGCTTCACCTGCTGAGCTTAACCAGCGCCCTTGCATCATCTTTAATTATTTTACAAATTGACCATTTGAAGATGATTAAATTGTGACCACTCCCTCAAAAGGAAAGGACCAACAAAAAAAAAACTTTACAGCTACAAAAAGCTACAGACTCTATGTACAACACATTGGTGTTAAACCCTGTAATGAAACTTTGTTTGATTGCATCATTGCGATAAAAAAATAGATTTAAGTTTAATCATGCCAGACTCTTACATTGTTGTAACCAGTAGTTGAGTTGTGAAGAAAAATCAGGAGGGATGGTGGATTTTATTGTTTGGGACAGATATTTTGTTCTGATGACGGTGCACATGGTGGAAAACCAACTGTTTACGCAATTTATTGTTGCTAAAGCACAAAGATAATTATTATCTGACATTATCCATCAGAACGCGCTGTCCATGTTGCTTGGCTATGATACTGGAATTGTAACAGCGTCACAAGCGCTGCTTCGATACTTACTGAAGTCGTTTAAAAAAAAGAAAAAAGTGTCATTTTCACATTTGCCTCCCCACCCAGGTGCGCAAAGCCCCCAGGTGTAGTCTGAAAAAAATGCAGTGATGGTGATATTTATTTACAGCCAGCCTTCCAAGGTGCAGTGCAAAAATATTTACAAAAAAAACAAACAAACAAAAAAAAACAACAACTAAAAAAAGGGGTCAAAATACTACAGGAGCTCCACCATAACTCAAGATTCTCACTCAAGGAAAAAAAAATCAAAACACAGCAGCACCGCAAAACTCAGTAACTAACTCCAGACCCAAGAGCCCTTTTCTGTAAGTTTTTAGCATTTTAACTAAGTTTTTACACAAATTAATGGAACATTATATCTAGGGATTCATGGCAATCAAAAAAGTCAAAATTGTCAACTATTTGTTCAACTAGTTTGCACCATTTGTGCCAAATATGGGATCAGAGTCTTCTGGTGAGAAAAGTCAGATTGTTTTACCAAGTTTAGCCAACATTAGCAGAGCCCAGGTCTTGGTCCATCTTACAGGTTGCCGTCCTTATATGTTAGTTTAAACAGACACAGCCCTTGCCTCTGTGTGTATACATCCAGGTAGTAGAGCAATGTAGCATGACTGCGGTAAACACTGAGTGGAGTTGCAGCTCTGTTCAGTGCAGGTGGCTGAGTTTAAGTGTAGACACAACATACTAACAGAATTTTCTGCCCACAATTCTCAAGGAATGATGGGAAATCTTGTCTGTGCGGTGGAATAATGAGTGAATAAGAAACTCTGACTGGAGGGAGTGTTGGAAAGGGAATTTCCAAGTGAGAGAACAGGGGAAAAAAAAAAAAGCTTTCTGAATAAACATCATTCAAAGTTTAATGTTTCATGTGCAGAGGAACACCAGGGTGAGTGTGTTTTATGGATGCATATGAAAATATTCCCATGTGGGAAACGAAAGCACACAATAAAATGCCTCTTAGGATGTCTAATCAATAATTCTCTGTATCTCCTATGCAGCATTTCACATCATATACTCTATATTGAACACTATCAGGCATCGCCAAGAGGTCTATTCTTCCATTTCTGTTGTAATGACCTCAGCGTGAGTATTGGTGATCCTGCAGCAGAGGAGCCAATTTGTCTTGTTGTTTTTTTTTTTTGTGTCTGTTTCTGATGAGCCGGTGACAAAGTGTTCGCAACAGCCAATTTCTGTCTGAACAAAAAAAAGAAAAAAAAAAGAGGCTGAGGAAAAGAGGATGAGAGCCAGAGAGAGAAAAAGGTGGCGAGGAGAGAGAGAGAGGAAGCGATAGAGCTTTTAAGTCACCCGCATCTTTTTGATGCAGCCTCCGCAGTGAAAGGCCGAGGCAGATCAAACAGGGCAGGCTGATTGAAATAGTTTTCTCTTGTGGAGGGGAAGAGACGCTCCGACGTTGTGCAGATGTGACAGGTAACCACAAGACGGAGGTGAAAGACACTTTTACACTCCGACTGATTGCATACACTCACTCCCAGAGTTCAAAATAGGACTTGCAAGGAGCCTTTTGCTTATCGTTAGCATCCAAGTTTGGGATTTTCTTGTGAGACAGAGCAGCGGGTGGGTGTGCGGAGGAGTTATTTCCTACCCTGGTGTGAGCAAAGATAATTCTGCTGTTGTTTTGTCAGCAATTAAAAGAATTTCAGCAACCTATTTTCCTCTGCTGCTGCAGAACATACAGCTTGTGTTTGTTGTCCCAAAAGGCCAATTTCTGCCTTATGTTCTGTGCTGTCTGAACAGTTGAGGCAGCAAAATAATCTGTGTGTGTGTGTGTGTGAGTGTGTTTGTGTGTAGCTGAAGAAACCAGCAACACTGAACTTGTCTTTGTTTCCTCTGCTTCTCTCCCAACATTAGTCCAATCAGCTTAAACCCTAAATTTTTACACACCACTCACACCCAGACATCCTCGCTTCTCTTCCCTCTCTCCTTGTGTATATTTAGCGCTGGGCCAAGGTCAAAGTTAGAGAGCTTCCTTCTTGTTTTTTCCGTACATGGCTTTCCGATGCAGATCTGTCTTCTGTTATCTGGAGTGGTGCTCGGACTTCCCCAGTCTTCACGGAGGCATGGGAGGGAGGAAAATGGGGGGTGATGCAGAAAGAGGGTAAAGAGAGAGCTTGAGAAGCCTGTACTGCGAGGCCACTACACATGTTACTCAATGTTGTTAGGATGAAGAGTAAGTCAGGCTGATAAAAGCTTCAGGTTCAGCCTCCAGACTCACCACGTTAAAGTAGATGCTAGAAAAGGAGGTTTCAGAAACAACTCTGAATGGGATTCTGAGCTGGATTGATCGGATCTGTCTTGTTCATCTCCCCTCAGGCGATCCCATGTAAAGCTCTTTGAGGTGAAGCTGCTGTGTTAAAGTACAGCCTGTAAGTCGAAAAAGAGGGAAACAGTTTAAAGTCTGCAGATGTCCTAATCATGTCATGCTAACTCTGCACAGCAGACTTACCCGAAACAACAAGCTCTTTGTCTTTTTGGACTAAATGACACAGAAGAAGTCAAACATTAAGAGCTGCCCGGATTTAAGTAAATTGAATTAATGCTGTCAGCATTAACATGTGAGATTAAGGTCTAAATGTACTCCGGTATCTTTCAGCTGCTGCCAAAATGACAGTAAAACAACACGGTTGCACTTTTGAATGGCACATCTAACTGAAAAAACCTCAATGACAGCTCAGTTAACTAGTTCAAAGTTAAATGCACATGTGTCAAATGGAAATCAAAGTAGGAGCATTTCATCTGAGGATGAAACTTTCATCGAAGAAACAGAGTTGGCAACCGAAGAAAACAAAGAGGACGATCGCAGAACAAGCGTGTGCGTTGGCGGATTGCAATGCTCATATCAAAAGCAAATTATGATATTAACTTCCATCATGTCCCCAAAAACATTAGTGTCCAAGAGTTGAAAAGCTCCTATGTTACCTGCTTCTTCGTCTACACCAGCAATGTTAGGCTGTTAGCTAGTGTGAAGAGAAGTGTGTAGAGCAGAGCGGTCTCCGCCCACGACTGAAGTGCTAATGATCTACTGGAGCGCTGCAAGAAAAGCCCCTCTCTTCATTCATTTTTCCACTTAGCAAAACCAAAACTGCGCTTACTCCTCCCTCTGCCGTGATGATGTAAGCGCGTTACGTCACCTTGAAAGTTATCAATTAGAAACAATGACGATTTAAGCTTATACAACGATTACACTTTTTTGTAATCGAGGTCCTCGAGGAATCGTTTCAGCCGTAGAAGTTTCTGAGGAATTTATTCTTCTCTTAACTTTATCAGAAGTTTACTTATTTGTTCAGCTTCAGTCTCCTCCTACACATACAGTGTAACTGTTAAAAAAACTGCTGAATAAAATGTTTTTTTTACACTTAAACCAATGTTTATTTGACACTTTCTGCTGGGCTTCAGGGGCAACAAGCGGAGCTGCCGCTAGCTTAAATTCACGAAGAAACTTTCTTTAGTTCGGAGAAGAAACTTGACACTCCAGAGTAAGCTGACAATTGAAAATAATGGAAAGTCTGAAATATTGGCGTCTTGAGAACATGTGAGTTGTGTGGGCAGATTTGGTGTTGTTGGCTCTGCACCAAAACAATCATGAACAAACTCAAGAGTTGTTGCTAAATTAGAATATTTTCACCCCTTGTGGGGAGAGGAGTCATTACTTTTGCAAATCAGAGAATCTGCAGCAGTTAGTAAACAGTAAAAACATTCGTGCTTCAGCCTGTTAAGAAGCACAAATGTACGAGTGTGTGTGTTTTTTTTTTACTTTGACAGCCTGTGTAGAGACGGTGAAGATCACAGGAAAGAGCAGGGGATGATGGGAGATAAGTGAGGTTAGTGATGGTGAGAGGTCAGTCAGAGTGGTGATATTCGCTCTGCTCGGCTGTCTGTGCTGGGTGTTGAGGCTTTCTGAAAGAGGGAGGGGAACAGAGCGGATGTAAGAGGATAAAGAAATATGAATGTTGTCAGGGTGAAAAGTTTAAAGGGAAGGCAACAACAGATGTTACACTTCTGTCCAACTTTTGGGCATTTTTTTTTCTTTTTTTACAGAGGGACAATGTGGCGCTTCAAAAAGTTAAATCCAGAAACATTTGTACTGAACAGCGGATTAGAGGATCTTCAAAAACTATTCAGCAAGGTGTTTTTGTTTCTCTGTGTCCTCTGTTCTCACAAATATATCATCCCCTATGAAAGGGAATAAATGATAAAATAACAGCATCAAGTGAGTCATGGCAAGCTTTAAAAAGTGAAAACAGAGGGAAATGAGAAGTGGAAGAAAGGAGCTGGAAGCAGCAGGGAGAGTGTGGATGTTTCCTGACAGTGTGACTCAGATGAGAGGACTCAGGAGGAGGAGGAGGAGGAGGAGGAGGAGGAGGAGCTGGTGGGAAGAAACAATGCTCTGAGGATAAAGTTGTGCAATTCAAAATTCAGTCTTTCTGGAAGTGATTAGAAATTCCAACAAGATTTTGGAAAGCTGTGACCTTGATGACTCACAATGTGTTTCCACTGCGTTGTCCTTACTAATTTTGATGACTAAACTTGAACCACAACATCTAACCGTTGTTTTCTTTTCTTCACCAAAGGGCAGCATGTGCATCTTAACCTTTGGCAGTGCAAAATCCTCCTAACCAGTGCATTTCTAGTGTGCAAAACATCAGACATTTTCAGAAGTGTGGGACTTCGGCTGGATTGTTTTGTCACAGTTTTGCTCCAATGATATGAGGTGTAGTTTTAAGATGCATCTTTCAACTGACTTATTTTGAAGTATGTACAGAGATGCTGAACACATTGTAGTGATCACTAAACAGCTGTTTTTGGATGCTGCACTTTATGAACTTTTGAAGATCTTATTGCAAAGGTAAAAAGTTATGTCATTTAAAAAAAATTGTCTTTTGGAAAATAAGGCAAGCAAAATTACTGCTGTGTAATACAAAAATACAGATGTCTATTCATTTTTCCAGTCACATGAAACTTTGAGAGAAAGGCGCAGACCTTACTTTAGGTCTCCAACATGTTTTGCCATGGATTTTGTAAAGGGGTGTCCCAATACGATATTGATATCGGTCCGATATCAGCTAAAAAAATAATATCAGGTTATATTAGCCTGCATCTAAAACCTTTGATATCAGCATACTCTTAAAGGAGTAAAGGAGTAAAGGAGTAGGAGTGATGTCAGCCGAGTGGCAGTATGTTTCGTTAGAGTCTGAAAGACGTTGCAGCTCAGTGCAAAACTTATCATGCACAAGTTTGTGCTAATATCAGATCAATATCGGTATTGGCTGATACTGAAGGCTACAATATTCGTATCAAATCGGAAGTCAAAAAGTTGTATCAGGACACTCCTAATATTGTGTTCTGCATTTCGAGACTCCCTTCCCCATCACCCCCTTGTCTGACATAGAAATTCCTTCGCTGTGAGGAACATGTGAACAAACAATTTTGTGAAATTTAAAAATCTAAAAATTTTGCAAAAAATGTAAAGGAATGCAGATTTGAAAGTGGCTCATCTTTGGGTTTCTGGTGCAGAAATTTTCCAAAAGAGCATGATGTTAATTTAGATGGCAAATATTTGGACTCTGACAGCGTATAAGAGGTCTGCTCTACAAGTCTTCTAGTAATTGGCTGTTTTCTGATTTAAATTTATCTTTAAGTGTGTATCCTTAATGTGTTAATTAACCAATTTGCTGACTTTAATTTTGTGAAATTCTGTCCCCTTTAGAAGAAGGATGAATAATTTAGCAGTGTGTAGCTACCTGATTTTCACGTATTGCTAAAAGTTTGAGATATGTCATTTCAGTGACTCTTGTCTCCCTGAAGTTGATAAAAACAGTTTTTAAAAGTGAACATTTTTTCCCAGTGTACCAGAAGTGCGGATGTAACTTCATTGTCATTGGAGCGTCAAGTTCAGGCCTACTGAACTGTTTGGTTTCTCCTGCTGTGAAAAATATAACAATACAGAGTTCAGACATTCCCCACACTGCGGGACTGAACACGGCTCCCCAGGAGTCCACACAGTATTCAAATCCCTCCATTTCAACTCTCAAACAAAAGAAGCAGACCATAACAAACACAAAGCAGTGTTCGTATGATTAGTGTTTCATCATGCTGCCAACAAAAACTATTTGCCAGCCGGGGAAAAACACCAGGTAAATAGACAGTGCCATGGATCCAGTGTTTGAGACATTTGGAGAGGGACTCTGGCAGGTCCCACTTTGCCCCCAGCTGAGAGGAAACTGCAGAGAGATGAGAGAGATGACAGTCAGTGAAGAAACGCTGAGTCAGTGAGCACAATGACACTCCTCCAAGCATGAGTTGCACACACAAACACACGAACACGCACACAAACGCACAGGCCTAACTCATTTTAGTGAGTGCTTAGAGTGTGAGGGTTTGTCTTTGTGTGCGTGCATGTTGGTGAAATAGGATCAGAGGAGAACCAAATAGAATGGGATGGGCTTCCTCATGTGTGTCTTGGCTCTCATCCTGCAGTTTCCAGGTTGTGCATTAAGGTCAAGGGCATGACGTCAGGTGTTATTGCATCCTTGCATGGTCTTTGCAGGTATAGAGGAAGTTTCGCATTTGAATGCTCGGATTTGGTTTTGGTGTTTCACCGATCTTTTAAACTGGAAAACACCACTAAAGAATGTCTGTCTGGAGGTCTGAGCTCCCCTTTCTGTGGGGCCCAGATCTCGGGATAACATTTATCCTGCTCTAGATTTTTAAAGGAAAGAGAGGTATAGCATACAAGTGCCTGACTCCTGCTTGCAGGTAACTGGATTTTGCTTTGTAGTGACGGATGAACTTCCTGCTCAGGTTGAGAAATGAACTTTCAGGGCTCGGTTTGCGCCCCAGAGAGTGAGTTTTCTGCCAATCCAGCTCTGTTTCCCTCCTTCCATTCGTCTCTTTACATGATTCTGCCAGCTGTAAGCTCCCCTGCGCTCCGTCTGAGAGAAGGATACGGCTGATAAGACACAGAAACGATGTAGTGTTGATAGTAAATGCTTCCACTCCCCCACAACAAAGTAAACCGCCGGG
The DNA here is from genome assembly GCA_962446985.1 of Xyrichtys novacula. Classification (NCBI taxonomy): domain Eukaryota; kingdom Metazoa; phylum Chordata; class Actinopteri; order Labriformes; family Labridae; genus Xyrichtys; species Xyrichtys novacula. Next base: position 23,836,537 of record OY660867.1, on the reverse strand, counting down.
TCAAAAACGTTGAAATCCGTTTAAGGCACCTGGAGGTTTCCTGTGTGAAAGCGGCGGCGCTCAGGCATCTCTTCAGCCGTTGAAATTGCTCCGTACGTCGGTACCTTTATAGGGTGGTGATGCATGGGAAACCATTTTAAGGCAACGCAGACGGGTAATTTAGCTTTTAAAAGACGCGAGGGGTTGCAAATGGACCAAAAATTGGAGAGAAAGTGTTGAGTTTGGTGGAAGCAGCAGCGACACAATCACAGACCCTTTTGTCTAGTGAGATGAATTTACTCAATAACATCTGCCTAATGGGGCTGTCTATTATTTTCTGTTTTTGTGCCTATCTCTATTTCTCGCTCCTTTCTTCACAGCTTAGGTACCGTGAGCTTTTATCTCCTGTCTTATTCTGTCTCTGCGCTTATTCCATCTCTGCTTCGCTTTTTCTCTTTCTTTTTATCCACCAGCATATTTACACAGTTCTGAAAGCCTGAAAACAACCACATATCACTATAACCCTTTACATTTAACCCCTGAGTTATTGAGGGGTCTCACCATGTTCCAGCATAAGCTTTTGTCCACTTTTTCCTTCATTCAGACCAGAGTCGGACCCCCAGTTCAGCTGTTATTCTATCCAGTGCAGACCATTAAGGGAAAAGCAGCCTGTTATGTATGTTGGCATAGAAAAGCCTATATTCTCTTCAGTGTGCAGGCAGGCCCACACACTTGCAGAATAAAGTTGCACATTACATCAGGCTAAAGTTGCCAAAAACTTTCTTCTTAATGTTTCTGCATGGCTTCTGCCATCATTATGGTGCTTGTTTAGGATGATGTTTTATGCATGACCCTGCATTTATACTCCTGGAAGAGCAATCCTTGTTACTCTACAAGTCCATTTCTTTGTTCCATAATGAAATAACTCATTGGCGTTTGGCTCGATTGTAATTACAATTAGATGCAGGCTTTTATGGTCCATCATACTGTTCATGGTTATCATATCTTAATATCCTCATGACATTTATTATGCCATTATTAGCTGTTAAAAGATGTTCTTGTTGTCATTTTAGGTGCAAAAACATTTTAAGAAATATCTCCACAGCCGCTCAGTTTGTAACCTCATTATCTATGCAGTGATTTGAATGGGTGGGGATGCAATAGTAATGAGAAACTGCACAAACTGGCTGCCTAAATTCGGGTAACCATACATACATTTACCAGGACATGTCCTCTTTTTGGGGGGCTGTCCGGGGAAGTTTATAAAATCCTTCAAATGTCCGCGGTTTTGTATGGAAGTTTTCAGTTTGTGTCACGTGGACTTACTGAGTTAGAAATACATGAAAGACTCTCGATCCGACCTGAAAAACTGTCAAAATTAACTTTGTGTGACTCCCTGACTCAGCCTCTGTGTAGTCACGTCCTCTTTTTGGGAAGTCAGAATATGGTCACCCGACCAAAATGTTGTCAAAGGAGGGACAGATGTAGAGGCGGAAAATCACCAAAACAAATATGGCGAGTCCTCCAGGAAAATCCTGGCTGGTACTCCACACACAGGAGCCAGAATCTGTCCCTGAGCAAGAGGATTTAACTTTTGAAATGTTGCAGTTGGAGTTACAAAAGCATGCTCCTGACTGGTCCATGTACATTTGAGTGTTACTCCCACTATTATGCCTCCCTGTGTAACTTAATGCGGGCAACCCTCATTGTTTTTTGGCTCAAACTAACATCGTTAACCCCGATGTAGCTGTCACATATTTATTGTAAATAAACAGCAGCCCCTGTTTTCTCTGGTCCTGCAGGCTGTAAGAATATTAGACGGTTGTGTTAGCTTTTGCAGCCAACAACAGAACAGTAAGTATGTCCGACAACAGCCCTGTAACATCTGTATCATTGTTGCAGATTGAGCAGTATCACTGCACATGCTTATTATTTTACAGGCCTGCCTCTAACTCTCTGACAGACTTTGACAACTTTATTTGTCCTGAGAAATCACAGTTTTTGTGTCGATTTTAAAGTTGAGTTTCTGTGACTTTAAAGACACTTGGTCTCGCTCTGTTCTGAACATTGTGTTTTCACTCGATGTGATTCTTCTCTCCTCCATTTGGTCACATCATGTGTTTTTCATTGTAGTTGTGACTGTTTTATTCACCTCTTACTTTCTCTCTTTCTCTCCGTCTGTCTGTCTCTGACTTGTACTGTTGGTTTTAGAGATCTCAGCAGACTGACTCGGGGAGGCTTAGCTGCCGGCAGCTTCTTCTCCCTAATGAGAGAAATGGAGCCATTTTCTGCTCACACTCACTTTTACGCGCCATGTTTCTGTGTGCGTGAGTGCGCGTGTGTGTTCCTTGCAGCGTGCGTCTGTGTGTATGTGTGCGGTTTAGTGTTTGAGTGTTTATGTATGTGGTTTTGCAAAATTGGTTGGATGAAAAATTACGAGTGTGTTTGAGTCAGCGTGTTTTGTACGTAGCTGTGGGGTTTGTTTTTCAGCATTTCAGCGTGTGTGTGTGTGTGTCTGCGTGAGAGTTTCATTTCTCTCCCCTGCTCGCTCTGTTTCAAATTCTTTCCTCTTGTGAAACCAGGGAAACTGAACAGTTTATATGGCTGTTGAACACAACACAACTTTTCATTTTCCCACTGTGTGCTGATGTAGTTGACTGGTTTCTCTGTGTGCTCCTGGAATTCAACTCTGTGTTTCTTGGAGCTGCAGGATGCTGGAACAGTATTCAGGGATTGAACATAATTCGAACAGTCAAAACTCATTGATATTTAAAAGTTGAAATCAGTATTCAAGCAGTGTTTCCTCCACCATTAATTGTGAGAGGCGACCCGCTACCCCTATGCAAATCCTCACCACTCCAAAAGAAATGCAGGAAATATTTTATTTATGGAATTTATGTTAATCGTGTGTGCTCGTTTTAGTTCTGCAGCATGTGTTTCATTGCACCGAGTGATGTCCATGCCCTGCTTGCGTGATCCTAATGAGCACAGGACTCATTCATTTGTCACCCACACAGCGAAGGCTTCAATTCCAGTTCACCAAAAGCATTTTAACAAGTCAAAGATTTCAATCTGTCAGCATGACTTTCGGGAACAGAAGGCATGTCCCTTCTGTTGAATAAAGCGCACCCTCCCTCTCTTCCTGACGGATCAAGGAAGTTTGGGAGCACAAGGAAGTTGCAGCTCTGCTGAGATTAATGGTGGACCGCTGTTTCTCGCATGAAGTAAACTTGGAGAGAAAAGAGTGCGATTTCACTAGATTGCTGTGCGCTGATTCACTTTTATCTGAAACAACGACATCAGGTCTGACAAAAGGGGGAGGCAGGACTCTTCGATTGCACCTGCGACAGCTCTGCTTTGACCAGGATGAGATGGCAGCATTGGACTGATGTGATGAATAGATTCTGATTTTCTGCTGGGTCTTAAAAAGTTTTAAAACGCCTAGAAGTCAATAATTTAATTTAAGGCCTTAAAATGTCAAATTGCTCTTAAAACCCTCATAAAATGTCTTAAATATAAATTTGAAAAGTCCTAAAAATATATTGATGTTACTTACAAATGAAAATTGATTTGAAGTTAGTTTAAAATATTCCAATTTCCCTTCATGTCTTTTGTACTTTTTGTCAGTATGGATGTAAAATGGATCTTAAATTGTATCCATTGTGGTCTTAAAAAAAGTCTTTAAAAGTCTTAAATTTGACTCGTTAAAACCTGCAGAAAGCCTGAGATTTATTATAATAAAACAATAAAATGAGTGTTTATACCAGTCTTGACCTGCAAGACTTGATGCAACAACCACTTACAATCAAAACTCATGCCAAAAATAAAGAAAGGCTGAGGTAAAATCAAGAGCAACACCTCAGCTCATTCTCTCTTGTGCAAACACATCAGCAGAAGAAAGGAGTTTGAGGCTATATGAGCAGAAACAGATATTTGGACAGAAATAAAATGAAATTTAGAGGAAAAAAGTCTCTGACTTCCATTAATCTGGTCAAATACTTGAAATTAGGCACCTGCTGTTGAACTTCAGACCTCCGTTTGTAAGCCGATATGGATGAGAGGTCTGTTACGAGGAAAGAAACATTTACAGAGCAGACTAGAAAAGGTCCAGGACCTAAATACTGAGGTTTCTGCTAATGAGCCGTGGTGCAGAGCAGCAGCAGGGTGCAGGATTTCCTCCTGTGAAGGCTTAAGTTTCTCATCCCATGCACCTACTTCAGGAGACAACTGGATATGCAAACACTTTCCCAGATTAAAAACTCAGATAATTCAGCTCATAATCTGTACACTATTTTTTAAAACAACAGTTTGGTCAATATGTGTGATTAAACTTTTTTTTTTCAATTTTTACAGGAAAAAAAAAAAAAAGTTAGTATCCGCTTCCTGACCCCATGGAGGACAAAAACACAGTTTAATAACATGTGGCTGTAATCAATCTCTTCACTGTCTATTCTGTCATTTTAATTTGCACATTACCACCCAGTAATGTGTGACTGAGCTGTGTGTCAAAGTGCCTTTTGTGTGTGTGTTACATCCGTATCACTGTCACTGTGTGCGATGAGTCTATTCCACACGTGTGTGTGATGTTTTGCCACAGCTGCTGTGGGGATTACTCTCCAGGCGACAGAGAGAGGCAGAATAAAAAGCATGAAAGAGTGTGAATTGACCATAAAGCTGTGCCACTCTGAAGGGATTAGAAGGGGTTAAACTGCAGGGCGCGATAAAAGACTGGCATTTCTCTGTCACACACTTAGGCCTCCGCTGTGTACCAGTGTGTGTGTACGTGTGTGTTAGAGATGTAACACTACATGACCTACACTCACCATGTTGTCATACTTGTCTACGTGTGTCTATGTTTGAGCATGTGTGTCCTGTGTGTAAATACATGTTTTTTATGTGTGTGTGTGTGTGTGTGTGTGTATGTTTGTGTGTGTGTGTGTCTCAGATTGTGTGTGAATGACCTATAACTACCATGGGGCATTCAGGCAGTTCCAGAGCAGAGCAGCGGGGGATTACTGATGGGTTTTTCTCTGCATGCTGATGCTCAGAACCAGGAAAAAAAAACATGTCGCATGGAGAGAAATACAGAGAGGAAGGTGTGTATGTGTGCACATGTGTGTGCTGTGGCTCTGCATAGTGAGACAGAGTGAGAAATCGCTGCTCGTGGTGCTGTTTAAGAGTGACTTAGCGGTGATTTGTGTTGTAACACACTGCAGGAACACAGCGCAACACCTCAGTCTATCATCATAACCTGACACACAGATGCTGAAACAGTGAAGTTTTATTTTACGGGACAAAATAAACACCTTCTAAGCCTTCTAAGCCAAAGGCTTGGCGTCTGCTTAAAAACAGTCAAAGTTCGTCATACTTGCATTAAGTTGAACTCAAATATTGTTACCTCAGACTTTTTTGGAGTATTTTTTTTCATAAAAGAGGGAAAAATCTACAAATGTGAGCCCTGATGCAATACCTTTTTGGAATATTGTTATTTCACAAATATTGTTTAAATATTGTGTCTAAACTGGTTAATGGCTATTGTTTTGATGCTAAAATGCTCTACTACCTGGATGTAAACAAGCAGAGAGGGCAGAGTGCATCTTTCAGTGCAGATTGGTGCAGCAGTCCTTTGATCTGGAAAATACACTTGAAGTTGTGTTTTAACTGTAAGTGGTTAAAACTCGTAGTATGTGAGTGTCTACCTCTGAAGAAGACTATAGACTAGTCACTAATGCTAACAACACTTCGTAAACCAGTTAGACTGCCAACCTGCAGACTCCACAATTCCAAGGTAGATGATAATTTATGCACAATTTGCTCTGTTTACTGAGTGTTTGCTCATTATCTGACTCGTGAATTCTGTATCTTGCAGGTTCTTTCACACTGTTCACTTTCATTGGAAGTGATAGTAAAGTCTTGAGTACTGACATTATTTTCACATCACAGTGCGGTTTAATGCAACTGGCTACCCAGTTTCCCCTACATGCAATTGATCGTGGTGTACCGCCACGGCTAAATAAAAGCCACCACACCTTAAAAATGAGGGTTTTTTATGTTATGTGGCTCTACCTCAGACTCATTTATCAGTATACATATGTGTGTCGCACCACAGAGCACGCACGCCGAGTGTTAGCATTAGAGAGTTACCATCGGTGATCACACAGCTGATTGATTAGCGAGCTATCATCTGAGATCACACAGCTGATTAATTAGCTAGTAACTGCTAGTATACCATAGCTGATTTATTAGCTAGTTATTGTCGGTGATCAGGATGTACAGGAAACTCATCTGGCATGGGTTGAGTATCTTGTCTGCATCTTACATCTCATCGACATGATTTCTGATGCTGTAGTAGCCACTGAGCTAATACTTAGGTAAAGGCAAGCTAACTAGCTTCTTCTACTACAATTCTACAGCTGCTGTTTTTTCTTCTACTTCTTCTTACACTATTGTACTGCATGGGGGAACCAGTGTAGAGAATGCTACTACCCTCTTTTATGAACCATGTACATGGTGTTACTGTATGCTTAATTTGAGCACAATATCTATATTTAATTGAAAAAAAGATGGCAATAGTAAATATGGGTGTATTGTGAAAGCCCTTATCTACGTGTTGTTAAGGAAAGGTTTAACGTATGAAGTATGTTCAACGTATGAAATACCAATACCTAAGGAGTTGCACTCCACACACTTGTTAGCTCATGATGTGTGTACAATGCATCACTAAGTGAACATTTTGTTTACAGTGAATAGCAGCAGAGATCTTTTACTTACATACACAGAAGACAACCTCAATAACTTGAGTTCTCCGTGCAGACCTCCTCCTCCTCCTCCTCAATGATTATCTGCTGTTCTTGATTATGAAATGGTTATGCTCTATTGGTATGAAAATGCTATGTACATAAATGTGTTTCATCTTAAATCATCCAAAGACATGGTCTGTGTCTTTTTTATTGAAGCCAGATTTCATCACCAGCACCATGCAGGGCTTTTCAGCACTCATGCTTCAAAAGCACTCTTTCCTGCTCCTCTCTCTCTCCCTCACCGTCCCTCCAGTTTTTTGGCGGTTCTGTTTGGGATCTGGAAATGATTACCATGCCAGACAGACCAATCAGATAAGGCTGCTGCAGCGGCCGCAGAGGGCCATTGGTGAGGGGCGAGGGGTCGCATTCCTCCCCCTCTGATTAGATCCAGTCTTCACACTGTTTCACTGTAAACTGTCACAGCTGTGTGAGAGAGCAGGCTGCAGATTGGAGGCTTAAACACGCTGCATTTTTATAATTGTTTCAAGAAGATGGTTGGCTGATGTCATCTTGAGTCACCCAGAGTCTTCTGCATAATGCACATTGTCATTTTTGTGGAGACGGAGACATAACAGAATGAGATTTTGTCTGGGGACCCTCAGAAACCAGAGCTGTTCCCCACCCGGGTCCTCATAAAGATGAAGCTGCAGACAAAAGGCTCTTTATAACAAATGAAGTCTGGCTAATTCAGTGATGTCACCCTCAGACATGGATATTTTAGCCTCGGTTCAAGATTGAAGAGCTGATTTTGGTATTTTGTTTTCATCTGCAGCTGTTGCGCTGAAATCCGTTTCCTAAAAGCCAAAGTGAACCAAACCGAGCTGTGCCAGGCTAAGCCTTGAACACAGCTAATGGAGCCATGGATTTTTATGCGTTTGTCCTGGTTTAGCGTTTTTGGCACTTTGCTTCACGCTTGGAGTCACAGCGCATTTTTTCCACATTTTGCAGGCTGGAAAAAAGAGGCTACAGGGCCAGAGCAGGGGCTTAAAAACCCTGCGCACACAGACACACACAGACGCAGACACGGATGCAAAAGCACACGTCTCTGTAGAGGACTGTGACCTGGGTTGACCTCTTCCCATGCATGCTTGCACATGGGAACATGCTGTCTTAATTAAAGGGTGCAGTGCGTCTTCTTCATGATTCTGTTTGCACAAAATTAGTCATTTTTTTAGTCTGCAGAGCAATCAGAAATCATCAGGAGTGCTGTGGAGCAGACGGCGTGTTTGACATTTGTGTGTTGATTAGGTTTTTACGTTTATGGCTGCTGATGTCTTGTTTATGTGAAATGTGTGCCTACTGGCAAAAGACTTTGTCAGCTACATTGACACAGTGAAGAGGGATTACTACTCGAATGCGACCAGTTTATCAACTTTGTCCAAACATCTGGTTCTGTGTGTGAGTGTGAATCATTGGTGGAGCCGAGTGTTACCCTGCTCTGGAGGGCCTTTAGGGAAATGAATGGTGCTGATATAGTGAGAGGGGCCAGCACAGCCAGATTAACAGATTTTTATCACCGTAAATGGAACTTGTTTTCACAATCTCTGGAGCTTTCCTTCTCTCTTTCACACACACACACACTCACACACAGAGTCAGGCAGACATAATTAGTATGCATGAAAGCAGCAGGGCTTGTGTTTCTCTCTTTTCACAGACTCACGCTGTTGGAGGAACGGTTGCTTGGTCAGATGTTGCAGGTTTTGGTGTGTTACACCTTTTTACTTCAACAAAGGTCACAAACTCTTCTTTCTGAGCAGAAACGCCTCATTTATGGCCCAACCAATTTTTGGATCAATGCTGATACCAGATGTAGAAGGGGCAACAAGGGTGGTGATATTTTGAATTTTGAAAATACACAAGTTGCACATAGATTATGCACCAAATTTAGCAAGAATATGACCATGCAAACACCGTACAGTAAGTAATGGAGATTTTGTGTGTTTTCTTAGATGAATTGTGATGTTAGTGCGTAATTGTCCAAATGTTTCAGATAAATTTATATCTTGATGATGGGTTTGTTATGTTAGAAGTTGTGTTTTCCATGCATTGAGGGACAGTTTTGCCCACTCTGTGCATCCTTGCAGCCAGCTTCATGAGGTAGTCATGAGGTTACCAAGTCCGTCCCCTTCCAGGGATGAATATAGTTTTCTGATTCTCATTCTGATAAATCAGCTGGAATGTTTTTTAATTAACAAGTGGGTAATAGGGTTAGTACACAATCCTATATAGGGACTAGCCTTAGTGAACTCCTTTTCTGACCCATAATATGGCAAGAACTACTTCACCAAGTAAAAAGACCATCATGATTTTAAAAAACAAACGTTATGATGAGGGGCCAGCACAAGTGGCTTTTACTGGGACCACCCCAGCAAAGGAACACGAGAGACACAAAAAAGGTGAGCAAATTTCTCAGCACCTTTGGGAACGCTTTCAAGAGAGTCTGAAACCACTTCAGGTGGTGATCTCATGTAGCTGGTTGAGAGGATGGCAACTTTGCAGAGGGTACTTTGAAGAAACTGAAATAGAAACCATAATCTGGTTTAACTCTTTTCTTTTTCTTGATAGTTTCTATGTCTTCAGCATTAATGTACAATGTAGAAAATAATAAAAAAGGAGTTGAATGAGAAGATGTGTCAAAACTGTAACTCACTTTAAAGACGGCATTACATTTTCCCAAGCTAATTGGCTAAGAGATGAGCCATCTCACGTCCTTACTGTCTCTGCTGACAGTTGTGCATCATGCAGAACAATCATCATGACAAACATTTGAGTTGACATTTCAGTGGCATACTATATTTTGAGGTGATAGTAAAGTTAAGCTCAGGTACTGACAGCTAAACAGACCCTTTGAGGGACTGTGCAGGTCATTCACTCAAACTGTTGTTAGTCACAGTCTTAGTTCTAGTAAACAATTTGTGAAAGGACAGATTTTCTGAGTCATCAGAAGCAGTTTTTCCTAATTTCATACTCTGTGGAAAAAGTTTTTATTGTGGAAAAATGGAGCGTTGATAATGATACTCCTCTGAGAGGTTTATCTGCCAATAACGTTAGACGACAGCTGTATCTGTGTGTCTTTTCTTGTTTCCGTTTCTTCGGTTGAGATGCAGAAATTTGGCCCCCTTGTGTAACAGTTTAACCCAGTTTACACATATCTGTCTTTCCTTCTGAATTTATCTCACTGTAAATGCAGCATTAAATGTCTTTTCAGATATTTTATTCGTTTAATTTGGAGATTTCTTCTCCTAAAGGGGCTCTTGTCTTTGTGATGATACTCCTGCAGCAGAAACCGCTGACGCCCTCAGACAGAGATTAACATCTGTTTGAAATTACACTAGCTGCTGCCACATATCCCTGATTCACATTATTTCTCTATTTCCTCACCAATTTTTTTTTTTTTCACACAGAAATATTGACTGGATATCTGACAAGAGTACATTTAGATAGAGACAGAGCCAATCAAGTGGAATAAAAAATAAAGTGCCACTGAACGTGTTAATAGTTTTGCAGAGCTCGGTGACGGAAATGTTCAAAAAGCTTATGGAGCCAGGCAGAAACAAACAAACAAACACACGCAGCCTGTGAGAACTCCGATATTTGGCCGCAGCTGCGTTCCAGGAACTAAAAAAGTGTAACATTAGCTGATTGAAAACGATCCAAACAACTTGAATTTGGGACGCAGGGCTTTTTATGGGAAACTGTCGCGTCTGTAACTCTGGCAGCAGCAGCAGATATATGTTTGCAAAAAATGGATTACGGACCCTCAATCTGTGCCAACAAGTCTTGGCAAATGAGCTAATGCTTGTTTTCAGGATGGTGCTTTCAGTTCACACCAACATTTGTCAAAGGCAGAGCTGCTCTAAATACAGATATATTCTTATTCACAGAGTTAATCTTGCACCCAGGAAGGTTTTCTGGCGTTTTCCTCTCCTGCTTTATTTCTGAAAGTCGGCATTAGGTGAAGTTGCTGTCTCCCATAACCTGAGGAATTTAGCTTTCCTTCAATATTGACAGTTAGCTGTGACACCTACAGACTCATAAACTCCCAAATATCCCAACATTTCCAAAGTGGGGTAGAGGGGTGTAGCTCAGAATATCTTATTTTTCTCTCTTTCAGACTTTACAGTGAAAGTGAAGCCCCTCATTTACAGTGACGTTCAGATATGTAGCATTAAAAAATACTTTAACATAAAAGTAAATGACCAAATAAATCTATTATCCCAGCTTTGATCATGAAGTGCTGCCTTTGAAGTGATGAGTCATGTTATTGGCTTTGTTCAGTCATGAGACTGACTCAGCGAGTGAATTATGTATTCATATTCAATACATAGTTTTGAAGCCTAGGGCACATGCTGCAGTGGGTTGGTAAAAATGATAATTTAACAGTTGGATTAGATTATTTTTGAAACGCAGCAGCCTTTTGATCTTCTTAATTCAATATTGGATCATGAATATTGACCTCCAATCGCCTAAGTTCTTTAACAGAATGAGGCTCATACCTCAAAATTGGAAAATAGAAGACATTTCAGAGCAAATTACATGCATTATCACATAATTACAGGTAAAATGCTCTGTGTTGTAGTTAACACAGTGTTTGTGAATTAGGGCTGGGGGATACGGCCTCAAATCTATATCATGATATATTGAGCAGTTTAACGATAAATGGATGATAACTACTCCACAAGCTGCTCATCCCCCCTCCCACATTAACTTCGTCTACTTCAGCCACCGCTCCAGCCGCTACAACTTATGAACCGTCCTCCATCTCCTCATCTGTCTTTCCCTCTTTGTTACGGACTGGATGGGGTGGAGTCATGTCTCTGACGTAGGACAGCGTCTTAAAGGGACATGAGACCATAGCCTACCTACACACATCCAAAACCAACCTTTATTTATTTATTTATTTGACACCGAATATACCAATAGGGGCAAAATAATGTTGGTTATTGTCGTAAATTTCGGTCTCGGTAAATTTTCAGTTTATCGCCCAGCCCTGTTGTGCATACCTGTCATTTTTAGCTGACAAAGGTCTTCAGTTGTGTTCTGTTCTGTAGGATAAGAGTGAGTGCTCTTAAGTCAGTATGCCGTATATTGCTCATGGCTCACGGAGGCTATTTATGATTACTTGAAGGTCCCACCGCTCCCTTGATACGATGTGATGCATTTCCTGTGGTGGAAAGTTTCCTCAGTCTGGAGGGAATCAAACGGTGATCATTTTTGCAGACAGCTGTTTGATAAGTCAACCAGAAAAGTTGGAGCGTCCTTTGATTGTTTGATATTTTTGTTTGACTTTCTTTGTTGAACCCGAGCAGACAGAGGTCACTGCTAAAGATGAACTTTTTTTTCCAGTTTGGAGCAGTGTTTCACAACTATAAAGTGTACCAAGGGGATCTAATAAACTCAGGGAAAGAACAACTTTATGACTGAGTATGAGGCCAGGCGTTTTTTCTCTTAATAACATCGCGACCTCCTCTGAAAACCTTCTCTCTGAGTCCTCCGGAGGTTAAGGTTAGACAGCATGTTTACAGGATTGGATTGCAGCTCAGAGCTCATCCACAGAGACAGGATCCCCTCAGTCCCTGTCTGCGTCCCTCTCTCCCTGTGCTCTCACGCCCTCCCTGACCCCAGGGCCCTCGGGTGTCCCGTCCACATGCCTGAAGGAAAAACTGTTTAACAGCAGCTTCAGGAGGACTGGAGCTGTAACAGAGTCTGGATGGATATTTATCCAGCAGCAGCAGGTCTCCGGCTGTGGATGGGTGATATGGGTAACACGGATATTCTAACATTGAGCGCTGTTTTTATTTTCCAGCATGAGCCTAGCGTGAGCCGGACCAACCGGTCAACATGAGGAAGGCCTGGAGTGTGTTCCCAAACTGACCCCTTTAGTACTAATCCTAAACAGCTAGAATTACTTCAAAAACACTGAAGAAAGAAAGCTGCTCTCACTTTAGTGGATGGTCAATGTTGGTCTCACTTAGAGGCCAGTTTCCATCCTAACACTTTCATAAGTCATTGTGTGTTAATATTCATCAAGGTTGTAAATTCTTTTAATGACATGCTTGTACTGTTTCGTTTTCATTATGTGTTATAAATGTTAACTCTCACTCCTGTTCCTTATCTTTGTATTTGACTTGAAGTTCATTGAGACATACAGTAGCATTAATATAAAGAAACTAGTCCAACAATTCAAAAAGCCATTTTGGTGGTATGAGTGAAGAGCACTGCTCATGCAACAGGTGTCATGCAAGTTAGTCTTGTTTCATCAGTTGTGTTTTTTTAGGTCAAATGGTAACATTACATGAAACAGTCTCTGTTCAGCTCAGACGACGTGGTGCTGTCACCACTTCCTTGTCATTTGGGATTGATCTATGACATACGTTAATGTGCTACAGTTATCTGGTATAAATTTCTGAAAATGCTCTGATATTTTTTTCAATATTGTGCAGCCCTGTAAGAGCCTGAAATGGAACAATGACCCGAAATGTTATTGGCAAAAAAAAAAAGGAATAAAACCTGAAATGTAATAACTGGTCAAAAATGTAACAGAAATGTTGAGCCCATGACGTAATAATTTATTTGCACAAAACTTGTTACATTTTGGGTCAATTATTACATTTTGGATTTTATGACATTGTTTTTATTACATTTTGGGCTCAACACTACTGTTACATCATTGACCAGTGATTACATTACGGACTTTATTACATTATTTTTGTATAACATTTCAGGTCATTGTTACATATCGGCCTCTAACAAGCCCTAGCTGCAGACAAACTAGAAAAATCCAGCTTTAGGCAGCTGCAGCTCAGCGGTATAATCAGTGGACTCTTGATTCTAGGTCCTTAAACCTCACAGCCTCTAAGAATGTGTTGTGAATGGTAGAGTGTGACATGTGATGTAAAAGTGGCTTGAATGGTCATTAGGCCAGAAAACACAATAGAGAGATGTAGTCCATTTACATTCTTTTGGTACTGACCTCCTGCTGAGCTCCTGCATCCTCTGTGTTGCGACTAAAGCACAGGGAAATATTTGACTTTGTGTTTGTAGCATTGACCTTATAAAAACAGACCCTCAGGTTCCTCAAGAAGGATTTTGCACCCAAATCATGTAGGTTACCATGTTGGAGATGCGGACTCATGCAAAGACTAGAGTTAAAGTGGCACTTTGGCTCTGTAGGAAAAAAAAAACTGCATCGCTTTTTATTTTCCTTTTTAACCCTGGACTTATCTGCTCATCTCATACTTCAGTGAAAAGCTGGTTGTAGTTTCTAGTTACCTGCAAACTAACCAGCTGCAGGTAAACTCTCCTCACAGTCAGACACTCTGCACCTAAAAACAGATGTGAAACAAATTGATGGTTTGTGAGTAACCTTCAGAGAAATGCTTCTGCAGAGCTGCAAATCTGAAGTCAGACCAGCACTTGGTTTTTACTGTAAATGTAACTGAATGGTAAAACACTCACAAATGAACTCATGATCCTGGAGTCAAACTCTGAAAGTGACCCAAGGTGTGCGTTCCTTTGCTTCTGGCCCAAGCACAACCCCATGTAATGTTAGGCATATTTTTTATCCACATGTGTTATGATTTCCACTCTGTAAGAACGGCCAAAAGTTCCAATACATCAGCACTCTCAGTCTGAACAGCTAACATATGCAGCTGATTATTTATGAACCCCCATGGGTGTACGCTTGCCAGAATCTACACCAGAGTGCTGCACCCTGCTGAAATATTACTATCAAGCTAACAAGAGCAAATCATGAAAACTTACAGTAATGTTATGGAAGTGCTCATGACAGAGATAAACACATTTATTCAGAGAGCAGGCTGGGGGAGTTAAGGTTGAGATGTTATGTTAAGAAGAGCAACATCTGAGTTCTGTCTTCAGAAATTAAACAAACATTATTGGAGCTGATAAGTTCTCGAAAAGCTCTGTTTCAAGTCTGTGTGTCGGTGTGTGTGTTTGTGTTTGCAAGTGTGTTTGAGTTTCTGTGTTTATTACTGTGGACCAAAGGTGACATCTGGAGTCCTACCTCTTGATTTATAGCATGGTTATCAGGTTCATTTCTTACCTGTCTCTGTTATCTACTGGAAATGTGACCTAATGTTAACTGAAAAAAGCATCCCTTTTCACATGATAAATGTCTTCTCTATAATTCATTTTAATGTCAGTTTTCATTGCAGTCTGTTACTATTATCAAACTGTAATCATTTGTAAAATTGTTTGATTGACAGTTTTTATCTCACTTACACAAATTGCACTTTGATACCAGTGCACCAGAAGACCCGAGATGATGTTAAATCTAAGGCACTCAACACACCGAAATCCTCAACTATGATACAGGACTAATAACAAGGAAATGATCCTGATAACTTTTTTGATACTGTGGATACACCAAATTCCTGATCACCCACATTTGTCTATTTTTCATGTTCTGTAATCACTGCAAACATTGCTGGCTCAAAACAAAGTAATTAGGCACAGACCAACTTTAAACATACAGCGAAATCACTTATCTATTTCATGGCTTTGTTTTCTTTCGCAGTTCTCACTCTCGTTACTTAATTTCTGCAAAACTCAACCGCTGCTTTGCTTTCTTGCCTAAAAGATCCTGAACTTTTGATGAACTACATCTCCATATCTGCCTCTTGTTTGGCTTAGCTACATGTTATTAGCCTGCAATAACACACTTATGACACTTAATTACTACTTGTAGGTGTGTGAAGTGTATTATCTTTCTCTTCCCCCCAGGGAGGTCAAAGGTGAGGTTCAGATGCAGAGCAAGAGGCCTGCAGCTGGTTGGGACAGCTCTGTACTCCAAAACATGGCGTATTTGTGTGCTGCCGTTGATTAAGTCCTTCTAGTTTGACTATTAAACATCGTCTTTGTTCCAGTTTTCGCCTGCATTTTCTTTTATTACTTTTAAGAAATAACATACTGTGGGAGGTACTTGCACAGTGGTCCACCCCTCCCTGCGTCAGGCCGTTGCCCTGCAGCAGTGCTGTAACACTGTCAGCTCTTAAGACGTGATAATCAGAACCAGACGCAGCAACACGGCATCCCGTCCAATCACAATCAGCCCAACTCAGCGTCCCTCTCTTCCTCTGCAACTGTAACCTCATGTCAAAAGTAGATCCAGATTTGATTAGAAGTAGGATTGGAGCAGAGTTTCTTCATTTCTATTATGACATGAGCTCCTGGGTGAAGACAAATTAGGCCCCAGACTCTCCTTCAATACAATTGTGTCTCAGGGATCTTATAGGGAAAGAGCGCTGTTGTTGATTTAGTGTCAGGTTGGACTGACGTGAATTTTTCCTCTGTCTGTAATCTGAATGAGATGATGACTGAGCTGAGAGTGACACATGAACAGACAGGACTTCATGTATTCTCTAGCTGGAACCATTTCAAGAGAGTTGAATTAAAGTAAAATCAGATTTGACTCCATTCTCATGCAGAGCACCTGGATCTCCTCTCAGGGACACCCCAGGCTTACAGGGACTACTTTGACAACCAAAGCATCAGAATATATCGAGACAGGACGTGAGGGGAGACTGAAATGATCTCTGTGGACTCTGATCATACAAAAGCAGAGGGATTTGTGCTTTCACTTTGTGAGGGGCCGCTCAACGAGCTGTGGAGGGTGAAAAGTCTGACAGCATTTCAATCAAAGTGCAACCTACAAGCAACTGCAGCCAAGAGGAGCAGGATTCAGTGTCATGTAGTCAAGAAGTTTGCAGCTACCAAACATTTGTAAGCTCCTGTGAGGACTCTTTAACCAAGAAACAGACGGAAATACCTGAAACCAATGTGATAGGGTGATGTTTCTTGGATATGTTTAGTTATATAAAAGCACCTTTTAATTTGTTGAATTTCCCTGAAAATGTTTCACTCTTGCCAAATTGTAAATATGCAAAACAGGTTTCATTGCAGAGTAAATAAATGTGGGTCAGATCTTGTGTAATGCTTTCAAGGATTATTTTGGGTTTTATTGGAAAGGACAGATTGAAAGAGAGGCACCAAATGTTGTCAGTACTGTGAATCTGTCCTGTGAATATCGTGGTGAGTGCTGTAACATCTGTACATGGGACACTATCTCCATGGATCCCTTTTTTTCTTCATTGCTTTCACTGTACCTGGATATTAGGGGTAGGAATCTCTAGTGGCCCCTCGATATGATATTATCACAGTACTTGGGTCACGATACAATATTATTGTGATTGTTAACATTTTGCAATACAGTGAGTATTGCAATACAATATACTGTGATTTATACAATTCTTTCAACTGTTTAGCAAATGTAGAACTTGTCTTTCCTTTATGCTTGTCTTCTTAACACTGTATTTTATTTTCATGTACACATCTTGGAAACCTTACATATATTTGTTGCACTAACTTTCTCCTGCTCTATGATGTCACCTCTGCCAACCTCACTGGACAAACAGTTGATTTTATTTTTCCATTATCATAGGTTTGACTTCATATTCGCAATCAGTCTGAAAAATTGATTCTTGATAAATGAGACGATACGAGATATCACCAGACAAAATATCGAGATACTATGTATCTATTTTTTCTTCCATCTCTACTGCAAAGTACAGCCTGTTGCTGTAATTATTGGTATTTGTAGTATCGTATTTGTCAGAGAACTGTGTGTTCTGGCAGCCACAGTCGAATTTAGAGCACCTGCTCCCGCTCACTTTAGGTTCTCGCAGGTGTAGTAAGTGGTGCTGATGAAGCAACCTTGTTTGACCATTTAAAGTAAATTAAAAAAATCAGGTTGGATTCAAGCGGAGTTAATAAACTCAACGGTTTTAGAGAGATACTGTTTTTTGAGTTTGTTTTTAGGTTTAGAGGGTGAGAATACTAAATCATTCACAAAGAGCAGATTTCTCATGTTTGTTTGAGTTAAAATTGGAACCTTCAGTTAAATATTCCTCCAAAAAAACTAAAGATGTATGTGTTTCTAAGTTTGCAAAGCTGCAGATTTTTCCCACGTTTTATCGGTAAAACACACTGAAATGGGATTTTCCGATTTTACCCAGCTGTGTGGTCTGCACACCTGTGAAGAGTTTAATTCTCATATCGTTGTGAAGAAAACAGCTGGGAGACATTTTGTATAACAAAAAGACAATTGGAGAAGTTTGTGTTCCTTGCAGTGTTCGTTCTGAACTGTGTGCCATAAATGTCAGAAGATTGCTGACTTTTATCGACACCACTGCGAACTTCTAAATGGAGGCGTATATATTATAAAATAAAAGCTTTATATGACTAATTTCACACTGATGATTCACCCAGGGAGCCTCAGCCAGCCTGTAGGGCACACAATATAAAAGTAGACATAAAGATCTTATTATAAAAAAGACATTGTAAAACTCAGCTGACGTAAGGGATGTGAAGCAGATTAAATACTCACAAAACTAATTTTTTTGTAAAGGGTTAACTGTCTCTTTCATTTATTCAGTCAAACTGTTCCCTGGTTCTCAGACATGAACATTTCCTGTCTTCTCGGCTTTAAAAAATTGCTGTTTGACTCTTTCTTGGTTCCAGGCTGTAATTTAAAGTTGCCACCTTGGGTTAATTCAACAAAAGCACTGTATTAGAGCTGGTTTACTCGTGTGACCCTTGTAGAGACGTGTAATCGAAGCAAAGGAAGGCTGTATTTAACAGAAGAGAAGAGGAGAGCGAGGGGTTAAACACTCTGGATTTACACGAGCTCTTCCTCCATCTGATCTGAACTGCTGTGTGCACTTTAATAAGCACTTTCATTTATATTAAAGATGCAAATGTAGCCTTTACAGGGAGATTGATATGCATGGGGGAACGTCTTTGTGTGTGTGCGAGAGTGTGTGTGTAGCACTTTATCAGGGTCCTCTGTTCATTAGCCCAGTGTAATTGTGTTAGCAGTGTTGCTGGCAGGGCGGGAAGAAAATATCTGTGTGTAAAGGTCACATCAGAGGAGAGATGACATACGGATAGATGACACACACAGACATAGAGGCATACACACTTTCATACGTCAAACATCTGCACACACACACACACTAACACGCACACAGCCTCACTCTCAGATGCACACGGAAACAGTTTTGGCCGCGTTTGATAGTGTGTTTGGATGCTTCTTCTTGCTCTGAGCTATGCATATGTCTTAATGTGTGCATAAGTGTGTGTGTAGGTGTGTGAGTGGCTGATTCAAGTGGCAGTGTTTAATCAAGTGTGCTATTCCTCCTCTGTAAGCTTGGCATCTGCGAGTAGGCAGCTGAAGAGCAGCAGCATTATCTCCTGTGTGTTGTGTTTGCATGAGTGTGTGTGTTGTGTTTACCGCTTTCTATATGTGTGTAGGGGTCCCATTCTGTTGGTAATTTTTTAAAAATATACAAACATTCAAGTAAGACTCCTGCTTGTGCCAAGGAAATGTTGCAGTTAACAGATAAAGGCTTTGAGGAGAGAGGATTAAGAGCAGAAATAGCAACATAAACGACCGTCACAGAGGAAACATACACAAACCTACTCCGAAATAACCTCCCTGTGTTTCCAGATTGTGGGTGTGAGAGCGCTCTTATGTGATCAAAAGTTGCTGCTTGTGGTTTTCCATCTAAACTAAATAAATAACATTTTCTCTTATCAACAAGTATTTGACACAGGATACCAGTTCGGATTGTACTTTTTCCGCCTGCTTACGCGTGTGGGCGGATAAGAGTGTCTGGTTATTATGTCGTATCAGTGCAGAGTCTTTTTTAACAACAGTTTTTTAATAATGACTGTGTTGAGATGCTTTCTTTGAAGAGGAAATCTCCTCTGACAAGCAGCTGTCGAGATATTGCCTGGACTATTGCTGTCATAATATCCTGGTATTGACTAGGACTGTATTTGTTCCAGGTAAGTTGTCACCTACCAGAGAATGAGGCTAAATGAAGAAGCATCAGCAGCTGCTGCTGCTAACTAGCTGTAGCAAAGATCAAAAGAGCTCCAGGAACACTTGTAATTCAGGAGACAACTTTATTAGACCAATGTGTTCAGCTTGTGGCCTTCATTATCGTGACCCTGATGAAGACCACAAGCCACAAGTTGTTTCCTGAACTACAAGTGTGACTGAAGCTCTTTTGATCCTTTCAAGACCTTTTTTCTCCAAGCACCTTGGAAGTTGGTTAAGTTGTGACAGAACTTCTGACCTCTAACTAGCTGTAGCAGCTCACCTAATGATGGTCAAACCCTTTTAAAACTGATCTTCTAAGAATTACTGCGAATCAAAAAACAGTGTAAGAGATCTGGGGAGCCAATGTATTGAACATTTATTTTTTTCTGACTATTCTTTTAGCTGACCCATGACCTTCTAAACTACCAGCAGTGTTGATAATAAATAATGACATCATTTCTCATGACTGCCAACAAGATTCTGGTGAAGTACCTGTGGCACTTGCTGTGTTACAGTTAAAATTTTAACACAGTTAACCAGTAACTTTAAGCATATTACTATGACAACCAATTATGCCTCAGACTGTAACTTGAAACATTATTAGTATAATAAATATAAGTGAGTCCATGTTTATTGCTAAAGTTAAGATGCAGCTCCATCCTTGTCTTGCTTTTTCTTCATTTTGTCTGACTTTGTTGTTTTCTCCAAGTTTCCTTCAAACTAATAATAGTGTCATGATTTCTTTAATCTTGGCCACGATAGTTGTGAGATGAAAGTATATCATCAGAGCTCTGGTCTGAGCATAGCAATCACATCCCAGTGGGGCTTCTATTTGCTTATCTTGGTTAGGATGACCTCATCCGTGCATGGCTGAGACTGGCCTTTTTGGTCATCTGGTGTTTGAGTTCACATGGGGTAAATATGTGGGCTACAAATAGGCATGCTAGCAAAAATGAATACCATGTGGAGCCCTGGTGGATTGCATTCTTGGCTCTATGGAGCCTATCAAGGGACATTCATCAAGTAATTTAGGCTCATTCATGCCTCAATGACAACTAAGGATGAAATTGGTGGAGCCCCAGGTGGTTTGAGGGGGCATAGTTGGTTGTTCTATGTAGAAAGAGTTGGTAATGGCTCAAATGTTCATGCTAAGTGAATGTATTCTACTCGGCTCTTTTTTAACAGCCGAGCACAACTTGGGTTCCCAGATACTGTGACTTTGTTCTCATGTGCTAGTACAGTTTACTGTTAGCTTTTCCCCTGAGCAGTTTTTTTCTGCTGTTCATGGTTCAGTTCTTCTCTTAGCTTTCAAAACATCTAGGCAACATAACCCTTTCTGTGTCTCATCCTGATTGGTTGAGGAGATATGATGCAAACGTGTGAGAGGCCCACAACCCTCTTGAGGTGTTGTAGGCTCCATTTTTGTTCAGGGCCTAAAACTATACAAGGTTTTCAAGTTACAGGACAAAACTGGAGGATTATTTTTTAACAATGTACATAAAACCCGGAGCAAATAAAAAAAGGCAGTTTTGATGGGCCAATCGGGGAACGTAAGGACTTGTCCACTTTATGAAAGCCTCCTCTCCAGTTTGCAGGAAATGAACAACAGGTTCACGTTCAAAATCTGCCCACCATTTTAACAAATTTTACCAAGCAGCTTGATTTTTAGAACCATGAAGCACCCTCAAATGGCGGTTGGTGACCTGCCAGAGTGGCTGATAGAGTAGGCAATTACCAAAATTTGCCAGTATTTGGCTCATGGCTGCTGTTAATTTTTCACTCTTGTTATACTTCACAGCCAAAAGGCTTTCATCAAATTATCTGCTGCAGGAGTTAGTTTAACCTCATGCTGCCTCCTTAACTGATTTATACACACTGAGGGATACTCAAAGCAGACCAGGCCTGATTGTTTGATTGACCATCACATTACTATGGAAATGTAGTGCTATAAAATCAGTAACACATGATGGGTCAGGACTAAATCAGCGATGCTTGTATGGGAAAAAGTTTTACATTTTCTACGCTCACTTCATATTTATTTTATATTTCTGTAAATCCAGTTAACTTACTAAAAGATAAACATGAATACATTTCAGTGAAATTAAACCATTGTGCAGTGAATAATTAAATTAATTTTTCACTTTGTGTTTTGGTGTTTTTTGTATTCTTTAGTTAAGCAGATGTTATAATTGTGATAATGGAGCACTGCAAGCAACCATAAAATCATGCAGTCTTGTTGTGTCATACAATAACATCCTGGGTCAAGTTTTGTGTATTACATTATATTGGACCATATAGTTTTGCATGATAATGTAAACCACTCCAAATCAGATGGGGTGTGATCGCATTGTAAATTATTGTATTGTTTCATATCTATGAATCGTATCTAGGTATCGTATCATATCTATGTATTGTATCTATGTATCATATTGTATCTTCGAAATGTAACATATTGTATCGTATCAGATCAGGTTAGATCATATTCTGTTGTGCCACATTGATACCATTTACCTGCCAGCACTGAAGAAGGTCAGATCATACTATATCATATCAGGTCAGTCCTGATCAAATCATATGATCTAACCTGATATATGATATGATATGTCAGATAAGACCCTGATCAGATCTGACTCTATTATATTTGATCATATACTGAGTCACATGGAGATTCCCACTCCAAATTCCTCCTTTTATGCTCCCCTCTTTTCCTCAATGTTTAGTCATACATATTTCATGTCTGTTTTAAAATGTCTTGCCACCTTTTAACTTTATGATTTGATCAAAATGAAAAAAGACCTTACTCATCAAACCAGCTCTCATCTGTATTGTTAGGAACAAGCTTCCCCATTGCTGTGTTTATGCCCCTGCCCTCCAAATAGAGAATGAACATCCCGGCTAACCAGTTTATATAAACCCAGTTTATAGTCAGTGTTACTGCTCTGCCATGATAATAAAACAGTTTTTATCACAGCATGAGAATAAAGTCTCTGAACCAAGATAGAGTGTGATATTCCTCTCGCCTCCAGATATGAAACTACAGTGTGCACTTAGTTTCCCATCTGTCTCCACACAGACCTATCAGCATCAGGGCCTCCCTTTCTCCCTCTTTGTCCTCCTCTTTATACACGCTCTTTTTTCTGTATGCATGCACACACAAAAGCACTGATTTTATTGCAGTTATTTTCCCCTCCCTCACTTGGAGTAATTGGACTGTGCAGTTTCTCTTTTGTTTTCTCTTTCCCTCCATCACTCCATCCTTCATTGCTCCCTTCCTCTCATTTTCTTAAACTGCAAAATTGCCGTTCTGCAGTTGGGAGCCAGCTTCGATTATCTACGCCAAATTCTCTGATAAAGAACTGTGTTTCTGGGCCTATTCAAGCACTTAAAGCCCCTCTAAATGGCTTTAGCTGCAGGGTCCCGTCTTTGGAGACTCCACGCTCACACACACAGACACGCACACACACACATAAGCACACATAAACACAAGGCAGTGAGTTCAACACCCGTCATGGGACTGATCCAACTGCAGAGTAATTTCTCTTTTTTAAGGTTTGTCAGCACATACAAATCTCTCAAATCTTTCTCCCCCCATCTCTCTGCTTGCTGCCACACACATAATCTACCATTCCTACCGTTCACAGCATCTGTTGACAGGCTGTTGGACAATTAGTGAGTGTGTGCATTTGTACATGTGTTGAGAGAACAGTTTGTGCGTCTGTGAGAGGAAACGTTTGTGTATTTGTTTTAAGGAAACTGCCCTCCTGGGGAACAGGACAGCATGTGTCATTTGGTCGGACAGCTCAAAGAGTCACATGAGGTGTTTATATGGAGAAGTTTTTGATGGATAGAGGGTTTACAGTGTTTGACTTTGAAACGCAAAATGACCCAAACCCCCCTGCTTCTGGTATTTATGCTGGGCTAAGATCCCTGCCTTCTGGCCTTGTAGTTTCACATTTCCCAAGTAGTCTCTATTCCCATTGTTGTCTCAAATTCTTGGATGGAAAGCAAGTATGCATGTTTCTTTTACCGTAATTTTGCTGTCAAGTTTTGTATCCTGGTAAGATGTGCCCTTGACGTTTAAGCTTTCTGGAAGCAAACATGTCGGGAGAAATGCTGGTGGGTGGCTTAGTTATCTAGAACAACTTCCATCTGAACCAGTTTTGATTTTGTAAGATGTGTGGATTTTATAGAGAGCTTGAATTTTCATTTATTTTCTGGTTCAAAAAAGCAACATCTGTTGTTTTTCCTCACAACATGGTTTTGTATCGTTCTGGACTATTTCGGTCAGCTTTTATACCCAAAGTCAATTCATCTGCAGTTGACCAACAACACCTTAGGGGGACATGTATTATCACAGATCAAAAAATTATAAACCCAAAAATATTAAAACATCATTAATTGTTGTAAAAAGCTAGTGTATTCTGTAGGTTAGGGGCTTTAATGAGTTTTTAAACTGGCAGGGGAATCTGTTTGCTCCCAAAATTCAGGCCTGATCAGAGAGGGTTTATCTCTGATTTTGTTGACATTTAAAAATGTTACCAAAACACAACCTAAAGTACTTGGTCATTAGAGATGAGACTTGAAAGAATAGATGTCCATTATATCATGCTTGAAAAGAGTGCAAAAGGTAGGGGAACTTAACAGAAACTTTACGTCTACTGATTAAATGACCATAAAATGTTTTGTTTGGCATGCTTGAACAGTTTCCTCACAATGATACTCTTAAAGTGTTGTTCTTGCCCCGGTTTTCTCCACTAAATGTCCTATAGGGTGGCAGTAAGAAGACATGTGCTTCCTCTGATATAGGAGTTTAACGCCAGCGTCTTATCTTTACCTACCACAGAGGGGCTACATCTGGAGAGTGTTACACTCATATGGTTCCATACCAACTCCCCCGTGATCCAACCCTCACCACCCTGCAGACGCAATCAAAAGTTCAACCCCATAATTTGAGCTTTCATGCTGCTGTCTTTTGTGTTTCTACTTGTGTGAGAGCTGCTTGAATAGCTACTCTGCCTTTATGCTCCATTCTTTCATCCAAAGGGGATAAATGCTAGGTGTGTTGGCAAACAATCATACAAACACATCAGGTACCAGTTGATGGATCCAGGTATTTGAGGCAACAAAGCGGCGGTGTCGCACAATCACAGTTTGTGTGGATAGAAGTTGCTTTTGACATTTCTGCAGATAAAGAATCCAAACGAAACCGTTGAATCCCCAACAACTCTTTAAAATGTCAATTATTCTGTAACGAGTTGGAGTAGATTGTAGTGTTTTTGGAGAGACAGACATACAAAGATGCATGCATACAGAATGAACCCCCCAAAAAAGCCATAAACACTATATATTTTTGTGCATGTTCATTACTTTGCTGAGCGTTTTGAATGATGAATCTCACAGACAGTTATGCTGTAGTCGGGTGAAAGCATAGATCAGCAGCAGAGAGGAAGAGTGATGGGTAGGGACATGCTTTTGAGGTGGAAGAGAGCAGTTTTGGTTATGAAAAATGACATCTGGTAGGTCTAAACAATACACCCTTTGAAGATGATGATTGAGATGTCCACATGCGCTGTAGTCTCATTGCCTGACATGTGAAGTCAGTCAAATGACTGGAAATGTGCCAATCATGTTACCCCTTTTTTGTTATCCATGAATCAATGGCCATCTAAAAACATTTAAATGCAGACCGCTGTGCAGGTCGTGTCTATGTAGATTGTAAACATGTATGCAAGCTGAGACACTGCGACCATCATAGATATATGAACATGCCCAATTCAGCAAAACAGATTTTAAGAGAGTAGTCCTGCTTAGTGCTCAATAACGTTAGGGACATATGTACGGACTGCTAAACTAACAAGACCACAGTCTGTAGTTGGTGTACTACCTTGTGGTGATGCGAAAATCATATACAGCAGGACTAGTGAGTTTTGATTTAGTTAGAAGTTACCAGCACAAAGCCTGAGATGCGGGTTAAAAATAATTATTATCATCAACAGAAATGATTGATAACGTGAAAGTAAGACAATTGCATTTATTAAAACAGTCAATGCAGTAACATGCTGTTCTCTACTTACTTTTTTGGAGCTGTTGTTGGAGCCGCTTTCAGTGATTGATTCTGATTAAGTTGAAATGAAAAACTGGACCTTACTAGGGTGGAGAATAAATGGGAGACGGCCAAGCATTGACCCCTGAGAAACGCCTACAGCAAAGAAGCAGTTATTGAAACTGATGAACCGTTGTCCTTGTAAGAGGTATGATCTGAGTTAGAAGAGGATGCTTCCAGTGATGTTGGGAGGAGGATGGTGTGTCTGATGGTGTCAGAATGTGCAGTGAGGTTGCCAATAATGTGGCTGATGGGTGACCAGACTGTGCCAAGAGGAACAGGCGGTAAGTGACTTAACAGAATCCAGATTGAAATGGTTCACTAGTTGACCTTTTCAAATTCATCAGAATCCTGACATAGCAGCAATTTTCTGAATTAAAGTTTCACTGATAAAAATGTGCTATAAAGTCACAACGACTGCTTGGTCAGCTCTTTTACTCTTGCAATAAAGTGGACATTAAAAACTTTTTTAAGTTGTATGGTATGAATAACAACTGGAGGGCATTTTTAAGATCAGAAACAGGGAAATCCCCCCTCAAAAAGTGTGTTTAAACCTGTTTTTTGCCTCACATATACAGGTAGTTAACTGGCAGCCAATTTGTTACAGGAGAAGGGAAGACTCCCCTAACCAATCGTGTCAGTGGTTGTTAAGCATATAACCAGGCTCATGTGCTTTGTCCATTACAGGGTGCAAAAACAAGCTTACTACAGTTGTCAGGATTTAACTTTATCTGAAAAATCCTTAAATCCCTCCACTCTGGAGAGCTCGGAGACAGAGTAAGCGTATTGTAGAGGAGACTGAGTCAGATTAGGAATGATTAAGGCCCAACCACTCAGCCCTGTTCTGTGTAGATTTATACTGCTCTGTCTCAATGAGTGATGGCTGAGCTGCACCTGTCAGCCCGTCTAAGTGAGTCTTTGTATCAGCAGCTGAGCATGCACGAGTGTGGACAGTGTGTGTATCTCTTGACTGTGTTTATGTAGGTGATTCCTTGCATATGGATGCAGATCTGGGTGACTTTGTGTGTTGCGCCTCTATTACATACGGTTGCATAAATGCATTTGCAGGCATGTGTTCCTACAGTATGTAAGCATCTGTTTCCCTGCATGTGTGCGTGTGTTTGAATATTTTTGCTGAATGAAGCAGAGTCATTGTACCGTCTGCTCCTTCCTGCTAATCCCTTTGTGGTTAAACACAGACTGGCACTCTCAGACACACATTGTGTTTTTCCGAAACAAAGAATTATTTAATGCTGAATGATTGCCATATAAATGAGCCGTGTGTCTGAGAGTCTGTGTGTGTGCAGTGTAGGAAATGAGGTTAAAGCGGTATGCTTTGCTGCCTTGTGCATTCAGCTGTCTGCGTGTCAGTCCTGGAATGTCACTGTAAATGAAGTCACTGTGTCTCTGCGGCATGGTGCATCAGCCCACATGTGCAAACCAAATTCACTGTATTCCTGCAGCCTCACACAAAGAGTTTATTTTATTTGATTCGCTTTGCACACAAGTGTTCGCTCCAATTAGTTTAGTGGACATGGCATTTTGTCATGAGTGTCATCCAATTATTTTTGCATAAAAAAGATAAAACATGACAAAAAGCAATTAAAAGACATCAGCGTGTGCCGGCTGAGTCGAGCAAACCTCACTGAGGAAGAAAAACTCACTTTCAAATGAAATTCAAATGAAGGCTTTTTACAGTACATTGTCAGTCAAAGAAGCAGCAGGTATGACCGAGTCAGTTCGCTCTCAGCTGAAACTGATAATGGCTTTCAATGCAGATGTTTCCTTTCTTAAAAGTTAGGCATGCACCAAAGCAAACTCCTCTGCCAACCTTCATGAGTGTCATGCAGTTTTATGAAAAAGTTTCCATGAGTGGCTGCAGCCAGCTTGATAAAATAACATTTCCAGTTGACATTTCACACAGTGTTTCATGTCATGTCACATTGTCTTTGTTTTATTGATTTGACAACCTCTTATCTAACTGAGGTCTGGACCTAATTTTAACAAAGCGAAACACAGCTAGGCTCGCAGCCCCTGAAGCCCTGTCTGATAACATAGAAGAGATGCTAATGTTAAACCTAAAAATGCTTCATTTGCTAATTCATTTTTTTTAGAGGGCATATCATCTCTGAAGGTGAACTTGCTCAGGGTAAAAAACCCTCACAAAGGATGAACACTGAAGGAAGAGTGAACTGAACATTTATAAACAAGCCAGCTAGCAGCTCAGCTTGCAGCCCTCAAGGCTTTAAAGTTAAAACTGCCTGAGTTTGTGTTTTAAACAGTTTTAATCTTCAATTAATGAGACCCTTATGATTAATCTGGCTCCTTGAAAAAAACTCTTAAATGATCAAGGGTTATTTTGAAACCTTGGTTTTAAGTTTGAAAAACACAGGAGCAGGATTGCAAAAGCAAATTTACACACTTCTAGGCTTTAAAGGGATAATTCCGACGTAAAATTACTTTATGGTCAAACAAACCATTACACCGAGTTAGACACCCCCTCGAGAGATACATGTTGCCAACTGCTTGCTTTTTTAGTTATACCAACTTGAGTTACGACCACAAGATTGCAGTACACAGCGATCTACGTCGCCACGCACAAACCTCAACTAAAAAGCCACTCTATAGCCACAAATAATGCTCAGAACAGCACCTAACTTCATCAACAGTACATATAGGGTCCCAGCCATAGTACTAGCCACCAAACATCTTTTTAGGTTTGCCTGGTTTCTTTAGTAAAGAGACCAAACACAACTCACCCACTCTCTTCCAGCAGCCACTTGTTTGTGGGGGAGCCCTGACGAGTCGCTCACCGAGCGCAGTGGAGTTTTGCATTTCAAGGAAGAACATTTCTGATCAATTCTTCATGGGAATGCAATCAGACCAAGACACAAAGGCAAAAGAACTACTGCATCTGCAGTGCAAAATGACTATTATGATGATTATCACTTCACGGAAATGATCCGCTGCACTCGGTGATTGACTGTTTCAATGACGCCTGCTCTGTCTTGGGGGTCTTTGCTGCTGCTCTCCCTGCTTTAGCTTTCATGCATGTGAGATGGAGGCCTCAGACCTCTTTGCCTCAGACTGTGTATTCTAGGCACACAGTTGGAAGGGCAGGGATCTCTCAGAACCGAGCCATACTGCCAAATATAATTTATGTGCATATAAATGATTCTCATAGGCTAAAGTAGTCCTGAATGAACTTGAGAAGCTTCAGGAGGACTTATTCTTGATCATGTGCCTTACCATTTAACAGCATTTTGTTATTTATCTTGTTGGCTGTATTGTTGTCTTATTGTTGTTTTAATTTGCACCGTCCTTTTGTACATTTGTTGCTGATTTTATGTAGTTTAAAAGCCCATCTGGGCATGGATAGCTAAGGCTATAAATGTAGTCTGTAGTGATGGTTCACTTGCTACATATCAAGTATATAAGATAGAACTTACAGCCTGCTGTACTGTCACTCCTGCAGAGCCCAGTGAACAGTGATGCAGCAAAAACTGAAGTGCCTGGAATCAGCTGACAAATGCAGGATGACGGGGTCTTCTTGACTTGTGGTCATGACTTTTAAAGGGCAGTTCTGGTGGAAATGTGGTGTGAAACTAATGTGCAAAGTCAATTTAAGAGAGTGGAGAGATGCTTAGAAGGGTTTATCCTCATTGCTCAGAGCTGAATATATCTTTTGTGTTTTATACTTCTCTAAAGGCCCCATTGAGTTTCCTAATCTTATTTTCTTTGCGGCATCCAACAGTATCCCCCTTAAGAGTCCAAAACTGACACTATAAGAGAAAAGTTAAACCAGTTTGGTCTCCATTCAAAGTAAGCAGACTGTGTCACCTTTCTGGCAGACTGAGATAGAAAAACAATGCTCAACTCAAGGTCTTTGTTCCTCTCTACTTTATAAAGCCGCTTCCTTCCTGCTTGTCTTTTCTTATCTGACTGACTGTTAAAGCTCGGAGACGATGGTGTGATTCGACTACAGTCTGCAGCATTAGCACTTGTCAATATTACGCCTTTTGGAAAATGGATTCCAAATAGAAATCTCCT
Source organism: Xyrichtys novacula (assembly GCA_962446985.1). Taxonomy (NCBI): domain Eukaryota; kingdom Metazoa; phylum Chordata; class Actinopteri; order Labriformes; family Labridae; genus Xyrichtys; species Xyrichtys novacula. The sequence goes on along the minus strand of OY660867.1, from coordinate 23,806,698 downwards.
CACGTTCAAGAGCATGTCCGCCTCCTGGCCTTCGTTCTCATCAACTCCCTTTTTCCTCTGTCCTCATCTGACCTCAACTGTAACTTTTTGCTTCGTGACCATCTGTTGCAAAACAGCCCAGAGTTAAACAGTGAATTGATCAGATTAAATTCTGCACACATGCTTCGGGACGCCTGTTTAGCTGCATCATAGCAGATAATTTAGTGGATGGGTCTTTTACAGGATATTGCTGCTCATCTCATACTTCAGCCTGCTGATTTTATGGTGAAAGTCAGCAATGTAAAAGCTATTTTGACCAAAAGTAAAGGAACAAATCCAACTTAAAACAAACGAAGTAGTTAAAGAAGCATAAACTTTTTGTAATGACCTAATGATAGTCTGTTTTTTTATGTAATTTTAAAAAAATCTGATGTTAACTATGGCTATAAACCATCGCTTTATTAATCAAACTGTTGTCAGATAGTTAAAGATAGTTGGTGAAACACTTCTGTATGCTTTTTCTAAATGTGCAGTAAGGATTTGTACATTTTTGAGTGAGTGTTTTATAGTTTCTTTGGGAACTTTGGAAAACTAGATTACAATTCTATTAGCTGTGTTTCAGTTACAGATTTATACAAAATTCTAAAATGCTAAGATTTGTTGCTACCTGAGAGTTTTGTGTTTTAACATTGATCTTTAAACAAAAACATTGTTTTTTAGTTAGAATACGAACCAGCTCAGCGTGAATTTATCATCAGTGATTACTTTCAGGAGAGCCTCAGGTGTGTGAGTCAACAGAGAGCATGGCTGCAGAAAGGGAGAGCCCCCCCACTTTGGATATTACATGCCTCTCAGATTTTACACCTCGTCCCTGATTTCTCTGTCCAATCAGTTTAATCAAGTCATATCTAGTTGTTTTGTGACCTTTAAATCACAGCCAATCAGATGACAGCTGTCCATGCCGTGACATGTTAGCAGCCTGTGGCTGATCAGAAGAACAACAAAGCTTTCATTGACCAGAATGTCCTTGGTTGTGTTGTCTGTCTAATGTTTTCCCTGATGGAGGACTATCATGAGTATCCTAGAAAACGTAATAATTATCTTCTTTTTAATGTTGAACATTTTTGCAGGGTGCAGAGCTGTAAGTGAAAATACAGATTTGTATATGCCGGATAAGGATGACTGACTGCACTAGCACAGCTAAACTTTGTGAAGCATTAGTTAGCTCACATGATATGGTGACCAGATACACATGTTTAACACGGACTGTAACAGATTGTCATGATTTGTGCTTCAAACTCTCAATAAATGTCTGATTCGTGAAAATATGCAGGCATTTATGCACAGTTAAACTCTGTTTTCCTTAAATATCACACACCTGCACTTACATTAACTCCTATTCAAAACCATTTAGCTCTTACCTACATGGGAAGAGTTATATATAGAATATATGGCTATTGATAGTCTTGCTCAGACAAGAGCAGAAAAACTTTGGTGGTGGGCAGTAAGCTAGCAGATAGTTTTCTAACCAAACTCCTACCAGCTCTTCTAGAGAATGCTTAAGGTTGACTGCCAGATATCAACTTGGCTTTTTCCTTTGGAAATCATCTGACCTAATCACAGAGGCTAAAACTGAGATTTGTAAACCAGTGTTGTGGCTGGTTTAACTATATGTAGGTCATGAAGAGGCATCAATGAAAGAGTGATGCAGCTTTAAAATCTGTCAGAAATATCTCAAAGAGTTTATGTGTTAAATTTGACAATTCTGCTTTGGCAAGTTAGGTTTTAAAGCAATCTGGTGGTCACTTCAGAGCTTTCTCCCAGCTGACCTGTTACTCAACTAACCAGCTCAGCCATAGAGTTAAATCAAGGCCACACTTTACTTCTGCACTTTGCTCTGTGGTCAACCCTGTTCACACTGCTGATTATATACAGAACCTTTCGAGCTGCTTTCACATGATCAGCAGGCTGAGAGGCACTCACTGATGGCTTGGATGCAGTCCTGGGAACACGGCTCAAGGCTGCAGGAAAGCCGATACACACTTAAGACCCTCTCTGAGATTCAGACAGGATTCCCTCCTGTTTAAGGACCTTGATGAGGTTGTAGGCGGCTGCAGAGATTTTTTACAGTTCAGCAGTAAACAAGGTGAAAGTTCAAAACAAATTAAACTTTCAGCACAGGGTGCAAAATCGCTAGAGCTTTTAACATGAGGTGTAGAAAAAGTGTTTTAACAAAAGAGAAGCTACTGCTGCTGCAGAGGTACAGTTGAATGTTGAAGTGTTAAAACTTAAGCTGCTTTTGTCATCTGGGTCTTAAACTCTGGTGAAGGCACCACGATGTTCATTCTCTGTTCCATTATTTTCTGTCTTCGTTGCACTTTTTCCAGAACAAAATGTGTCTAAGGAGACTAATGTAAATGTTTAGACTGTGCCTGTGGTTTGTACAGTCAGCCTGCTGTTATATATGCTTTGTGTACATACAGTTTATGCACAGGCCGATGTGTTTGGACGTGTGTCTGTGTGTGTTTTTGTAGTTAATAAGATTGAACAGATGCAGGATGCATGCACACACACTCACACACAAATACACACACTGGTAGACAGGCAAACACACAGTCTCGCATGGATCGAGTGAGGCCAGCAGGCAGAGATGTGAGCTCCATGCTAAAGAAGCCGTGTGTATAAATTTGCCTAAGTGTTTGGCCAAGGTCTGTGGCTGTGTGTGCAATCGATGTGCCAACAGCAATAAATCAGAGGGATGGACCTGAACGCCTCTACAGCTTCATCTGATGTGGCAGGTGGGCTTCAGGACAGCCCTGACACACAAATACACACACACACTCATAGAAATTAAGGCCCAGATTGTTCAAGGTTTCTTGAGATATTAGGTAAGATGCTAATCAGCCAGGGGAAAATCTGTGATATGACATACCACTGAAAAAATCTCAGTCATATTTTTGTGATCTATCAAATTCTGTTCAGTGCTCTGTGCTCAGTATCTTGCAACTCAGATGCGATGTATCGAAGCCATCAAACAACACACTTTATCTTGGGTGTTGTTGTTTTCTTGCAGCAAGCAAATTAATACCACCTGACCAGTCACTTCTAGCATGATTCCTGTGAAAGGCTAAAGGTCAATGTCCAAGTTTTGTGATATTAGGGTGACAACACAGGATGATGAATTTACACCACAAAACTGATCATGGTCTTAAAACTGGGCCACTAGCTGATCAGCGCTTGTTTTTGGAGCATCCTGACAGTCTCTTGAACACGCGTTGAAACATTCAAGTGTAGTGGTGGCACATTTGAAAGGAACATAATTAAACAAACACGTTGTTGGAGCTGTTTGGACAGAATTGTAAGTGCTACAGCAGGAGCTCTTTGCACCCCATTAAAATATTTAGTCATTTTGTCTTTCATCGTGGCGTGTACCCAGTCACTTCTTTTATTTATTTATTTTTTTACAAATGCCCTCTCTGAAAAACTCTTTGTTTGTTCTTTAGATCTAATTCAGTCATTTAAGCTTCACCCAGCTCTGAGACATCTTCCTCTCCCCTCTCATCTCGTTTTTGTCTCAGTTTAGTCAAACAGCTCCGCACATCATCTGCTGGCTACTGGTGCTTTATTACCATCAGAGTCAGCGAGTGCTGCTTGGTTTAAGATTATTAATAGAATTTGTGAAACACATCAAAGACGACGAGATGAAAATGCTGCAAAAATAACTGTCTTTATAGTAATAAGTGTGTAATTTACCCCTAACGTGTCTATTCAAGTGTGTGTACCTTCTTGTGTTAGTGCATGGGCGGCGAATGAGTGTGTGTGGGAAGGTCTGTTTTATGTCAATTATGTCATTGAGTGTGCGTGTGTGGGTGTGTAAAAATACTTTGGACCACATACAAGGCGTGTGTGTTGTATGATCGCATGTGTGTGTGTCGAACAGTGGCTGTATTGTCCTGGTGGGACAGGCAGCAGCATCGTCATCTGAGGCCACTGTAATCATGGCTGGGCTGGAGATGAAAGGCACTATTGACAAGAAGTGAAGTGTCTGAGAGAGAGAGAGAGAGAGAGAGAGAGAGAGAGAGAGAGAGGGGGGGGGGGGGTGTTATGAAAGGAAGGAATGAGGAACAGCAGCAGAGAAGAGACAGGAATAGTTTGCTGACCAAACTTCATTAAGAAACAATCCTGCGCCTCATGCGTCGCATTTGCCCAAACTTGAACCAGTGATCTCTGCAAATAAGGTCAGACAGGATGTGGATGTACATGACTTTTGCATTGGCTAAATTGACTGTGATAACTTTGTATTCACCGAAAGCATTTCTCTTTCTGGCTTACATCCTCTCTTGCTGGCCTGGGACAAATCAACCCCCCCCCCCCCCCATATTCTGAAATAACACATCCTAAACTTTATTTAATTCCAGGGGAAGATTCAACTTTGTTATAATGTTGAAACGATACCACTCATTGCCTCTTAGACATACTCTTAAGCCAAAAACATACAGGATCCGTATTGAGCACATTCCGTATTTGCTCCAATAGAGCAGCATTTGGGTATCGCATACAGGATGCGTATTTGTTGCTGAAGCTCACCTACCTGGAAAGCTTCCACATGGCTGTTTACAGTTCCTCCTGCTGTGATGTAACGATAGGAGTGATTTGCATACTCATGCACATGAAATCACTCTCATACACCTTGAACAATTCTGCTTCATCCCATGCTATTGTGGTTTCGCTTTAGTGTGGCAGAGTTGGGATGTAAGAGGTTGGAGACACACCAGCAGCTTTGTTGTTTAAAGCAAGAATAAGGATCACTGTCTGTATTTTGGAAGTTTATGTACTTTAAATATTGGAGGATTTCTTCGATCTGCAGCCTGTGATATAATGCAAACACTAAAAGAGTTCAAACCTCATTTTGAAAAAGTCCTCTCATAGTGCCTTTAGGAAGTGTTTGCACGGTTTTCTCTTGTGGCTGGTGTGTTGTATGATGTACAACTCTCTCAATTCAGACTTCAATAAAAATGAAAGGTTGTTTGGATGAGTTTATTTGGTGTAAAATGAAAAGAGGGTGGTAGTACAGGTTAACAGTGTTGAAAACAGAGTGTCTTAAAACCACCAAGTAATTGGGTTTCATTAAAATAGAAACTAATGATACTCCAACATTTTGAATGTTATACAGCCAACCAAAAGGAAATTTCAATTACTGAGTGTATCAATCTTCATCATCACAGGACGTGATTAAAAAGGCTTCAGTGGAGTTAATGAGTGTGCACGTAGGGAAGACGTGACGCTTTTGCATCAGAACTTTGCAGACACTAAACTTGTTCCCCGGTGCATTCAAGGATAGTCCCGAGCCTCCAGTGACCCTGAACCTGCAAAAGGAGATACAACAAATGCTAGATGGTCCGTCTCCCTTTCTTTTGTCTTTATATTTTTCAGTTTTCACCTTTAGCAATCTTTCCCAGCATCTCCACTTCTTTTAGATTGAACTGGTATGAAGCCAAGTACCTTTCACTTCCCTCTCTTCCTCTCTGCCTCCTCTGTTTTATCGCTCCGGATCACTTCTCTTCCTCCCATCTTTTGCTTTTTCAGGAGCTGGCCTGTAGTTCTCTGCTTTGTTGATCCTAAGCACATCCACTATAGGATTCTCCCTGCAGCCGTGATATAATTTATGGATGTTTACTTTCTTTCACATTGCTGCATATCACTGGCTCACTCTGTATTTTGTACGTTGGTTGGCTTCAATGCACATGGTCTGCACCGAGTCTCAAAGTACACCTACTTGTTTCCTTGCTCACTCACACTGTTGACTGTGGTGTCACAGGTTGTGATGTTGTGTGTATTTCTAGTGCATAAAGATTTCTGCTTGTATGCTCACATTGTCGGTTAGATCCTTTTAATACCTCCAGACGATCGATACGCTGAGGAGCACTGTTTGGCCCTGTCGACTTTTAAAAGATGCACTCCACAGAGTGGTGCGAGCCAAGAGTCAAGAAGTCAATAAAACAAAGCCGATAGTGCCCTCATTTATTTTTTGGACTTCGGCATTGAGGCCTGTGAGTCTGGGTCTGTGGGTGAATATTTAGTGTCCTGTCATTTTTATACAAACACATTAATCTCTTTGTCAGATCTGTGCAAGTGCAGAACATGAGTCCATGAATAAACTGACATGTCTGTTTGCTAAGACTCTCCTTTCTTCTTCTTCTTTTGCAGGGCTGGTGGCGGGAGAGGCTGAGGATCAGGGGATGAGGTTATAAAAACAACAGCGGAGAAAGGAGGAAGACTAAAAAAAGGAAGCTGATTGCTTGGAAAGTGTTCTTTTGAATCACTATACCCTGCAGTCCTGTAAGACACCGACTGACCCCGAGGAGGATTACAAACTGAAAATACACTCTAACACCTACCCGCTCACACCTCCCTTCCCCTCGCCAATATGTTCTCCCACCTCCCACCTTTTCTCATCCTCCCCATCCTCTTCCTCCTCCTGTCCCCCTCCATGCCCTCCAAATCCACTCCCTTCCTCTCCTCCCTCCTCTCATTCTCCCCACCAGAAGGAGGTCTCACACATTTAGTCGTCCACAACAAAACAGGCGAGGTCTACCTGGGTGCCGTTAACTGGATCTACAAGCTTTCCAGCAACTTGACCAAACTACGAAGTCATGTTACCGGCCCGGTCACAGATAACCCTCGCTGCTACCCTCCTCCTGGCGTCCAGTCCTGCCCCCATGAGCTGGTACAGACCTCTAATGTCAATAAACTCCTGCTACTTGATGCTGCCCACAACCGCTTAATTGCCTGTGGGAGTACTTCCCAGGGAATATGCCAGTTTCTTCGTCTGGATGATTTGTTCAAGCTGGGTGAGCCCCACCACCGCAAAGAGCATTATCTATCCAGTGTTGCAGAGGCAGGCACCATGTCTGGAGTGGTGATCTCCCCGGATATTTTTGGTGGAGGTGGGAAACTTTTTGTCGGCACTCCTATCGATGGGAAATCTGAGTACTTCCCAACGCTGTCAAGCCGAAAGTTAATGTCCAACGAGGAGAACGCTGACATGTTCAGCTTTGTCTACCAGGATGAGTTTGTCTCCTCGCAGCTGAAAATTCCCTCAGACACACTCTCCAAGTTCCCAGCGTTCGATATCTACTACATCTACGGCTTTAACAGCGAGCAGTTTGTGTATTATCTCACCTTACAGCTCGACACACAACTCACGTCACCAGATTCAAGCAGCGAGCAGTTCTTCACCTCCAAAATCGTCCGTCTTTGTGTTGACGACCCAAAGTTCTACTCTTACGTTGAGTTCCCCATCGGCTGCACCAAGGATGGAGTGGAGTACCGCTTGGTTCAGGATGCTTATTTGGCTCGGCCAGGGACCCGACTGGCGCGTTCACTTGGTATTCAGGAGCACGAGGAGGTTCTGTTTACTGTATTCGCACAGGGTCAGAAGAACAGAGCTAAGCCGCCCAAGGAGTCGGCTTTGTGTCTGTTCACAATAAGGAGGATAAAGGAGAAGATTAAAGAAAGGATTCAGTCCTGCTACAGAGGAGAGGGGAAACTCTCTCTGCCCTGGCTGCTCAACAAGGAGCTGGCCTGCATCAACTCGGTGAGTATTTAAGACGGACGCTCTCTGAAGAGTGTCTGTGATTATCAGCTGTCATGAAAACTCTGTAATCCCAAATTGTTTGGGGACCTTTTGTGGGCGAATGTGTGAGCGTGTTGTGTGTCACAGAGCGGGCTGGTTGACATCACTCAGGCCCCGTCCACATGCATTTGGATGGTAATGGAAGCATTGTGTTTTTGTCAGTGTTTTAGCCTTATGTCCACATGTGAACACAGTTTTAGGTCACTGAAAGTGGAGGATTTTAAAAATGCCCCAAAGGTGGAGATTTAGAAACTCTGTTTGTGTGGGTGAGAAGAACATAAGTGTTAGGAAATGCTGACATTATTGCCTCGAGTTGCTCATGGTTGTTGTTTATTTGTGGTGCACACGCACTAAGATGGCAGCCTACTGGATTACTTCTTCTTGGTTCTTCTGGGTCGCACTGTGAGGAGTTTTTAAAAGTCTAGTTACTCTATTACAAATTTTAGTTCTTTGATGGATATTTCAGTATATTTGACATGAATCTGTTTCTGTTGCCTTATGAGTCAATGTGTTCGCCATAATGATTGTTGATCAGCTCAACTGCTTCTTCCACTGGTAGAAACAGGCGGCTTGGTTTGCTACAGTTCTTTGGCAAATGGGCCTGACTCTGCCATGTCATTTAGCTAATTTTAAGAGACTCTGACCCAAATGCTTAAATCCATACAATATATATATATATATGTCTTTGAAAAAGCCCTGAAGTTTCCAGTTCTTAAAATGAAAAATAGAATCAATAAGTAAATTAACTTTCTTTGGCCTCACAGATAAAATCACAGAATGACTCAACTAACACACAACAAAACATTCAGATAACAAGGGGTCAAAAGAGTGCGTGGCATTCTTTGCGTCATCATATTTAGAACTTAATTGTAATTGAAAAAGTCACAATAAAGAAACAAATGTATTTTATAAACAGCTTGGGGTAAAAACTAACAGTTCATGGGGTCGCTGGTGTTTTTACAGGAAATTTAGTTCATAGATTAAGAAATCTTCTGCAAAGCCTGGACATTTGGGGAGCTTGGTATACGATTTAAAAATGCCCATACCTCAAGAGTCTGAAAAAAGGGACTAAGTTTGTGTGAGACTGCTCGACTTTGACATTTAAAGATGCCAAAAGCATTTAAGCTTTCCTGGTTGAAGAGAACTTTTAAATGTCGCATGTTTGAAAAAGTTTGATCAAACTTTCACTAATTTGTTTCATGAAATCAGTCTTCTTTGCCTGTGTGGGTGGAGAATTAGCTCTGGGGGGGCTTTCATATTTGCTCTCTAAGGCCTAAAAATCCAAGTAACTTTTTGGAACTGAGAGAAAACTGAGAACAGAACTGGAGCCCAGTTGTGTGCCAAGAAACCTTTCATACTTCTTTTGGGGTGACCCTGATGGTAGCCAAATGTTAAATTGAAATTTCCTGAAATATAATATATTTTGCCCCTGGAGCCTTCTACACCAAAGCCAGAACTCCACCCCGGCAGAAAAGCAGGTCACTTAAACTGAAAGTTGTTTGTGCATTTAATCCTTGGTTAAGCCCAAAGTGGAAACTGTGACTCTCAACAAGTCCCTGAAAGTGAGAAAGTAATAATTTCCATTTTTGGTTCGGGCCAAAGAAACCAACATGCAGGTTTTATTTTACGCCAAGCACCCTTTGTAATACTTTCTCCATGGCCTCACCTATCTGGGGGTTTTTGCACAAAATGAGGATGTTGGCAGATAGTTCTGTGTATTTATATCACTGGCCTTAACAGAGAGACTATATTTATGCTTTGAGTTTGAGGGGAAAGAGGTGTGACAATGTACTAAATCATTATACGGCCCAGTCCACCTGAAATATGATAACCTGTCTTTTTGGTCTTGCAGATCTTGGTCCTCTGTCTTCCCTGTCCCCTTTCTTTTTTGTACTGAAAACCGGTTGTTAAAGGGAAAGAGATCATTTAAGTGCATTTAGATAGACCTGAGTATCCCGGCTATGAGTCTTACCTAGATTTTGGTCGTACAGAGAAACCTGGCTATTCATACGCCATAAATACTTGAACCCTTGTTTCTGATGACTGTATCTTATTTGTGCAGACATCATGATTTTTATGTTCTACAGCAGTTGTTGCAATTTTGAAATGAGGGAAATTGAGACCACCGTGGCTTATTGTGGGCTTAGCACTGCTAATTGCTACAACATGTTGCAGATATGATAAAACTACTTATTTTCAGGAAATAAGCTCAAGATGGCTCTTCCATGCTTTCTCCTATCTGAACTTCCAATTAAATTTACTGCCTTCATTACTGAAAGACAATGTGATCGTCCTTATTGTTCCAGGAGTAAGAGGCCGTGGTTACCATCACCATATTTTTTAATGCTGATTTATAAGTTGGCTGAGGCTGCATTAGCATGTGTAGTTTGCATGTGTCAGAAACCAGGGTCAGGCCTTAGATGTACTCGCTTTTTAACCTTGTGTATCATGAATGTGGTTGCACACACACCTGACCATGCACTTCCTGTCTTACTATTAAAGGTACGCTAGAGAGCTTGGACTCTATGCAGCAACTGGATTTGCAGGATAACAATGAGAGACACAGGAGATTCCTTAGCCAGTGTAGGCAACGCTGGTGACTAGAAATGCACTGATCCATTTTTTTCGGATCCAATCTGATACCAATACCTGGGCTGAGCGTATCGGCCAACCTAATAGTATCTATTAACAAATAACAAACTGCGCATTAGCACACAGCAAAAAGAAGTAAGACTTCCATGTCTTAAAAGAGAAAAATAATTAAAAGAAAAAAAAAGACTGGATCAGAATGCTGGATTGGCGTCATTCATCAGATATCTGATTCAGTTAATCTGTCAATGTCGCAGCCAATATTCGATCCAAATATCAGATCGGTGCATCCCTGCTGGTGACCAATGTTACAATCAGGGGTGTCCTAATCTGATATTGATATCAGAAATCGGTCCGATATTAGCAAAAAAATGAATATCGGATAAGTCAAAAAGTTGCCTCAGGACCCTCCTAGTTACAATGCCATTTAACACAGTGGTCCCCAACCTTTTTTGTACCAGGGACCAGTTTCATGCAGGAAACTTTTTTCCAAGGACCGGGTAGGGGCGTGGAGGTTCCAACAAGGAAACAACAATGGACTGTTGTGTTCTGTTGTGTGTTTGCTGCTTTGTAGGGTCTGATCCTCTTAATGTAATAGAGGATGAATTGGCATAACAATGCAATTTAGGCCACATGATAGCCCATCACGCTTAGTTATTCCATCATTTTCATCTGTCCTGCATTTGATTCCATTCAGCTCTGCAGGATGAACTTCTCTCTTGCCAGTTATTTTGACTGTCATCTCTGTTGTTGTCCAGTGTCAATGACTCATCATACAGATGTGATATTTGCAGACTTGGTCCACCAGCTCATCTCAAAAACTTTCTGTCAATGTTGCACTGGCTGCTTTATCGGCTGTTAGACTTTTGGATGTTTATTAGCGCAGGTTAGAGTCTTTTGAAGCTGCTTGAAAAGTAAAAGTGTGAAAAGTTTTGTTGGTCACGATTTTGTACTAATTGAATGTGTGCAGACAGGACAGGTGTTCTCCTGCTCCTTTTTACGCCTCAGGTATAATTCTGACTGTCCACAGGTTGTGTGTGGCTTGTCTTTCCTTTTCTTCATCGTTGATCCGGCCTCAGGGTGTCTGAGAGACATTTGTGCATGTGTGGTACCCACATGTCACATACACACAGACATGGCCCTGTGTCCTTATGAATAATTCACACAGTCTCACCTTCTGTTATTCAGTCAGTGCTCCATAACAACCTGCCATCAATCTCTGGACTACTCGCCACCTCTCTGTGTCTCCATCTCCTCTTCCTCTCGCCACCATCCCACCTTCTTTTTCTCTTCCATGTCTTTTACTCTGAGCTCGTCATTTGCATAAAGATTTATTTCATTTTTCTAACCCCGCTCTCCCTCTGCTGCTTCTTTTATCTTGCTTTCACTCCCTTCCCCAACCACTCCCCCTGACCTCTTTTCTTTGTCTTTAATTTTTGACCTTTAACCTCCCTCAGTTTTACACTCCTCCGTTTTGTTTCCTCCCCCTCGTCC